>CM059586.1:48107500-49307500 GCA_030407085.1 Trichopria drosophilae
GCTAACCTAAAATTTATGAATTAAACAGGCATCTTAGAAAATTTGATTTCATTCAAATAATAAATTGTATACTATAATAAAATTTATGATGCCAACTAATGTGAGATTATTCTCTTAATAATTATTCAAAACTTACCTTAAATATCCTGGTATTCTCAATCAGTGATTCGAGCTATTCTCGACTGGAAGTTTAACTTTTCTTGACATTATCACTGAAGTTTTCACACGAGTTTTCCTGACATAAATACAAAATATTATTTTAATCAACACTAAAATTATAAAAGATTACGAAACCACTATCTCAACTAAGGTTATTGTGAATTCTGTCAAAATTTGGCGCGAATTTCATACGGGTGTTGTTACATGTGCGCCTATAACTTGTATGTGTTTGTGCCGCAGGCATCAGTGTCACCGACTGTACCTTGGGGCCAATTTAGCCGTAATACCTTGTGCGGCCGACGAAAGTACTCTGTTCCGCTGGAGCACGTAATCTCCGACTTCAAACTCGACATCACGTCGTTTCGCATCGTAATGCTGGGTCTGACGCGTTTGCGCTGCCTGCGCTTTACCTTGGGCCTCTCTGTGCAGAGCCTGCAACTTGCTCATTCGTTGGCTCCAGAGGCTTAACGCTTCCTGCGCTTCATTTTCTTGCGCCCGAGCGTCTTCCTGTCGCCGTAGCGAATTAGGCGGGCTGGGCTGTCGACCTTGTAACAGCATAGCCGGACTGAAACCTGTGCAGTCGTGCAGCGACGTATTATACGCAAATGCGAACTCGCCGATGTGTTCATCCCAGGTGCGATGATCTTTCGTGATGAAAGAACGGATCATACCCTTTACGATACGGTTGACCCGCTCGACGGGGTTCGCCTGAGGATGGTAGAGTGGCGTAAGTTCGCGCGCCACGCCTCTTTCGGCCAAGAACTCATCCAAGATTTTATTCTTAAACTCCAGTCCTTGGTCTGTCAGGATAACTTCCGGCGCTCCATATCTCCACAAGATGCGTTCTTCCAAGGCGTCGGTGACTAGGTGAGCGTTAGCGTGTCGTAAGGGGACACATTCGATCCATCGAGTGAAGAGATCTTCCCAGATCAACAGATATTCAAACCCCTTCTTACTCTTCGGGAATGGTCCCATCATGTCGCCCGCAACCACTTGCCACGGCCGCGTAATTTTACGACATCCCATCAGTCCTGCTGGTGCCATTTGTTGTACTTTGCATACTTGGCACACTCTACAACACTTTACGTACCGTGCCACGTCCCGATGTATGCCTGGCCACCAGTATCGCGTGGCTAGACGCTCGTATGTATTTTGCTGTCCGAGGTGTCCTGCTGTAGCAGCATCATGACATTCTTGTAGGGCCGCTTGTCTCTGACCCAAAGGCAGGACCAATTTCCAAGCGTCATCGTCACCCAGAATGTCTTCTATCGTCGGATCCGGACGATAGGAGTATATTCGATTCCCCACTACTTTCCAGTAGGGATTCTCCTTGGGCTCATCGAGAATTTCGCGCCTCCTCTTTTGGTACCACGGATCCGTTTCCGCCTCATCCGTAGTATTTGGATCTTGAACAGCGAGTAGTTCTGGTATCTCAGATTGGTACATTCTTGAAAGCGCGTCCGGCACATAATTCAAGGCGCCTTTTCGATGTTTGATGTCACAGTCGTAACTTTGGAGCTGCAGGGCCCATCTAGCTAGTCTTCCCGTCGGATTACGGAGATTGCGTAACCACTGCAGACTGCTATGATCGGTTAGGACCAGGAACTGATAACCCTCCACGTATGGGCAAAACTTCTGAATGGCCCATAGTATGGCCAGGCATTCCCGTTCCGTAGTGGAATAGTTCCTTTCCGCTGCTGACATCGTACGACTAGCGAAAGATAGAACGCGTTCTTGACCGTCAATCTCCTGGGTCAGAACTGCTCCGAGACCGGTGTCGCTTGCGTCCGTGTGGACAACGAATTGTTGCTCGAAATTCGGGCGTTGCAGGACCGGTGCGGTTGCGATCATGGCCTGCACTTGTTCAAATACCTGCTGGCACTCCGTGGTCCAGTCGTACCTCACATCTTTCTTCGTAAGGTGTGTCAGCGGTTCCACGACTGTGGCGAAGCCTTCCAGGAACTTCCTGTACCACGATGCCATTCCCAGGAAACGTCGAAGCTGTTTCAAGTTGCGAGGTGGCGGGTACTTGAGTATCGGTTCAATTTCATCGGGTCCGGCCGGAACCCTTGTTCATTTACCATGACACCCAAGTATTTCACTTCATTCTTGCAGAAGTGACTCTTCTCACGGTTGATAGTCAACCCCGCACCTTGTATTATTCTCAAGACGTATTCCAACCATCGCAGATGCTCCTCAAACGTCTCTGTGACGATGATTATATCGTCCAGATAAGCATAAGCGAATGGCTCCAATTCTGGCCCGATCAGCGAATCTAACAGAGCCTGAAACGTAGGTGGGGCACCCATTAGTCCATAGGGCATCCTCTTGAATTGAAAGAGGCCCTTGCCGGGGACCGTAAACGCTGTTAATGGCCGTGCAGCCTCCTTCATCTTGATCTGATGATATGCGCTGCTAAGATCGAGCGTGGAGATGTATTTGACCCGTTGCAGCTTCCGATGAATGGCATCCATGTACGGGTTCGGATACGCATTAGCTTCTGTTACCGCATTAAGCTTGCGGTAATCAACGCAGAAGCGATAGGTCCCATTGGATTTTCTAACCATCACCACCGGGCTCGACCATCCACTTGTTGACGGCTCGATGATATCGTCGGCGAGCATCTTGCTGACCTGGGAGTGCATCTCCTCTTCGATCCGTTTTGAGACGGGATAGTACCGCTGTTTGATGGGCACCGCTGAAGTCAACACAATATCGTGCTCCACCAAATTGGTACATCCGATCGCTGGGCCAACGGCGGGCACGCATCTCCTGAGAAGATCAGTTAAGCGCCGGGCCTCTTCTTCCGACATTCTTGCCGTGCCTTCCGATGAGGAGTTTGGGTGGTCACTCACCTCCAAACTTGGAACTTCCACGGCGATTCCTTGCCTTGAGCCTTCAAGGTACAGCTGGTTCTGTCGTGGATGTAGAACCGCATCAAAAGCTCTTGAAAAATCTGCACCGAGCAGACACTCCATATCCAGGCTGGGCATAACCATTGCCTGGATCCTCTTCTCCGTTCCATTCACTCGGAACGGAAGAGTCACGAGACCGAGGATCGGAGAGTATGATCCAACCGCTACTCTCGCTCCAGGACCACCGTATGGAATGATCCGCTCCCCACATGTTGCTGCAATGTGGATTCCGATTGGCCCAATTGCGGTGCGGCCGGCTCCAGGGTCAAACAATGCCAGAACGTTAAAGTTCCCTATGATGACGTTCAACCACCACCGAGAATGTTCGGCTTGAAGGGCACTTGAAGTGCTTTGTTCCTCCGGAACCGCTTCCGGCCCCGCTCTCTCTGAGGTCATCTGTTGGGACCTTGGAGACGCAGTGATCTCTACTGCTGCCTCCTGGGCCCGTTTTCCGCACAGCGCGGACAAGTTGTCCTCATATAGCCAGGCAGCTTGCAGGTCCAACACGTCAATTTAGGATTACCTGGTTCCGGTGACCTCGCTTTTTCTCGAGAGGTCCTAGGTTGCATCGGCGGAGGCGGAGTCTTGCCTGAGGCAGGACTCCCGTTACTGGACCCCTCTGACGACCTTTCTTTTCGCCAAAACGGTGTTTTTGGGCTCTTAGGCCGATCTGGCGACTTTTGTTTCGCCGACAGCTCCTGCTTCTGCTTCACCTGACGAAGCTCTTCACGCAGCTGAGCCAGTTCTCGGAACACTAGATCCATTTTATCTGGCGCCGGTTCTTGAATAGCTGCAATCTTCGGTTGGCTATTCTGTGCTAACTTTCTGGGCCTGTTGTAGGCGACTTCAGGCACGAGTGTACCCTCAGGGGGCGGTGGCTCTTTATAATTGCGCATGGCCTCTTCTGCGCTCTCTGCCTCAACCGCCGCGACCATGAAGTCTTCCAACGAGTGAACTCTGGCCATTGGTACTCTCCACTGAAGGCCTGGCTTCATATTTTTGTGCAGGAACACCAGTCGTTGTTCCAACGATAGTGGATCTGGATATAAATCCAGGATCGTCATGAGACATCCAATATAGTCCCTGACTGGCTCGTCTAAGCCTTGAGTTCTGGCAGTCGCTTCCAGCCATAGCTTTTGCTTGTCGACCTCGCTAAACCCATAGCATCGACGTGCTGAGCGACAAAAGTCTTCCCAGGATTGCCAAGTAGATCTTGAGATCCTGTACCATCGTTTTGCTGAGCCGGTAAGTAGCTCAGGTAAGGCACTTAACATTTCCTCATCTGAGAGGTTCGCTGGGCCTCGACATTCCTCTACTCTGGCCAAAAATGCCTCGATTCTGTCACCTTTGAGCCCAGAGAAAGATGTCCTCCATTGGCGTACAATCTTGCCAACGTCACGTGGACCCTGATCCCATCTTGAGGATGCGCCGAAACGTGTTCCAGAGAATCCTGGATTCGGGAACATTCCCCCTCCCCCAGAGACGTCCACACCCGGAGGGTTGTGCTGGCTCGCAATAACTGAGGCATTACCGAAATCTTGGCCCAGCCTTCCAGTCTGAGCCTGACTTCTTCGTGGAGTTTCCGGTACTTGTGGTCCACTTCCAGGGTCATAATAATTTAACCGGAACGTATCCTGGAAGTTCACCTTTGATGTCCTCAATACTCGTTCGGGTTGTTCAGTATTTTGTACCCCAGTACTTGACCTATCCGGAATCCTGGTACTGGAAAATGGGGTCTGGAGATGAGTGCTCTGTTGAGATTGTAGAATCTCAGCCATCATTTGGTCCAATCGATCCGCTTTTTCTGTCAGCTCCTTAATATTTCGGCTCTGCTGAGTTTGCATCGCTGTTGCCATTTCAAAAGCTGCCGCTGCCCTTCTGGACATGGTAGTTTGCGTTCCATCTGGCAGCGTATATTGGATAAGGTCCTCCGGCGCCATTCTTTCAATCGGTGACATTATAGGCCTATTTCCTGTCACCGTTGTCCACATCGGGCCTGCTACACTTCCTGGGCCTTGTGACATACTTCCATTGATGGCCGCCGTAGTCGTCGTTATCGATGTCGTTACAGTCGTTGAGGTGATTATCTGTGAGACTTCCTGCACCAGTTCTACGTCTTGACTCTGTGCCGATTCCAATTCCTGTTCCTCTCCGAGGTTTTTTATTTCGGGAATCGCTTGTTCTAGGAATGTGGCCAACAGTGAATCTCGGTATGTTTGGTCACTGGAAGTTGGTACGAAGTCGGACTGCGTATAATCGCCTAGCATCCGGCGATACAGTCGATCCACTTTTGTTAGTCTTCGGCCTGTCGGCTGAAGCTCTAAATTTTCCAGGGCCAGATCAAGTTTATCTTCCCGTAATTGGAAGACCCATTCTTCTACTGGCAGATTTTGCAGTTCTTCTTCAATTGTCTGGTCCATATCATTGGCTTGAGCCATCTTAAATTAAACAAAAACTCGCACCTATTGGACCCGATGGTGCTTACTGGCACCGTATTATCGAAAAAGAGTTGTGTCCGGTCACTAAATTGATCGGGACAAATTTAATGCGACCAAACAATTGTACACTTTCTTCTATCTTGCGTGAAGATCTTCGTGACTCTTGATTTGTCACCGGATACTTAATATTATTCTACTTATAAATATTTAAAAATATATCTATACATTTATAACAATCAATCTATCCTATCTTTACGCAAGAGGAAGAATAAATTTTAAATAAAATTATCTTGAAAGGAAAAGAAAAAACATTTACCGGCACAACAAATAACCAAACAGCTGTAAATACCTTAATTATATCACTTAATACTAATTTAACAAAAACAAAAAAAAATCAATTTGATTATATGTTCTTTGGCCCTGGTTGAAGGCTTTCTGTAAAAAGATATCTGTCTCCAGCGAATGTCTTTCAAATTATCAATTTTTAATAAAAATTTCAGAATGACGTTTAATTTCTGGGTGTCTGACCCGACCCAGAAGGTACTGCACAAAATTGTAAAATTCGTGACTCGGTACTGGCACGATTTATGCTGACGCAATACTGATGTATTGCGTACTTACTTTCGTACGTTTTGATTACGTATTGGTTGTGCATATGTACAACCTTAGGAAAATTTTTCCAATGCTGAACCAACGACAGCTAATTTGACAAATCGAGAACAGAAAGATTACAGAAATTCTGCCTGTCTAATATTACACCGGGCCAGAGACAATAAGCCACACAAAAAAAAATTGATACAACAAAAAAAACAATATAAAAATGCATTAATTTCCTTTCTATTGTTTTTGCTTTACTTGGTTTAATTATTGTGCCTGTTTTTGGCACCGCCATTTGACTGTTTACTACTGTCAGCAAGCTGAGTCAAAGAAATAAGTAAATCAATCAATTTTTGAAAATTATTTACTCTAAGTTTTCTCGAGAATAAGAGAAAAAAAAAACACCTTTATTTTTCCACTGCAAAATTAAAGCTCCCTGTCTTTACACTGGCACTTGTTCACGCGTTGAACAAGTGCTACAAAAAGCTTTGTAATTTTACAATTAACCAAAATACAGAAATACTCTATTCGGAGTCGATTATTTTCCGATTCCAAGAAATCGGTCATTAACCGCGCGATTTCCCAGAATTGGATATTATTTTAATTTCAGACACTCGAAATTAAATCAATAATTCCAAATTAATTTTTGTCCAATTAATCTTGGCATTAATTTCGCAGGCACCTGTTTTATCTTAAAATAAGTGCTCTTGGTACTATTGGGTTTTTGTGGCACAAATAATTAAAAATAAAAAAACAATCGCAACGCATAACGAAATTTTATTAATTCCATTTCTGTGCCGATTATTTTTCCGTTCCTGGAAATCGGGTTCTTTTCGCTCGAATTCTCAGAATCCATGATTATTTTAATTCTGATTACTCTACAAGTAAAATAGTAATTTTTAAATTATTTTATCCAATTTTTAATTGGCATTGATATTATGCTTCCTGTCACGATTATGATTTAAAATTCTTTAAATTTAAAATTCAAAATTATTAAATTAATACTTTAATTTATGTTTTCAAAATTTATTTATTAATTTAATATAACGATTCATTTGATCGTGACAGAAATGTACACACAATTGCTACTGGTATACAGGCAATTGTTTACATTCTCGGAAATTGACTTCTTTCACGTCACTTTCAGAGAATTGTATTATTTTAATTTCAATTTTAAAATTGAAAATAATACTATCGCTTTCTTTGCGCAAAGTTATTGGCAACTTCAAATTTTGCACTTTATCTGGTTTTCCTTGGGTGTTATGACACGATTAATTACCCTAACAGACCCACTAAAAAAACCTAGTTTTTGTTGGGCGCCATGTAACGATTTATTTTCGGGTCGCCAACATGATTTGAACTCCGGGTCTGCGGTACAGACTCCGGGACAGATTCCCGATCTGTCCGGCCCGATTCAAATGTGACGTCCTGGATCGGACGCGACCTACGGCGAAAAATCGTCCACCGACTAGCTCTCCAGCGGAGAGTACGGGACGGTCGTTAATAGTTGGGGATAAAGCATTACGGATGAAATATAATTGAAACGGCGTAGTTACACAAATAACAAAATACGCGTTTATTCCACAAACATAAAATAAATATATTATATACAAAAAAAAAGCGAATTGTAAGTTCGGGGCAACGAGCCCCAGAAAGACGACGTGGCGCTTAAGGCGCTACCCGTAAAACGGCGCTTGCCGGATCCCTCGCTAGGATCTCCGGCATCGGCGGATCCCTCGCCTGGGATCTCCGCGCTGGACCGACAGAGAGGCAGGAGAGGTGGAGGGCGCGAGATAAAACGTTGCCGCTGAAGCGGGCAACTGAAGCTGGTACTTACTTTTTTTTTTCTGCCTACACCTAATCCCAATCGGACACCAAAATTCCCACCGGAACACGCTCGCTCGATAACGGTATCGCCACGATAGCACTTTCTTTAGAGCGCGTCGTACCGTCGCGGTAGCAAGGAGCAATCTGTCCATTTTTCGCGGTTCCCCCGATGCGTTTCGCGTTTAGCGTTCTCTCTCTCTCTCTCTCTTACCTCTTCCTTTGTCATTTTCTAATTGGCCAGCCCCGTGTCGATACACGGCGCCTGGCCCCTGAAACATACAAAGTATTAATATATATATACAAAAATAAACAGTAATTCGGGCCCGAGGATGGTTGTGTTAAGGGAGATTTCGTCGCCCCTGGTGCGGGCTCGAGATCTCCATTACAAATTGTTCGTGGAAACTAATTTATTTAAAATATTCTATGGGTCAACACATTATTAAAATATCTTCTGCGTCTAAACTCATTCCAATGAAATACACTTCTGGTTTCAAAGTTATTAAAATATTCCACGGGTCTCAAAATTATTAAAATACCTTCTTCGTCGAGACTAATTTCTCTAAAATATTCTACGGGTCCTACAATTATTAAAAACACTTCTTCGGCAAAACTAATTTCTCTAAAATATTCTACGGTCTCAAAATTATTAAAATACCTTCTTCGTCTAGACTAATTTCTTTAAAATATTCTGCGTGTATCAACATTATTAACATAACTTCTTAGTCGAAACTAATTTCTTTAAAATATTCTACGGGTCTCAGCATTATTAAAGTAACTTCTGCTTCAAAACTAATTTCTGTAAAATATTCTACGGGTGTCAACATTATTAAAATACTTTCTGCGTGAAAACTAATTTCTTTAAAATATTCTACGGGTCTCAACATTATCAAAATAATTTCTTCGTTGAAACTAATTTCTTTAAAATATTCTACGGGTATCAAAATTATTAAAATAACTTCTGCCTCAAAACTAATTTCTCTATAATATTCTACGGGTCACAAAATTATACAAATAACTTCTTCGGCTAAACAAATTTCTTTAAAATATTCTACGCGTATCAAAATTATTAAAACACCTTCTTCGTCTAAAATGATAATTTTTAAATATTCTACGGGTTTCGACATTATTAAAGTACCTTCTGTTTCAAAACTAACTTCTCCAAGATATTCTACGGGTCCTAGAATTATTGAAATACCTTCTTCGTCAAAACTAATTTCTCTAAAATATTCTACGGGTCACAAAATTATGAAAATAACTTCTTCGTGGAAACTAATTTCTTTAAAATATTCTATGGGTCACCACATTATTAAAATACCTTCTGCGTCTAAACTCATTCCAATGAAATATTCTTCTGGTTTCAAAGTTGTCAAAATATTCCACGGATCTCAAAATTATTAAAATACCTTCTTCGTCAAAACTAATTTCTATAAAATATTCTACGGGTCACAAAATTATGAAAATAACTTCTTCGTGGAAACTAATTTCTTTAAAATATTCTATGGGTCACCACATTATTAAAATATCTTCTGCGTCTAAACTCATTCCAATGAAATATTCTTCTGGTTTCAAAGTTATTAAAATATTCAACGGGTCGCAAAATTATTAAAATACCTTCTTCGTCGAGACTAATTTCTCTAAAATATTCTACAGGTCACAAAATTATGAAAATACCTTCTTCGTCGAGACTAATTTCTTTAAAATATTCTGCGGGTATCAACATTATTAACATAACTTCTTAGTCGAAACTAATTTCTTTAAAATATTCTACGGGTCTCAGCATTATTAAAGTAACTTCTGCTTCAAAACTAATTTCTGTAAAATATTCTACGGGTGTCAACATTATTAAAATACTTTCTGCGTGAAAACTAATTTCTTTAAAATATTCTACGGGTCTCAACATTATCAAAATAATTTCTTCGTTGAAACTAATTTCTTTAAAATATTCTACGGGTATCAAAATTATTAAAATAACTTCTGCCTCAAAACTAATTTCTCTATAATATTCTACGGGTCACAAAATTATACAAATAACTTCTTCGGCTAAACAAATTTCTTTAAAATATTCTACGCGTATCAAAATTATTAAAACACCTTCTTCGTCTAAAATGATAATTTTTAAATATTCTACGGGTTTCGACATTATTAAAGTACCTTCTGTTTCAAAACTAACTTCTCCAAGATATTCTACGGGTCCTAGAATTATTGAAATACCTTCTTCGTCAAAACTAATTTCTCTAAAATATTCTACGGGTCACAAAATTATGAAAATAACTTCTTCGTGGAAACTAATTTCTTTAAAATATTCTATGGGTCACCACATTATTAAAATACCTTCTGCGTCTAAACTCATTCCAATGAAATATTCTTCTGGTTTCAAAGTTGTCAAAATATTCCACGGATCTCAAAATTATTAAAATACCTTCTTCGTCAAAACTAATTTCTATAAAATATTCTACGGGTCACAAAATTATGAAAATAACTTCTTCGTGGAAACTAATTTCTTTAAAATATTCTATGGGTCACCACATTATTAAAATATCTTCTGCGTCTAAACTCATTCCAATGAAATATTCTTCTGGTTTCAAAGTTATTAAAATATTCAACGGGTCGCAAAATTATTAAAATACCTTCTTCGTCGAGACTAATTTCTCTAAAATATTCTACAGGTCACAAAATTATGAAAATACCTTCTTCGTCGAGACTAATTTCTTTAAAATATTCTGCGGGTATCAACATTATTAACATAACTTCTTAGTCGAAACTAATTTCTTTAAAATATTCTACGGGTCTCAGCATTATTAAAGTAACTTCTGCTTCAAAACTAATTTATGTAAAATATTCTACCGGTGTCAACATTATTAAAATACTTTCTGCGTGAAAACTAATTTCTTTAAAATATTCTACGGGTCTCAACATTATCAAAATAATTTCTTCGTTGAAACTAATTCCTTTAAAATATTCTACGGGTATCAAAATTATTAAAATAACTTCTGCCTCAAAACTAATTTCTCTATAATATTCTACGGGTCACAAAATTATACAAATAACTTCTTCGGCTAAACTAATTTCTTTAAAATATTCTACGCGTATCAAAATTATTAAAACACCTTCTTCGTCTAAAATGATAATTTTTAAATATTCTACGGGTTTCGACATTATGAAAGTACCTTCTGTTTCAAAACTAACTTCTCCAAGATATTCTACGGGTCCTAGAATTATTGAAATACCTTCTTCGTCAAAACTAATTTCTCTAAAATATTCTACTGGTCACAAAATTATGAAAATAACTTCTTCGTGGAAACTAATTTCTTTAAAATATTCTATGGGTCACCACATTATTAAAATACCTTCTGCGTCTAAACTCATTCCAATGAAATATTCTTCTGGTTTCAAAGTTGTCAAAATATTCCACGGATCTCAAAATTATTAAAATACCTTCTTCGTCAAAACTAATTTCTATAAAATATTCTACGGGTAACAAAATTATGAAAA
Organism: Trichopria drosophilae; assembly: GCA_030407085.1. NCBI lineage: Eukaryota > Metazoa > Arthropoda > Insecta > Hymenoptera > Diapriidae > Trichopria > Trichopria drosophilae. The sequence continues at coordinate 48,118,929 of CM059586.1, forward strand.
TAACTTCTTCGTGGAAACTAATTTCTTTAAAATATTCTATGGGTCACCACATTATTAAAATATCTTCTGCGTCTAAACTCATTCCAATGAAATATTCTTCTGGTTTCAAAGTTATTAAAATATTCAACGGGTCTCAAAATTATTAAAATACCTTCTTCGTCGAGACTAATTTCTCTAAAATATTCTACGGGTCACAAAATTATGAAAATACCTTCTTCGTCGAGACTAATTTCTTTAAAATATTCTGCGGGTATCAACATTATTAACATAACTTCTTAGTCGAAACTAATTTCTTTAAAATATTCTACGGGTCTCAGCATTATTAAAGTAACTTCTGCTTCAAAACTAATTTATGTAAAATATTCTACCGGTGTCAACATTATTAAAATACTTTCTGCGTGAAAACTAATTTCTTTAAAATATTCTACGGGTCTCAACATTATCAAAATAATTTCTTCGTTGAAACTAATTTCTTTAAAATATTCTACGGGTATCAAAATTATTAAAATACCTTCTTAGTCTAAAATGAAAATTTTTAAATATTCTACGGGTCTCGACATATTATTAAAGTAACTTCTGCTTCAAAACTAATTTCTCGAAAATATTCTACCGGTCTTACAAATTTAAATAACTTCTTCATGAAAACTAATTTCTGTAAAATATTCTACGGTCTCAAAATTAATAAAATACCTTCTTCGTCAAAAGTGATTTCTTTAAACTATTCTGCGGGTCTCAAAATTATTAAAATAATTTCTTCGTCGAGACTAATTTCATTAAATTATTCTACGGGTCTCAAAATTATTAAAATAATTAATTAAAGCCGATGACGCAGAAACTATATCCATTAAGATATACATTCGTTGAGTCATTATGGCTCACCAAGAAAAACTTTAGTACCAAGGAGCCGTATTGCGTATCATCATTCTAATTCCAAAATTATGATTCGCCCAAAAATTGGCGTGAGTAGGGACGGATCTAATGGGGGGGGGGGATTACCCGTTCATTTTCCAAAATTTTAGGTCTAGTACGAATGCGTACGAAAGTCAGTCGGATCGGACGCGAGTGTATAGTGCGAAATGGAGAGAGAGAGAGAGAGTGAGAGATAGATAGATAGATAGATAGATAGATAGATAGATAGATAGATAGATAGATATAGAGAGAGAGAGAGAGAGAGAGAGAGAGAGAGAGAGAGAGAGAGAGAGAGAGAGAGAGAGAGAGAGAGAGAGAGACTGACTGACTGACTGACTGAATGGCTTTATTTTGGCTTGAGGAATTACCTCTTGGGCCAACCAGTAAAAGAGCATACATAATAAAACTTAAGACTAGAGTAAATATAGTAAACAATAGAGATTTATAATAGAAAAGCGCAGTTTAACAATAGCTAAGCGTAAAAAAGCGAAAAAAAGGAATACAAACTTAGTAACTAACAGACAGAAAAATACTCAATTGATCCAGTGAATACTCTTGTACAGTACACGCTCATCGAAGTAATTAGGTAATAAGCTCACGATACGGTCCGGATTAATAAATAATTTTTTAATTTAAATTTAAACGAGTTCAGACTAATGCTGTTTCGAATATCATCGGGAAGATCATTCCATAGCCGCGTGGAAGTGACTATAAAAGATTTTGCATACGATTCTAATCGATGAGTCGGTACACGAAGTTGCAACATAGAGCCAGGTCGGAGTACTCTGGACGCGGTTACGATGCGCCACTGGTAACAATCGGAGTGAGTGATCGAATCAAGATTAAGTGAGTTCAGGTAGATAGCGCTACCGACTATTAGAGCCTTAGTTTTGTTAAGGTTCAGGGCGAGGTCATTAGTGTTCGCCCACTGACAAAAATGTGTGACGTCAGATGTTAATTTATTTATGGCCATATCCAGCTCAGAGACGCGACAGTTTAGAAAAATTTGTGTGTCGTCGGCAAATATCATATGGTCACAGTGCTGGAGAACCTTAGGTAGGTCGTTGATAAAGATGGAAAACAATAATGGTCCTAAAACCGAACCTTGAGGTACTCCAGCACCCACCGGAAGCCACGATGATCTACTACCGTCGGGACCAGTGACTGCTTGGGATCGACAAGAGAGATATGATGCGAACCAACGGACGGCCGATTTTTAAAGGTTGGCAGTATTAAGTTTCTCTATAAGTAAGCTATGGCTAATTGTGTCGAAAGCGCGGCTGAAATCGAAGAGAATAATGATGGTTATCATGCGGTTGTCAATGGCTTGTATGCAGAAATCAGAGAAATATAAGAGCGCAGTTTGTGCACTGTAACCCTTGCGAAACCCTGATTGGTGAGGATCAAACCAATCGTTATGATTTAGGAATCTTAGTAGTTGGTTAAAGACGGCACGTTCCAGGATTTTAGAGAGAGCTGGAAGAATGGCAACAAGGCGATAGTGAGCAGGAGAAGTGGGATTCGAAATTTTATTAATTGGAAGCAACAATGATTTTTTCCAGTCGGCGGGAAAAATAGACGTATTGAGAGATTCATTAAAGAGATGAACTATATGAGGAGCGATAACGGGAAATGATTTGATGAGAAAGCTGATAGATATCGAGTCGGTGCCACAAGCTTCAGACCTAGCTTCTGTGAGATACGCGGCTATATCCTCAATGGTAACGTTTGAAAAGAAAAATCTGTTATCATTAAAATCGTCGTGTTGCAGGTGTTCGCTAAGATTTAAGTCCAGTAGATCGGTCCAGGAGGAAACAGAAGCAGTGTGGAACGAGTTGAGTTCATCGAGTGAACAACATAATGGCTTAGCGGATTTTGTCGAAGCCACGAGATCGAGATTCCGCAGTTCCTTCCACATAGTCTTGGCGTCGTGTATATTAGAAAGTTTGGTACGGTAGTACATTTCTCTTGTCGAAGTCCATGCTTGCTTGTTGACTTTATTAGCAGAAATGAGTCTGAGTTTTAGCTTAGGATCCCTTGTTCGACGGTAAGCGCATAAAAGGCTATTCCGCTCTTGTTTTAGTCTATGTAAGTGAGGCGTAATCCACGGGGATGGTTTGTGGGCCGGAGTAAAGGTACGGATAGGGGCATGTTTGTCAAAGGTTTCGAGGATGCGGTGACTGAGCGTTTTAGTAAGTACGTTGATATTAGCAAGCGAGGAGGCTAAATTAAAAATGCTCCAGTCGTAATTACTTAGGTCCCTAAGTAGGTTCAAGGTATCGAATGAACGGTAATCTCTACACGTAATTTGCGATGGTTTTGGTTTAAGAATCTGAACCTTGTATTCGATATCTATCAGATCATGGCCACAGATAAAAGGTATGCTGGCTTGGTTCTGTGCTACAACATTTGAGGGGTTATCGACAAGGCAGTGATCTATCCAAGTGTCCGCTCGGCTCGTATGGTTTGTAGGTAGGTAAGGTACGATATGGAGGGCATTGGCTTCCACAAACTGCTGCAAATACGAAGATTCGAAATAAGCGCGATTTAAGTCCACATTCAAGTCACCCATAATGATGATTCGATCGTAACCACTGCTATGCTTCTGCAATACGGACTCGAATTGTTCAAGAAGAGCTTTCTTGGGTGGGCGGTAAATTGCCGCTAGTAGCACTCTGAAATTCGCTATGGAGCTGCAACCGACTTCAACAAGCATGAACTCGAGGGGGTCAACAGAAGTGCTTTCTGATTTTTCTAGAATTTTGTAATTAAGAGTAGTATGAATATACATTGCAACACCTCCCCCGAGTTTATACTTGCGATCGTTGCGCAGCAGATGGTAGTTTGGCAGATAAACATATGAGTCCACAGTTTTAGAGTTGAACCAGGTTTCAGAAAGTATGATAATATGGTAAAAATTGACATTAAGATAAGACTTTAAAAGAGGCATTTTATTTGCTGAGCCGAGAGATTGGACATTTATATGACACACCTTTAGATTAATAGAGTTAGAAGATACTGGAAAAATCAAATTTATAATAGCCTGGTTATTTCTGAAATTCGATGCAGCCACTACACTATTATCACGAAGACTCAGAGTACTACCCGCCGTACGTCAATCGCGGATCTTCTGAAGATCAGCTTCCCATGTAATATCAATCGCGTTAGCGCCACTAGTAGGTCGAAAACGAATAATACCATGGTATGTATAAATATACTTATGCGGATGGCCCTTCACAAGAGCCCGAGCTTTCTTAAGTAAGTTTAGAGTCGCAGGTGGTAGGTGCTCATTTACAAAAATACGATTTTTTACGTATGAGCCATCGATGTCGGTGCTGAACAGCATCTTCTTCGTTCGCATCCCTTTAATGAATGCAAATCGCAGATCAGGATTAGAAAGCCGAACCATTATAGCTGGATATCTAGGCAATGTTTGCTCAGACGAAGTGGATGGCCCGGAGATAGATGAGCTATTTGCTCTATTTAGGTGATATGCTGTTTGGATGTCATTTAGCTGCAGCGTCACGTTCAAAAATTCAGCTATTTTTAGCGTAATTTGTCGTAAGTCCTCTGTAATTTTCTCAGGTACCCCAGTAAGTACTAGATCGCAGTTTCGTATATCGTAGCCTATCGAAGCACGATCGACCTTAAGAGACTGGACTTCCGATTGCAGCACCTTCAGATTCTCATCAATACCATCAACCCGCTCTTCCAGCTTTAAAATTCTGTCCATCTTGCTATTTAGTTCCTCAAATCGTGCATCCTGCCGCGTGTTAAATTGGTCTTGCCTATCAAAGTATAGTTGTAACGCAGGAGGTATAATGAGCGTTTCAGACGAATCAGAATCGACAGAGGTAGCACTGTTTGAGCGGAGCAAACGAGGCGGGGCAAGCAAAGACGTATTCAGCTTCCTTTTTTTGCTCTTTTATACAGCATACAAATGCACCTGATACTGTAGTAGACGCATTTTCCGGTTTGCATTCTGCGTGGAAATTATGAGCGCAGACAACGCATTTGAGAATCTCCTCGCCGACGATTTCGGCATTACACTTGTTACATAGATCCATTTAGAGCGAGAGCGAACTATGACAATCGTAATTAAAATAAACAGAGAACGCAACAATCCTCCTAGAGCGTATACTGAGCCCGCGTGTGGGGGCCCGTGAACCGTACGCGTCGCACACACCGCGCAACCAGTGGTAGTGGGACCGTCCGCAAAATCGTGAATTTAAACTAACACTACCTAAATAAGCGAGCACTCAACCCACACACACAATACCGTGTGCGGTTTATCAAAAGAAAACCGATTAGAAAAATACCGCGTGAAGATAGAGACGCCGCCAATAAAATCAGACTAAAATGAATGACTTTAGATTAGCTCTCGCACGGCGGTATAAGCGCTTGTCACCAACCTATGAGATGGAAAATCTGATCCACCAGGCGAACGGAATTCCAGCAGTCGATGTCAGAATCGAAGAGTCAAAGTCGATGACAGCTAGCGGGCGGCGCCATTTTAAATGAAATGACGTAGATGACGTCTCTGCGCGCATGCGCCGGTTCCTCAGACGAAAAGTGCCAACGGTTATTCCGGCACGACTAATTTTTTACTTTTCTTGCCTGATATAGACTCGGAGATGAAAAGCTCGATCCGTTATCGTGATCCGAGTCCGCTCAGGAACAACTGCGCTGAATAATAACTCACACAAAGAAAAATTTGAGTGAAAATCAGATGAATTTAGCGGAGCAAGGAAAAACGGGACTGCGTGTACTTACAGAGAGAGAGAGAGAGAGAGAGAGAGAGAGGGGGGAGAGAGAGAGAGAGAGATTTATTGGTAATCGCTGGGACGAACTGAAAGGTTGTTATAATGTGAAATTACGATACGCTTTTTATAACTTAGTGTATGCGATAAGTCTACAGTGAATAATTACAATTATATCAAATGATACTGCCAAGGATGCAAAATCTTTCTGCATTCAAAATTTTGCACAGGGCAGGTCTGTATCACAAAGTCCTGCTGATGATTCCAGCTGGAACATACCGGGATGAAACGCCAGAGAGAGGTTCTCTCCATTTTTAATGGAAAAAATCTTCCTCGCTCGTCTGATGACAAAAATAATTTTGCGAAAAAAACTTTCTATCGGTTAAAGAAATATAATTTTTCGGTGAATTTCGCAACTCCTCTGATGTGGCAGACATGTTTCTGACGTCAGGGGGCAAAAGAACCGATAGATTTTTAAAAAATAAGTTGCAAAAAATTCCATCATATTTGTTCACTATAGGCCTTGAAATATCTGATTAGAATTAATTTTGTTTATCATGTTGGTAATATGGAGTTTCCAATCTAATGTTGGTGTAAGCCAAATTCCTAAATTTTTCAGAGACCCTATGAATGGCACAGATATATTATCCATATGAAGACTGTCAGCAAGAGATGTGATATCTATTGAATTAACATAAGCAGAGCTGCAGAGAACCATTGCTTGCGTTTTTGATACATTCAATGTGAGACCGTCGATTTTTGCCCAATTAGCAATCGCTTGACAGTTATCAGATAAATCCACTAATCGTTGATAAAGCTCATATACAAGGCATTGAATGTAAATTTGTGTATCATCCGCAAAGAGCATATAGTTAGAATATTTAAGAACGCGACTAAGGTCATTTATAAATATTGCAAATAGCACGGGTCCAAGCACTGACCCTTGTGGCACCCCACTGCTCACTGGTAACACATACAGATTGCTGTCGGGACGAAAGATAGCTATACATCCATTTTAATACCTCATAAGAGCAACCGATTTCTTTTAACTTTCCTAATAGCTTACCATGAGGGACAGTGTCAAAAGCTTTGGTAAAATCGAAGAGTACAAGAATGGTCACTTTACGATTATCAATGCCCTGTCAAATATCATCAAGCACATTTAAAAGTGCAGACTGTGTGCAGTAGTGAGCCCGGTAGCCAAACTGGCAAAAGTCCATCAACTTATGAGTTGTTAAGTAATTTAGAAGCTGGCCATACACCAGTTTTTTTAAACATTTGGATGCCTCACAAATATTAGCAATCGTCTTGTATGGGCTGGAGACTTTGATCTTTTAACTTTGCTAACTGGAATGATTACAGCCTGCTTCCAATAAGACGGGAAGACAGAGGATCATAATGCAGCATTGAAAATCGCGCATAGTGCATTAATTGTGATTTTCCCACCTGCAGGAAGATGCGTTGTGGAAAGTCAGTCGATCCCCATGGATCGGGGATTGGCTGACTTGATTACTTTCTCGACTTCCTGGGATTCAATATTTCTGAATGAAAAAGGTGGAATTCCAAACGCAAAGAAGGAAGTGAATCAAAGACCGAGTTAGTTAGAGGAGGATGGATGTTAGAAATACTGGCAAAATATGAATCTAGCTGATCAGATGAAAAGTACTTAAGAGGGGATTGTTTATTTGATGGTATAATACCGAGACTTTTCAATCGATTCCACGTCTGGCTCGAGCCCACCATCTATGTTTAAAGTAATCATTTTTAACTTTGGATAAATGGTAGCTTATATTACCTCGCAGTGATCTGAACTGATTTAGGTAGATAATATTTTTAGTCGTCTTGTAAAGTTTGACACGTTGCTTTAGAAAAGAATGATATTCAACGCTGACCCACGGTTTTTTTATTTGATATAATAACCCTGCGATATGGGGCAACAATATCTAGGACATCAGTAACCGAATTTGTGAATTGCATCACCGCTGATTCGATATTGTCGCTGGGTGACAAGTTGTTAAGGCGTGAACCGAGGTGGTTAACAATTAAAGTACTGTCAAAATTATGCATATCACGAGTTACAACTGTTTTCTGGAATATTTGAGGCTTAATGAATGAGAAGTTCATTTGAATGAGATCGTGTTCAGCTATAAATGGGGAATCAAATTTTTTATAAGAAATAATATTCTCTTTAAATTTTACTATAAATAAATCGATCCATGTGGACGAGATATTCGTATGATGTGTTGGTTCAGAAGGAACTAGATAAAGCGCATTCATCAAAAGTTGTGTTCTGACATAGTTTGATTCGGTGGAAGATAAAAGCATATTAGAATTAAAATCACCGATAATTACAACATCGTTGTAATTTGGTAAAAATGTTGATAAGGACTGAAAGAATTCAGAGATATTGCCAGGATACACTGTTTACAGATTGCTTACAGAATACATTATTTCTTCATTAAAAATGTGGATTTTTTCAGTACCTTCCATAGGTCGTAAGAATATGCCGCCATTTTCTATAAATGCATTGGGCAAACCTTTAGCAGAGGTAAACATACATACTTTTTTATATAACATAACATTTTTCGAAGATAGCATTTCACGAATCGAAATTGTATTTTGTTCCGTACATTCAAAAATGTTTGAAGCAATAAAATCTCTTTTCTCCGGATGCTTACGTAAAACTAAATTACGCGCTGCTATACCATTCGTACAAACGATTAGTAAACACACGTAACAAATTTAAAGACACGTCATGCGCACTCAAGAATTTCTTCAACGATCGGCGAGCAACAAACCGTCCAAATGGAATTTTCAGACATTTTTTTCAGAGAGGTTTTCGATTCCAGTATTTCAATGATCAGATTTACAATTTTCTTTAGCTACAGGTATATAAATCCATCACACACCACATGTTTTGCACTATCACAAACCGATTAATTTCAGAGCAATAAATCTGCGACTGTTCGGTCAGACAGTTAACTCGTAACTTCTGAGAGAGATTGATTGAAAACTTATTTATTAGTGTCCTGACCACTACGAGCCGTAGACACATAAACTCAATACCCTGCCGTTACAATGTTTCGGTCAGGATATAACGATACATAATATAACTTCATAAAATCTCTGCTATAAGGCGGTAAACGTATTATACATCTTTATATAAACTATATTGTAAATAAAAAAAAATAACAAAATTGCACGTGAGCTACATGTAGAGTAGTTTAAATCGATTAGAATAAAAACGTTAAAATAAAAAACGGTTGATCAACCCTGATTAGATGCGTTATTAGGTTAGTACGAAATGTTCAGGGAGATGTAACTGTGTGAAGACGGCGTGGCAAGGAGTTTCAAAACTGTATGGCTGTGAAGATGTTTGTACGAGGAATTGGAAACTTATATTGAGATGATTGTAAGCGAGAAGATCGGCGAATGGAATGGTCTAGAGGAATGAATCTGTCAGCAAGTTAGCAAGGTTGGGAGGTATGGATGATTTGATGAGTGAGGTTACCGAGAAAGTACTGTCGCCTAGATTTTATGGGTAGCCAGTTTGCTTTCTGACGATACGGCGCAAGTCTTTCATCCCGGCGCAAGCGATACACATATCTCAAGGCTATGTTTGAAGGCGTTGTAATTTAGTGTTAAGATATGCAGTTGAATCGGCTATAGCTAAAGATGCGTAATCGAGGTGTGGGATGACTAATGCGTTAACGAGTGTGAGTTTGATCTGCGATGGAAAAGCACCACGAAATTTAAACCTGTAAAGAACACTATGTACTTTATATGATATGGTACTAACATGGCGATTCCATGTTAGATCGGATGTTATCTTTTACTTCGTGTGAATAAGGTATCACATCCGACCTAACAATAATTTGTGGTATGGTGAGATTTTTCATAACAGCTAAATTCTGAGGTGAACCTAGGATGTGAAACTTGCAGGTTTTGAGAATAAGTGGACTCGAGAGACAGATTGATTTAGAAAAAGATAACTTTATTTCAGCCTCCTCCTTTTTATCGCCTTGGGCGTACAAATTTGCATAAATTATGTTGTGCCTTTATTTTGGGCTTGAATCACTCCACCTGTAAGGAGAAAAAGTGGTTACAATTGATACGGAGGGAAGCTGCCTACCCGCACTTGACAGGGACACTCGGCGCGCTGGCCTGGGTGCCGCTGCAAGTTTATGCTATATGCACTTCTACTCAACCCGCCCACGGATACTTACGTAGCCGGGGAATCGGAGCGCGTGCTCAAGTCGATCGACAGACCGTATAGACTGTCTGGCGACGACTGTCCCCTACCTCGGGAATTTCCCCCAAATTTATAGGCCGGAGAATCATACATGCACGCGACACTCACTTTCTCTCCCACTCGCACACCCCTCTCGGTCTCACTCGCTCGTGTTATTATTTACCTACGGGTCTATGCAAATCGGTCCGTTACATAGCTCCCCCCCCCCCAGGAAGTTAGCTACGGAGAACTAATCTTCCGATTCCGATTTGTTTTTCGAGAGGACGGGTTTCTCTTAACGGAAATTAACACCCGGATGTAAAAAATAGTAATCTTTTCTTTTATTCTAAAATGAGATAAGGGTTTGCACCCAATCCGGCTCCGCCCCCGCGTAGTCGTCGATCCACAAGATATCTTCTGTTAAGAGTTCAATCTCATTTACCTCCGAACTCCGCGCCATTTCCTGCCGTCGTCGCTCTGCCTCAATCTCCTGCCGGATTTCATTATCGAGCACCTCGTACTCCGGCTCCCAACTCTTCTCCATTTCCGATCTTAAGTTGCGGTCCATGCCCTCGTATAGTAGGTCCCACCGTAGATCTTCGAGATCGGGGTCTCTTTCCTCTTCCCTTTGCCGCGTCTCTAACTCTTCTAGCTCCTTTCTCCTCAGAGCAATTTGTCGGGTCACCTCCTCGAACGCCCGACCTAGATCGGCATATTTCGCCTGGTCTTTTGGCAGCATCCCGGGCGGAAATTGGCACGCTTGGTCCATGGTCCTCCGTTTCTTCGTTTGGAACCCTTTGCCGATCCCGCGGTTTTTTCGTTTTCCTTCCCGGAAGCGAGCTCCATTTCCGAGCAGTGTGGGGTTGTGATGTCGGTCCCACATAACTCGGCACACCCCACACTCGCACTTCACCTCGTGACGCGCCGTCTGGGTGGCCACGTGTCGCCCGTTGTGGAAAACACTAGTATTGGTTCCGATCTCCGGCATGGTTTCGAAATTACTTGTTGATTTTGGGGTCAATGCCGTCTATTTAAAGGCTCGCTTGTGTTTACCCCGATCTTGTTTATTTAGAATTTCGCTTCGATCCCTGGAACTTCCCCTTGTCCCCTGATCTATCTCCGGTTTGTTATTGACCATTGCGGGATATGTACGCTTTCAGAAGTTGCACGTGGAACATGCCTCGTTCTATTCCGCTATTATTTTCGAGAATATATGTGGTTTCATTTATTACCTTTTTTATCTTAAAGGGTCCTTCGTAGAGTGCGAAGAATTTCCCTATCTTTCTATCCATCGCATTCGAGACATTCAAAGCTTTAAGCAGCACAGTATCTCCGACCTTAAAAAAGGTATATCTCCCTTTGTTATTGTTTTTTTCTGTCTCTCTCGTCCTCGCATGTCGTATAATGTTTTCCTTGGCGAGCCGGAGTTTATATTCGTAACTAGGTTCCTTTATCTCGCGTGACTTTGGAATCCATTTTTCCCAGATTCTCGTGGGTTTTTTATCGAGATGTAATTCTATTGGTGTGAATTCTGTTGCCTTGTGATACGTCTCATTTATACATCGTTGAATGACGTCGACCCAGGCCGCCCATCCGGAGTGTTTATCACCCACGAATGTTCTGAAAAATCGACCCAACTCTCGGTTTACCCGTTCGACGATGTTCCCTTGTGGATGCCGAATGGATGAAAAAATCCCTTGAATTTTTTCTTCTTTTAGTTTTTTCAGCCATTTCTCCGAGGTGAATTGCGTTCCGTGATCGAACTGAATTCTCACTGGCGTCCCATATTTCGAGATGTAATCTCCGAAGATTTTCTTGATGACTGTAGTGGTGTTCGCCTTTTTTATAGGGTACATTACCACGAATTTACTGAACGCATCTATCGTGACTAAGATGTAATTTGCTCCCCCTCTGGATGTTGGGAGTGGTCCATAGAAGTCGATGGAGAGTAGATCACCTGGTTTTTCCGGTATTATCGATTTGATCGGACCCTGGGGATATCGATTCGGAACTTTGTTCCGTTGGCACGAGTCGCATGTCCTTACAATGTCCCGAATTATTGAGCGGAACTTGTTAAAAGTCAAGGCTTCTTCCATTAATTTGGACAGTTTTCTTGTTCCTATGTGACCGTATCCGGCGTGAAGACTCTCACCCAACCTCCTGCCTACAATCTGTGGTAAGAGTGTTTTCCAGTTTCCGTTTCTCCCCTTGGTTAGGAGGATGTCATTTTCTACCCTGAAAAATTCGCGGCGAGCCGGATTGTCTATCAGCTTCCGTTTTTTTCTTATATGTGGGTCTTCCTTTTGCATCCTTCCCAGATTCTTTAGCTGGGAGACCGTTTCTTTATCGAGTTGTGGCAAATGTACTTTCGCTATCATGATTTCGTCAGTGCTCTCTTGCGAGCCACCGTCGCCGTTTCGGCTCAAATAGTCGGCAAACCTATTCTGCGATCCTTTAATAAATTGAGGCTCAATATCGTAGTCTTGGATGCTGAGCGCCCATCTGGTTATCCTCGAGTTGAGGAACTGGCAGCTTTTCAGAAAAGTCAACGCCTTGTGATCGGTTTTTAAGATGATCTTTTCCCCTAACACGAAAGTTCGCAGCTTCTTGAGAGACGCCACTATTGCCAACAGTTCTTTTTCGGTCGTATGATATGTTAATTCCGCTCCTTCCAACGTCCTGCTGTAGTAAGTTACTATTTCTTCTTCTCCCAGTTCGTTTAATTGAGACAATACTGCCCCGACCGCATATGCACTGGCGTCGGTCGTGAGTATGTAGGGTTGCCCGGGCGCAGGGTGCTTCAAGAACATGGTGTCCGCGAAGGATTGTTTAATTTCTTCGAAAACCCGTTGATGTTCTTCCGTCCAATCCCACTTTTGTCTTTTCTTTAGTAATTCTAGTAATGGCACCATGCGGTCGGCATATTTACGCACGAACTTACTGTAATAGTTTATGAATCCTAAGAATCCCCTCAGCTGCTTCTGGTTCTTAGGAGGAGTAAATTCTCGAATTTTCTCGAGTTTTTCCTGTTGAGGTTGTATTCTTCCCGGGGTCAGAATGTGCCCGAGAAAAGAAATCTGTTGTCTACATAGTTGTAATTTGTTAAAGTTTATGGTGATTCCATTGTCCTGGAGTCTTGTCAGAGTTTTCTCCAGGAGTTCTAGATGTGATTCAAAATTGGGCGATATGCATAAAATATCATCCACAAAATTAATAATGAAATCGCCTATTCCCCAAAATATTCGGTTTAGAGCTCGTATTAAACTTGAGCTACTTGTTTTTAGTCCAAATGGCGTGACGGTATGTTCGTATACGTTACCCTCGTGCAAAAATGCCGTATATTTTTGGGATTCCTTAGCCAATGGAACTTGCCAGAAACTGTTAGTCATGTCGAGGCTAGTCATGTACTCGGCTCCCAGACATTTTTTGAATATCTCGTCGGGATTCGGCGGGGTCTCATGGTCACTTATCATTCGTTCGTTCAGTGCCCTCGCGTCTAAACATAACCGCACTGATCCATCCTTTTTTATTACCGTGAGCATCGGGTTAATATAGGGGCTCGTGGAGCATTGTATGACTCCCAGCTCCAGCATTCTTTGTATTTCTGCATTCACTTTAGACTTATATGCAAACGGAATGGGATATGTTTTTACGAAGAATGGTGTTGCTGATTTCAAGTTGATTTCATGTTCGTATATCTTGGTTCTGCCTGGTCGGTCATTGAACGTGTCCTTGAACTTAACTAGTAGCTTAGACAGCTCGTTTTTTTCATGTTCTTTTAAGATTTCACATTTGTCTACTTTTTCCCGAATATCCTCCTCGCTGGGTTACGAGATTTTTTATTTCTCTGGATTCGATATTGGTTTCCCTATCTCGATCTCCGCCTGTTCAACCTGCTGTACAGTTCCAACCCTTTCGCTTTGGTCTACTTTCCTTCTTGAGTTAAAGGTAAGGATGTCCTTTTTCGAATCATCCCCCGATATGTGGATTTGAGCATTTTCGAGATCTATTCGGGTTTTCCACTGTGTCTGTACGTTGATACCGATTATACAATCTCGAATCAGGTGGGGTACGACCGCGAATGCAATCTCGCTTTCGATTTTTCCCACGATTGTTTTTAATAGCACCTGCATCTTTAGGGTCGTTGACTTAGTGCCTGTCGCGCCTATAACGCGTTTCCCCGTGATGGGTAACGTTGGACACTTTTTCAACGTTGCCGCGTTCGCCCTGTAAAATGCTTCCGAGATGCATGTGATCTCGCTACCTGTGTCCCATAAGGCTTTCGTTCGGATCCCTTCTATTATGATCGGGATTTCCGGGCATGTTATGTGCTCTTTCTTTGTGGGGATACTTTCTTCGTTCGTCAAGAATGTCCTGGGATCTTCGAATATAGATTCGATTCCAATCTGTCGGTCCTTATCCCGGTTTTTCCAGTCCTCCTCCTCGAGTTTACTACTTTCCCGGTCTTCGGAGCTTTTTAGTTCGTCCGATGTTAAAAGCTCCTCTTCCTCTTGTTTCCCTTCATTTAACCCCGTGGTATTGACATTGTACCTCCGCGGCATCGCTCTTTGCGGCCCCGCCGGTTGATGCCGCCATCCTGGGAGTTGTCTTTCTCCCCTCCCTGGATCACCTTCGTATTTCCTGTGACTACTTGGGTTTTCGTATGGCATTGTTTTTTGCCATCCCTCTCTTTTCTCTTCCATTGGGATTCTTCTTCGATCCTGGTGGATCATTCCCATTCTATCCCCCTTATTTTCGTGCATCCCTCGACTCGCATTTGGGGGCCCCATTTCGTCGTATGTTTGTAGGATATCCAATAAATCGTCGTATTGGCGAATATCCCGGTTAATGATCGCATTTCTTATTTCTTGTTTGAAATGTCGAGCTATCATGGTGATTAATTCCTTGTTTGATAGTGACATATTCGCATCTTTAATTTGGTTACATAAATCAATGGCGTATTCTACGCGGCTTGTATTTCGCTGAGGTTGATAATACCCGAACTCAATCTGTCGTTTGAGTTGGTACTGTGATTCTGCATTCCAGTATCTCTTCCTGAATTTAAGTTCAAATTCGTCTAGATTAAGTACATCTTGCTCGACGAAATACCACCAATCCAAGACAGGACCCTTCAAAATTTGGTACATAATTGTCTTTCCGTTTTTCCTCCGGAAAATGAGGGAGGATTTATTCTTAGTTTTGGGGTATTATCATTTTCGCCCTCGTATAAGTACGGACGACTAAAGCGCCCCTCTCTTGTCTCCCGCGCTTCTTGTATAAGCGAATGGAGATGTTTAATCTGATGCTCTAATCTGAGAATTTCGTTGCTTTGTTTTTTTACAATCTCAGCTAATTTAGAACCTTCCAAGAGTTCTGGAATGTCCTCTGGACGCACTACTACCTCCTTTTCTATCTCCTCAATGCGACTTTTTAGGTCATTTACTTCCTCTCTGTTGTCGCTCATTTGATCGAGCAATATTTGAGCATTTATATCCTTGTGCTCTAATTGAGTTATCCTTCGCTCGCAGTCTTGCCCCTTTTTGCGCATTTCCCGGAACAGCCCGGTTGCTTCGGACTGCCAATCGAGTCTCGCAAAAAGCTCTCCATTCCCTTCGGGTTCTCCTTCTTTATCTCGAAGAATTTCGTGAGAAATGCTTCGGCGCATTTCTTTTCGTGGTCTGCCCCTCGGCATTTTATTTATCAGAAAATTCTCTTCTTTTGGAAATAATATAAAAAAAAGGATGTGCCGGAAATGTAAATAATAAAAAACAATTCAGGCTATTTTCAATCTCTCATTTATTCAGTTTTTACCGGTGGTTGAGGAAAATTCATCAAGAATTCTTCAATATTAATTCCTGTCTGCCTGACCGTGTAGAGGCCACCGAACACTCTTTGGCCGGCTTTCTCCTTGGATTTCCACTCTTTCATGAGTGGCTTTATTATTATTATTATGATTATTTTCTTTGTTCTCTGCTCAATCGCTCTCGAGTCCTGTCACGGTCGCCAGTTGAAACGTGCAGGTTTTGAGAATAAGTGGACTCGAGAGACAGATTGATTTAGAAAAAGATAACTTTATTTCAGCCTCCTCCTTTTTATCGCCTTGGGCGTACAAATTTGCATAAATTATGTTGTGCCTTTATTTTGGGCTTGAATCACTCCACCTGTAAGGAGAAAAAGTGGTTACAATTGATACGGAGGGAAGCTGCCTACCCGCACTTGACAGGGACACTCGGCGCGCTGGCCTGGGTGCCGCTGCAAGTTTATGCTATATGCACTTCTACTCAACCCGCCCACGGATACTTACGTAGCCGGGGAATCGGAGCGCGTGCTCAAGTCGATCGACAGACCGTATAGACTGTCTGGCGACGACTGTCCCCTACCTCGGGAATTTCCCCCAAATTTATAGGCCGGAGAATCATACATGCACGCGACACTCACTTTCTCTCCCACTCGCACACCCCTCTCGGTCTCACTCGCTCGTGTTATTATTTACCTACGGGTCTATGCAAATCGGTCCGTTACAGATGATGGCCTGAGTTTTACGCGCATTTAAAGTTAGCCCATAATCATGGCATATTAGGGTCGAGAGATAAAATTGCGTATCATCAGCAAAGATGATGGTAGTGTGGCTGCAATATTTAAGTCTCGAGAATAAGGTATTGATAACAATAATGAATAATATAGGGCCTAAGCACGAACCTTGCGGAACGCCGGAACTAGTATACTCAGGATTTGATGTTAAACCATCCAGGCCAATTATTGTGTGAGAACGATTTGTCAGATAAGAATGCAGCCATCTCAATGTTGATTCCTCAAAGCCTATGTCTCGAAGGCAGGTTAGAATTACCACATGGTTTAAGAGTCAAAGGCATTTGAGAATTCGAACAGTACCAAAATAGCAACTGCTCCACGATCTATACCTAACGTACATCATCCATAAGGTGTAGTAGAGCAGTATAGGTGCTGTGAAATTTACGGAATCCACATTGTTTGGGATGCAGTATACGATTTATCTCTAAATATTTTGTGATCTGTTGGGTGATAAGGGAATCAATGACCTTAGAGAGGTGGGGAGGATTTGTGATTGGACGGGTGTTAGAAAGACTTAAGGGGTTAGGGATTTTCTTAAGTGGTATGATGTAAGATGATTTCTAAATGGGTGGGAAATAGCCAGAGATGAGTGAAAGATTGAAAATGTATGTTAAATATGGTGCAATGATTGTAAAAATAGATTTTAGGTACTCTAAAGGAAGATGATCCGGACTAGGCCCATGTGATTTTTGTGCAACTAAATTACGACTATGTAGGACATAATGATGATTGATAGCAGTAAAGGTAAATGTTGTATGGAAATTAGGTAATGGACGCATGATTATGTTGAGGGTCGCTAAGTCACAAGACGGATGAGATGACGATTAGCTGTGATGGACTGTGATGGCTGATTAGCAAGAACTAATTTTCGTAGGCAAGACCAGAGTTTGTTCGTGCTTGTTTGTTCGATCACTAGTTCGGCTAAGTAACGATTTTTGGCCGCTTTTAAGATAGTTTTAATCTGGCGACGCATATTCTTATATTCCTGGAAAAGACGCAGGTTTCGAGTTCGTTTCGCACGTAGGTAAAATTTGTCGGGTTCCTTAATCCTACTTCGTATACTAGGTGTGATCCTTGAAATAGAGAGGTGCAAAATACGTTTTGTAATAAATGGCGCATGCAAATCTAGATCATCAATAATATATTCGTAAAAATTATTTACGCAGTTAATTAAACCGTGTTGTTGCGAATTTGTTTCAAGTAGTGTGTGATCGGAAGCCAAGAGATGAGGAAACTTAAGTTGAAGTAATGCTGAAAGATCTTTATTTAAAGCAAAATAGTCGCATTTGGTGAATTTACGATAGGCGATAATTTATGGAATTTTCAAGGAGAAATACTGTGTAGGAGTTGTCGAACTGGTAGCAGTAGAATAAGAAGTCAATGGTCGATTATGTTCAATTTTTTTAATTTTTAAGGTGTCGCTCAATAAACCAGGCAATTTTAAGTGGGTAAGCACGCAAAGCATAATGTCGTTACATGACAGAGAGCACCGATTTGGAATACTTTTGAATAAAAGGTATGTAGTTGGTCGTGCAAGGGCATCGCTCTTCTTCATATATTCAATATCCGATTTGAGAACATTGCATACAGCGGTGTTCTGCTGTACGGCAGATGTTACATTTGAAAGATCGGTTCGAATGGGATTAGTATCGGCTCTAACGGCCGTAAGTTCCTGTTGAACACCGTTAATCGCTTCAAGGATTTGCGAAAATTGCTAAGCCGCACAGTAGGCGGAAGAGCAGTTTAAAATTATTTCGGCGGACTAAAGTTCTACCGATGCTCGAATTCACATTCGATTTAGTTACTGTTTTTTTTTTAATCTACAGATAAATGTGTACATATACCGCATGTATGAGTAAATTTCGTTTGCACTTACACAAAAAAAATGGCGGCTTCTAAAGGAGAGACAGAATGTGTAACAAAGTTTTTTAACAAAATATATAAATGAATAAAACTAAAAGAATGAAAACAAAAGTGCCCTCCAATCGTAATGCTCAAGCGACATTGGTACACGAAAAAAAAATGTACCTGAACGATACATTTCAGATTAATAGTATAAATGACATAATCTTCCATAAATCATAAAATTGACCGCAAACGGAAATAATGTGGGGAAATAAATACAAAAAAAAAACTTTAAAGTAAATATAAAGTAAATATATAGGGCAGAAAAATTTTTTAAATTGTTGACCAATTGTTTATACTAAACGACTACCCTTCAGCAGCGGATTCACTTAAAGACGACCAGATCAGCTCGTTTCAAGCAGAAATTCGCTAGAAACCTTAAGAGCCACATATAAGACCCTGTAGCTCTAGCAGAAAAAAATAATAACGTTTTCGCATATTGTTTATAATAAATTACTACCCTTCACCAGCGAATTCACTTTAAGACGTTCAGATCTGCTCGTATCGAGCTACAATCCGCAAAACACCTTCACAGACACATATCGAACTGAGTGCTCTAGCAGAAAAAAAAGAATAAAATTTCCGCCTATTGTTTATAACAATTTTCAACAGCGGATTCACTATACGTACGTACAGATTTGCTCGTTTCAAGCTGAATCTAGTTAAACACCTTAAGAGCCACATATAAAACCCACTAGCTCTGGCAGATAAAATTAATAAAAATTCCGCCCATTGTTTATAATAAATCACTACCCTTCAGAAGCCAATTTACTTTAAGGCATTCAGATCTGCTCGTATAAAGCTGAAATTTGCTAGACACCTACACAGCCACATATAAAACAGAGAATCTCGAGCTGAAAAAAATACTAAAATTTCCGCTTATTGTTGATAACAATTTTTACCAGCGGATTCACTATAAGACGTTCAGATTTGTTCGTTTGAAGTTGAATCTAACCAAACACTTCAACAGCCACATATAAAACTAAGTAGCTATGGCAGATAAAATTAATAAAATTTCCGCCCATTGTTTATCATAAATTACTACCCTTCAGAAGCCAAATCATCTTAAGACGTTCAGATCTGCTCGTATGGAGCTACAATTCGCAAAACAACTTCACAGACACATATAAAACTGAGTAGCTCTATTATAAAAAAATAATAAAACTTCCGCCTATTGTTAATAACATTTTTCAAACGCGGATTCACTATAAGACGTTCAGATTTGCTCGTTTCAATCTGAATCTAGCTCAACACCTTAAGAGCCGCATATAAAACCCAGTAGCTATGCCAGATAAAATTAATCAAATTTCCGCCAATTGTTTATCACGAATTACTACCCTTCAGAAGCCAATTCACTTGAAGACATTCAGATCTACTCGTTTCAAGTTGAATCTAACTAAACTCTTTAAGTGCCACATATAAAACCAAGTAGCTGTGGCAGATAAAATGAATTAAATTTCCCCCATTGTTTATAATAAATTACTACTCTTCAGAAGCCAATTCACTTTAAGATATTCAGATCTGCTCGTATAAAACTGAAATTTGCTGGACACCTTCACAGCCACATATAAAACTGAGAACCCTAGCTGAAAAAAATACTACTATTTCTGCCTATTGTTGATAACAATTTTCGCCAGCGGATTCACTATAAGACGTTCAGATTTGCCCGTTTCAAGCCGAATCTAGCTAAACACCTTAAGAGCCACATATAAAACCCAGTAGCTCTGGCAGATATAATTAATAAAATTTCCGCCCATTGTTTATAATAAATTACTACGCTTCAGAAGCCGATTCACTTTATGACATTCAGATCTGCTCGTATAAAGCTGAAATTCGCTAGACACCTTCACAGCCACATATAAAACTCAGTAGCTCTAGCAGAAAAAAATACTACTATTTCTGCCTATTGTTGATAACAATTTTCACCAGCGGATTCACTATAAGACGTTCAGATTTGCCCGTTTCAAGCCGAATCTAGCTAAACACCTTAAAAGCCACATATAAAACCCAGTAGCTCTGGCAGATATAATTAATAAAATTTCCGCCCAATGTTTATAATAAATTACTACGCTTCAGAAGCCAATTCATTTTAAGACTATCACAGCTGCTCGTATGGAGCTATAATTCGCAAAACAACTTCACAGCCACATATAAAACTGAGAAGCTCTAGCTGATAAAAATACTAAAATTGCTGCCTATTGTTGATAACAATTTTCACCAGCGGATTCACTATAAGACATTCAGATTTGCTCGTTTCAAGTTGAATCTAACTAAACATTTTAAGAGCCACGTATAAAACCCAGTAGCTCTGGCAGGTAAAATTAATAAAATTTTCGCCCATTGTTTATAATAAATTACTACCCTTCAGCAGCCAATTCACTTTAGGACGTTCAGATCTGCTCGTATAAAGCTGAAATTCGCTTGACACCTTCACAGCCACATATAAAACTCAGTAGCTCTAGCAGAAAAAATTAATATAATTTCCGCCTATTGTTTATAACATTTTTCAAAAGCGGATTCACTATAAGACGTTCAGATTTGCTCGTTTCAATCTGAAACTAGCTAAACACCTTAAGTGCCACATATAAAACCCAGTAGCTATGGCAGATAAAATTAATAAAATTTCCGTCCATTGTTTATCATAAATTACTATCCTTCAGAAGCCAATTCACTTTAAGACATTCAGATCTACTCGTTTCAAGTTGAATCTAACTAAACACTTTAAGAGCCACATATAAAACCAAGTAGCTACAGCAGATAAAATTAATTAAATTTTCCCCCATTGTTTATAATAAATTATTATTCTTCAGTAGCCAATTCACTTTAAGACGTTCAGATCTGCTCGTATGGAGCTACAATTCGCAAAACAACTTCACATACACATATAAAACTGAGTAGCTCTAGCAGAAAAAAATAATAAAACTTCCGCCGTTGTTTATAATAAATGATTACCCTTCAGCAGCGGATTCAGTTTAAGATATCCAGATCGTTTGAAGCTGAAACTCGTTACAAACCTTAAGAGACACATATATAAAAGGACAAAATAGTGACATTCATTTATAAATTTTATAATACAAAACGTAGGGAATTTTAAAGTATTCAACTTTTTAATATATTGCTACAACTGGTATCGATCCTGTTTACGGAAGTTCGTTCCAAACACATTCATATTAACAAGTATCTATTACATTAGAACATTAAAAAAATTTAAAATAGATAATATGTTGCAAACTCTAGAAAGATACGGATATACGAACGCGGAAAATTATGTATTGATAAAATTGTTTGGCAATTAAGTTTCACGCATAACTATTCATAAATATATTTTATATTGTAGTTATTATAAACTATAGTCCTCACAAACATAAATATGCTGCTTCTTCACATAATTCGTCAAGTTTTTTTTCTTTCATTATTCTGAGGTTACTAATCACAGGATCTGAATGAATGAGTAAATAGTGCATGATATCCTCGTTTGTCTTAATTCGAGATTGCATTCTACTGTGTTTTTCTCTTGCAAGTCTGAAAATTTTATTTGTTGCTTATCGAGCTTCCTCGGATAAATGTAACTTCAGGATCGGAGAAGAATTTCCTAGCATCATTGCCTGTATTTGTCGTCCCACAGCCTTGTTTGACAACATCCACTGCGATGCCAAGATTTAATTTCAAATTCTTCTGAACGATTTTTTTTCTCACTCTTTACAACTTTATTATCTCCTCGAGCGTATGACAGTTTGAAGTCCACATTGTATGCAATCTGCAATATGCACTCCATGCAACGAATTGTGTAGTGCAATGTGGATAAGCCGAAATTATACGTTTCTGCATTTGGTGATAAATTTATTACATTGGGTAAGTCGTTCATTTTAATCGGTGAAACGTTGCACACACTGCAACATGATGACGATTTTTGCCCTGTTAAAACATTGCATGTGTTTCCTTCGATCATTGTGCAGTGCAGTGTGTACTTCACACTGAATAATTTGCCTTTAATATTTATTTGTGACGTATTTAAGTTCGCAATTTCTTGTTCGTAATATTCATATTCTTTTAAGGTATGTCCGGCAGTTTCTTTTATGAATTGGAATTTGAACGGGCGACAAAATCTTGTGGATGACGGACTACTGTTTTTCCACAATGTGGTATCTTCGTCATCGTTCATTATCAGCAGTGGGACATAGGAAATAATAAAAACAGCAGCATCGCTGTTAATTAATGGACTTTCATCTTCATTTTCATTATATGTTACCCATTTTTGGTTCGTAGTTTGTTGGCTAGACGCACCATCCATACCCCACTTTCCTACTAAAATAGCATTCATTGGAATCTCGTCTGTGATGTTTATTGATTTTATTAATCGAATGAATGTATGGTCTAACATTGATTGTAAATTCACACGCCCACCAAATTCCGTTATCTCGATATTTTCTGGATAACAGTGCTGTTTTGCTCGTACTATTTTGTCATACGATGGATACATTTTATTATGAAACATTTGTTCATTGTATTGTCGTAATTTATTACATTTTTCTTTTGACAAATCCAAATCCATATACATAGCCAATGACGTGTACAAAATATTATCCCCATCATTACTTACGTCAACGTTATCTTTATGACGAATTATCGTCTATCTAGCCCGTAGCCTGGAATCCATAAAAATAGTGCATTTAACTTCCTGTATTTCAGTAATATTAAATAGAGTCCCGTCCCGAATATCGGCAATTAAAGTTTTTCGTCTGTCCTTTTCTTACATATAGCCTTGTCCCTTTTCAACTTCGATCCTTATATTAGAAGATATAATTGCTTATTATTACTCGGTCTCTATTGCTGATATGTCGGTGCCCCTCGCACTCTCTAGTGACGTCACGGACGCACACATGCATCCCAGTCAGTGCAGCGCTGGCAAGAGTGGGAGCTCACAGCGCTGCATATCAGGAGTGCATTGGTGTGCGCGTAGGCACGAGGCGGGGAGTCTATCCACGTGTCACCGACGGTCGTCGCTACACAGGGGCTATCATACGACTTCCGCATTCTCCCTTATGGCTATAGCAGCACCCAATTGCATCTCCATCTGCAATGAGTACCCCTATCATATGTTCGTTACACTCGCGGTATTTTCATGCCGTCTTTTCCCCTTTGATTTGCCGATGTTCGAGGAGAAGATTTCGGCTATGTTCGCGATGATAGAGTGGGAAATTTTGGGGGTCAAGGTACGAGGTCTCAACGGAATTTTCACTTAGATTTTGGCGTTTTACAAGGATAGCTATCCGAGTATTTTTGACTTGCGTTTCTTCTGTTCTTTTGCGTTGCGAATCTTTTCTTTTGCGAATCGCTTCTTTTTGCGAAAGAAGTGAAACCAATTTTGATTAGTAAAAGTTAATAATTGTGAGTGCACTCCGCTGTAGAAGATTTCAGATCTGGAAAAATTTTTCATAGCGAACTACTGTAAGTAACTACTTAAGAACTCATTGCGAATACCCTCCCAATGTTTCCCATTTCTCGCTGTAGATTTGCCCCATTTTGATTATTCTTATTTGATCTTTTTCTTTTATTCTTTTCGGTCATAATATAAAGTAACTTCACCTTCGCGACGAATTTCGAACCCATCCCTTTCATTAGTAATATAAGAACCCTTTTATTAGTGTCTGATTTATATATACTTTCGTTTGCGAACATCATTTTTTTATTGCGTCTCTAATTGTAATTTACTATCTTTTTTAATATATATATTTCTGTTATTATAAACGTGTAATTCATTTATTTATCAACCCCTCCTAAAAACCAGGTTATATCTTTATTACCCGTATAACCTGTATCATCGTTATTGTCATCTTCATCGTCGTCAATAGGTGCAGCATTCGTATTCGTCTGTAATCGTTCTCCTGTATATGATAATTTCGTCATGGCTGTGATGATTTATAATCGAATTAATCTTTCTTCGTTTTGATCGGTCACAAACTTCGTCGTATGCCAAAACCGGTCTTCCACTTTTCACACTTGATGTCGATGGACGTGTAGCATTTGATATTGGGGCATTTAATGTAAATTCAACACGAAAAGTATTTTCCAAGAATTGTTTACTGTTTGTTAATAAAGTGTTCTTGTTGCGAGATGCAGTATTCCACTAGGTCCTGAAGGATGGCCAGAAATTATTTCGTAATTTAAATTCAACTTGTTTTAATTCAGCCTCAGTATAATTGTGTTGCTCTTTAATACGTTGCATAATATTGGCAATTTTATTGTGATATTTTTTAGTTTCTTCAGAGGCTATAATCTCGACTGAGAATAACTTAAACTTAAATATGGGAAAAAATCTTTAAATTTATTTTTAGAGAATTACAAAAATTATTCATGCCCCAATCAACAATTTTTTATAAAATAGAAAAATTATAAACATAACCTCTAATATAATAACCAGCTAATATCATAATATTATCAGAACAACAGTTTCAATTATGTTATTTTCTACTCTTTGTTGAATTTCACTTTCATTAGAAGAATTCGATATATTATCAATTATTATGTTATTGTCTTGAGTTCGTTTGTCAATATTGCTATTGTTCGCTTGAAAGTTTTTCATAGAACGAGTTTGAATTGTTGGCGACCTTGTTATGTTTGGCATGTTTAGTCTCGTTAATTGTCGCCAATTTTAATTAAACAAAAAATTTAAAACCTAACTGAAAATTAGGAATGAACAACTTCCTCAAAATGTAGGGCCCCACGTTGGGCGCCAATGTGATATTTTTTAGTTTCTTCAGAGGCTATAATCTCGACTGAGAATAACGTAAACTTAAATATGGGAAAAAATCTTTAAATTTATTACGAGAATTACAAAAATTAATCATGCCCTAATCAACAATTTTTTATAAAATAGAAAAATTATAAACATAACCTCTAATATCATCATTTCGTGGTTCGAATAATTTGATCACATAATATTTTTTTATAATTAAATGTGGAATTACACTACAAGTGAGAAAGTAATATTCATTCGCATTTTGTCATCAATTACCATACATTCCACTTATTATAACATTCATCATATCGCGTAAATCACAATCTTTATCAACGTTCATCAATATTGAACTAATTCGCTGCTTCATAATTCGTAAATTAACCGTTCATATTCATCATAAATTAGTACGGATTAAAAGTTATGCGCAGTCTTTTCGAAATGAATTAATAAAAAAATTTAACGTGAAATTTCACATTTAGAGCAGAAAGAGGTGAAAATCGAAACTTACCTGTACGACGACACTCAGGTTCCATTGGAGAAAAAAGGAACGAATTATCTGGCACTGTACAAATTTCGAAGATGTCTTAAGGTATCTTCTCGTCAATAGGCTTCATTTACCATACAGATGTCTCAAGGTATCTTCTCGTCAATAGGCATCATTTACCATACAAAATACTCCAAATGACTCCACATCATAAAACGACATCCTTCTTTGACGATAATGGGATCCATAGATAATTTCCACAAAACAACCTCTTTCGTCAGCTGGCACGCGTGTTTACTGAGTTGAACAAACAAAGGCAGCGGCAAAAGTCGAAACAAACAGCGCAAATCGAAATAAATGAACGCCTTCATCTGGTTGCCAACTATGGTACAAAATGGCGTTGCCTCGTGTCTCGAGCGTCTTCTCCAACGCGGCGGCACTCTGGTGATTTCCTATACGTTATCGGTGGTGCTAACAGCATCAAACATGAAGCACGTCGTCTTTAATGGTGATGACAAACGATTCAGTGCTCGACATCACCGAAGAAAGTAAAAACGTAGAGACTTCCAGGGAGAGCACGGAAATCGAGCTTGACTGCCCAGCGTTCCAAAAGTGACTGGCGTCCCCCTTCTTGTCCACACTCAACATTCACTATTCACTAGCATTGGGGAACTCGCGCCTGATTGGTCCACCCGGACTTCGACCCTAGGTCGTCCTTTCTAACTAATACAGTTCATTCATATGACTATCTTTCATTCTACGAAACGATTTATCACATTGTTTAGTAATAATCATATCTCTCTCTTTCTGTTCTTACAATTATTCTACTCTTTTCTGCTCTAATTAAACTTAATCTATGCTTACAATGTACAGCAAATATCATAACTTAAACAATAAATCGGTGCATCCCTACTTTATCGACCGCTGATATTTAATCAATTACCATATGATATTCAGTAAATTATAATTACACACTTATCGATGCTATCGATATACGTTATATCACACACCCCCTCTTTTCGAGTGTTTTACCGCTAACGCTCGAAACAATCCATATAACCAGGAAAAAATGCTTTCACGTCACCTATCCATCAGGTTCGCATGTCACTGACACTTTTGTAAAATCATCACAATCTTTACAAAAATATTTTCGTAAATTGAATCGATTATAGATTCCTTTTACACTCTTAGTTCGCAAATCCATCAATTCAAAACTATTATTACCCAAATCCTTAGAAATACGAAAAGGACCAACATATAAATGGAAAAATTTCTGTGTCACACGATCAAGGGCATTAGATTGACGGGGCAAGCGTATAAGGACTAGATCTCCTATCGAGAGAACCACCTTTGATACCCCCTTTTGGTACTTTTGTCTCTAAAAATTTCCGCCTCATACAATCCTCCGCGACCACACGAACCGAATCCTCTTTGCTAGGTTCGCTTTCTGGGTAATTTATTAATTCTCTAATCTTATCACGTGACTCCATACCAAAATGCAATTCAATGGGCGAAACACCGGTACTATTATGCGTGGTAATATTAAGTAGCTGTTCAATCTCCCCGACATATCTAGCCCATGAAGTATGCGTATCAGAAACGAAAATTCGAAAAACTTACCTAGCTCTTTCATTATTCGTTCACTCGGATTACCTTGTGGATGACGGATTGCAGAATACACAACTCTGATTCCACATTCGTTTAGTGCTTTTTCCACCTCGGCGATACGAATTGTGATCCGTGATCCCACAAGATAGTCCGAGGTTTACCAACGATAGGCAAATAGTCCTTTACAAGGCGATTCAACGTCGCTGCCGTAGTTGCTTTCTTCAACGCATAAAGCTTTACATATTTACTAAACACGTTTAACAATACGAAAATATATTGACATCCCCCTCTAGATACAGGTAAGGGTCCATAATAATCCACAGCCACCAAATCTCGAGGCTCTTTAGCTTCAACCATCTGATACGATCCTTGCATAGCATGATTTAACCCCTTTACCAGTTGACATAAGTCGCACGACATGATAAAACGCTTTAGCGCGATGCATACCTCGCCAATAATAAGATTTTCGTAGATATTCATAAGTTTTATACATTCCAGCATGGCCGAGAGTTTCATGCACAGCATTTATTAGGGGTTCTACCTATATCGTTGGGACTACAACTCCCCAACTTTTATTAATAATATCATTTTGAAACAGGATATCGTCGTATAGAATGTAATATTCAACCTCACCAATCTGGCACCTATTTCTAAGCTTTTGAAGATCCTCATCACTTTCCTGAAAATCTCGCATTTTTAACAATTGAGATACGAGTTTCCGATCATTTTTTAACAGATTAATCCATACGAGTCTCTTGTCAACATTTCTGGTAATCGACGGTAGGTTTAAGGATGACCCCAAAAATGAGACAACGTATCGTTTGCTAACTTCTTGATGAAACTTCCCATTAGGATGGCGACTAAAGAAGTCTTCCACAACGTTATCCTTTCCCGCACAATAATTATAAACATAATTATATTGCTGAAGTATCAAATTCCACCTGATAAGTCGCTGACTATAGAAAGAAGTATCGAATAAAAAAATCAAGGCTTGATGATCAGTGAAAAGCTTGAATTTATTTCCAATCAAATATGAGCGTAACTTTGTCACCGCATACACCACCGCCAATAACTCCTTTTCCGTAGTTGTATAATTGACTTCCGGAGATGTTAAACAACGACTTACTATGGAAACGACTCTATGATGATCCGATTGATCGACCTGATATAAAATACCACTGATCCCACTGTCAGATCCATCGGTTTGTAAAACGAATGGCAATTGAGGATCAACATGCTCCAACATGATGGCATTCGGCAGATTTTCCTTGAGTTCAACAAACGCCTTAGAATGGGCCATCGTCCATTTCCAATCTCGCCTGGAACTAAGCAAATCCCGAAATGGCTCCACGAAGGAAGCATGTCTAATGCTAAATCGCCTATAATAAGTACAAATGCCTAGAAAGCTTTACAATTGTTTCAAATTGCCTAATAATATCAAGTCGATCACGATCGGGCCTCAACCCCCTCCTTGAAAGTTCAAAACCCAAAAATTTGACACTGCTGGAAAAGAACACCGATTTATCTAACCGTAACGTGAAGTTTTCATCTTGTAATACGGTAAAAACGGACTTTAAGTCGGCTAAGTGAGAATCAAAGTCTTTCGATCCAAACACCAAATCGTCAATGTATATAGAAAGAAACGAATTGTACCTATTTCCTAATGAATCTGATACTGCCCTAATAAACCCAGCACCCGCTGTCTTCAATCCAAAAGGTATCCTTCGGAATTGGTACAGTTCAGTCCCTACTCTAAATGCAGTATATTGCCGACTATCAGGATGCAAATCCACCTGTCAATACCCGTTCGTAAGATCCGTAGTACTAAGAAATTCAACGCCAGAAAAACGTTTTATAATATCGTCAATTAGAGGCGGAATTTCTTGATGGTCCTCGATTTGTGCATTCAAAAAACGAGCGTCCAAGCAAACGCGCAAACGACCGTCTTTCTTTTGGACCAATCTTAACGGATTTCAAAACCCGCTTTCCGACCACTCTATAATTCCTGTAGCTAACATATTCTGCATTTCATCTTTGACCTTATCACGCATAGATAGGGGGATCGGATACGATCTACGTACGACTGCATCGCGATTTTTAAGAAGTATTTTATGTTTATAATTCCATGCTGGTTCATTTTTTATCGAAAACAGTTTTTCAAAAGACAATAGGAATCGTATAAATTTTTCTTTTTGATCTACATTTAATTCAATCAGTGAATCAACTAACGTATGCACGTCTTCCGTAAAATTCCGATCTCCATCTTTCGTGTATAGGTATCCTATCTCTAGTCTGCTAACATCATCATCATCGTGATTACAGCTACTTCCGTATTAGTTTCGACACAATTTACCTGACTAACTTGCTCATCTATTTTGTTTGTAACGGCGAAGGATCATCGCAAAATTCATGTTTATTATTTAAATTCATATTGTCGAGAATTGTCTCGTTAATTACATCAACTTCACACGTATAATGTTCGTCAATTGATATGCATTCATCTATTTTATTATTAAGAATCTTATTATTTTCATTACTATTCAAATCGCATCTATTACTTGTACTTGCATCGGCAGTCTCAGCGCCAAATAAAATTGAATCATTTTCATTAACATTTTCATTTGTGACATAAATTATTTCATCCACTTCATTATTGCAACTAGTTTCATTAGTGGAATATATCATTTCACCCACCTCATTATTACAAACATGTTCATTAGTGGAGTATATCATTTCATCCACTTCATTATGACAAACATTTTCATTAATAGAGTATATCATTCCATCCATTTCATTATTACAAACGATCTCATCATTAGAACAAACTAGACTCTCAGAGACTTGACACACCTCTTCATTAATTGTGCGATTAACAAAATCGCGACAACTATACTTATCACCCTTTACATCATTTATCGGTTCTACATCATCAACATAACTATCGTTATTAAAACAAAAAGAAACAGATTTTTTCCTCTTATCCTTTCGTTTTTTTCGATTATAACCAGACTTTGTGCATTATAATTTAAAATTACCTTGTGCTTCATGAGCCAATCATTACCCAAAATCATAGACGATGACAAATGGGGTATAACCAGGAAAACAGTTGAGAAAATTCGCAAGCCAATTATCAGTTCAAACATGACTTGTTTTTTAACTACAGTCGGTTTTTTACCAATAGCAGTAAGAATTACTAAATTGGTTACAGGCAAAATACGAATTTTAAAATATTTAGAAAAATAATCAAAGGTATCTTGTGACACGCAAGTCCCTTGACTTCCCGTATCTATTAAGGCTGATATCGGAATATTATGAACCATCACCGTCAATCTAGGACAATTCAAAATACTATTATTTTCTGTACGTTCAATAAGATTAGGATTATCTAGATCCTTTTGCAGGTCCTCAATAAATTCATAATTCTCGCACCCCGTCGGACCTTGGTTCAAGGCACGACAATTCAGTTTAAATTATTAGAGGAATCGTATGATCGCGGAAAGTTTGTATGATTAGGAACAACATTCGGTGGAGGAATTCGCGTATCCGGCAGATTCGCACCATTATTGATAATAGGGTTAGGTACGGTCATATTGTTCGAATTATTAGAACCATAAACAGAATGTGGTAAATTTCCATAATTTGATGCACCTTACAATAATGACACAGTACCCTGATTCACCGGAATCACTCTCCTTTTCTTTGTCACACCACGAATTTGCGGATTTCGCGACCTATTATTCCGAATTCACATTGTTGATTATTTCCCTGAGAAATAGAGCCATTATTTTTTCTATCTTTATCTTTTTCCTGATTTATTAGATCAAATTTATGTCTGTGCAATAACATCTTCATCTTCATAATTAATCAAAATTAATTTCTCCCTAATAAAAATAGGTAATTGTTGTACAATATGTGCATGTAAGATAGTCTTTTTAAAAGCGGGGTCAAAATATTTTGCTTTCTTAATTTGATCATAAAAATAATTTTGTAAATTCCCATCTTGCTGATGTTGATATTTCCGAGAAAGCCAGATTGTTTTATAACCTCGCCCTTATAAGGACGAGGCAGATTACTCTTTAATTGGTCCTAACACAAAAAAGGGGGAACGGGGGCGCGGGCTCCAATCTCGGGACGGCGGAACCTCTTTTGGAAATGACCGGGAACGACACTTTATTCATTCGCGACGGGTCTATGGGGTATTAATAAAAAAGGTCTACTTACGTGGGCAATTCGCTGGGTGGCCGGTTGGTTGGTTGCGTTGGCCGCCTGGACTCTTTGACCGGTGTCTCTCACTCGTGCACAATGCTGCCCTGCAGATTCGCTGCGATGATCTCACGTTTTGGTAGCCGGGTCGTCTACTGCACTTCAACTTCTTAAACTCTCGACACGAACGGGACTTTTGGTTTGCGGCGCGAACTTGCGTACTCTGGAAGAGAGCCTCACAGATACTGACTTGTCTTCTTCTTCGCTTCTGCAGCGGTGCGCCGTCGGGCCGGCGCGTGCGCGCTCGAGCGATCGGCGCGAGAGAGGGGTTCGTCCGGGGGTCCTAGCTGGGGGACGTACTCGTCGGGGCGATGACGAGCACCGTCCTCGGGGTCTTCGTGGTGGGAGGGGACGACACGGAGCGCTGAAAAGTGCTTCGTGCGTCCCCGTATCGTATCGGGCTAGCTGTCGCTATTATGAGAGAGAGCGATAGGGAGGGATAGAGAGAGGTCGGCGGCAGTGGCCGAGGCCCGTTACTCGGGAACTCTCGAGGCGCACTGCGCCACGACCCGTGGGGGAGGGCGAGTGGAGGCGCGCTCCGGTAAAAAGAGCCGTTTCTCCTCCAGGAGGGGCGGACTTCGGGGCGGGGTTACGCCCGGCCCCGAAGGATGGCGCGGGGTCCGGTAAGCGCGTCGATCTGTGACGGGTTTCGTCACAGTTTGATTATTTGTTCTCACTATTTCCGAATCAAATTTTTCAACAAAAAGTTTTTTAAAATGATTATATGAATTAAATGATCGTGTTTCATACCATTGACGTGCTCTATCTCCCAATTGTGACTCAACAAGAACAAATTTGGTTCCCTCATCAAGATTTTCTATCAAACAATAACGTTCAAATTTGTCTAAAAATTCTAATGGGTTTTCATTCATATGTGCATTAAATCTTGGTAAAGGAATGTCAATATTTGTCGACCTCATATTTTGAATTAATAAATTTGTAAAGTCGCGATTATGTAAATTGGCATCGTTACTATTATTTTCGCGAACATTATTTTCCCTAATTATATGGCTTGTTGAACTCGGCAAAGGAACATTATCATCCATATTTCTGGCAAAAACACTATTTAAAGAACCAGAATCTATTTGGTTATCACTAACACCTCTCAAATGTTCATTAACATTTTGTAAATTTTCACTTAAATTATTCCTATTATTTTGATTGGAATTTTGTATCTATTTTTCAAATATAGCTTGTCTCGCCTCACTTTATTCGCGTAACCTTCGAATTTCTAATAATATTGTTTCATAAAATTTATCGGTATTAATATTATTCACATATTCAAAATTACTATTATTTTCACTATTAATTTGATTTATTCGTGACATAGGAATATTATTTTCTATACTATTATTTTCGACAATATTTTACTGCATTGTTGACAAAGGAACAACAGTTTCAATTATGTTATTTTCTACTCTTTGTTGAATTTCACTTTCATTAGAAGAATTCGATATATTATCAATTATTATGTTATTGTCTTGAGTTCGTTTGTCAATATTGCTATTGTTCGCTTGAAAGTTTTTCATAGAACGAGTTTGAATTGTTGGCGACCTTGCTATGTTTGGCATGTTTAGTCTCGTTAATTGTCGCCAATTTTAATTAAACAAAAAAAATTTAAAACCTAACTGAAAATTAGGAATGAACAACTTCCTCAAAATGTAGGGCCCCACGTTGGGCGCCAATGTGATATTTTTTAGTTTCTTCAGAGGCTATAATCTCGACTGAGAATAACTTAAACTTAAATATGGGAAAAAATCTTTAAATTTATTACGAGAATTACAAAAATTATTCATGCCCTAATCAACAATTTTTTATAAAATAGAAAAATTATAAACATAACCTCTAATATCATCATTTCGTGGTTCGAATAATTTGATCACATAATATTTTTTTATAATTAAATGTGGAATTACACTACAAGTGAGAAAGTAATATTCATTCGCATTTAGTCATCAATTATCATACATTCCACTTATTATATCATTCATCTGTAACCCTTTTCCGGATTGGAAAAGGGCAGAACAAAAATTTATTACAATATAAACGCAACTCTAACTCAAAATATGGTTCCCACGAGGGATGCCATTGGTAACTCTAAATTCTCGGATGGGAAATGGGATTCATAAGGAAAATACAAATAACTCCAAAATCTATACAACGAACTCTAATTTCTATTTCGCAAAAATAAAGGGGACTGTACATTAATTTTGGGGGCGCGACAAGAAAAAGGACGACGGAAACACGCAAAGGGTACGAGTTCGAAAATCACGCGAAGGGACAAATTTCTTATGATATGACTGATTATCAATTGGGGAACGAGTTAGTGTGGGGGCGGCGGTACTCACGGAAGATGACCAAGATATCGGAAAAATCTCCTAGCAGTACTGCAGAGTCCAACTATCGGATCCTTTTGATTTCACCGGTCTGTAGCACACACACACTTCTCGGTATTGGGGCAGAACGCACGAGAAAAAGGGGATTCGCAAAACAATGTTCGCTAACAATTTTTTGGGACCGCACTTTGGAAAAATCGCAATACACACTTTTAGGAATCGATCGGAAACGCTCTATGGAT
The DNA here is from genome assembly GCA_030407085.1 of Trichopria drosophilae. Lineage (NCBI taxonomy): Eukaryota > Metazoa > Arthropoda > Insecta > Hymenoptera > Diapriidae > Trichopria > Trichopria drosophilae. Next base: position 48,152,997 of record CM059586.1, read on the forward strand.
ACACCGCACGCCTAGAGATCGCCGGACGGAATATGTCGAGGCTCTCGACGAAATCCTCGAGGTTCTTGCCCACGGGCACGGTTTTGCCAATTTTCCATCGGCGTAGAGCATCATGGGTAAGGAGGATAAGGAATGCAATATCAGACGAGCATGCTGCCGGAAAAGGACAGCGATACCGGACGAAATTAGGAAAGGTGAGGTGGCAAAGAAGGGGGGGGGGGTGACGTAACGAGACTTGTCGTCATAAGAAACTAAGAAGGGGTAATTACATTCTCCAATAAGTAACAAAGAGAGACAGCATATGGAAACGTCTCAGAGCGACGAAGAGGGACGGCGGAAATTTTGGTGTCGAAAATTTGGATAGGGACGGACGGGATATCGTCTCTTAATGTAAAAACTCCTGGTGGAGTGACGGCAACCATCGGGTTATGGCAGATCCCGTATGCCGTACAGGTTTGCCGAGGGACGACTGTCGACTCAGGTCCGAAAAGGTGGTGACAACTCAAATCGCCGAACATGCATGGATGCATGTAAGAGAAGAGGGTGTGAGAGTGAGGCGGACGCAGCGAAGGCTGAATGAGTCCGACGGAGAAAAACGAGTATTGGTGGGGGCTGCGCAACACAGGCGAGCCAAGGGGAGGGAATCGGCGCGCGGCATGTAACGTCCATTTGACGTTAGAACGATTTCAGAGATTTGGACGGCTGGCGGATGCGTAGCCTTGGTGGGGAGAGTAAGCGAACACCGGACTCTCGCGCGTCGCGGTTGCGGCGAAGTCGAGGCGAGGCCGTTACATCGAAAAATCCAGCGGGGAGAGTGGAGAAAGTTCGTAACGAACGAAGCGAACGGCTGTCGCGGACATGGCCGGGGAGGGGGGGGGGGGGGAACGGGCACGCGTCGTGAAAACGACGAACGATGAAGCGCCAAAGGGGCGACATAGGGGGAAGGGGACTCGCACATAGAGAGTGTGATGAAAAGGTTCGTGCACAAGCAGATGCGTTTACGAGTAAATTGCTTGAGTTGCAATTGACGGACAGCAAATGGGAGGTGGGAGGAAATAATGCAGGTAAACGAAACGGGAGAGTCGAGAATTAGGGCGGTAAAATCAAGGTGATGCCCTAGCTTCAGGTTTTTGGGTCCATGTGACCTTGAATTTACAAAAGGTCAAAATTGTTAGCCACTGCGCGGCTTTATCGGGATTTTCTAGATGTCCGCGTCCTGGTAGGATGGTATCTCTTCTTGACCTCTTGTCTAGTCACTCTCAATCACTACTAAATGTCTTTTACGCGGGAGCTATTAATTTAAATTTGGTGGGGGTTAGATCTGTGACGTATTTCGTTACACATCATATCGCATAAATCACAATCTTTATCAACGTTTATCAATATTGAACTAATTCGCTGCTTCATAATTCGTAAATTAGCCGTTCATATTCATCATAAATTAGTACGGATTAAAAGTTATGCGCAGACTTTTCGAAATGATTTAATAAAAAAATTTAACATGAAATTTCACATTTAGAGCAGAAAGAGGTGAAAATCGAAACTTAGCTGTACGACGACACTCAGGTACCATTGGAGAAAAAAGGAACGAATTATCTGGCTGTACAAATTTCGAAGATGTCTCAAGGTATCTTCTCGTCAATAGGCTTCATTTACCATACAGATGTCTCAAGGTATCTTCTCGTCAATAGGCTTCATTTACCATACGTGTTACAAGAAGTCATCCAAAAAACAGCGCAAATCGAAATAAATGAACGCCTTCATCTGGTTGCCAACTATGGTACAAAATGGCATCGCCTCGTGTCTCGAGCGTCTTCTCCAACGCGGCGGCACTCTGGTGATTTCCTATACGTTATCGGTGGTGCTAACAGCATCAAACATGAAGCACGTCGTCTTTAATGGTGATGACAAACGATTCAGTGCTCGACATCACCAAAGAAAGTCAAAATGTAGAGACTTCCAGGGAGAGCACGGTAATCGAGCTTGACTGCCCAGCGTTCCAAAAGTGACTGGCGTCCCCCTTCTTGTCCACGCTCAACATTCACTATTCACTAGCATTGGGGAACTCGCGCCTGATTGGTCCACCCAGACTTCGTCCCTAGGTCGTCCTTTCTAACTAATACAGTTCATTCATATGACTATCTTTCATTCTACGAAACGATTTATCACATTGTTTAGTAATAATCATATCTCTCTCTTTCTGTTCTTACAATTATTCTACTCGTTTCTGCTCCAATTAAACTTAATCTATGCTTACCATGTACATCAAATATCATAACTTAAACAATATATCGGCGCATCCCTACTTTATCGACCGCTGATATTTAATCAATTACCATATGATATACAGTAAATTATAATTACACACTTATCGATGCTATCGATATACGTTATACCATTATCAATATTCATTTTAGTCCCATCGCACATCCACAAAACTAATTGGTTATGACTAACCGTAAAACTCATATCAAAAGTCGGTAATTTTTCAAGGAATAATTCCACACAAAAGTATTAATCACAATAATGATCAAAATAACTGAATATTTATAAAACACTTATCTAAATCGTAACTTTACATAAATACATGTCACAATATTCAAATAAGAGTAATGAAGCAAATGTTCGTGTACGATCTGAAATTGGTCATAAAAGTACACAATTGAATATCTACAACAGATTGTACTTCGTTTGTATTGATTTTAAAATTTAATTTAATTAAATAATTTTTTAAATTTTGTCTGCTAGAGCAAATCTAACAGACTTATTGTGAACCCGCTGTTTAACAACCGGCGGAAATTTCATCATTTTTTTCTGCTAGAGCTACTGAGTTTTATATGTGGCTGTGAAGGTGTCTAGCGAATTTCAGCTTTATACGAGCAGATCTGAATGTCATAAAGTGAATCGGCTTCGGAAGGGTAGTAATTTATTATAAACAATGGGCGGAAATTTTATTAATTATACCTGTCAGAGCTACTGCCAGAGCTACTAGGTTTTATATGTGGTTCTTAAGGTGTTTAGCTAGATTCAGCTTGAAACGAGCAAATCTGAACGTGTTATCGTGAATCCGCTTTTGAAAAATGTTATAAACAACAGGCGAAAATTATATTAATTTGTTCTGCTAGAGCTACTGAGTTTTATATGTGGCTGTGAAGGTGTCTAGCGAATTTCAGCTTTACACGAGCAGATCTGAACGTCTTAAAGTGAATTAGCTTCTGAAGGGTAGTAATTTGTGATAAACAAGGGGCGGAAATTTTATTAATTTTATGTGCCATAGGTGTGTTTTATATGTGGCTCTTAAGATGTTTAGCTAGATTCAGATTGAAACCAGCAAATCTAAACGTCTTATAGTGAATCCGGTTTTGAAGAATATTATAAACAATAGGCGGTAATTTTATTATTTTTTTTCTGCTAGAGCTACTCAGTTTTATACGTATGTGAAGGTGTTTTGCGAATTGTAGCTCCATACGAGCAGATCTGAACCTCTTACAGTGAATTGGCTTCTGAAGGGTAGTAATTTATTATAAACGATGGGCGGAAATTTTATTAATTTTATCTGCCAGAGCTACTGGGTTTTATATGTGGCTCTTAAGGTGTTTAACTAGATTCAGCATGAAACGAGCAAATCTGTGCGTAGGTATAGTGAATCCGCTGTTGAAAATTGTTATAAACAATAGGCGGAAATTTTATTCTTTTTTTCTGCTAGAGCACTCAGTTCGATATGTGTCTGTGAAGGTGTTTTGCGGATTGTAGCTCGATACGAGCAGATCTGAACGTCTTAAAGTGAATTCGCTGGTGAAGGGTAGTAATTTATTATAAACAATATGCGAAAACGTTATTATTTTTTTCTGCTAGAGCTGCTGGGTCTTATATGTGGCTCTTAGGGTTTCTAGCGAGTTTCTGCTTGAAATGAGCTGATCTGGTGAATCCGCTGCTGAAGGGTAGTCGTTTAGTATAAACAATTGGTGAACAATTTTAAAATTTTTCTGCCCTATATATTTACTTTATATTTACTTTAAAGTTCTTTTTTTACATATTTATTTCCCCACATTATTTCCGTTTGCGGTCAATTTTATGATTTATGGAAGATTATGTCATTTATACTAATGTTAAATGTATCGTTCAGGTACATTCTTTTTGTGTACGAATGTCGCTTGAGCATTACAATTGCAGGGTACTTTTGTTTTCATCCTTTTGGTTTCATTCATTTATATATTTTGTCAAAAATCATGGGTTTCACATTCTGTCTCTCCTTTAGATGCCGCCATTTTTTTGTGTAAGTGCAAACGAAATTTACGCATACATACGGTATCTGTACACATTTATCTGTAGATTAAAATAAAATAGTAACTAAATCGAATGTGGATTCGAGCATCGGCAGAACTTTAGTCCGCTGAAATAATGTTAAACTGCTCTTCCGCCTACTGTGAGCCGTATCCATAGTTAACTGCGTTGGGGGCAAGGTAGGCGAAACGGATAATACTTGCGGAGGGAGGTAACTAGCCGAAAATAGTCGGGACGGTGTTAATAGCGGCTGCACTCGATGAAGAAGAGAGGACGGAGTAGGGAGCGCGAGGAGAGATACGTCACGCGCGACAACAGTAGTTGCGACGGAAGAAGTAAGTGCGACAAAGAACGCACATAACACTCAGATTCCGATTTGCCGCGTATGTAGAGCCGTCCGCAAGACTCGTGAAAACACTTTTCGCAAACGGGACACTTGACGAAATCGATTACAGACTTGCTGCACTTTGCACAAATTACGCGAACGGTTGCGTTATGGTCCGATTTGCTGTTACTTCCAGTTTTAGGCATCGGTTTTCGTACCTTGTAATATGTCGCTCGTCTTCACAATTCAGTGTCGATGACAGTTGTTACTTGAAATAGGAGGCTGACATATTACACCACGTGACTGGAGTGGACTTGCGCAGTTGACGTTGGCTCCGCGATCGCCATTGACACGTGCCCGATGAAAGCCGTGGAAAAGACACACCGTGGATTTATTAGATGTTGTCACTCGAAAAAAATTTCATTAAGTAGGTCCACAACTGGTGCACACCTTCTGGAATAACTTCTCGCTCCGGAAAATGAAGATAATTGTGAGTAATAATGAAATAAGTTGGAGCATGAATTTTCAAGTTTAAAGCGTTTACTCACCAGAAAGAGAGAGAGGGAGATTGATTGATTTAAATCATATCACCACAAACGAACCGTGGACAAATTTAAACGACATCCTGCCCTTACAATGCTTAGGACACGATGTGATCGGAATACAGTCTCTGCGTCACGGTGCTATGTCGCACACGTACATTTATTGCAGAGTAATAACTAAAATAATATACTACGAAAAAATAAATAAGAAAAATATAGTTAGATAATAAGGTAAAAAGTCGTAGCCGCAGACAAATTTTGGGCTTTAGTTTTGTTCTGCCATGAACAGATGGGAAAAGAGATTCGTGCGGAATGATGACAAAGAGGCAAGGGCATGGAAATGTGGGAGTGAATTCCAAAAATGAATTGCAGTGATCCAGAATGAGTGAGCATAAATGTTGGTGCGTGGAATAGGAAGTGAGAAACTAGATGTTTGATGGCGCGTTGAACTTATGGAGGAATGAACTTCATATCAGCCAGATATGGACGCTGAGAAGTGGGAATGATTTAATATGCGTCAGGTTACCAAGAAAATACTGCTGTCGCGACACTACAGTAAGCCAGGCAGCTTTCTGTGGATAAGGCGTCAAGAGAGAGAGAGAGAGAGAGAGAGAACGAGTGAAAAGTGAGGAAGATCGGGAGGAAACGCCATCGCTTTTCGCTGTCAGGGCCTGCTTTCTTAGGGCCCACCCAGGCAGGAGAGTTGTATGGAGACGAGGAGGGTTTAATCCATCCGGCCTTGAGGTGCTCGTTCACTTGTCGCTGCAGTTCCGTTTTTATAGCGGGTGGGTGCCGAAAACGTTTCGGGCCTATCGGCACATCGTTTGTGGTATCAATGCAGTGTTTGAATAAGGAAGTCGCTCCTAACGACTCCCGCGGTAGATGAAAGATGTGAGCGTAGTCATTAACGAGACTCTCTACATGTTTTCTTTCCTCGGCCGACAACCCGTCCAAATTTATCCGCTTCAAAACATCGTCATTTCTCTGTTTATCATGTCCCATTGTCACTTGTATTTTTGCGTGATTTTGTTTTTCCCGATTATCTTCGTAATACTCGTGATCCTACATAGTTTTTATAACATGATTTTCTCTTTCTATATTTGTAGCTACTTCGCATTCTTCCAGATTAATTTGTGGGACGGTAAATTTAAATTCATAGTCATTCGTATTTATGACATAAAGTTATGAATATCCATCCCGATTTGTTACTATGGTATTACCGAAACAGATGTTGACTTTCGCCCATCAACCATAGCAGATGTTGACTTTCGCTACAAATCCAATGTCTAAGTTGTTTAGAACCTCTACGCGAACTACTTTGCGACTTGGCGAAATCAGTACGAACTCTTCATTAATAAACGGAATCTTATCATATCTTATATGCACGCAATCTGTACGTGATGGTACGATTGCCCATGATTTCATCTTCATCGACAGGGAAGTCATCTTACACGATTTGTAACTCGATGATTTATTCATTAAATTGTACTTCCGCACAACCTAGCGTACCGATTATTCGTTCGCCGATTCTACTTAATTCGAATTTTATATTCTGATCGGGATACAACCAAGAATATTCCGTTTCCGTAATGCAGATCGGGGCTGGAAATGTCCATCCTAACATGCCCGAAATGCACCCTGGCCATTCTGCTCTTACGGCGCGCATTATCATTTTTCCGCAATTTTCATTTTACCAAAAATCGCGTGAGTGTGGACGGTTAGAAATTGTAGCGTTCATTTTTTTTTGTTGGCATCAATAACGAACAAGACACGTCGCCATAACCGCCCGGATCTGTGTTCCATTTTTGTATGCGAATTCGGGTGATTACTCATGAAATCTCCATTATATGTTTCACTCGCGGGATTTCCATTGTTGCATGAAACCTTCCCCTGAACTTGACCCATACTGGCAGGAAATCGAGTGATGTTCTCAATGGAAAGTCGGTTTCTGCACTAAGTTGGAAGTCAAGATTGCGAGAAAAACGAAATAGCGAGGGGTTCTAGGTCGGTCGATAATAGACTTTAAGAAAATACGATTTAATTGAAATTGTTGAGATTTTCAAATTCGGTCAAAAGGGTATTTCTGGTAAAATAGAACCATGGAATAGCGAAGTAGTGAGCGGTTGTGGTTCAGTTTTTATTAAAATTAAAAATTTATTACACGATGTTTATTAGTAATTATCTACATTTTTCAAAGTTGATCGACTGCTTACTTCCATTGAAGAAGAATAAAATTACATTATTGGGAAGTATAAAATTAAATTGTGAATGGGTAGCGAGGGAAGGAACCGAACGAGTACAGCGGAAATCGCCTTCGGAAAAGGAGTCTGCATCGAGAGTGTGTGTGTACATATCAAAATAGAATTTTTTTTTGTATATGGTAAAATTATATATGTTCAATAAATGAAATTAATCATTGCATGGTATATGCATTAAATTTTACAACGTTACATACATATGTTAATAATGTTGAGTCCCGTAGAATATTTTAAAGAAATTAATTTTGACGATATAACGTTGTAATTTCAAAAAAAAATATTTTCCTTATAATAGAATATTTAAATTTATTCACTACACACATTTCATGTACATATATACAGGGTGACCCATTTTAACTTCCCCACAAGATTATCTTGAAAGGAACGCATTTTCTGAAAAAAAGTTTCAGACATAATAAGTTTTAGTATTTATTCCTGGCTATTTGGAGGTGATATTGAATTTGACCTTGATTGTGAATGTGGAGGTCATTTATAGGTCAAGTTAATTTTTTTTAATGGACATCACTATTTTTATCGCAGATGTGGAAAGTGCGGACAAATTCACGTCCGAATATGATCTTGGCATTGATCTACAGTTAAACGTAAAGGTCACTTTGAAGTGAATGTTCGAGAAGTCGGTTACAACAGAATATCTCAGCCGGATTGCGTAGTTTGGAATAATGTAATCGGCATAAGTTTCAGTATTTGGAGTGCCAAAAAAATAGTGGCTAGTATTTAAAAAAATTAACTTGACCTTTAAATGACCTTAGGTCACATTCACAATCAAAATCAAATTCAATATCAGCGCTAAATAGCCAGAAAAAGATACTAAAACTTATGTCTGAAACTATTTTTCAAAAGATGCGTTTCTTCCAAGATAATCTAGACAGTAAAATATCTCCAAAAGTAAGCGTTGCCCGAGAAAAAATTTCAGATAAAAGTTGTATGGTTGAAAAGGGGACAAATGCTGCTGACCTCGATTTTGACATTGACGACCATTTTCAACGTAATTTGAAGGTCATCTTCGTTTTTTCTTATGTGAACACATATTTTTTTTCATGGATTCGGAAAGAGCGGGAAATTTTACGTCCGAATATGATGTGGTAGATTTTTCCGGCAAGGTCATTTCAAGGTAAAACTTAAAGCTCTCGGAATTGCGAATTAACTCGGCGGAAGTGCATTTTCGGGGAAAATGTTAAATACAAAAGTTGCGGGATTTCTCACTGGCTATTTAATGGTACCAGTGAAATTGACCTTGAAGGTTATTTCAAGGTCCAGTTTGTTTTTTTTTAATGGGAGCGCCTATTTTTTTTCATGGATTCGGAAGAGCGGGAAATTTTACGTCCGAATATGATATGACCGATATTTTGGTCAAGGTCGTTTCAAGGTGAAACTGAAAAGTCCCGGAACGGCGAAATATCTCCCCGGGAGTACATTTTCGGGGAAAATGTTTCAGACAAAAAATTTGTGTTCCCATAAGAAAAAACGAAGATGTCCTTCAAATTACTTTGAAAATGGTCGTCAAGGTCAAAATCGAGGTCACCATCATTTGGCCCCCTTTCAAAGATACAACTTTTATCCTAAATTTTTTCTCGGGCAACGCTTACTTTTTGAGATATTTTACTGTCTACGTACAGGGTGGCCGATTTATCTGAAGACATAGAAATATCTCGAGAACTATGCACAGAATCAAAAAAGGTGTGGGATGAAAGTTGTTCGACACGAAGGGGGCATCCAGTGATAATGAAATTGACCCCCCCAGGGGGTGGGGGAAAAACCATAAAACTTAACTTCATTTTTTCTTGCAGATTTGGATTCTCCGGAAAAAAATACACCAATTTGACCTAGGAGCTATTGCATTTTGGTTCACAGGTGACGCTGTAGTCGACAAAAAGCGAAAGTAAAAAATCCCTAAAATTCGACGTCTCCAGAGTTTACATCACATCTGATAAATAATAGTAGACGTATTTTATTTTAAAAATACTATTCAATGCCACCACTACGAAATGTTTGATTTTCTTTGACTTTATATTATTATTGTAATGTGTTTTCTAGCCGCTACAATGGAAATTATCTGAAAAATAATCATGGATTTGGTTGTGTGTCAAAAATAGTATATTATGCTGTAAGGGAGGAAAGAGCGTGATCCCCGAGTGGAAGGTTTGCAGCGCGAGCGAAGCAAGGGCAGCCCTCTCACGAGGTGCGCGCGCATTTCTCTCGTGAAGCATACGCTAGTTTTTTCCTGGCCGCATCCATTACTTTCGCAGGCAGCACTTTTCCTCCCACGGAAGTAATGGGAACGAAGTGCGCATGCGCACGGGCACTCAGGCGGAGTTGACAACTTTCGCCCGCGTAGTGGATATGGAATACGGTAATTCTAATAAAGCCGGGAAAAATACATTTAGCGTTACCCAGGAACAACGACGTGGACGTAGTATTTTTCTGTTCCCTTTGGGGTGCTTGTTTTACGTGAGTCCCCTTGCCTCTCACTGTTCACTGACTTGAGTAAGTGTTCGAAATGTTGACCTTCCACTTCAATGCATTTATTTATTCTTTCTTCAAATGACTTTATACAGGATAGTATCATATCTGCAGAAATTTCTGCGCAAGCAGTTCTAATGCATTCCACCATGTTTTCACGAGTCGTTGTACTTGTTCATAAACCTTACCTTTTAGGTAACCCCACAGGAAGAAATCCGATGTATAGGATGTTAAATCAGGTGACCTCGCCTGCCAATTAATGGGGCCACCTCTACCAATCCACCGACCATTGTAATCACGGTCTAGTACTTCCCTTGCTACTCTTGAAAAATGTGCTGGGCAACCATTTTACTTTCTTTGATCTGAAACGAATTCTGGTGACATTCTCACATCGTAACGATATTTTACACATTTTCATTTTTATCATCGAACCAAAACGCAAAAACTCGTGGATCAAATTGGTGCACGTTTTTCCGAGGAATCCATATCTACAATAAAAAATGGGGGGTCCCTTTTTAAGTTTTATTGTCCTCCCTCCTTTCTCCCACGGGGGGCGGGGGAGGGGGTTGATTTCACTGATAATTCACTGGATGCCCCCCTTCGTGTCGGACAACTTTCATCACACACCTTTTTTGATTCTGTGCATAGTTCTCGAGATATTTCTATGTCTTCAGATAAATCGGCCACCCTGTATAATTCTCACAATAACAACATCCTAATTGATAATACTATTTATTTGAACGAATTCCACGGCGGTTTCCGCTGGGTTCCTACTACCTTATCTCCCTGCCCTACTTTCCGTTTTGTCGCCAATACTTTACAGAAAAATTTTATTTTAACTTGAATGTTTCTCCGTCGCACCCACCCACGGTAGCAATTTTTCTTAGTCTTAGTAAATCATTTAAAACATAAATAAATTTTCCCACTTCCACTATTTCCAATAAAAACAAAAAAAAAATTTGTAATTTGACAGTTTACGATTCACACCCACTGTCGTCAATGCTACTATTGTATCTCACTCCCACTTTTTAAAAGATTTAATATTAATTTGTCGGTTTACCCGTCTTCTCAACTGTCGCAATTGTTATTTTTTTATATTAATTCTACTAAATTTATTAATAAAAAATATATAATATTGGTACCAATTATCTCCACACAAAGCCAGAAACTGATTAATACATTTTTCTTTTCCTTTCTCTTGCCTTCTCTCTCTCTCTCTCTCTCTCGATGTCTCTCTCGCTCTCTCTCTTTCCCTCTCTGTTACTCCTTTCCTCTCTCACTCTGTTTTTTGCTCTCACTGTCTTTCTATAAAACTATCATACCTTATCGTATTCTAGTCCGCTTCACTTATTACCGGTCTTCCTTTCGACAACAATCCTCTCGTCGCAACACCAATTACTACTTTTCACTTGTCCGCACTTTCGTTTTCAAAACTGAACTAAATTGTTGGAAAACTGACGCAAACAAGAAACCTCAGTGGACTCCCCTCTCCCCTCAGTATCCGACCATAATTTGAAACTTGTTATTTTGATAGGTGCTACGCAAACACCTATACTATTTCATTATTTTTAAATGGGCACATACAATATTATTATGGATGATAGTGTTTTCCTTATTCACCTAACAGTATTCATCTCTCTGTCGCATAAACAATTCTTTCATTTCAATTGTATTCGCGGCTTCCTTGTCTAACATACTGCGCGCTAATACCGCCCTCTCTCGCACAACCATAAGTTGACGGGCAGAAATATAAACTACGGAAAGTTGTCGATCGCCGGGCCGCGAACCGCTAACATCTCGCGTCTCTTTTCCTCTATCGCGTTCGCTACTCGTAACGCGTACGCTCTCTCTTACTCCGATTGTCGCGAAATTAAACTTTTATAATTTTCCTTAATTTGAATATTCCTCGTTATTTAAGTACTGTAATCTAATTTTACGTTATTATTAAACGTTAGTATATAATTTAATTTACATTTTGGAAAATTAATTTTGTTCAATTTTCATAATTCAAATTTTTCGTTTTTTGTTCATTAAATTTGAATCATTAATTTTTCACATTCAACATTTTTATTAAAGTAAAAAATCAGAAAGTTTGATTTTTTTCTTGTCACTTCGTCACATCCATTTAATTAAATTGTGTTTAAACTAAATTACACTCCTTCCCAGCGCCCCCCAGCCCCCCCCCCCGCCCCGCCGCTAAAAAAACTTAACCTTCTTAGCCTAAACACCGCGGCAGTCTGGGTCGTCTGGGTGGGCCATATTTTGCATGGATTTTTATTTTTGTATTTTTTAGACTTGGCAACACCGCGGTCTTCACAAACACCACTGCTTAAAAAAATTTGTGAGGACCGTCCCAATAAATATTAAAAGTCGTCGTCATAAGTAGCAGTGTATATAAAAAAGGGTCTTTATAAACACCCATATATAATGTTATAATATCTTATAAATATACAAAAAAATTAATTAGAAACACATTTATTTTAAATTGTCATTTTAAATTAACCATGTGTGGAAATTCTTTGGGATTTGCCTTGACACCACCGACGATCAATGGGGTTTCGACGATTCCGCAAGGCGCTGTAATTGTTTCTTCTTTCCCAATTCGGAGTGCCGGAGGTGTCTCTGTCATACTAGTTAGCTTTGCATACTCCTTGCATTCTAAAATTAAATATTTCTATTACCATTCATTTTTACCTACTTTTAATAAATAATATTCAATACAGAAACATTCATTTGAGTACAAGGAGGGAGATGAAACCATTCTTTCGTAAAACAAATCCGAATAAATCTACATATGAAATGTGCAGAGTGTTTTAACATAGTTTTAATTGCGATTAGCGAATTAAAGCTCCATTGTGTTGCTTTTCTGTAATAAGAAAGTTTTCATATTTTATTGGCCATTATAGGAAGTAAGAATTTTTAATTACGACGTTACCAGAGCTGTCAAAGAAATTACACTTAAACCTTTCAGCCATGCATTTTTCTTTACACGGAAAATGGCTGAAATTTGTTATTCGGAGTTTTTAAGGGTCGCTAATCAGGAATCCGTTGTCCAATTTTCAAAATTAAAAATGGCGGATCCAATATGGCGGACTAAACTGACAAAATGTGATACGATCGCATCGAAATTTGGTTTTGGGGGTTTTCGAGATCGCTGATTACAAATCTGCCCTAATATTTTCAAATTTCAAAATGGCGGATTCAATATGGCTGACCAAAAGTCCAAAAAGTTATGCGATCGAAGCCAAATTTGGTTTGTGGTTTTTCTTTTCGCACGACTCGTATACAATCAGCACACGAAGCACGTTTCCAGCAAGTGAAGTAGAGTATGTACTAGTACATACTAGAGTTGGGGCGTCTTTGTGGGAAGCGATTTTGAAAGTTCTGTGCGTAGAAAAATTAATTGACTCGTGCCACGTCCGTAACACAGAATTTTGCGTGAAATCGCCCCAAACCGAATTTCACAGCGATCCCATAACTTTTTTGGTTTTTGGTCCGCCGTATTAGATCCCTCATTTGAATTTTGAAAATTTGAAGGTCAAATCGTGATCAGCGACTCCAAAACCTTCTATGTATATTTATTTGGCCCTGTTTATTATATTCTTCTATCTCTCGTGTGTTTATTGTAAAAAACGTGTTTTCTTATTCAATTTTTTATATAAACAATATAATAAACAGTTTGTGTGAATTAGCCATTCAAACATGTTTATTAACATATATATATTTTTTTTAATTGGTTATAACGGTTCTTAGATAAAGGTTGGTATTTTTCTTAGAAAATACCACGTTAATTTTACGTTTAGGCCGTTTATAAGGGCCCTCTTCAGAAATTTTATTAATTCTAAAAAAATTTTTTACATATTTATTACAAAAAATGAATAAAAAATTCACAATGATGATAAAAAAAAACACTACTAACTTACCGCGATAAGTCACGAATCTGCCCTCAGATTTTAAAAATTCAAAATGGCGGATCCAATATGGCAGACCAAAAGTCGCTAGGTACTGTTTCAAAAATATCCATTTCATGAAAAATAATTCAAGTATTTACATCAACGTCCCACTTCAAGATCACTCGGTACAGTTTCGTATATTCGTGAAGAAAAAAATATACACAAATAAAATAACTTCGCCCACCTTCAATGCGAGAACTTCTTGAAATCCCGACACGCAAAATTCTGTGTTATGGACGTGGCACGAGTCAATTGATTTTTGTACGCACAGAACTTTTAAAATCGCTTCCCACAAAGACGCCCCAACTCTAGTATGTACTAGTACATACTCTACTTCACTTGCTGGAAACATGCAATTTTTTATTCATTTTTTGTAATAAATATGTAAAAAATTTTTTTAGAATTAATAAAATTTCTGAAGAGGGCCCTTATAAACGGCCGAAACGTAAAATTAACGTGGTATTTTCTAAGAAAAATACCAACCTTTATCTAAGAACCGTTATAACCAATTAAAAAAAATATATATATATGTTAATAAACATGTTTGAATGGCTAATTCACGCAAACTGTTTATTATATTGTTTATATATATATATTCAAATGAAGCGGTTTAGAAAATTTAAGCACTTTTACTTGAAGGTTGCATAAAATTATGTTTATTAACATATTAGTAAAACGCATACACAAAACGCCGCATGAGAAAAAACGTTGTAGGCACTGAAAGACGAAGAAAATGGGAACAAAAATGGTGGGATCTCAAAGTCCCGCTGTGGCGCAAAGGGTTAAAGCTATTAATTTCACTTTCATACTGTGTAATTTATGTTCACTTTAATTTGAAAAATGCAGCATTTATATTAGTTTTTTTATTTATATTAGAAATATTCCTTCTCAGTTCGCCCTCCAGATTGGATTCGCCATTTTCAATGTTATAATATCACACAAAATTCGATATCTAGATGGTAAAAAATATCTCAGTTCAAAATTGCTTGAAATTCCAAATTCTTCATTCCAAAATATCTTACCTATTGATTCCGCTATTTTGGATTTTAAAAATCTGACATTAAATTCCATATCTAGGTACATCATAACAAATCCATAAATTCTAAAATTACTTCAAATAACAAAACTTTTTTTCGAATCATCACCTATATCTTCCACTTATTACCCAACGTTAAAAAATAACTCAAATTCAAATAGCATTGGGTAGTTGATTTCAAAGTAAAAAACTACTTTTTTGGCTACCCCTACCTCCCACAATAAACTACTTTTAACTTTAGGTAATACTATTAATCGAATGGAAAACCACCTGATGTTGCTTATCATTGAGGAAAAGGGTTTTCGGTAGAACGCACCCAAATCTCGGTCTAGTTTTCAACGTTGGAGGTAATGGGGCATAGAAGGCTGTATTAGTCAACAATCTGTGCCATGTACGACTGTGGGTCTACATACGGAAAGAACAACTCTGTAAGTTAGAGGAAATTCACATCGGGCAGCCGTTGCTTAATCAATGCTTTTATTTAGCGCACTTATAATTGAACATCTACACTGAGAGGCTCTTCGGACCGCACCCAAACTACTCAGAGTATAGCAGCGGATTTTTCTGACGGGAGACGTCCGATTTTGGCGGACCGCTGCCAGCCAAAATTTGCAGGCGCGCGGGAATACGAAAAAAAGGCGACATTCATATGCTTCACAAATATATATATATATATATATATATATATATATATATATATATATATATATATATATATATATATATATATATATATATATATATATATATATGTAAGCCTAATAGGTAAAAGATGACAGCTGCATTGACAAGTGTATGATAATGAGGTTAATGAAAACTAATATATGGGTTGAAAATTATTGTTAATTTGTTAATATAAGAGTTTGCTCGTTAAAATTGAACAAGACCTGATTGCCATTATACATTTCAGTTAATTTTTATTATTCAATTGCATATGTTTAATAGGAAACTATAGTATATAGCTTACAGGTCCTTTTAGTATTAAGAGTAAAATATTTAAAACACACACATATATATAATATATTAAATATTAAATACACATTCACAAACAACCGGCATGCGAAAGTGTGCCGAAACAAGTGGTTCTGGGTCGGACCGAAATATCGCAACTCGTTCGGACCACGCGTAGGTTAGAAGCGCGCCAACTATCGGATAGCCCCGAACCAATTTCGGATGGCGTTCGGACAATTTTCGTCTGGCAGCGGTCCGAAAATTCGAAGCGTACACAGCCTAACGTTCGGATTGCTCTCGACCAATTTCGTACCGCTACGCGCCGAACAGTCCCTCAGTGTAGAATATCGGCATCAACAGAGAATTAACTCTTTTGTACATACGCGATGTCCTTATTATCGACAAAATTGAAAGTCCTAT
The DNA here is from genome assembly GCA_030407085.1 of Trichopria drosophilae. NCBI lineage: Eukaryota > Metazoa > Arthropoda > Insecta > Hymenoptera > Diapriidae > Trichopria > Trichopria drosophilae. Next base: position 48,169,247 of record CM059586.1, read on the forward strand.
TAAAATTCTGAAAATATACACACTTATGGAATTTTCATCGGTCAATGATATACTGTAAACATTAAACTCGACAGAACAACCTTGTTATTTTTCAATGTTTAAAAACAATTACGACAGAAAAATCGAAATCGTTGTAAACCGTCGACGAAAGCCTTCACCGCAATCGCTCAAGATTCTTAGGTGTCAGAATAAATCTTTTGCTGATAGCATACATATTATTTACGGATAGATATACACGCATCCAAATACATTAACTATACAATTCTGCGACATCGATATCATGACCCATTGTTGAGATTAATGAAAAATCGAGATAATAAAATATGTGCAGTAATGTTAATCTGCTAATAAACAATTCTTGAAGTAATTTGATATGTAACTGCCAACAAAATTATTACTTCTATCGACATTGAAATTATATAGTTTAGTAAACACACAAATGTGTAAATTAATAAAGTCAGGAAAACAATGTAATACCGTGGCATTACAATAGAGGAAGAGAGAAAGAAAGATGGAGAGAGATTAGATTAGATTAGATTAGATTTATTTATTTATACCCTGGGACTAACCCAAAGGGTAGATATACGAAGATAATACATTGTAACTTATAACTAAGAACTAAAAACTAAAAACTAAAAACTAAAAACGTGGCCCTAAATAACTAGTATATGACTTAAAGTTTGCTGATAATAAATAGCTAAATTCTCTCTTGATGTACATAATATATGCTTATACGACACACACACACACACACACACACACACACACACACACACACACACACACACACACACACACACACCCGCCGAAGTCTTGCTGGTTCCTTCTAACGGGCGCGTCCCCAGGTGGCGGATCGGGGAATGCTGGTAAAAGGTATCGAAGAAATAAAATACCCGACGCGGACCAAAGAACTAGCTAGGGGAAGGAACCCCGAACAAGAAACCAAGTATGGAAGATCAGCTGCAGAATAAAGCTTACGGTGCAGGGGTCGGATCCCCAGTACCGGCGTCGGGTACGAGTGAGCAAGCGGGCTCTCCGGCGTCGTTATCAGGCAACCGCAGTGTTGTTGGGGTTGGTCACTCGGCCTGTTGGTCAACAGCATTAAATGTTACAAGTGACACTCTATCAGGAAAGGCGCACGAGACTGTAAGTTTCGAGCGCCTGGAAGAGAAACTTCAGCTCCTTGTAGAATTTATCCAGGAAAAGAAAAATCTCCACAAGGAGCTCAAGAATATGACCAAAGGCACACTGCGTGCCTTTAGCTATTACGCCAAGGCAAGAGAAAGTTCGGGGGCTTCGCAGGCGTCGGTCACCTGCCAGGACGGGGCGAGCCAAACGTCGCCCCTATTCCGTAAGCTCCCCGAACGTCCGGAGCGTAAAGGACCCTCGCCGCTGAAGCTGCCAGCGACAAAACGGGTCAGGAAAGAAGAGGATAAAGAGGAACGCCCCGTACCACCAGCTGCAGAACAACGGCGGCAACCCCAGTCGGAAGACCAGGACTGGGTTACGGTGGTCAGAAACGGCCTACAGAAGAAGGCGCAGCAGCAGCAGCAACAACAACCGCAACAGCATCAGCAGCAACAACATCCACAGCAGCAACAACAGCAACAAAGTTTGCAGCAGCAGTAGCAGGGAACGGATGTCGACAAGCGACACAGGGGGAAGCCGGAGTCAAAAGCCGGCCTCCGACCCTTCTGCCCCGATGCCATCAAGATCAAACCAGCGGACGGTGCGTCATATGTCGACATCCTGAAGACCATGAAAGCTGCGCCAGAACTGCAAAAGTTAGGAGAAAGGGTGACCGCCATCAGGCGGACAAAAGCAGGCGAACTGCTCATAGAGCTTGCAACGCCTGGCGTGTGCACCCAAGAGCTCTAAGCAGCGGCCACGTCCATCCTAAAAGGGACAGCTGTCGTACAGGCACTGTCCCATAAGGAAGCCATCACCATCAAGGACATGGACGAGGCCACAACTCGGGAGGAGGTGGCACAGGCCATCATTGAGATGACTTCACCGGAAGCAGTGACCCCTGAGAATATCAAGCTCAGGGGAGCATGTAGCGGAACCCAGGCGGCCAATATCTTGCTTCCCGTCGCAGTAGCAAAAACACTGCTGCAAAAGGGAAGCTTAAAATTGGCTGGGTTAATTGCCGGGTTCGACTGCGCGAGGGACCTCCACGCTGTTACAGGTGCCACGAGAGCGGACATCTGGCAAGGGGTTGTAAGAGCGCGGTCGATCGCTCGGCGCAGTGCTTCCGGTGTGGCAAGGAGGGCCACAAGATTGAGGACTGCGTAGCCAAACATCGTGCAACGCAGGAGGTTGGAGCACAGACCAACAATGGCTAAAGTGCTCCAATTGAACCTCAATCACTGTGAGGTGGCCCAGGATCTGCTGTTTCAACTGGTCAAGGAGGGGAAGGCCGATATCGCCGTCATCAGCGAGGCTTACCGGGATCTTTGTAAACCGAGTTGGGTGAAGGATTCCACCAGCAAGGCGGCCATCTGGGTGTGTGGGAATCTCCACATATCCAATAAGATGTCCGACCCCCTGCCCAGCTTCACCTGGGTGAAGGTGGCTGGTATAAGACTATACAGTTGCTACCTCCCTCCCAGTCTTACCATCGTTCATCCTTCCGAGCCGAACCATGACAAATGGTCCATCAGGACCATAGAAGAGTGGCACAAAAGATGGGATTCAGCGGATTCGGGGCGGTGGACCCACTGCGTCATCCCAGATGTAGCAAAGTGGACGGGCAGACAACACGGATACACCACCTTTCATCTCACCCAGGTGCTCACCGGGCACGGCTGCTTTCGCAGCTACTTACATCGTTTCCGAATTTATCAAAGTGCGGAGTGCCCGGCATGCCCTGGTGTCGACGAAGACGTGGCCCATGTCCTCTTCCACTGCCCGAGATTTGCAGCGGAACGGGAACAGTTCCGGTTCTCGGGAGGAGGACCACTGACACCTGAGGGCATTGGGGAATGTCTGCTCGCCTCACAGGAGGGATGGGACGCGGTGGTCATCATCGCCACCTCCATCATCGATAGGCTGAATGCCATCAGAAAAGAAGAAGACGGAAGAGGCAACAACATCGCCCAGACTTGAAGAGCCAAAACATCGGCGGAGGGCCTACTGAGGCAAAGACTGCCCCCCTCGAAGTAATGCCTTGCGCACAGTCTGAGCGGAGGTGGTTTTAGCGGGTGGGAGCCCCGCACTCCTGCTGGCACCGGGCGGCAGGGATGGCTGGTAGAGCTTTCCATCGTCGCTTCGGAAACACACACACACATACACACACACACACACACACACACACACACACACACACGCACGCACGCACGCACACACACACACACACACACACACACACACACACACACACACACACACGCACACGCCCACGCCCACAGGTACGCACACAAACAATAGTATCAAAAATAGAGGCAATTTTGAAGTAATACAAATACTAAATAAGTTCTTTTCCTAATATTATATATTGTTATTTCACTGCAGCCCTAGTCTCGTCACAACAATAACCATACATTTATTCAAATTATATATTCGAATAGTATGTAAACAACGTGACAAGTTTTACTGACATTGAACTATTGCCTGAAACCAGCATCGAAAATTTGTTTTCTCGAACGGAGCTCGAACTCACGACCTTCGATTTCCTAGTCCAGTATGCTACCTCCTGAGCCACGAAGCCGATATGGTCTTCGTCGGTATCAAATTAAGCGATTCAAAATAAATTTAGCAAATTTTTGTATACAAACTAGTATAAAATTATTGGATACGACTTGTTGCGGTTGTCTCTCCAAAATCACCAAACCAAACGAAGAGATTTGAGGAAAAAGACCCGCGAACGATGCCGGGACGAACTCGATAGAGCCCGAAGTGAAGGTGAAATGATAGCCAAATAAATGGTAATTAAACAGTTTAATATTTCAAAATAAAAAAAAGACCAAAGGAAAGAGCACAAAGCACAATATTAGTTCCGTTTGAGGCTGGTCTCAGAGCATTTACGATTAGACGCGTTGTCGTCGAATCGTGAAAACGACGCCACGTTGCCAAAATGGAGTCCCAGCGTGGTCGTCAACAAAAATTAACGGCAATGTTTGACTTAATGCGCGCACCGTCTTTCAAATAAAAAAACAACACGTCGCCAAAAGAGCGTCACTTTGATTTGCGCTGAGCCGAAATGCTGCTTAGCTCGAAAACGCAAAAAAAAACTGACCGTGCGAGAGTGTAATGGCGCGCGCGATTACAAGGACGCCGTCGCGGCCGTGAATCCAAAATTCGCGAATTTATGTGAATTTTGCGTCGCCGCTCGATGCGCGATTCGCAGTACGGCGACGACGAGAATTCGGCTTTTAACAACGGCAAAGCAAAAAAAGACCGGACGAGCGCGTTACAAATTTTCTGCGAAGAAGAGGACGCACCGATGAAACAAGCGGCGTCGTTGCGTCAATGGCTTTATCGGACTGACTTCTCCCTCGATAGCGTGTGTAGATCTCGAAAATTGACGATAATGCGCAGGCGCGGACGATTGCGAGTTGCGCATATTTGCAACAATTGCACCGAATGCAAAACGCGCAATCGTGGCAAGGCGATGTCGTCAGATCGCGCGAATCGGAGATCGCCGTGCATCGAGGAAGAATAGGGCCGGATCCCAAAATCGCGAGGGCCCGGCGCATTAGAGGGCCGTATCAACACGATTTGAGCCCGTGGATTTCGAGATTTCGGAAAAGTCGAGCGGAATCTCGAACAAACCGCCCGCCTCGGCCTGTCCAGGGTCGAAAATCTTAACCTAAATTACGCTTAAACTTAGAACTCATCCTAATCGTGGCCCGCGTATGAGAGTTGGGCGCAACACCGCCCACCGTGACGCGATAGAGGACGGTAGAGATCATTGGATTGGCAATAAACATACTTGCCCAATGGGACGAGTGTATTCGGAAGTTGCAGTTTTAACTTTGATGACTCGAACACGTCCGTCTCTACCAGGCAGGCACTCGATGATGCGTCCCAATTCCCATTTACATGGGGGCAATAACGAATTTCGCAAAAGCACCATACCTCCCACCTTTACGTCGTCCTTTTCAAATCGCCACTTGGCGCGCGATTGAAGCGTGTGCAAGTATTCGGTAGCCCATCTTTTCCAAAACGATTCGTACATTTGGCGTACCAGTTGCCAACGCGACAATCGCGATTCAGCGAGATCGAGCGTTGTCGGTTCAGGTGGAGTCGTGATTGCAGTGCCAATTAAAAAATGACCCGGAGTTAGGACCTTGTAATCGTCCACGGAGTCTGAGAGTGACGCGAGCGGTCGAGAATTGAGGCATGCTTCAGCCTGAGCCAAAAAGGTTACGAATTCTTCGTAGGTCAACGTGTGGGAACCGATGACGCGGCGCATATGGTACTTGACACTTCGAACCCCTGCTTCCCAAAGGCCGCCAAAATGTGGCGCGGAAGGGGGGATGAAATGCCAAATGACACCGTCCGCCGCGAGAAAATTCAATACGTCGGGATCTCGAGATACGGCGCGAAAGGCGGCAGAAAGTTCCCGATCGGCACCACGGAACGTGGTGCCATTGTCGGAGTACAGATCCTGGGGGAGTCCTCGCCGAGCACAAAAACGGTTTAAAGCGGCTAAGAAAGTTCTCGCAGTGTAGTCGTTGACGAGTTCCAAATGAATGGCCCTCGTGACGAGACATACAAAAAGCGCGATGTACGCCTTGTGGCTCTTGTGGCCTCGCCCGGATGCGCTACGAATCAATATTGGGCCAGCGTAATCTACCCCTGCATGTAGGAATGCGCGCGAACACGGGGTCACCCTGACCTCGGGTAAGTTGCCCATAATCTGTGTAGGCACCTCAGCCTTTTCTCTAGTGCACACAACACACCCGTATAGAACGGAGCGCACCACCTGGCGCACCCGTAGAATCCAGAATTTTCGTCTGAGCGTGGCACCTGAGTGTAGTTATTTAAGGTGTCTTGCCTCCCGTTCGGGTTTAAAACACACCCCCCCCCCCCCATGGGGGAATGGGGCCAAATTTTAGTGATGCGCCAGCACCGCTGGTTGTGCACACTTAAAAAAGATATACAACAAGTCAGCTACCACATTTATTAGCAACAAGCTGCCTGCCTTGATGCTTCTGTTGGTTCAGAGAACCTTTCTAACGTTGCCACGGCCCGCTAGAGGCCAACCCTCTCTGCGGTTACTGCCTGCACGGACACGGCACGCCGTAGCGCTCCCCCGTGTGGAACCCGCCGGCAGGGGCTTGACACCGCACCCTAGCTCCCCAGTACGGTGGGTCTCTCGAGTCGTTTCACGATCAGGCATTCGTCGGCACAGACCAGCCGAACGATCGGGTCCGTGAGGTCGTCAATTCTCAAAACTTGCTAAGAGAAGCGGATCTTTCAAAAGCATTGCTCCTCTTCGAGCTCGGGCACTTCGACCCCTCACTCTTCCACAATTAAATTGTGGACGGAGATAACCCGCTCCGCTCTCTTCCACAAGTCCCCTGCGGGGGTCTGAGCGTGGCAATGGTGAGCTGGAGTCCACTGTGAAGCGAGCGAACGTGAGTGTGCCTAATTATCGACGTTGTGATAGAATGCGAGCCGAGAACGACCGGATGTTTTGTATCATAAGCAATGGGCGCGTTTTGAAGCCTGCCTCTAATTCGTAAGAGACCGTCGGAATCGAGATAGGGATTGAGAGATGCGAGAGCACTTTTCCTTTGAACGTTGCGTCCGGCACGCATGGAAGAGAGTTCATTCGGAAACAGGGCTCCTTGTATGTAGGAGAGCCAAAAGATCTCGGCCTTCGAGATTTCGGCGCTTCGCAGCCAAATACCCTCACTCGAGCGTTGTTGGGGCTTTCTGCACCGGGCGCTGAAACGCATGACGTACGCTGTGATGCGTAGCAACGTTGGCCAATGGGAGAATCGAGTCGCCAACTCCCATGAATCCTCGCAGTGGGCAGATGCGACGTTGGCTAGAGCCTTCTTTTCAAGAAGATCCTCGCGTCCATCTGAAAGCGGTATTTTAGGCCAATGCTCAGGGCCTTCACGCAGCCAATCCGGTCCTCTCCACCACAATTTATGGGTAGCGAATTCGTTCGCCGGTAGACCCCGAGAACAACAATCTGCGGGATTGTCCTTAGAGGGCACGTGATGCCATGACCCCTCGGGTAAGTGCGTTTGGATTGTGGCTACCCGATTGGCCATGAACGTCTTCCAGACCGAGGGGTGTTGGCCGATCCAGGCAAGAGCTACCGTGGAATCAGACCAAGCGTGACACGGCGCTGCTTCGAGGTTAAGTGACTTGCGAACAAAAGTCATTAATCGTGCCAATAATACAGCCGCCGATAACTCCAACCGGGGAATGCTCAGAGGTTTCAACGGCGCTACTTTTGATTTGGCGCCTAACAAAATTACTCGAACATCGCCTGACCGAGAAACTGTCTTTAAGTATACCACCGCGGCGTAAGCGATGTTAGATGCGTCGGCGAAACCGTGAATTTCGAGATCAGCGGTGTCGCTTTCCTGCCCGGTCCATCTATCGAAACATACGTCGTTTAGAAGCGGTAATTCTAGATAATAATTACGCCACTTGTGATACAAGTCTTCAGGGATTTTATCGTCCCAATTGCAATTTTGAGCCCATAACTGCTGCATAAATTGCTTGGCCACGACTGTGATCGGTGTGGCCCATCCGAGGGGATCGTAAAATCGCGCAATGGCGGATAGAACCGCTCGTTTAGTGTTGGGTACTGTGGCGCTTGGCGGCACCGAAAAATGAAAGCGATCGTTTCGCGAGCTCCAGAGGACGCCCAGGACCTTTTGACTATCGTCAGCCTCCACTGACTTAGACTGGCTCGAACTGTGCTCCTCCGGAGGTAAATCTTTGAGCAGCGAAGGACAGTTACTCGCCCATTTATGCAGGTGGAATCCACCCTTCGACAGAAGGCCCGTCAATTGGGACCGTGCTAGTCGAATGTGTTCGACGTCGTTTGCACCGAAAAGACAATCTTCGACGTACGTGCTGTCTCGAATTATGGACTTGGCGAGTGGAAATTTCGCCCCTTCATCCTCGACGAGCTGATGCATGACTCTAATAGCCAAATATGCCGCGGGGGCTGTACCGTAAGTGACGGTAGTTAACCGGAATTTTTGTGTCGCGGCAGCATCGGGCGGACGCCATAAAATTCGCTGAAAATCGACATCGCGAGGGTCGATGAGGATTTGGCGATACATTTTGGCAACATCGCAGGAATACACAAAGCGCAATTGTCGCCAACGGAGCAAAATCGCCGAAAGGTCGTTTTGCAACTTCGGACCGACCAACAGATGGTCGTTCAATGAAGTGCCATTCGATGTCGCGCACGACGCGTTGAAAACAACCCGAATTTTCGGGTTAAGTGAATCTCCTCGTACCACGGCTTGATGCGGAATATACAGGGACCGGTCGGAGGACTTCTCTGAAGGAGAAATCTGTTCCATGTGACCCAATCGGAGGTATTCGTCCAGAAAATTTGCATACTCCATTGCAACGGTGGGTTGCGATTCGAGTCGGCGCTGCAGCCGCGAGAGCAATGCGAGCGCTTTAGATTTGGACTCTCCGAAAATGGGAGGATAATCCGTTTTAAAGGGAAGCCTGACCATGTAACGGCCTTCAGGGGTACGTTGATGGGTCAATCGAAAGTGATCTTCGCATCTTTGTTCAGCAGGCGACAACTGAGTGATCTGAGGCAGCTCCTCGATCTCCCAGAATCGACGCAATTCACTATCGAGAGAATCCTCACCGAGCGACAAGTGGGCGCACACCTGCGACGTTGCAATAGCTGACTGATCACAAGTGGGTCCAGACAATATCCATCCGAATATCGTGTTCTGTGCGGACGGTTCTCCAAGTTTGCCGAGGCGCAGACCGTCGCGTAGCGTCAAGGCGTACAAGTCAGCACCGATTATAAGCTCAATCGGCGACGACTGGAGACCGGGCGGGTCGGCTAATTCAATCCCCTCTAGATGCGTGCCTTGAAAGGCATGGGAGGGACCGGCATTTACGTATTTTGTAAGCGACCGCAGCACCAACGCTTCCGTTGAGAGCGCAGGAGCATCCAGCCCACATGGCATGATTTTGACGACCGCGGATTGCGTAACTATTCCGGCGTCTGATTCGCCGATACCGGAGACGGAGCAATACACGCGACGCCTTATGACTCGAAGCGATTGCGCCAGATTGCTAGAAAAAAAGTGGCTTCCGAGCCCTGGTCTAACAATGCTCGAACTCGCTGTTCTCGACCGGACGCGGAGCAGACCCGAACCCAAGCCGTCGCGAGAAGAATTCTTCGTTGACTCGCGGAGGTTCCCTTGGCAAAATGAACACGGACTTCCGTGTTCGGCAACGAACTTTTGGAACCGTCATCTATTTCGATCGTCGGATTGGGTTCGACTGAGCTGACGTCGTTTCTACCCGAATTTGTTTCGAAGTGCAAAAGGGTATGGTGCTTGCTTTGACATTTGCGGCAAGAATGCTTGCTTTGACACTCTTTTGATGCGTGCTTATTACTTAAGCAATTAATACACCGTTTATCTTGTTTGACTATAATAAAACGTTGAGACGCAGTTTTATTTCTAAAAATTGAACAAGACGACAAAAAATGACTTCCGTTACATAAATGACAACGTTCTAAAGTGGAACCCGACGCACCGACATGAGATTGCACGGATCTGATCGCACGTGAATCACGTTTGTCGCACTTTGTCGATGGGCGCGATACGTCGTCGAAATTATCCAAGGTCGCGTATTCGAGCGACGAGAAACTTATTCAAAGCGTCATAGGTGGGATATTCCGTCGATTCGCCGAGTTTGAGCTCCCAAGCCTGGCGAGTATCAACGTCCAGACACTGCGCGACGCGGTGAACAATTATGTCGTCCCACTGGTCAACTGGTCGTTCCAAGTTCTTCAAATATTTTAAACAAATATTTACCGTGTCGCTTAACGTGCGCAAATCATTCGCCGTACCATGATGCAGTTTTTTTATGCTAAAGATCGTATCTAATTGCACTTGAATTAATTTACGCTTATTTTCATATCGATCTTGCAACGCTTTCCACGCGATGTCAAAACTCGCGTCCGTAATAGGCAGAGCCGAAATGCAATTGACTGCGACGCCCGAAAGACACGAACATAAATAATCCATTCGGCGCGAATCGGTGAGTCCAGCGCGGTCGATAACCATTGATTTGAATCGATCGCGAAAGCTTTCCCACATTCGAAAATCACCGGAAAACCGCGGCAACTCGACCGGTGGCAACCCTTGCGAACTAAAAATACCTGGTGCTGCGGCGTCTTGGATCGCCGTTCCTCTACCTGAAGTATATCCAGATGACGTTGAAGGAGGTTGCAGCTCCGCCAGAGAGTTGGCCATGAAGTCCATTCCTGCCAGAAAACATTCCTCCGTTTCAAGGTACACTTCGTCCTTGAAGTACTGGTAGGACTCTTGCGTCTCCAGATCGGACATTTGCAAAAGTTGGGCGTGCAGATCAGCGCATCGCGCCCAATTTTCTTTGAGCAACACCATGCGACTTGTTACAATGGCGATTGTCCAATTATTTCGCCCGAGCTTCTTGAAATTCGTGAGTGCTCGTTGCACTGATTTCGTGGCCAGTAATTGTTGCTGCATGAGCGCGTCCATCTTGAAAAGGCGTCCAGAGAATGACGTCACAAGCACCAAAACTCAAATATCCAAAAAGTCACTAAAGTTCACTTTTGGCAAATCACTTCACTCCGATCCGGCTCGAAGGACCGAATTTGTTGCGGTTGTCTCTCCAAAATCACCAAACCAAACGAAGAGATTTGAGGAAAAAGACCCGCGAACGATGCCGGGACGAACAGTTTAATATTTCAAAATTAAAAAAAGACCAAAGGAAAGAGCACAAAGCACAATATTAGTTCCGTTTCAGGCTCGTCTCAGAGCATTTACGATTAGACGCGTTGTCGTCGAATCGTGAAAACGACGCCACGTTGCCAAAATGGAGTCCCAGCGTGGTCGTCAACAAAAATTAACGGCAATGTTTGACTTAATGCGCTCACCGTCTTTCAAATAAAAAAACAACACGTCGCCAAAAGAGCGTCACTTTGATTTGCGCTGAGCCGAAATGCTGCTTAGCTCGAAAACGCAAAAAAAACTGACCGTGCGAGAGTGTAATGGCGCGCGCGATTACAAGGACGCCGTCGCGGCCGTGAATCCAAAATTTGCGAATTTATGTGAATTTTGCGTCGCCGCTCGATGCGCGATTCGCAGTACGGCGACGACGAGAATTCGGCTTTTAACAACGGCAAAGCAAAAAAAGACCGGACGAGCGCGTTACAAATTTTCTGCGAAGAAGAGGACGCACCGATGGAACAAGCGGCGTCGTTGCGTCAATGGCTTTTTCGGACTGACTTCTCCCTCGATAGCGTGTGTAGATCTCGAAAATTGACGATAATGCGCAGGCGCGGACGATTGCGAGTTGCGCATATTTGCAACAATTGCACCGAATGCAAAACGCGCAATCGTGGCAAGGCGATGTCGTCAGATCGCGCGAATCGGAGATCGCCGTGCATCGAGGAAGAAGAGGGCCGGATCCCAAAATCGCGAGGGCCCGGCGCATTAGAGGGCCGTATCAACACGATTTGAGCCCGTGGATTTCGAGATTTCGGAAAAGTCGAGCGGAATCTCGAACACGACTAATATAAATCAGTTTATTAAAATATTACAACTTTTACAAGTACTACAACTGTCATTTATAGTTGTATAAAGTATTATGATATCATTGTAAAAAATTCAACCATTGTATCCAGACGACAATCTACTGTAACGTGGCAACACGTTACAGCCGCAGTTATGAGAGAGAATCAACTCGTGGGGATGCTGCAGTGCTAATAATAGGGGGACTGTCGATAGAGTCGCTAATATTTCACTAGTACTGCAGTCGCGGGGGTCATATCCGTTGGGTAAATGGGGGGGGGGGGGGGACTGCCGTGATGGCGCTAATTTTGAGGATGTGGCTCCAAACCGTGGAGCTGATACTATACTATGATAGGGGGGACAGCCGATCGTGGCGCTAGTTTTTGGGAGTAGTTTTGGCTCACGGAGATGAAATATTGCTTAAAAGAATTACGGACTTTTTCTTGCCGGGAGGCTCAATCCGGGGCAATGATGATATTTATAGGGGGGACTGCTGTAGCGGCGTTAATTTTTTGGAATCGCCTTGCAGTGCGTTATATAGCATAGGCGCCAATGTATTGAAAGAAGATACTGCGTAGCTAGTGATTAAGTTTAGTTAGTAAGCTATTAATAAAGTAGCATAGGCGCCAATGTATTGAAAGAAGATATTGCGTAGCTAGTGATTAAGTTTAGTTAGTAAGCTGTTAGTAAAATAGTATAGACGCCAATGAATTGATAGAAGATACTGCATAGCTATTGATTAAAGTTAGTTGATTAGATAGTTTTTAGTTTGAGCAAGTGCATAGTTAGTCGGTCTCGGCCTAAAGGATGTGGCCAGTAATTATTCAACAAAAAGTTTAGGAAAATGGGGGAGATTAAATCACTCATAGTATAAGTTCGTATTGGTTTACTTCTGAAGCGGAAAAGAAACTTTTATCGCTTAAATTTTCTTTTGCATTGTTTAATATTTTTGGATATCGCATAGTAACGGGTTTGAGCAATTATAAAAAGTAGAACGCATACTTGGGCATTTTTCACATCATTTTAGAATATTAATTTCGTTAGAAGGTTCTGGATATTTTGGTAATTTCGTAAATAGATTATATTTTGCATCGGATAATAATATATAGTTATTGTTTTGAAATTCTCGTTAATATTTGAACATAAATAGCCCGATTTAAAAGGTTCTCGTCGCTTTCTTATGATGGTTACGGGATAAATAAAGGCATCGAGGTATCGAGACAATGGATGTTTACCGCTTACCGATTCTGAAAGTCTCTAGAAGGTTCCAGAAGGCGTGAGGGGAATCGATGGAAAAGGGGAAGAGACGCCGCGGGGAAAGCCGCGGTGTCACGCGGTACCGCGGGAGCTAATCAACGCGCTCCATCTCTGGCGCCGGCGGGTGGCGAGGACCGCGTTCTGGCAGGGCGCCGACGAGCCTCGGTCTATTCTCCTTCTGGCAGCGGCAGCGGCGAGACAACCTGGGCTTTGGAAGGTGGGCCTCGCTTGGCGACAAGGTAACACGGGTTCCCGAAGGCAAATCGATCTTTCGTTGTTTTAACTATTGTCGTTTTGCTATCGCCTTCCGGGATTCGTTCGTGAATTCCTCGCTTGCGTTCCGGAGTGAAGTGCCGCGAATCCCTCGTGCTTTCGTTTCGTTTTTGAATTTAAAATCTTTCGGTTCCGGTCGTTTTCGGTTAAATTTAAAATGTCGGGTCTCGTAATTAACTAAAGTTCCGGGTCTCGTTACATTGGAAGCATCGAGGCTAAAATGTAATTTTGGGCGTAGTGTGAGTTTCGTCCTTTGATCTGCTAACGCGTTTCAGCAACCAAGTTCGTGCGCGGTGGGCTGGCACCACGCGGTAAAATCAAAATAATAATTTCTTTGTTCCGCGTCGCCCGGGTTGAAAAGGTCCAAGGAAAGTGAAAATTTCGTAATACTTAAATAATTCTGAAAATGAATATCGCCTTTGAATCTTATTCAAAGGCTTTAATTAACTTTAAAGAAACATTGTTGTGGTTATCGTCTTTGACATTGGTCAAGGAGACAATAAACTTTTCTTAACACTTAAATAATTCTTAAACTGGATATCGCCTTTGAAACTTATTCAAAGGGTTTAATTAACTTTAAAGAAAACCTTGTGGTGGCTATCGTCCTTGACATTGGTCAAGGAGACACTAAACTTTCCTTAATGTTTAAATCAATATTAAACTGGATATCGCCTTTGAATCTTATTCAAAGTATTTAATTAACATTAAAGAAAACCTTTTGCGGCTATCGTCCTTGACATTGGTCATGGAGACACTAAACTTTTCTTAATGTTTAAATCATTATTAAACTGGATATCACCTTTGAATCTTATTCAAAGGGTTTAATTAACTTCAAAGAAAACCTTCTTGTGGCCATCGTCCTTGACATTGGTCAAGGAGACACTAAACTTTTCTTAATATTTACATAATCATTAAACTGGATATCGCCTTTGAATCTTATTCAAAGGGTTTAATTAAACTTAATGAAAATCTTGTTGTCGCTATCGTCCTTGGCTTCGGTCAAGGAGACACTAAACTCTTCTAAATATTTAAACAATTATTCAAACTGGATATCGTCTCGAACCTAATTCGAGAGGTTTAATTGATTTTAAAGACAAACCTTTACGGCTATCGTCCTTGACAGGAATCAAGGAGACAATTAAAATGTTGTAAAGCTTAAATAACTCGTCCCACAATACCGCCTTCGAAGAGATTTCGAAGGGTTTAACCTAAAATTCAAAAGAGAATACTTCACAGCTATCGTCCTTGAAAATATTCAAGGATAGAGTACTCTTAATCATGCAATCTTTCACGCGTTTATTAAAGTACATTACGTATTATCTTGGAAGTTATTCAATCGGGAAGTGGAAAGTGGTTATCATCGCTCGCACTCAATGTGTAAATTCTATACCCGAAGCGTTTAGTTGGAACTCTTGGTGCAAGTCCCGGCCTCGTGGCGTATTTCGTTCCACGGAAATAGCCGTACACACGTTCGGGATTTTTCGGATCAAGCGGCGCTGGCCTGCGTAGTCGAAGCTAGCGTCGATCGCGAATAAGGTGGAAATCTTGGTTACCGGCACTGTGTGCAACCGCGAAATTTATTAATTTCTTTGGTACCGATATTTAAATTACGATGATGACTACGGACACCCGCTGTGGAGGTGTGGCGCGATTTTTTGTATTGATTCTTGTCCGCATGGCTCCAGGCCCTTACGGGGCAACCAAAAATTTTTGGTCGGAAAAATTTGGTTTCGCTTCTTTCTGATGTCGGATAAATAATATTGAATTCGCGTTTCGACATCGTGACGATAGTGTGGGGTTCGGTTTTTGTGGTTAACCCTTCCTCGCTATTCGTGACCGCTAGTGTCTATCGTCGAGTTTCGGTTTCGAGCTTTGACTGCGCCTGCGAATACCGCCCTCTCCCGTGCCGGGGTCATCTCGGTGCTGAGCATAGAGGGCACAACATCACCTTGCGGCGCGCCTATAAATTCGGCATGCTTCGGCATGCCTGGCGCCCTTATTAACATCTTGCACGTCGTAAGGTTTTGTGACCCCAGGGATTCGGTTGGTTTTGTATTTCGGTTGCGGGCGGTTGCGAGCGGTGACGACGGTGAAGGAATTTTGGGGTTAAGTTTTTGGGGGGTCATACTACAAAACATGAAGATTTAGAATATTCGAACAAAAACGTACTGTAATTGCAACCTAATCCACTGTCCTCACCCATGTACTTACTCATATCAGTTATCAAACTATAAATACGACGAGAACGAGCTGCCAAAGGCAGAAAGAGAAGAACAATGGTTGTTTACTCATCTTTTACAGAGAAACGGCTTAATTTAAGCATATCAGACCATTTGCTCAGGAGTTCAAGTGAAATGTGTTCATCATGAGCGCATTATGGTTTCCCCGATGAGCATGTCGTTGTGGTATCGTAATAAGATCATCAGGAACACATTTCACGTGAACTCATGCGCGTGATTTCATGGTGAGACAAAATACGCGTCACATCAAGCAGCGTATATGAATTAATCTCCAGAATATTATCTGGGTAATTTCAAGCTTTCGTAATACGAAAAGTTTCCAAACTTCGGCAATATGAAACTAAGTTCATATTGAGAATGAGAAAGTTGAGTAATGATCATTCTGACAGAACTTTCTATTGAATGTTTATAGTATATGGTCTTTTTATATATTTGGGAGAGGGGGTGACGGTTGAACGCCTAATGTATTCGTTAGTATATGCAGAGATCAGATGGGATATCCCATGTATTAAATTGTGAGCAAAAGTGGCAGCGCTCCCTCTCGATCTGGTCTATTATTTTTATAAAGCCACGTGCACTAGATCGAAGAGCAAAACGCGTGCATTTTGATATCCCGCACCGTCTCGCGTCCCGCTTTATATCATGGTTTTCTCAGTACTACGAAGAAATATCTATTCAATGTTGCTTGTGAACAAGCATTTTTATCTAATGCAACACAATCCCAGTTCACCAACAAATGTTCCCGGATTTAATTAGTTAGGTATCGTTCTATTGAGAAATAAGTGTTTTTACAATACTTTTTAATCATGGAAAAATATTGTTTTATATTGTTGAAGGTATACGTTTTTCTTTACTGAAAAAAATGATATTTTTTTTTTATTTTTTTAAAATTTTTTTATTTTTTTTTATTTATTTATTAATTAACGGGCGGAATCGCCCTTTTTACTTAATTGTTTTTGCCGTATTATTTTTACTGATTTTGCGAGAGCTGCAGATCGA
Organism: Trichopria drosophilae; assembly: GCA_030407085.1. Classification (NCBI taxonomy): domain Eukaryota; kingdom Metazoa; phylum Arthropoda; class Insecta; order Hymenoptera; family Diapriidae; genus Trichopria; species Trichopria drosophilae. The sequence goes on from CM059586.1 coordinate 48,185,757, forward strand.
CTTAGAAAGACGGCGCCTTACTTCACATTTGTGTATGAAATGTAGGACTGCAGAAACCTACACCAAGTACAGCGGCGGTCATGTGTCGATTTCCGCCAGATAAACAATACTTTCGAAACGTAAACACAAACAACGTGGCTCGTCTTACCAACAGCGAGCTGCTGCTTGGAAACGAAATCGAAAAATTGTTCACCAGACGGGGATCAAACTCACGACGTACGACTTCGTAGTCCAGTGCGTTAACCGCCTGAGCGGTTATATATTTGATAATTTTTAATTTATCTAACTGCTGTGAATCTATAATTTGAGAAAAAGTTCATCTCGAATGCAACATGCGAAACAACTGTATTTTTCACGTAGAGTTTCAGTTGTAGAACTTGAAAAGACGAAGAATTTACCCCCTAGAACGTTCAATTTATATGCAAATTGAGTCAGCGGGAACACTCTTAATGTCGTAGAATGGCAAAAATCTCTTTTGATAGTGACGGTGGAAAACTCGCAAAAATTGACCTGTTTCTGTTTTTGAGGCCATAACTTCAGAAATATTTATCGCAGGTCAAATGCTCTTATCGATGAATTGTAGGGCTTAAAAAAGCTCAAAAATGAGCTACTACTCATTGAAATAACTTAAAAGGGAGCCGATTTATTTCATGAAAAGTAATTTTTTTCTAAACTTCAATTTCCCGTCTCTTAAATTCTGAGCCTCAGATCCAATTTTGGTACAAGATTTTTTGTTTGAAATATCATGGAGAATCACCTCCTGAAATATCGTAACCTAGTTCTTAGACACCCAGTATATATATGTGATAATTTTAAATTAAAATAAATAATATATATTTTTTTGTTTTTATTATTAAATTTTTTAATAAGTAGAATATTTTATGATAATACATGTATAAACATTGAAGACGTATCGCCAAAAAAGGGTTTTTTCTTAATCCGTTTTTATTTAAAATAGGTATGTGCAGTTTAATTCCTTGGTGAAATATAACGGATAGTATGAGGTGAGAATAATAACAATATTTTAAGTTTCGGTCAGTTATGCTAGACCCTCGTCAGATAAGAACTGAAATAAAAATTAATAAATCAATCTATAATATATAAATAATTTTATACAAAACAATATTTAATAAAAAATGTGAAAAATTAAACATTAAAATCGAGTTTAACTTCGAAATATTGCTCGTGTTACGGATGCTGGCTACGCACTTAATAGCACTCGTAACATAGACAATACTTGTCTTTGTAAGTTCGACAAGACACACACACCGAAGGGCCCGATTCGGCGTCGCACATAGATTGCTGTAACTTTCACGGGACCCACGGGTTCCTCTAGCTGCAAGCCCAATCGGTCAAGGAAGGAATGTGCCACGCCGAAGCTCGAAGTAAGACAATCCATAAGATTGCGACTCACACGCGCACACAATAGCACACGTTCCCCGAATCGCCGAGGTCACCAATAAGTCAAAGGAGTGAGCGATTCGTGGAAGATGGCACGTGGCAAACAACAAGTGCAGGGGCCCATCGCGAAGGAGGATGATCTCATCTACCATATAAAAAGGGCAATCGCATTGCCCGAAATCAGATTCGCGCCTTGTACGATCCAGAGAAGATCTCGGTGCAAGAGTCGCGCAGTGTACGATCCAGAGAAGATCTCGGTGCAAGAGTCGCGCAGTGTACGATCCAGAGAAGATTTTGGTGCAAGAGTCGCGCAGTGTACGATCCAGAGAAGATCTCGGTGCAGAGTCGCACCGTTTATATCGCCGTGAAGATCTCGGTGCAGAGTCGCACCGTGAATGAAACCGTGAATATCTCCGTTATAGTCGCGTCGTAAAGATCTCCGTCAGAGTCGCGCGCACGGAACTTAGAAACTTCACGACACGTTAATCCGCGACTCTCCGCGAATCAATACAGGACTTCATTCCTATATACCCGGACGATCTGATACTGTACGACCTACGGTTGGCATTTCTCTAAATAAAAATACAGTTATTATTCCTAAATTCGCCGGTATTTTGTCACTTGGGGTGTCGATCCCCTTTATGCGGATGATCCCAGACACGATTCTCAGCTACCGAGAATCAACCTTTATAACTCCTGATCCTTATAAGAATTTAATTACGAAAGCATAAAAATCGTAAGATGAAAAATGGTGGCAGCGGTGGGATCCGAAAGTGACTGGTGAACTTCAAAAATAACTTTTCAAGAAAATCAGAACGGATAAACGGAGACCAGTTCGCGTAAAATAACTTTTCGTCATAGTAGGCGTAAAGTACGCTTTTACGCCCCCTTTTGAGGGCGTAAAGTTCAATTTCACGCCTACTGGGCGTAAAGTGAAAAGTTGTCAGATATGCTCATTTCAGTATCAATAACCAAATATTATACACCTTCCGTTTTGAAAACAAAGACTCTCCCCTCTACTGTAAATAATAACATACACCTTTATTGGAGAATCAGTTCGACTTCTTGCGTCGTAGGTATCGGTTGTCGGTACGTTATCGCGATTATTAATCATGGCGGGAGTGAGTAGTGATCGTGATTATATTCACCCAGACTTGATCGCCGCGGCTAACGAAGCCATGGCAGAGACGCTACCACAAAAATCGAAGGATATATATCGGAAAGCTTATAGTGACTTCATTAACTGGATGAACGATAATAATACAAGCAGTTTCAGTGAGGTCGTTCTTCTCGCCTATTTTCCGCACCTTTCAAAAACTGTGGTACCAGGAACACTTTGGTCAAAATACTCAATGATCAAGTCATACCTTATTCCGGAAAAGGACGTGAATATTTCTCAATATCGGAAACTTATATCGTTTATAAAACAAAAAAATGTCGGCGTTACTGTAAATAAAGCAAAGGTTTTCAAGACAGAAGAAGTAAGGAAATTCATTGACGAAGCCCCTGACGCAGATTATTTATCCTATAAGGTATTTATTTATGTATTTATTTATAATATTTTTCAACAAAATAATTTTTTAAATAATTGTTTATGTTGACAGGTTACTTTGATTCTTGGAATCTCTGGTGCTTGTAGACGCGATGACCTTTCGAAATTGAAAATTAGTAATGTAACTCGTGAAGGCTCAGTGTATATGGTCCAATTAGTGGAAACAAAAACACACATCACCAGAAGCTTCATTGTTGATTCTCAATTTAACGATATTCTGGAAAAGTACATCAACTTAAGACCGGAAAATCTAGAAATTGAAAACTTCCTCATCGCTTATCGGAAAGGTAAATGCATCCGACAAGCAATTGGTAAAAACACCATAGGTAGCATCCCAAAAAAAATTTCCGAATGGTTAAAATTACCCGACGCTAGTAAATACACAGGGCATAGTTATCGACGTTCATCTGCAACAATACTCGCAGATGCAGGTACGAACATTACCGATTTAAAAAAACATGGTGGGTGGAAGTCCACCAGCGTTGCCGAGGGTTACATAGACGATTCTGCCGCAAGGAAAAGTAAAATTGCGAATTGCATTGCAAACTCGGTCGGAACCTCTAGTAAACAAGCAAAGACGATACAAACAAACAACAGTAATGTAAACAACTCTACTGTACATAATAATGATTCAAAAACAATCACGCTCAATATTAATGTCAATTAAAAACATGAATTTAAATTTATTTACTATATAAACTGTATTTATTAAAGTTTACGAGTTTCAATGAAAGTAAATATAATTATAATTTATCTATTTCATAAAAAAAAGTTATTTTCAATACTAGGTATGTTAAAAATATTCTCTAATTCAAAGAAAAGTTTATTTCTTGTTATAAACATTATAGTTACTTCGAATGTATTCTGTGTAGTTGATACTAAAAAACAATAAAATAGATCATTAAAACATATCTTCTGATTTTCATTTTTATTTCATAGTTTACCTCCCCCCTTTCCCACCTTGTACCCCATTGCAGTCATATATTATGTAGAAATTCACAGGATGAAAAAAAAGAAATAAAGAAAAAAACAAATAACGATTATTATTTTAATTCTGATAAATTACAGAATTGCTTTCTCTACATAATTTAAATATAATATTACATTAATTATTAATTGTTGTTAAAAAATTAACATTTCAAATAATAGGAATGCTTATATTATTTAATATTTAACAATTTAAATCATTGATCGCAAATATTTCTTTAAACTCAGAATTATTCCCATATCGAACCCCCCCATTCTCCGTCCATCAGCCGCCACCCTCCGCCCAATCACTCTCCAATGTTGATCGCGTCTTTCCGCCTACTATGACGAAAAATAATGTTCGCACGTGGGGCGTAATACTTTCCGCCCTCAAGGCGATCGCATAGTACCCTCGGGCCGGCTTCGCCGTCCCTCGGGCACGTCGATCGCCGCCGGGCGTAAAGTAGCACTTTACGCCCACCGTACGAAAATAACTATTCCGTACATAAAGTTGTGAATCAACACGAGCTGTTTCGAGACTCAGCTATCCAAGATTCATTGCTCCAGAACGCGGAGGAGGCCTTATCCAATTCAAGATTCACGAGGGCGCTTCACTAACCTGAGGGACTGCCCAGTAACTTGAGGAAGTTCAACGCAACAGATAGAGCAGAGAAGACATCGTGGACGCTGATTGTCTACTTCATGCTACGTAAGTAAATTTGCATTTCTGTGCAAATTTTCTCAAAAGAAAAAACAACTTTGAATAATTTATCAATCTTTTGCTCAGAATCATATTTAAATTTCACGAACAAAAAAAGAGAGAAAATTTGTAAACTATTTAACGATTGTTGTGAAGTTTATGAACTTTGAAATATTGTTGATTTTAAAAAAAAACCATTACAATTCATTTTGAAACACTATCGTAATTCATTTTGGAATGCTTATTCAATTAATGTTGCAATACTGTCACAATGAACTTTGAAATACTGTCACAATTAACTTTGCAATATTGTTGTAATTAACTCCGAAATATTATTTTAACTAACTTTGAATATTATGAAAATTGCAATTTATTACATGCCGCGAAAATTTTTTAACTAAAAAAGCGGAAGTTTTGAATACAAAGAAACGCGAATCAGAAATTAATAATAGCGACTTTCGAAAAAAATATAAAAAATAGGAGACCATTAGAGCGGAATAACGATAAGCGGTAGCCACCAAGTGGCCCCCGCAGGTCCGATATATGTGGTAGCACGAGCACCACCAATTGCGGAAGCAGTGAGCAGTGTAACGGAATTTGACGGCACCCGCGAAAAATTCTCAGACTTCGAAAGTGCGTGTCGCGACGGATTCACATTATTATCGGTCGACGAAACCCGGATCTATCTACATATGATGAGAAAAAAGCATATCGGGAAAGCAAACATTTTCTGCGAAGAAAAACTACAAGTGCCGGATTATTTGAAAATTGACGCTACAGTAAAGCGAGCTCAGGTAAAAGAAAAACCCAAAATAATACAAAATGAAGTGCTATCCGAAGCCGGAACGAAATTAAACTATAAGAAACGGTTAGCTGATGTTCGAGACCGTTGGAGGGAAATAGAAGAATTCCCTACTGAGGACGAACTTACGTCACAACCGGATACAGAAACCACGTATTTCGAAATGGAAGAACTAAGCATCAGGGAAAACTCGAAGAAAAAGACGAAAATGAAAAATCGAAAAAATCATAGGCTGGACAACGAGGACTTAGAAGATTCATCCGATTTTTCCCTCGACCCGCCCGAAGAACCGAACGAAATCGGAGAAAACGAAATGCAGGTCGACGAGACGACCATGCGTGCGTCTGAGAACGATGAATTGTCTTGGCATTTAAATTATTCACTCTCACACTCATGTATGGAACCCTACAAAATTTTAAAGGAGTATACTGATGTAGCAAAAGACGGAAATTGCATTTTCATCTCCTTAATCAAATTACAACAGTTAAATATGAGCCCTCAAATATTAAGAGAAACGCTGAAGAACAACGATTTTCTATTATCCTGTGCTGAATATGTACATGCATTTTCCATACTGGAATCTACATCGGAATTCGGCGACGATAACATTTTAATGATATTCGCACGATATTTCAATACAAATATTTGCGTACAAATATAAGCATATTCCGACAGATAAAACACAATTTTATCACATAAAACCGGAAAATGCACACCAAACGCACCATCTACATCTCAATAGGCTACACTACACCCTACTCTTGCCCGAGTACATAGGCATGTTAGGACTATCAGTCGCGACGCTATGACTTATGTCATCGTACGTCGGGAAGTTCCCGAACGCAACGGAGCCGATTGAGGCAGGTCACAATCCCAACGTCTCGACGACGATCACCCCCACACAGCAACGTGAAGGCAATGGCCCGACACATAAACAGAAGATCTACGGTCCCATAGACGCTGGGAGAAATGAAGACTTTTACGAGCCTGTCAATTCTAAACAAAGAATAAATACTATCAATGAACATGTATTCTGTATAAAGGGATATATTGTCTATTTTACTACGACCAATGGACATTTGAAACGTGCAGGTTAGGTTTGATAAGCGGACTCGAGAGACAGATTGTAGGTAAAAGAATATATTTTTATTTATTCTTCTCTTTTTATAATTTTGCATACAAATGCATGTACAATTCTTTGAGAATTGTTTCTCGAATTATATGAACTCTAACGGTTCGGATATCTCCACCTGTAAGGAGAAAAAAAGAGTTTATTACATAGAGTTAATAGGGAACCTGCCTATCCGACCTTGACAGGGACACTAGGCGCGCTGACCTGAGTGCCGCTGCAAGTTAAAGCTAAATGCACTTACTCGACCCGCCCATGGATACTTACGTAGCTGGGGAATCGGAGCGCGTGCTCGAGTCGATCGACAGACTGTGCAAGACGGCCTGGCGACGACTGCCCAAAATTCGGAAATTTCCCCCCAAATAATACCCTGAGGCCCCGCATCGTTACGCGACACTCACACCCTTTTCACGCTCACGCACACACGCTTGCATTGTTTAGCGCTACCGGCAAATTTGTCCGTTACATAGCCCCCCCTCCCCACCAAATTCGTCTAGGTTTAGTACATCTTGCTCAATCCAGCACGGGACCCTTCAAAATTTGGTACATAATCGTCTCGAATAGTGGCGCATTTACTTTTAATCCTTCGCAATAGTTGCGAATCGCTTGCAGAAATCTTAATGGTTTCTCCGCTTTTCCCCCGGAAAATGTGGGAAGATTTATTCTTATTTTCGAGGTATTATCATTTTCACCCTCTTGTATATATGGACGACTAAAGCGCGCATTTCTTGTCTCCCGTGCTTCTTGTATGTGCGAATGGAGATGTTTAATTTGGTGTTCGAGTCTGAGAATATCGTGACTTTGTCTTTTCACGATTTCCGCTAATTTCTAATTTTCGAATATTTCTGATACGTCCTCTGGACGCACTACTACCTCCGTTTTTATTTCTTCAATGCGACCTTGTAGGTCTTTTAATTCCTCTTTGTTAATGTTCATTTGGTCGAGCAGTATTTGAGCATTCATATCTTTTTGCTCTGAGTTTGTTATTCTTCGCTCGCAGTCTTGTCCTTTTTTCAGCATTTCTCGGAATAGATCGGTTGCTGCGGACTGCCTATTAAGTCTTGAAAAGAGCTCTCCATTTTCTTCAGATTCGACCTCTTTTTCTCTTAGGATTTCGTGTGAAATGATCCTTCGCATTTCCTTGCTTAGTCTGCCCCTCGGCATTTTATTTATGAGAATTTTTTTTTCTCGGTTTTGTTTGAAAAAGATTGTACTGGGTGTGTTTTCAAAAAATAACAATTCAGAGTTATTATTTTTGTTCAATGTACCATTTATTTATTAACTTTTTACTCGGTTTTTACCGGCGGTTGAAGTAAGTTCATTAGGAACTCCTCCATATTGATTCCCGTCTGTCTCACTGTATAGAGGCCACCGAACACTACTTGGACGGCTTTCTCCTTGGCTTTCCACTCTTCCATGTATAAATTTTTGAGTCTCTACCCAATCGCTCTCGAGTCCTGTCACGGTTGCCAGTTGAAACTCGCCAGTGTCAATAGTGAAATCTCCATGGAGTAGCAAAACTCCAAAATGGATTTTTACAAAGCCATAGACAACATAATGCGTAATAGCATAATAGGCAGTGTTAGTGATGTGTAGTGTTAAGTGTGTGTAAGATATAAATAGACTTCCCAACACAGACCACGTTACGCCCGGCGTCCGAACGAGACAAGCAGGCGCCATAGGGCTACAGCGGACTTTTTTATGTATGCACACTACAGGATGCGTCATAACATGTCATTTTATAAGTAATCCAATACGAACGCCTAAGCGCATATAAAAATATATATATATATATATAAAATAGAAATGTATCACTAACCATAGATTAAGATACTTTGGAATGTATAAGATGACCCAATAAGACAATAATGTAAAATTTTTCTTACTAACAATAGCCAAATGAAGGTCACGCGTATAATTTAAGTTGCGTATTGATTTTTTGTACGAGTGTTAATTGACGGTGGATATTTTTAACCCAGGGCGTGTTACGGATGTTAGCTACACACATAATAGCACTAGTAACATAGATAATACTTGTCTTTGTAATATCGACAAGACACACACACACACACACACACACACACACACACACACACACACACACACACACACACACACACACACACACACACACACACACACACCGAAGGGCCCGATTCGGCGTCGCACATAGATTGCACACGTGCTGTAACGGAGAACCACGGGTTCCTCTAGCTGCAAGCCCAATCGGTCAAGAAAGAAATGTGTCACGCCGAAGCTCGAAGTAAGACAATCCATAAGATTGGGGCTCACACGCGCTCACAATAGCACACGTTCCCCGAATCGCCGCGGTCACCAATAAGTCAAAAGGGTGAGCGATTCGTGGAAGATGGCACGTGGCAAACAACAAGTGCAGGTGTCCATCGCGAAGGAGGATGATCTCATCGACATCTACCATATAAAAAGGGCAATCGCATTGCCCGAAATCAGAGTCGCGCCGTGTACGATCCAGAGAAGATCTCGGTGCACCGTGAATGAAACCATGAAGATCTCCGTTAGAGTCGCGTCGTAAAGATCTCCGTCAAACACTTATATAAAATTCGGAATCAGCGATCTCAAAAATGTTTCATGCGAATCAAGCGATTTATTGCATTTTCGTCGGCCATATTGGTTCCGCCATTTTGAAATTCTAAATTATAACCTCAGATTCGTAATCGGCGACCTCGAAAATGTTTCAATACCAAGTTTCATGCGAATTAAGCGATTTTTTGCATTATCGTCGGCCATATTGGTTCAGTCATCTTGAAATTCTAAATTATAAACTCAGATTCGTAATCAGCGACCTCGAAAACCCAAAAGTACTCATTTTTATGCGAATCAAGTGATTTGTTGCATTTCGGTCGGCCATATGGAATTCGCCATTTTGAAACTTGGAATTCTGACATAAAATTCGGAATCAGCGACCTCAAAAATGTCTAGGTATATACATTTACGTACAAATCAACTGACTTTTTGTTTTTCGGTCCGCCATATTTGATACGCCATTTTTTGAAATACGATACACGTTAGTAAAGTAAATACAAGAATGCACAATATTGGATCAAAATAAATTTGTTGCAATACGTAGTTATCATTTTATTGCAGTATTTACAATTACTTTTTTATTCTTTCTTCATTAAATCGGCCATACTGAGTATGTCATTTTGAATTTTTAAATTCGCCAGACGGCATAAGAAAGTTAAATTTTAAAGTTATTTCTACTAATTCATTAGTCAAACTCATTTAACCTCAAAACGTTCACAATTTTGTCCCTTGCTTCCTCGGGGGAGTTTCTGGATCTTCTACCGAGCGCGTCCCCAGGTGGCGGATCGGGGAATGCCGGTAACAGGTACTGGGGAAATAAAATACCCGGCGCGGACCAAAACCAGATAGTGGAAGGCCACCACGATAAAATAACCTAGGGGAAGGAATCCCGAATATAAAACCACCCATGGAGAATTCCAAATCAAAAATACCGTTTACGGTGCAGGGGAGGGATACCCCAGTACCGGCGCCGACGGGGAGTGAGCAAGCGGGCTCCCGGGCGTCGATATCCGGCGACCGCAGTGACGTGGAGGTGGACGACTTGGCCTCCACGTCATACAATGCTACAAGCGAGGTAATGAATGACGCGATGGATGAACTTGCCGCGTTCCTTGATGAGGCCTCACATGGTACGCAGAAAGGACGCCCCCTGAGGCTTGCCACGAGGCAACCTGATAATGCTACTGGTGACGAGGAGACGTCAGACACGAGAGTGACTCAGCTGGAAGTGATACGCCTCAGCATGGCGGAGAAGATCGAACTCGAAGATAAAGTCCTCACATCGGTGACTTCTACGGTAATGAGCATGATCCGATTTTGCAGAAGCAAAAAAAACATGTTCAACGAAATTAAGGACTGGACCGAGGTTCTTGAAAACTCCATGTCAGAAATCAGACGACATAGGAAAGCCTGGAAGGCAGATCGGGAGGCAGAGAGTGCTGAAAGTAAGAAATGGATGGAGTCTATGTCACGAGAACGGGACGAATTGGCAGCCAGTATGAAGGATGGGGCCCAACAAACAAGGAATCAAAGGAACGGGGTGTCTAACCTTAATACGCCGGATCACGGCCCTTCACAGGACAAGAGGAAGCGGAACGGTAACACACTTAGCCCGCAGGCGACGGACGGAGGAAGACCAAAGAAGAAGCCAACATACCGAGACGTAACCAGCAGATCGAACACACGGAATGATCAAATTGGCGCTTCTGAAGGGAATGTAATGGGGGACAATAACGAATGGACAGAAGTAGCAAACCGGAAGAGAATGGCTAAACAGCGGAATGCTCTGGCCGAGCAAGGTACCGATGTTAGAAATCCGCCAAAACCCAAGGGAAACCGCCGCCGTGTGCGCCCTTATGCAATCCTCATCAAACCAGCTGAGGAAAAAATGTACGCGGATGTACTTAAGGATATTCGCAAGAACGTGCATCCAGAGGAACTGGGAATAACTGTACGGTCTATCAGGAAGACCCAAAAAGGGGACATACTGGTTGAAGTAGGAGCCTCCAAAGAGGACATAGCCAACTTTGGGAATGAAGTCCAGAGAATAGTTGGCGAAGGAGGTACCGTTAGCCAACTCGCACCACGGACAACTGTCGAGGTGAGAGACCTGGAGGCTGCAACGGATGTGGAGGAGATCAAGAACTCTCTATCTACCCTCGTAGAGGAAGTTCTGCTAAAGGACGCCAGAATCACCATCTCCAACAAGAGCTTCCGGGGGAGTGTATCTGCCTTTGTGGAACTGGATGCCAAAGCGGCAGGCAAGCTAGAGAAAGCTGGACATCTTAAGGTCGCTGGGTCAATTGTAGAATACGAGCCAAAGAAAGCATCCCTAGATGTTATAGATGTCAAGGCTTCGGACACATGGCCGGGAGCTGCGACCTACCGGATAGATCGAAATGCTGCTGGAGATGTGGTGCCCCTGGACATAAGGCTGCTGCATGTGTCGGTAGCGTGACCTGTTTCGCCTGCGTTGACCAAAAAATACAAACAGCTCTAGATCACGCCCCTGGGTCCCACATATGTGAGGCATACTTAACAACATGCAAGACTGCGCAAGCAAAGAGAGCAAAATGGCGGTAATTCTGCAGGGGAACCTAGCCCGGTCCAGACTAGCCCAGGACCTATTGACGCAGATAATTTTCGAACAAAGTGTGGATATCCTTATGCTGAGCGAGCAGCACAGGAGCCCGAACCACGGAGACTGGTATAGCGACAATGAGGGAGTCACTGCAATCTGGATCAAAAACAATAAGGAATTTCCAATAACCACCACAGGCAAGGGTGATGGAGTTGTATGGGTGGAGAGTGGGGGCCTATTTCTCATAAGCTGCTATCTATCACCTAATGAAGGTATCAACACCTACCGGACAAAACTCGCGGCGGTTGAAGACGTCGTGCGTCAGACTAACGGTCACTTCATACTCGCTGGCGACTTCAATGCCAAGGCTGTAGAGTGGGGAGAGCCGAGAACATGTCCTAGAGGTGCAGCTCTCGTCGAGCTGATCGCAAGAACCGACGCCGTTCTGCTGAATGAAGGAAACTCGCCAACATACAGACGAACCGGCTGTAGAGGAACGATCATCGATATCACCTGTGCCTCGTCAGACCTATCGACCAGAATAAAGAACTGGCGTGTATTGGAGAACTTTAATGGCAGCGACCACCAATATATTAAGTTCACACTGGAGTCTAACCACACCAGCAGAACCCCCCGAATAGACTACACCAGGCCAACTGCCTCCAAGTGGAATGCAGACAAGCTGGATCTCTCAGCCTTCCGGGACGCCCTACAGAAGAGGATCATGTGCCGAACAACGATAGCCACCTCTCGTCCTACTAAGGCAGAAGTGGAGGAGCTTGTCCTATGGACCATGCGGGCCATTGCCAAAGACTGCGAAGCATCAATGCCTAAGCGCATAACGAGGTACCACCGCAAACCAGCCTATTGGTGGACAGAGGAAATCGCCGAAAAAAGACGGACGGCGCTACGATGTAGGCGATTGGCGCAGCGTAACAGACGCAGGAACACCGACCACGCAGAAAAGTATAAAAACATCGAAAAAGACCTGTGATTAGCTATCCGCCAAAGCAAACTGAGATGTTGGAAGGAAGTCTGCGACGACATTAACCGAGATATTTGGGGTCTCGGTTATAATATCGTCATGCGCCGTTTAGGCCTCCAAGCACCCCCCATACAAGGCGATGTAAATACCATGGAAACGGTGATTAATACGCTATTCCCTCAACATCCAGTAAGGGCGCATAGGCACATTCAAGTCCAGGATGACATCCCTCTCTTCAGTGTTAGGGAAGTCAAACAGGCGGCGGACGCACTCGGTATTCGGAAGGCCCCGGGCCCGGATGGAATACCTGCCGAGTCGCAACAGAATACCCAGAACTGCTCCTCAGGATGTACAATGCCTCACTGGAAGCAGGCATCTTCCCGAGCGCATGGAAAAGGCAGAGATTGGTCCTGATCGACAAAGGGAAAGGCTCCCCCATTACCCCGTCATCATACAGACCTCTCTGCATGCTTGACAACGCAGGAAAGATGTACGAGAAGCTGCTGAAGGTGCGACTACAGGAGGCGGTAAAGAAATCTGGCGGTCTCTCCGAATCGCAGCACGGGTTCAGAGCTCAGCACTCTACTATCGGCGCTATCCAGGAAGTAGTAAGTATCGCACAAAAAGCATGGCTAGGCAACAACAGGTCAAGAGAAGCTTGCGTAGTAATTACACTGGACGTTAAGAATGCCTTCAACTCAGCCAGGTGGATCGACATCATGGAGGCGTTGGAGCACCGATTCGAAGTGCCAGACTACCTCAGACGTGTCCTTGACAATTATATGGAGGACCGTGTCTTAATATACAGCACATTAAATGGCACCCGGACATATAACATCACGGCTGGTGTCGCCCAGGGGTCGGTACTGGGTCCGGACCTCTGGAATATCATGTACGATGGTGTGCTGCAGATGGTACTGCCAAGCTATGCTAAAATCATCGCATACGCTGACGACATCGCGATTGCAATCCTTGCTAAGAACCCGGATCAAGCAGAGAGGAGAGTAGCGACGACCATGGCCCGCATACGCGAGTGGCTACACGATCATGGCCTCCAACTCGCCATGAGCAAGACTGAGATGGTGGTGCTCAGCAGGAAAAGGATATTTGCGCAACCTCTCACGATGAGCCTCTTCGGCACAATGATAACATCCAGGGACGCCATTAAATACCTCGGGGAGACTCTCGACTGTAAGCTCACGCACTGGAGGCACATCAGGCAAGCGACCGAAAAGGCTGCCAAAGTCACAGCATCGCTGGCACGTCTCATGCCTAATATCTCAGGCCCCAAAACTACAAAAAGAAGGACACTGATGAATGTTGTGCAATCAATACTGCTGTACGGTGCAGAAGTGTGGGCAGACGCCACAAAAAGTAAAAAATTCCGTAGACGGTTGCTCTCTACACAGAGGGTAGCAGCACTCCGGGTAACGTGTGCATATCGGACCGTGTCGCAAGTGGCGGTCCTAGTAGTAGCCAGTACTCCCCCCATCGATCTGCTTGCTCAGGAGAGACAAAGTGTATACCACCAGAAGCAAGAAAATAGCACTAGTATAGCCGCTATCAGAACGTCGGAGAGAGAACGTACGCTGCAGCTGTGGCAAAGGCGATGGGCTGAAGACACAAACATGGCAAAGTGGACACATACTCTGATTCCCAATGTGGTCCCCTGGATCGAGAGGAAACATGGGGAAACGAACTACCACTTGACACAGTTTCTGACTGGACATGGGTTCTCCCAGAGCTAAATGTTCAGGCGACACATCCGCCCAACCCCTCAATGTATGTACGGGTGCGAGAAACCGGATACACCTAGGCACACCTTCTTTGAGTGCGATCGATGGACGGCGAATAAAAATGCGCTAGAAGAGCAGCTGGGCAGCGAGATTACACCCGATGTCATTGTAGACATCATGCTGAGAAGCGAGACGAACTGGGAAAAGTTATCCTTGTACGTGGAAACTGTTCTCCGCACGAAAAAGAGCGAAGAGCGTGAGTAAAAACATCTGACCTCATGAGACAAGAAGGCAGCCAATCATGCTGGTAATTAGGCCCCACTCCGAAGTAATGCGCAAGCTTTGGTCCCGGAGTGGATTATGGTCAGGGAGAGAAAAGAGGTGGAGGTTTAGTGGGTATGCCTGCTTGCAGGAGAGTCCCACACACGGGGGAGACCCGATGGCTCCCTTATGGTGCGTAAAGCATTCCTCCCCTCTTCGGAAAAAAAAAAAAAAAAAAAAACTGCCTTGCTTCGGTGTCTCAATAATAAGACCAATTTTCTTCCAAAAGTCATCTTGAATTCGTTTTTTCGTTTCTGCTATATGCAATATCGCCTCCATAAATCGTATTTTCGCGTGTAATGTGGCAACTCCATATTGAATTGCAGTTTTATCTTCTGATAAACCTCGAATGACGTTAATATCATTCATTTGCGATGGTTTCGCACCACATATGTAGCAGCTTACTGAAGAGGAGGTATCTGTTAGAGCTTGGCACACTTTACCGTCAAACATAGTAAGAGCCATTTTATGGGTAATTGTAATAGGCCTATTACCATTATCTAAATGCACAACACCAGGTTCAAGACTATCTGTTTGTTCAATAAGTTCACTTGCTTCTATTTGTGTTCTCTGTTTTGTTTCGGTCGCAAGCACAAATTTTATTAGTCTACACAACCTGGTTGATCCTGGATGTGGATTTCGCCATACGCTACGCATCTCAGTTTCTTCTTCGTTGTTTAATTTCAAAACTACTGGTACTATGGAAAACATAAAAATACTTTTGTCTGATTTTGTGGAATCTGAAAATCGCTGGTTATATAAATTATGACCGCTTGTTCCATCACCTCCGCATTTCGAATAAAGAGTTAGAATTTCTACCCCAATTTCTTCAACTGCTGATAAAACAGCAGGGATTTTGAGGATGCAGGAAACCGTGTGATTCATAAGCTCGTGTAAATTAACGACCACTTCGTTTTCAGTAATTTTTATTGAAGAGTCTGGAGGGCAGCATTGTATTTTTGTTTGTAATAAATGTCGGTAAGATAAGTAGATGTTTGCATTTCTTGCTTTGGCCTGTACTCGAATAGTTTCATACTAATGTCGGGATAGTTTTGCATCTTCCAACAATGCTACCGCTTCGTCTGCATTATATCGTATAACAGAATTATCACTCGTCATGGCTTCATCGCCATCTTTATCTTCAATCTCCGCATTAGTTAGCAACATTTTTATTTGTTTCCAGAGCGTTATTTTGCCATTCTTTCGCAATCTATAAAGAAACGCTTCTTGAATTTCAATATCTGATAATGCTTCTATCGTGTTCAAGATTCTTCTTCGTTTTCTCGACTTTGAAGCAGTTTCAATATCGTTGCAAGGATTTCTACCGAGTGGTAACTGATCAATATTTACAACGAGATAAAAATTAATCCAATTCTCATTTTTTATGTTATAAAATTTCGTGATATTGTACGTATGGCACTTTTCCATTTACTCTGGAAAATAGGCAAAAATAAAGCTAATTTATATCTCAAGGGAAACAGGAATTCTTCCTGAAAATCGGGTAATGTTCTAACGTAATCCAATAATCTATCTACATTTTTTTCACTGCACAAAATAAGGAAATCGCATAGCACCTTATGCGAAATTCGCAGAGTAGACATATTGTCAATACGACGGATACAGCAATGTTTATTAAAGATTCAGCACTTTTAAAACACTTACACAATTCTTCTGATACGAAATTAATCTATTATAAAATTTAGGTTAAGCCACTTTCACTTTTTGTTAAATGATCATTTATGCCAAAATCATAACCTGGTTAAATCCATGAAGGTTATAGAAATTCCAATAATCTATCCACATTTTTTTCACTGCACAAAATAAGGAAATCGCATAGCACCTTATGCGAAATTCGCAGAGTATTCATATTGTCAATACGACGGATACAGCAATGTTTATTAAAGATTCAGCACTTTTAAAACACTTACACAATTCTTCTGATACGAAATTAATGTATTATAAAATTGAGGTTAAGCCACTTTCACTTTTTGTTAAGTGATCATTTATGCCAAAATCATAACCTGGTTAAATCCACGAAGGTTATAGAAATTCCAATATCAATGAAGTTTGACATAAGTGATCGACCGTTATTTTAAAATAAATTACAGTGATTTAACCGCGCAGATTCTGATGAGAGTGTTAATTCATGTAATTTTTTTATACCATTTTATATTATATTAATTCCGTATCAGAAATCTTGTGTAGTCACTTAAAACCTTCAATAAACATATTCGTAACATTTTCATTTCATTCATAGAAAAATATGGATTTGTTATTTGTTATTTCGGTCACAAATTTAATTAGTATAATTTTTTACTAATAAATAGTACTAATTCATTAGTTAAATTCATGTAACCTCAAAATTGTGAACGTTTTGAGGTTAGATGAGTTTGACTAATGAATTAGTCTACTAAGCAATCAGTAGTTTTGTACTATTTGTTAGTCAAAAATTCTACTAATTAAATTAGTGACCTGCTTTTCACTAATTCCTTAGTAGTTTTTGACTAATTCAGATTTAGAGGGTACGTAAATTGTACGCGAATTTTGTATGTACAAAAGATTGGACGTTCATACTGTTTGTTGTATATACCTTTAACAAGTGATGATAAAATAATAATAATATTAATAATAATAATAATAATAATATGTCATAATGGAATAGGCAGTATGTTAACTACGTAACCCAAAAATACATACATTTACTATCTTAATTAAAATTGAATATGAAGTTTTTTCTAAAAATCGCCGCCATTTTGGTAATTGTTAATTTTTTGAAAATTTTTTAGTGTAGTTTTCAAGAATACAAAATTGTCTATTAAAGCCAAAAGGAGAAAATGGAATATTAGCATTTAGAGAGAAAATACGTTAATTTTTAATTTTCTGTCCTGTAATTTTATCACATTTTCAGTCTGGACCTTAACACTTCAAAAATTCATAACTCGGTGAAAACAAATTATTTTCAAAAACGGTAAAATACGTGTCGCTTTATTTTCGCTGAAGAATAACATACTTTATCGTCAATTAACTCCACAGCATGAGTTTCTGCTCTGCTCAGCTCTGCATGATTTGAAATGGATTCCATCAATACAAATTGTTTATTGCACAATTTAGCAACAATTGCCGGTCAAAACGTTTCCAGGGACGCACATCTGTTCGGAAAAAGTCATGGTAGCTCTGGAAACTTTCAAAAACAACATCCACACATTTTCCTAAAAAAGCAAGCCTTTACATAAATAATACAAATTGCAGCCCACACTTTCCAGTAGCATGAAATGTCCCTGCAGGTTCGCACATTGTTTCAGGAAAATTAAAGGTGGCTCACAATACTTTCAGAAATGCTATCCATACAGGTTTCTGTAGGAGCAAGAATTTTTATAAACAATACAAATAATTTATTGCAAAAAAATATAAACAATTACTTGTAAATACCTTTCCTGGATCCTAAGTCCGGTCGAAAGAATTCTTGACAACTCTTAATACTTCCACAAATGATATTTATACATATTCCTAAAAGAGCAAGCATTTGCATGAACAATACCAATTGTTAATTGCAAAAAATAGTAACAATTTCTGCAGGTAACTTCCCGGGGTCGCAAATCGCATAGGAAAAATTTGCAGTAGCTCACAATGCTTTCAGAAGAAATATACACACATGTTTCTGCGGGAGGAAGCATTTGCATACTCACAGCTAATTGGGGCTACTTTTTGCAATAAACAATTTGTATTGTTTATGCAAATGCTTGCTCCCACAAGACAATGTATGGATATCATTTCTGGAAGTATTCAGAGAAACCATGAATTTTTTCTATCCGATTTCCGACACGGAAGAGATGTTTACAGCTAATTGTAGCTTTTTTTCATGATAAAAAAATTGTACTGTTTATGCAAATGTTTGCTCTCTCATAAATACGTAGGGATTTTGTTTTCAAATGTTTTATGAGCTACCGTTAATTTTACCGATTCGTTTTAAGACCGTGGGGAGTTACTTGCAGCAAATTGTTGCTATTTTTTGCAATAAACGCTCTGTATTGTTCATGGAAATACTTGCTTCCTCAGGAACATGTATAGAATTTATTTCTGGAAGTATTCAAATGTACCATTAATTTTTTCGATCGGATTTCCTCCTCGAGAGAGGTATTTATAGCAATTTGTAACTATTTTTTTGCAATGAACAATTTGTATTGTTTATGCAAACGCTTGGTCCTATAGGAAAATGTGTGGATATTATTTTTGGAAGTATTCTAAGCTACCATGAATTTTTGCAATTAGATTTGCATTTGCTCCCTTAGGAATAGGTGTGTATATTGTTTCTGGAAGTATTTTGAGCTACCAAGAATTTTTTCGATCCTATTTGAGGTCCTGGGGAGTTATCGCTAATTGTTGCTATTTTTTTCATAAACGATGTGTATTGTTTGTGTAAATGCTTGCTCTCTAAGGAAGATATTATTTTTGGAAGTTTTCAGAGCTACCACAAATTTTTCCGATACGATTTCTGACCAGGGAGAGGTATTTACAGCTATTTGTAGCTTTTTTTTATAAACATTTGTACTGATTATGCAAATGCTTGCGTCTTATATTTTTTCTGGAAGTATTTTGAGCTACCATGAATTTTTTCGATACGCTTTGCGACTTGAATGAGATACTTACAGCTATTCGTAGCTATTTTTTTGTTTGGCAGCTTATAGCTCAAATTATTATCACACGGTTATATATGTAAAAAAATTTGAAGTTAAAATATTTATATGGTTACATAGATGTAGGTGTTTGATTTTAAAGTTCAAATTATTTTTCGTTTGACTTTGTAGGTGAAGCAACTTACATAGATGGCGAATTCTCCAAAAAATGGCCGATTGCGTTCTTTGTGAAAAATTGCACATAAAGTGACGTGTAAGACGATCTAAACAACCTTATGTATATATGGGGCATTGTCTGGCAACTTGCGACCCCCATCTGCCCAAAATTCATTAGCGCCAAAAATATTGATTTTGGGCTTAAAATCTAACTTAAGGTGTCTACTTTCTTAAACCCTCTGGCGAATTTAAAAATTCAAAATGACATACTCAGTATGGCAGATTGAATGAAGAAAGAATAAAAAAGTAATTGTAAATACTGCAATAAAATGACAACTACGTGTTGCAACAAATTTATTTTGATCCAATATTGTGCATTCCTGTATTTACTTTACTAACGTGTATCGTATTTCAAAAATTCAAAATGGCGTATTAAATATGGCGGACTGAAAAACAAAAAGTCAGTTCATTTGTACGAAAATGTATATACCTAGACATTTTTGAGGTCGCTGATTCCGAATTTGATGTCAGAATTTCAAGTTTCAAAATGGCGAATTCAATATGGCCGACCGAAATGCAACAAAACACTTGATTCGCATAAAAATGAGTACTTTTGGGTTTTCGAGGTCGCTGATTACGAATCTGAGTTTATAATTTAGAATTTCAAAATGGCTGAATCAATATGGCCGACGACAATGCAAAAAATCGCTTAATTCGCATGAAACTTGGTATTGAAACATTTTCGAGGTCGCCAATTACGAATCTGAGGTTATAATTTAGAATTTCAAAATGGCGGAACCAATATGGCCGACAAAAATGCAATCGCCTGATTCGCATGAAACATTTTTGAGATCGCTAATTCCGAATTTTATATAAGTATTCGAAGTTTCAATATGGTGGATTCAACATATCCGACCGAAATACAAGTCACTTGATTCTCATGAAACTTACGCTCGCTGAATTCGAATCTGAGATCAGAACCTAGAATTTCAAAATAGAGGAACCAATATGGCCGATTAAAATGCAACAAATCACTTGATTCGTATGAAATTTTGTACTCTAACATTGTTGACATCGCTGATTCCGGATCATACCTCCAAAATCTAAGTTGCAAAATGTTTGATTCAACAAGGTCGAACAAGCTCCAACAATTCCATTAATTCGTATGACATTTACTGCTTGGGCTCTTGGGCAATTTTTTTTAAGATCTTGTTATATACAATTAACTTGAAACTGTTTAGAAATGATTTGTAATTATATGATGTTGAATAATTGAAAATTAAAAATGTAATTTAATAAAATAATTGAATATTATTGACACTTTATATTTTCCTGCAGCCATTATTCAGCCGTATAAATATTTCATTTTAATAAAAAATTTAATGTTATATTAACCTTTCTGTGTATAGAACCGAGTATTCTCTTCCAAACGTTGTTGATAATAACTTTTGATCTAATTAAAATTATAATACGGATACAGACTTCTATAAGATCGCAAACTAAAATCCATTCACGGGAAAACTCATGTATTTGGTAACTGTTATTTTGGCTAAAACCCATACACAGGGGTGTTAAGTATTTCTAGATAATATAAAGCCCATACATGAGATATTCAGTTAACATCTGAAAAAGTAATATTTGATTATACGATTATCATATACCGAATTTTACATTCTTCTCATTATGCAAATTTACCTCGTTACGTGTCATTTATCTTAGTTACGAGAATTGCGAATGTCAGATCAGATATTGAATTGGTTAAATAAAACTTTTCATGTACTATGTAAATTAAATTGTTTTTATTAATCCGGATCGATTGATATTACAACAAATCAAGCGATTTGTTGCATTTTCGTCGGCCATATTGGTTCTGCCATTTTGAAATTCTAAATTATAACCCCAGATTCGTAATCGGCGACCTCGAAAATGTTTCAATACCAAGTTTCATACGAATTAAGCGATTTTTTGCATTGTCGTCGGCCATATTGATTCAGCCATTTTGAAATTCTAAATTATAAACTCAGATTCGTAATCAGCGACCTCGAAAGCCCAAAATTACTCATTTTTATGCGAATCAAGTGAGTTTGGGTTTTTTTGGTCGGTTTTTAAAAAAAAATTGTGCGTAATTTTGATTTGACATTTTTAAATTACGCACTTTCAGTTCATATTCATATTTGACATAAAATACGAACCTCATACTGTCTTCTAAGCATTTTAAAATAATCTGAAGATATTACAATTCTTTTGAATTCGCGAATAAATGTATTCTTGGTCGTTTATTACGAAATACAAGTAAATTATTCCCGTTTTCGATAATTCTTTTTGATAGGTTTGTTGAAAATTTTGTTATATGAATTTTAAAAAAAAATTATTCAAATCGGTTGTGAACTGCGGGCTCTGAGACTCTTTGAACCTTTAGCGTGCGGCGGAACTACTCGCGAAATGACCGGGAACAAATCGAAAAAAAATCTCACACTCGCGCGGGATCTGCGGGGTACTTATAAAAGGCCTACTTACAGGCGATACTTCGGCTGACTTGCTTGGCTGCTGCAGTTGACGACGTCGCACAGTAGATCGAGAGATGGGGGAAGCCGGACTTGGGTCTTAAAACGACTATTATGAGTCACACCAAGCATGTTTTTAAGCGCAAACATTAATTTCTATGTTTTCGAGCTCGCTAATTACGAATCTGACCTCAAAATTTAAGAATTCCAAATGGCGGATTCAAGATGGCCGAAAAAAGAGAATCAAGTCTCTTAAGGTGAAACTGGGTACCCGGGGGGTTTTCGTAATCGCTGATTACAAAATCTGGCCTCAGAGAATTTCGAGAATTCAGTACGGCGAATTCAAGATAGCGAACTAAAATGTTATTTTTTTACGACACTTGCAATTATTAGCAGTTGAAATTAATGTAGATTATCACTTAATGATGTCCCGAAAGAAATGCAATGCGTACATTTGCGCGGCAATGCGAGGCATTTTTTAAAATCATGTTTAAAATTTCATTATCTTTATTTTCGTTAACTGTAATCTTAATAACTCAATAACTCAACATCTAGAGCTCATTTTTATAATCTGTGGGGTAGTTTTAGTACCTTTCGAAATACTTAATGAAACATGAAGACCTTATTTTTCTCATCTATTATGTGTTTACTCATAAGTATAATTATAAGTTTTGAATATTTAAGAACATTTTTTCCAACCTTGTACTCAACGACTACTTTGAACTACTCTAAGTAATTATAATCGAATATTTTAGCAATATAAGTCACATATAGTGATAGATTAGCTAATAATCATCTGAACTATACATACTTTTACATAATTTCTCACACTTTCATTTGTTACGCTATGTCCAGGCTTATACTTTAGTTCGATCCACTGTGCGTCGTACCTGGGGTCCGGGATCACTCCGGTTTTCTTCTCCTGCTGGGGGTTTTCACGTCTATCACTCCTTAACTCTGCGGTTGGAAAACACCGGTTAGAGCGGGGCGCGAACGAGCGTACTGTACTCTCGAGAGCCTATACGATACTAATCTCCTCTTCTCTTGCGCGGCGGTGCGCCGTCGAGCCGGAGCGTGCGCGCTCAAGCGACCCGCGCGAGAGAGGGGTGCGTTATCGGGCTCCTGCGTGGGGACGTACTCGTCGGGGTGATGACGAGCACCGTCATCGGGGTCTTCGTGGTGGGAGGGGACGACACGGAGCGCTGAAAAGCGCTTCCCCGACTCGTCTCGGGCTCGTCGTCGCGGTCGCCGCTGTGAGAGAGAGCAAGAGAGAGAGAGAGAGGTCGGCGGCAGTGGCCGAGGCCCGACCAGCGGGGGGAAACTGGTGGAGGCATGCTCTGGTACAACCCGATCCTCCTCCAGGAGGGGCGGAACTGGGTAGCGGGGTTACGCCCGACCCCAACAGATGGCGCGGGGTTCGCCCAGAGTGCCGATCTGTGACGGGTTTCGTCAAAATTTCAAAATTGTCTTTTCTTCAGGTTAAATGTTGGCTTGCCGCGTAAATCACACGTGAACGAATGCGGTAAACCGCAATATTTAACCTGAAATTAAATTATACGTTTACCTCCTCATGGTAAGAGACGGGCAACGGCAAAATATTGACGGCTAAAAACGTGCTATTTGCTAGAATCTACTGTATTTTTACATTATAGACCTCCATATTGGATCCGTCATTTCGAGTTTTTAAAATCTGACTTCAAGTTTGAAATCAGCCTCCTCGAAAACGCCTAAATAACAAATTTAGGGAAAATCCGACAAATTTTTTAAATATACTCATAAGTATAATTATAAGTTTTGAATATTTAAGAACATTTTTTCCAACCTTGTACTCAACGACTACTTTGAACTACTCTAAGTAATTATAATCGAATATTTTAGCAATATAAGTCACATATAGTGATAGATTAGCTAATAATCATCTGAACTATACATACTTTTACATAATTTCTCACACTTTCATTTGTTACGCTATGTCCAGGCTTATACTTTAGTTCGATCCACTGTGCGTCGTACCTGGGGTCCGGGATCACTCCGGTTTTCTTCTCCTGCTGGGGGTTTTCACGTCTATCACTCCTTAACTCTGCGGTTGGAAAACTCCGGTTAGCGCGGGGCGCGAACGAGCGTACTGTGCTC
The DNA here is from genome assembly GCA_030407085.1 of Trichopria drosophilae. Lineage (NCBI taxonomy): Eukaryota > Metazoa > Arthropoda > Insecta > Hymenoptera > Diapriidae > Trichopria > Trichopria drosophilae. Next base: position 48,209,919 of record CM059586.1, read on the forward strand.
TCGAGAGCCTATACGATACTAATCTTCTCTTCTCTTGCGCGGCGGTGCGATGTCGCCGCTGTGAGAGAGAGCGAGGGAGAGAGAGGTCGGAGGCAGTGGCCGAGGCCCGTTCCTCGGGAACTCTGGCGGCGCACTGCGGCACGACCAGTGGGGGGAAACCGGTGAAGGCGTGCTCTGGTACAACCCGATCCTCCTCCGGGAGGGGCGGAACTGTATGGCGGGGTTACGCCCGACCCCAACAGATAGCGCGGGGTTCGGTCAGAGTGTCGATCTGTGACGGGTTTCGTCACAAACCCCCGGGCCTGACTCCAGTACACCTTGGGTACTGTATGTCGTACATTCACGCGCAAGGTTCTGGCACTCATCACTTTCTGGTAACATTCGCGGGCGCCCGGTCCCGGCCCGGAGGGAGGGGGAGGGGAGGGGTCGGTCAAGAATAGAGGTACCAGTGCAGCAGCTAGGTTCTACGGGGCCGTAGGCCGGATGAGTGCGCCGGCAAAAGGGGAACATGCGGCGTTAACGTCTTGCGTGGGCGACCCGGGCGTCTACGGGTTGGAGTCGGTTTGGCCGTCTCCACTGGCCTTATCGCTCGAGACGCCTCGCTGCGGCGTATCATGCTGGTAACCTCGTTCGGACATTGGGTGCCCTGTCGGGGCTGTTTCAGTTTCGGTAATCGGTCGCGACGTCGCGGCAGTGGTTCCTCTCCCAACGAGTTCCGAATCGTAACTTTCAACTAGGAACACGAAGGGTTTTGGGGTGTCGGAGGTGATGCGGTTAGCTCGCTGCTCGAACTATTCCCGACGTCGGGGGCGCGGTAGGGCTTCAAGTCCTTAATATGCGCTCTTGGGTTCCAACAACTATCCGGGTCGTTAAGTTCGAAAACGACGGGGGAGATTACTCGGACTATACGATGCGGGCCACTAAATTTAGGCGCAAGTTTAGCCGCAAAGTTTTAGACTCCGGACGACAGGACTCGTATGCGCCATAGCACTAAATTACCCACCTTAGACTCTACCTCACGATGGGGGCGATTATAGTATTCGGCTTGGCGCGTCGCGGCGCGCTCCAGGTTACGATGTACCCAGTCGTGGATGAAATGTAGCCTCCTCATCCGATCACGCCAGAACTCAGGTTCCTTAGGTAGTGTGCGTGGAGGAGGGGGAAGATCGGTACGCAAATTTCTAATAGCTACAGGGTTGCGGCCATAATTCAGAAACACAGGGGTCATTTTGCTGGACGACAGGACAGCCGTAATCAGGGAGAACGTAAGTTCCTCTAGGTGCGCGTCCCAGTCGCGATGATCGTGTGAAACGAAGGTGCACATCATCGTTTTGAGGGTTCTGTTCACCCTCTCGACTGGGTTCGCTTGGGCCTGGTAGGGGGGGAGTACGAGCGGGGGGTATACCTAACTGCTTCAGATGGGACTGTACGTATGAGTTATCATATTGCTTCGCATTATCTGACAAAAAATACCTCGGACAACGCCATCGATTGATATTTAGATTATCGAAGGCGGCCATAATGGCCGCGCCTGTGGCAGTCCGAAGGGGTTTCACTTCTACATATTTGGTAAACATGTCTTGAAAAACCACTATGAACTGATTTTGACGCTTGCTGGGGGGGGGGGGGGGGGGAACGATCCCATGACATCAGAACTGACCGTCATCCAGGGACCTTCCGTGGTTCTTTCTCGCATGAGTCCGGCCGGGGCCTGCTGGGAGACTTTTTGCCTCTGACATGCAGGACAACGTGCGACGAAGGCAGTGACATCCAGGAAAACGCCGGGCCAATTAAAGTCTTGAATGAGACGGTGATACGTCTTATCTACTCCTAAGTGACCGGCTTGCGGGCTATCGTGCGCATCGCTGAGGGAACGGGCACGCGCTTCCGCGGGGAGGACGAGTTTCCAGACGTCGAGGTCGGCGAGGGCAGACTCTATTACCGGGTGGAGCCTATGGAAATATATCCGGTCATCCTCGATTCTCCAATCAGTATATTTCGAAGGAAATTTCCGAATATTTTCCATCTTCTGTGTGTACCACGGGTCCGCGATATCCTCCAGGGCGCAAAGAGCGGTATCGACATTCTCGTACATCCTCGAGAGGGCGTCGGGTACCACGTTGAGGGTGCCTTTTCGATGCTCTATTTTCATGTCACAGGTCTGCATGGCTAGGGCCCACCGCCCAATCTCCCGGTCGGGTCACGCAAATTTCGGAGCCACTGCAGACTGCTATGATCTGTAATTACTCGAAAGTGGGTCCCTTCGACATAGGGTCAATACTTCTTCACGGCCCTGAGGACGGCGAGGCACTCTTTCTCCGTGACGGTATACCTTCGTTCGGCTTTGGTGAGCACGCAGCTAGGAAAACTAATCGGGTGCACGTTACCGGCTATCTCTTGGGTGATTACCGCCCGATCGCAAAGTCGCTCGCATCCGTCTGAATCGTGAAGGGGTCATCAAAATTTGGGCGTGTCAAGACGGGGGTGTGGGTGAGAGAGTCGCGGAGGGACTCGAAAGCAGACTGCTGCTCCGGACCCTGGGAGTATTCTTTGTTACCAGTTTGGTGAAATGAACGCGATCACGCGAAAAATCTGGGAGAACGCGCGAGTACCACCCTACCATCCCTAAAAAGCGCCGCACCTGTTTGAGGTTGGTGGGGGGGGGGGGGGGGGGTTTCGAGAACGTGAGCGACCTTGTCCGGATCTGTCTTCAAACCGTCTCTGTTTAGTACAAAACCGAGGTACTTTTCCTTGTCCCGGAAGAATTTACTCTTTTCCAGGTTTAATTCCAATCCGGCGTTGCGCAGACTAGCCAGGACAAGTCTCAGGTAACGAAAGTGGTCCTCCTCATCGTCTATGGCGATGATGATGTCAGCAAGGTACGTGAAGACGTGGGGTTCCCACGCTGGGTCGATGAGGCAGTCCACTAATCACTGAAATGTCGCCGGCGCGTTACTGAGCCCGAAAGGCATCCGTTTAAATTGAAATAAACCGCGACCGGGGACAGCGAAAGCGGTAACGGGCCGACTGTTAGGTGCCACGGGCACTTGAAAGTAGACCTGGCTGAGATCGCGTGTGGTGATACATTGGGCCCGACACAACACAGACAGAATCCTATCCATCGAGGGGAGAGGGTATGATTCATTCCTCGTTATTTTGTTTATGTCTCCGAAGTCTAGGAAGAGGCTAAAAGTCCCATTCGACGATAACGGGGTTACTCATCCAGGGGCACGCGAAGCGTTCGATGATGCCACTGCTCAGCATTTCATCGACCGCGTCCTGTGCTACCTTCAGCATGTAGGGAGAAAGTAAGCGAGCCTTTTGACGAATCGGAGGGTGAACCTGTACGTCGATAGCATGCTGCGTCAGACGCGTTATACCGATCGTAGGGGTCCTATTTGCGGGGTAAAATTGATCGAGCAGCCTTCTTAACCGTGGGGCGGCTTCCTGGGAGGGGGCGACCAATCCAGCGCAGTCATGTACGGCGAAGGCGGTGATCGAAATATGAAATATTGGTATCGTTTAGCGAGTGCGGGGTGCCGTTGCGGCTACTCCACGCATTATTCTCCGTATCTATCTTTAGACCGAATAGGCGCATGAAGTCCATCCCCAGCACGCATACATAGTGGAGGGGAGCAACTCTTAACTCCAAATTCCTAGTATGGCTATCGACTGTCATCGCGAGAGTAAGGACGCCATCTAATTGAACTAGCGCGCCGTTGGCGACGCTTACTTGCTTTTCACTTGACCTCGTGAAGGGCAAAACTACCTCGTGACACGCGAGACCTAAATACGAACGTGAAGCCCCGGTATCAACGAGAGCCCTAATAACCTTTCCATTCAAAGCTACGCGGAAGTGGGGACAAGGGTCCGAATCTAATGTCCACTGATTGGCTTCACAGGAATCGATTGACTCGAACTCGGTATTGGGCCCACAGGGCTTAGGTGTTGTAGAAGCGATCTTTCTGTACCCAATATTCGTTATCGTACGACTTGACGAAGGGGTGGTCGCGGATGGGGGTGTTAGGGGGGTCTGGGGGTCTTCCCCCCCCCCCTCTAACAGTTTCCCGACCTTTTATGAGCGCAAACGGGACAAGTGTTAGCATTACGGCCTGGGTAGCCACAGACCCGACAAAAGTGATCTAAGGGGTGGGGGCACTCTCGATATATGTGAACACCGGACGGGGTTCCGATTCTGCGGCGATATCCAGGAATCGAGGTACTCCGACAGCCGCGGGTTGGTAGGTGTCGCTTGTGGTTGGCACTGCGGGTATGACGGTACCGAGCGGGTGGGGTTACGCCTCTGTTCCTTTCTGCACACGCTACCGGCGCAGCCTCCTCTTCTTCGAAGGGGGCTGGCGACAGGGGGGGGGGTGCGACGATGACTTTGGCCGGCTTCACAGCGGGCGTCGCGAGGGCTAGCTTTTCCTTACCTTGCCTCGTCTTCGTCGCATAGGCGAAGCGGAGAAGGCGGACTGATTACCCGCTGGAGGAGGGCGGTACACCCTTTTGCGGCCCCCTCCACTTGTCGACCGATCCGCAGTAAATCAGCGAAAACGAGAACGGCGTCTCGCTCGATTTTTCTCGCAAGACCGGGACGCAAGTTTTGGACCGCAATGTCCAGCTGCTCTTCATGAGAAGGGGGAAAGCAAGCAGATTGAAAAGACTCCGTAGGGCCACTAAATACTCGCGGATGGGCTCTTCAGGTCCCTGTGTGCGTAAGGTGATCTCCCTCTTAATACTGGCCTCTAAGTGGCGTTGGCCGAACGCATCGCGAAAATAACATACAAAGCCGGATACATATGCCAGCTTGACTTCTCAACCCGATACCAGTTGAGGGCTGATCCCTTAAACGCTTCAGGTAGGGCGCGCAGAAGGTCCTCTTCCGTCAGGTCCCGACTAGTGACGTATTCCCCCAAATTTGACGAATAACGGGGTCCGTGCGTGCTCCAATGCTCAATGGCAGTCTTCTGCCATCGCACACCGGACATCGAAAGGCTGGGGTTGAATGATCCACCAGCTGTGGACGGTTACCGTCGGGGCGATGCGAGGTTTGGGGGTGACCGAGCCGCGTACTGTTGTAGGGGGGTTGAAGTGGAGACATATTATATGTCCGGTCGGCTGGAAAGTGGACATGGGACGTGTGCGCGTTCGGGCGACGGGGGGAGGGGGTCGTTGCCCCGCCATTATCGGACGTGGGGGATCCACCTGTCGCAAATAGAAATCGTCCCGATTTTTTTTGAAATGTCGAAGAAATCACAAAATATTGTTTGCCACTTTTTTAAAAATGGTTCTCCAAGATGCAAAATTGTGGATATGCATTTAAAAAATTTAGCATCTAAACATTTAGAAGCTAGATTTTGTAAACTCGATGTAGAAAGGTGTCCGTTTTTAACAACACGTCTTCGCTTTAAAGTTATCCCAACAATTGCTCTTATTGCTGATAATAAAACCAAGGATTACATTGTTGGATTCACGGACCTAAGCAATTGTGATGATTTTACAACCGAAATGATGGAATGGCGAATTGCTCAATCTGGTACTATTAATTATAGTGGAGATTTGTTAGATCCACCAGAAAAAGACAATAAAAAATCGAACGTAGGAAAATCAAAAACTATCAGGGGACAAGAATCTGACGGGTCTGATTCAGACTGATAGTATTAGAACATATTTGTTTTTAAATACGAAAGCAAGTACTCGACCGTTACAACCACTTTCCGAAAATTGTAATTTTCTAACTGGAACTTCTTATTTTAACTTTATTTTCACTGCAAGGGACGCGAAGCTAAAAATCACGAAAATGTACCCGACACTAAAATTCCCGGCGAGTTCCGCCGAACTCGTAACGACTTCTACTCAAAAAAAATCGGAGGAAATTAATTCTTTAATTTCGTTGGGAAGTCTATTGTGACCTTTCCCACCAAGGATGCCATTTGTAACTCCTTTCTTAGTGGTTTCGGAGGGTCGTGAAATAACTACTCCGGCGAGTAAGAATTACGAAGTCGAAAAGATATAATTCTTTATTTACGAATACATTCAAAGCGTCTACAGTTTCCACTCGCGACGCGGTGACCGGGCGCGGATTCGAAGTCCTGGACGGCGGAACTACTCGCGAAATGACCGGGAACAAAACGAAAAAAAATCTCACACACGCGGGGGGTCTGCGGGGTACTTATAAAAGGCCTACTTACAGGCGATACTTCGGCTGACTTGCTTGGCTGCTGCAGTTGACGACGTCGTACCTGGGGTCCGGGATCACTCCGGTTTTATTCTCCTGCTGGGGTTTTTCACGTCTATCACTCCTTAACTCTGCGGTTGGAAAACACCGGTTAGAGCGGGGCGCGAACGAGCGTACTGTACTCTCGAGAGCCTATACGATACTAATCTCCTCTTCTCTTGCGCGGCGGTGCGCCGTCGAGCCGGAGCGTGCGCGCTCAAGCGACCCGCGCGAGAGAGGGGTGCGTTATCGGGCTCCTGCGTGGGGACGTACTCGTCGGGGTGATGACGAGCACCGTCATCGGGGTCTTCGTGGTGGGAGGGGACGACACGGAGCGCTGAAAAGCGCTTCCCCGACTCGTCTCGGGCTCGTCGTCGCGGTCGCCGCTGTGAGAGAGAGCAAGAGAGAGAGAGAGAGGTCGGCGGCAGTGGCCGAGGCCCGACCAGCGGGGGGAAACTGGTGGAGGCATGCTCTGGTACAACCCGATCCTCCTCCAGGAGGGGCGGAACTGGGTAGCGGGGTTACGCCCGACCCCAACAGATGGCGCGGGGTTCGCCCAGAGTGCCGATCTGTGACGGGCTTCGTCAAAATTTCAAAATTGTCTTTTCTTCAGGTTAAATGTTGGCTTGCCGCGTAAATCACACGTGAACGAATGCGGTAAACCGCAATATTTAACCTGAAATTAAATTATACGTTTACCTCCTCATGGTAAGAGACGGGCAACGGCAAAATATTGACGGCTAAAAACGTGCTATTTGCTAGAATCTACTGTATTTTTACATTATAGACCTCCATATTGGATCCGTCATTTCGAGTTTTTAAAATCTGACTTCAAGTTTGTAATCAGCCTCCTCGAAAACGCCTAAATAACAAATTTAGGGAAAATCCGACAAATTTTTTAAATTTTCGTCCGCCATATTTATTTAATTTATATTTGTATATCGCCAATTAAATTTGTAATCAGCGACCTCAAAAACATATAAGTATACAGTTGTCGAGAATATAGTGATGCTAAAACTTCAATCTTTTAGTTTACAATGAAATTTGGAAAAATTTCTGCTGTTTGGCCGACATTTATAACCGCCATTTTGAAATTTCGAAAAGTGAGTGGTATAATTTTAAATCTGAACTATTTTGGACGCGATATTATGCATTTGCATGCTTTCTACATTGCTGTTTTCGGGTGAAAATCTTAGATTTATGAAAAAATTTTTTTTGTAAAAAATCAATTGTGTCTTTTTTAAATTAATCAATTGGTTAATTTCGTTAACAGAATCTGAAAGTACAGACAAAAATACGTAAGAAATGATGGCTGATCGCACGTTTTTCGCTTATAAGTCAAAAATAACCATTCGCATCGCAAAATACTTTCAATAAAAGCTGTAGAGGATGACATTACGAACAATTTTCATTTTTGTATGTAATGTTGTGCGTTCAATATTTACGGAGATATGAACGTTTAAAAAACAAATTAACGCACAATCGGAACTTTTTTGCAATAAAACCAATAATTACTCGAAAACCGTGCTTCGTGTACAAAAAGTGCACATAATGAAAGTTGTAAATAATGAAATTTTGAATCTTATTGTTTAAGAAAAAAATGATTTTGTTCATAAACCCACAATGGTACAAAAGAAAAATATGAAAAATTATTATTTCCATGTAGTTTTTTGTAAATAAGTATTTTTTGTCTGCATTTAGACCGTAGTAGTATCCGAAATGTTTTGAAGAGGATGAAATTAGCTGCATAAAGTGAACGTCACTTGGAATTTCTACGATGAATTGTTGAAGAGTTATGCAAACAAGTCAAAATTAGTAACAATTACAATTTTTGTGTTAAAAAAAAAGCATAAAAATATTTGTTAAAAATCGGTTACCAACTGATGTTGAAATTGAATTATTAATAACAATAGTATATAATATAATAGTAATAATAACGACAAAAGAAATAAATGGGGCTAAATTTCACACTGATACTGATGTAGTAGTGATTTTATCCAAAAATTTATCACTTTTCGGAGAGATTGAGCGAGATCAGAAACAAATGTTGCTGCTAAAAGTGTTTTTTACGAAATAATAATAAAAATAACAACAACAATAACAATAATTTTAATAATTAAAATGATTATAATTTATTACTTTCATTTATACCCATCAAAACTATTCCGAAACATTTTTACATTAAAATATAAATTTACAAATGATCAGAAAAAATGATGAAAAAAGTGCAGAATTTTGTTTCATATTGCTGTTGTTATTATTATTGATAATATTATTTATAAATATTAACTATTTGTAAACAGTACTTAGAAATTTTGTTATGGGAATATTATTACATCATTTTCATTATAAGAGAGAAATGAGAGAAAGTTCAATTCTCCTTAAAAACATAATGTAAAAAGGTTAAAAATAATTCGCAATTTCTACGTTTCATAAATAGTTTATAACAAATTAGACTTTAAAAAAATTCTCGTTTAAAAACGAAATTCGTTCGGGCGCTCTCCTAAATTGGTGGGGTGCTGTCCGATAGGAAAAGTTGTGTCCCAACGTATATCGCACCTATAAAGCCAACTGAGAGGTTCAGTGCTACATTTCGTTTGCGCCATGTTTGCGCATTTTATTATAAGTTTATTCTTATTGTTAATGATGAAAAAAAATTTAAACGCATACAATTATATTCAATTGTATATCGTTTTTGTCTCTATACCATTGTATGTAAATGTTTTTATAAACTGTATTATAATGAAAAAGTATAATTAATGTTTAACGGTGTTCATATAAATTATCTTACTATATACAACATTTTTGAATAATTCATTTGCATTATATAGCCTCCTGACATTTTGGGGTGTTCGTGAAAAAATATTACAAAAACAGCTATAAAACTCTATTTTATTTAATTTATATATGATTGTAAACAAACACATACAATTGTACAAATCATATATAATTGTATACGATTTTAAAATATTTTGAGGGTAAACTTAAAAAAAAGAAAAACAAAAAAAGGGCCAAAATCAGAATAATCATAATTTTTTACTGTTATTTTTTTCAAAATGGCGGCCAAGATATGGCCGAGGGCCAATTTCTGATGTCATATTCGTAATAAGGAGGCAAAAGTACATCGAAAACAAGCTGTACTTTTTGGATTTCGAACAGGTGCTTACCAAATATTTTTGTACTTATTTTTTCCCCATTATTTATTGCTGTATATTGTTTAGAATATTATTTTTAAGCCATAAAAAATGTGACGTTTCTTGTTTATACAACTGACTTAGTTTATAGTAGATATCGAAAAAAATGTTGACAGTTTCAAATGTCAACAAAATTTAATTATTTAATGATTTTTGCACAAAAGGGGAGAGCGTGGTCTCAAAATGTTTTTTTAAAAATCCAAAGTTCTGGAATCTTTCTTTGCTATTTGGAAGATATTTGGAAGGTAAACCTTAAAAAAAAGTGAAGCGTTTCTTTGAACCACTCTACTCTATATAAATCATTGTTACCCGGGAACTGAAACGAAAGGGGGATTGAGACTGACTCTCTCGTCCGCGTACATACGATTCGTCGGTAACCATGTCGCGCTGCGTCGGTACATGACTCTCGTGCTAGCGATCGGTATCTACACTAATAATATACGTTCGTGCGAATACAATGCTATTATTTATTACAATTTTTAGTTGATATGTATAAAAATGGTATAATTTAATGTTGCATGAATAAATGAAGTAATTGCAAATTATTTAAGAACGGGATACATAGAAAAATGCCAAAATGATTTAAAAATGCATTGAATTAATTAAACCAACTTCAGATGCAGTAAACTGTATATGTGTAATTTATGTAGTAGGTTATTTCCGTCGGAATCGTAAATAGCGTGATTGTCAGATCGTCGGTTTATAACGTGGCAACCTTGCAGGGCAGCTGGGAAACCGTTATATACCTACGTATTAGTATTCGAGGAGCAAAGCAGTGAACAGCGCCTTTTACACGTGGATGAGTGTTTTTAGATAGAAACTTCTTAAAAAACGAATAGAATATAAAAATCCGTTGCTTAACAATGAACTTTTGAAATCACAATTGGTAAGTAAATATGAAAATATTATCTTTGATTTGCTCCAAAATAGATATTGTTATTATTTTTCCTTCGCTTTTTACGATTGTCGTTATATCATAAAATATGCAATAATATGATTTTAGTATTTCAGTTGAGGAATTTTTTGTATTATAATTATTAATATACTGAAATGAAAAACATAATAAAATGAAAGATTTACTTAATAAATAAAATTCGTTACAAGCCATGTTAAGTGTATTAGAGAATAAGGACTGTGTGTGATTTTAAGTGAAGTTCTCCGAATATAGACACTGCGTAATGAGAATCTGGAGAAGTATGTGATTGCGATGGGAAGTAGCGATTAAGAAAAGTGAGTTGAAAGTTTGCGTTTGAGAATTGTACCCGAGCATCCGTATTTATTGTGACGCGAGTAGCAAGGATGTACTCCGATGTGTCACCGATCGACCCCCTGGCAGATCCGTCGCGGTAGATGCCGCGGTTCCCTCGCGTGTCGAAAGTGTTCCGGAGCTCAGGATCACCTTCCTCAATCCTTTTTTTTGTCACCGATTTCCATGATTTCGGATACCCGTCCGTTAGTCACCGGTAAAGCGCCTCAACGGCTTTACCGTAATTGATCGGTTGCGTGTCTAGCCGCGAGCGTCACCACCTTCCGCGCACTGAAAACGCCCGAGCCCCTCTTTCCCCTGGCAGCCCCTCTCGGCAGCGCAGGAGGTACCACCCGATGGTAGGAGTCATCGTGGCCGTCGAGAAGAGACACCGCCCCTCTCTGACGCGCCTGTACTATTTCCCCCTTTCTGTCGCTGCGCGTCTGCATTGCTCAGGCCCAGCACGCTACAAAGCTGCCTCATCTTCCCCCATATTTCCCCCGTGTATGGCGACCTTACTCGCCTCCAGTAACTCGGCAGTAGCCGTCCAACTCTCGCCACTTAAAGCTGCTATTTTGTAGCGTGGCTGTTTACACCGACGTTGCGTCATGTATCGACTGTCTCTCTCTCTCTGTATCTCTGCATGGAAGTCGACGAGACGAAGACAGATAGTATTCTCTCCACACCTGTAATTAGGTGGGGAAAACCCCTATCGAACCCCGCTTGTCTATTCCTTACCCCAACTACATAGTGGGTTTCCCCGTATCAGCCCCGGTGATGCTCCGCTCCTGGGCGCTGGAGATGTGCGTACGGTTCCCGCGCGCATCTACCAAGCGTGATAGCGTGCGATTTTTTTCGAGCTGTGTGCGTTGCTAATTTTTTGCGTGGCCTTCTTTTTTTCGGTCGATTTCCGATCTTGCGTGTGAGAAACGAGGCCCAAACAAAAGGAATTACGGCCGACCTTGTGTGTGTGTGATGGCTTTGGTGCTGGACCACGTCGAACCACGCATCTGCGACGGTGCTCAGGAGCTTCCCAGCCGACATCGGGAGCCCGGACCACACGACGACGTCGGTGAGGAAAATTGGCGACACCTTCGCCGTCAGCGATCTTCGAGTTCTGCGTGGAGACTTCGACTTCAACTTCGTGAGTACCTTGGACCCCTATTTGATTCTGTACCCCCTTTCGTGCGGATAACGCGGAGTTTTGTGCACAGGAAAGTGATTCCGGTCTTTTTTTTGTAGAAATTCTACCGTCGCGTGATTTATGAACCCCAGTAAATTTTCGGGCCGAGCGCGGCCACCCGTGTAAGCCGTTGTACATTGTAGTGAAGAAAATATACTTAGTCTTATTGGATCTAACTTCATTTGTTTTTTTTTGGTTCTGTCCTGCCCTCTCAGACTCGCTGGTTCGAAGGGCGGGTTATAAATGGCATTCCTGGTAGGGAAATCAAAATTGTGATTTTTCTCAAAGTGAAAATAAACGGTAGAGTTCGCCGGAAAATTTAAACTTTCGTCGTTACGACCGCGTCAGTTTCGGATTGCGTCATTTTTGTTATTTGCGTAATATTGCGATTTTGGAAAACGAAGTCGGTCTCGGGCTTTCTAGCTTCGGGTTCGGTTTCGCGTCTCTCCCCTATTCTATATTGCAAATATTTAGTATTAAGAATTTAGTATTAGGAATGATTAGCATTAAGAATAATTAGTATTAAGAATGAGTAATATTATGAATATTTAGTTAATAATCGGAAATTCCCTATTTTTCCCTTTCTGATCTTGAAATTCCCCCGAAACCTTCTGGTTAACGGGAAATAAAATTGGAAATTTTTATTGCCTAAGTAAAAATAAGTTGAAAACGAGAAAATAATGTAATTTCGAAAAGAAGTCGTTAATTAGCAACGGTTTATTTTTCGATGAATATTCCTGAAAATAATAAAGTTGTTTTTGCGTTATTTGTTTACATTTCGAATATCATTTCTATTATTAGAAACTTTTAAAACTAAAGTCGTTTTCAATTGTAAATATGCTAATGATATTATTCACTGAGTAATAAATATGAAAAACCCCAATATTAGACTTGTAACGTTGTGGTTCGTGCTTCTCTTAATCGGAGGTAGAAAAAATAAAATAACTCAGTTCTTTTAGTAACAATTATATTTGACTTAAAATTGAATATATAAAAGATATAAAAAAGTAGTAATAAAAATATAGTAATCACACCGATTTGTTGTTCGGATGATTTGGCTGGAAGTAAGGGTCCTGTAACAAAAAAAGAGACCAATTCTTGGAGGAGCGCCTCGAAAGAACAGTTATAATTAAAAATCTTAAATCTACTTGTATTCGCCTAGGAGCGCCTAGAGCGAGAGTAAGGTAGAGGAGCGCCTCAAACCTTAATCGTAAAAAAAAGTGTAGGGGCGCCTACAACTTTTTGCAGTGACGGGAATTTAAAGTCGGGTCGTGTGGTTTTTGTCAGTACGGAAGTGTTTCTGATCCAGCCGAGAAGCACCTCGAGCAGGATGCGGATTTTTAGTAGTCTGGGGGCACCCAGAACTACTTCGGGTACAGGTTCAGGTTCAGGTACTGGTCGGGTAATTGTCTGGTCTTTTTAGTACATTAGAGGAGCACCTCCAAATGTACCTGGCGGTAAAAGATGGTAGTGCGAGGAGCACCTCGACGCTACGTCTTTTTTTAGTTTTGTGTGATAAAAGGAGCACCTTTATATCACATAAAACGACGTTTCACAGTTGGGATAGAGAGGAGCACCTCTACTAGACCGACTGTCAAACCGGTCTGTCTAATTGTCGAAAAAGCGGTCTATTTATATGCATGCATTACATGCATTCATAATTAGAGGCGGGGATAATTATTCGCGCGACTAATTACCGGCCGCCATGATAGTTCTATGTCCGACTACTTGCGACTCGCGCCGAATCTTGCCGAGTCTCGGAGCCAGTGTCGTAACGCGAATATTCCCGACTTCGACTCGCTCTTTTTCGGTTTCCGATCATCGGGTATTCTTATCGCGACTGTTTTCACGCCGCCCCTTCTCGATGTCGATTTGCTTGCGGATAAGCGATGAGTCGAGTCGAACCGATTTGTGCCGAACGGTTCCGGATTCTCTGTTACTCGCGTAACCGTGGTTGCTTTCATACCGTACCCTTATCTGTCAGTTACGTATGAATGTATATGTGTTTAGTAACGGAGCACGTGCTATCGTTACAGACTAATCTTAAAATTTAATAATATTTAATCTTCCCTTTCGATCATCCCGAATACCAATAATTAGCGAATCCCAGAATACAAAAAAAAACCCAAAACGAAATAATAGCTACAAATAGTAAGATGTTGTTTCAACCCGAGTTCGAAAGGTTTTAATTAACAAAAACTTTTCGAAGTGTCCTTGCCACCCAATGGTGACCTTTCCCTCTAGTATTCCCCGATACCTGTGATAATAATGTAATAATTATATACACATGAAAACAAATTTTCGAGTTATTGGTTTTTTTTCGAACGGGCCGCGAACTCGGTCGGTTTTTCGTGGCTAGAGTGATTGCTAAAGTTTTTTTATTTTTTTTATATATACATATGCTTTATTACAAACGAATAGTGGTTTCGATAATGTTTTTATTATAAACGAAAGCTGATATGGATATCTGAAGGCGGTGAAACTCTTTTTTTTTGTTTTGTGGTTTTGAATTTGTCACTTACCCTCTTACCCCCCCCCCCCCCATTTTTTTCTTTCTTTCTTTTTTCTCCTATTTTGGTGTTGGCATACTGCACGTCAAGCAGTTTAGTTTTTTTTTGTTTTGCGTTCTGGATTCCCCCTTCTTCGGTCTAGGGGATTCTGTTGAGCCATACGGTCGCGAGGTAGAATCTCGCGTTACCCCCACCCTAGAACCGGGATTAATTAAACCATTTCATTTTGCGCTCCGGGAAATCGTCTCTAGTTTTTTTTTTGTTTTTGTCTTGTGTGTGACGGAGGCAACCCCCCCTCCCTCCCTCCCACCTATCCCCTCCTATCTAGTGAATTGCGCTCACTGGATAATTTTGCTTTCTTTTTGTTTTTTTTTTTGGTTTTTTTTTTGTTCTTTTTTTTTTGTTGCTCTGCGTGAGTAATGGATACCACCGGTACCCCCCCCCCCCCCACCTGGCACTTACCCCGGAATGGGGGCAGTTACCCCCACAATCATGACCCCCACTACTACGTCGACCATGGTGACAGTCACAACGGCACCGTCACTCACTATGTTGACAACTTCCAATGCCTCCCCCTCGCGAGCCTTGGTACTAAGAATAGCCACCCCGGATCAGCAAATAGCCATCCGGGAGGAAGTGCGCGCTATCGTGGATCTGTGCGACCTCCTAAGAAGGTGTGATCGTGCAGGGATCCTGATTTTGGGGTCAATGGACGCCATTTGCGATCGTCTTGCTCGCCATACCGTTAAAACACGGTTACCGGACACGGAAGTTGTATGGGAACCCGCGGTGGATGGGCGGGGTAACTTACCCCCGTTTACCCTATAAGAGGCGATAAGTAGCCCAATAATTGGGAATGTCCTCAATGGGTCGCTCAATGCCGCCTATCCCAATTACATGGATTCCGGGGATCCAATGCCCAACGCGACCGACTAGGTGCTTTCGCGTTCCCCTCCACCCAGCTCCCCTCCGATAGATCCCGCGCGTTCTATCATGACCCCCTGACTTTCGTAGAGGGCACTTCCGCCTCTTTAGGAACGGAGTCCTCCTTACCTCAAAATTCCCCCCATACACTACCCCAAATGTCCGATCCGGCGAACGCCCTCTACAATCCCCAAACGGGAGATATTGGGCCGCCGAAAGACACCACGGGAAGTGTACCCTCGTCGGGACCCCAAACCCCCGGTAACCCTCCCCCCGAGGCGGATGGTAATAATAATCCCCCTCCCATTTCAGGCACAAATAATCGAGACTCCCGGAATGAACCCCGCCACGGGGCCCACGGGTTCGCACCGTGCGAACCTCAAACAGGATCGCGTGATAACTATCCCCGCCCCACGATTGTGGGAATACCCCCACCGACCCTCGCGTGACAATAATCCCCGGCCAACGGTTCGAGAAGAGCACCCAGCTCCCCGACCGGGTCAGGTACCGTACCGGAAACCTCTATGTTCCCGACAACCTCCTTCCTTTCCCCAACAAACCCGTCACTCTTCACCACCACAACCAGCTGATTCCTTCTTCTCCCAGCCCTCGGAGTTCCCCTGAGTCTTCCCTACCGATCAACCTATCCTGATGACCCACATTCCGAATACAAGCCTCCCCCGACCTCAACCTATCCGCCGCCTCCGCAACCTCACTATCCTCCCCCTTTTCCTTACTCTCAGCAACCACCCCAAGCCTCATCCTATCCCCAATCCTCTTACCAGTACCAATACTCCTCCTCTGTCAAATCCCCCGGGCAGGAAAGCCATCCATTTCCCAGCGGATTTGACATACAGTCTATTCCCTAACCCCCCTCCCGATAGTAGTACTCGAGTCGGGCAACAGCTCCCCTCGGGTAACTCGACGTACCACCCCGGCTTGTCCCAGACCGCTGTTCGTTGGGGTAAAACCGCCATCGAGCAATGGAGGTCACATGGGCCTCGATTCTCGGGCGAGGAAGGTAAGGAAGCAGAAGACTTCCTCACCAAACTCGTAGAATATAGCTCGAGCCGTGACCTCACAGAGGACGACCTCCTTCGTGCCCTCCCCGAAGCTTTCAGAGGCGCAGCCCTAGCCTGGTTCCGGATAGAACGGAACAGCTGGAGCTAGTATTAAACGGGAGATTATGTTTAGGACTCAAGGGCCGGAGGAACCCATTCGAGAATATATAGTGGCTTTGAGAAGCTTATTTAGATTACTATATATTCTGTTCCCCCTTCAGTTGACGAACAATTGGACATTTGCGTCCAGAACTAGCGACCCGGTCTCACGAAGCATATACGCCGCGAATCCGTACTAGACTTTCCTGATCTGCTGCGCCATGGCCGCCAGGTCGAGAGTGTAGCAAAATCAGGAAAGATCTTACCGACCCCCTCCACTCGCTACACAGTCGGTTTTCCCGGCTTTCGCATACTCCCCAAAGAATAAGAAGCAGAGAGACAAACTAGCCGCTACTACCCCCGCGTCCCCCCCGTCACAGCCCAAGGGAAATCGTAGTAATTCATCTTCACCCCCACCACCCGTGGCTGACGCATCTCCACTGCTGCGCGCTACATCGGTCTCGGTGTCGCTCCTAAAACCCCCGAAGTCGTCGCCCCCGCCACGACGTCCTTCACCACCGACCCTCCCTACCTCCCTAGTTCTCGCGCCCAAAGCGAATTCCTCCGTTATCGGAAGTCGCGCCGTCCAGCCCTCCCCTCAGCCCTAGGGGTCCTCCCAGCACCAGTCCAATGGTCCGCTGTTACAACTGTAAGCAGACGGGCCACATTTATCGCGAATGCTCTCATCCCCTTGGCTATTTTTGCCGAGTTTGCGGTTATCCGGGACGCACGAGCAATGATTGTCCCGACTGCGTGCGGAAACGTTCAGGAAACTATTAATGGGAAGGACAGAGTCCCCAAGGCCCCTCATACTAGTTTCAAAATCCCTCATATCCCAGACTCCCGAGGGAAGTCGACTCCTTCCCCCGTGATGCCCCAATCCACGAAGTCTCACCGGTTCCCCCGGTCACCCCTTCATGGGTCCCCTTCCGAACCCGTCGCGTCCGTAGAGTCAATTCCCCCTTCCGCGTCCCTGTTGGACGCTGATCCGCGTCCATTCATAACTTTGGCGTTGTTTGGGACCCAGATACGAGCCCTAGTAGATACGGGCGCTTCTAAGTCGTATCTGGGGCTTACCTACAAAAGACTCGTGGCCCCCTTCTTAAAAAAGACAAGCGAGCAAGTCGGAGTCGCGGACGGATCATTAGTCTCCCTTACTGTCTTAGTAACCCTCCGAATCACCCTTGACGGACAAATTGAGAACTTGGAGATCCGAGTCGCGCCCCTCGATTACGCCTGCGTACTTGGCATGGACTTTTTGCGTCTATTTAGAGTAAAGCTAGACACGGAAAACGGAACGTGGACTAGTGGTAGCAGGAAAACTAGAGCATTAGAAGAAAAAGCGGTTTCGGCCAACGCACATGCCTCGTACGATTGCGTAGGATTGATCGCCCCGTCCCAAGAAGCTCACCCCCGTTTAAAACGGCTTCTAAATCGTTTATACCCCCCTACACACACCCCCTCCCTAGGTGTAACCCACCTGACGGAGCACCGCATAGACGTCCAACACCACCCCCCAATTCGTCAAAAATCCCGACTCCCGTCCCCTTACATGCTCAAGGTCGCACAGGACGCCGTCGATGAGCTGGCCCGACAGGGTGTCATCAAACGAGTGGAAAGTCCGTGGTTGAGCAACCCGGTGATAGTGAAGAAGTCCAACGGTACATTCCGCTTTTGCGTGGATTTCCGGGACGTCAATAAAATCACCCGTATGGACGCCTACCCCCTCCCTTCCATGGATAGAATACTGGCTGGGCTGAGTCGCGCTCGGTGTATCACCACGCTAGATCTCAGCCAGCCCTATTTTCAGGTTCCCGTTGCGCCTCAGAGTCGACTCATCACGGCCTTCGCAGTCCCAGGCCGTGGACTCTTCCAATTTAAGCGTATGCACTTTGGCCTTACCAACGCCCCCGCCACCTTCCAACGGTTAGTAGATCTCCTCATTGATCCTGTGTGGGAATCCTACGTCTTTGCGTATCTAGATAATATCATCATCGCTACGGACAATGAGGCGGATCACTTCCGTTACCTAGAAGTCGTATTAACCTCCCTCAAACGCGCTGGTTTGGAGCTAAATCTAGAGAAAAGCGAATTCTTCCGGGAAGAGGTAAAATACCTTGGTTTCGTGCTGAATAAAGAGGGCTTAAAAACTGACCCGGAGAAGACCGCTCCCATTTTGGAATTCCTCCCACCTACCAACGTCAAGCAGCTCCGCCGCTTTTTGGGAATGGTGGGATGGTACTCCCGATTCCTTCAAAATTTCTCCCATGATCGCGTTCCTCTGTCACAGCTTTTGACCAAAGGCACCCCTTGGACCTGGGGAGAGGAGCAACAGCACGCGTTTGAAGCGCTACGTGACTCACTCACCCACACCCCCGTACTGAAACGCCCCGATTTTTGAATTGAATTCACGATCCAGACGGACGCGAGCGATTTCGCCCTCGTGCTTACCCAGGAGGTCAATGGGGTGGAGCACCCGATTAGCTTCGCTAGTCGCATTCTCACCAAAGCCGAACGGAAGTACACGGTCACCGAGAAGGAATGCCTCGGCGTCCTCTGGGCGGTGAAAAAGTATCGTCCGTATATAGAGGGAACGCACTTTAAGGTCATCACAGACCATCATAGCCTGAAGTGGCTCAGGAATTTGCGTGACCCCTCTGGTCGATTAGCCCGATGGGCATTAGCCATGCAGGCGTACGACATGGAGATAACGCATCGCGCAAGTGCCCTCAATGTTGTGCCCGACGCCTTATCCCGCATGTACGAAAATGTGGAAGAAGCCCTTGGCGCCATTGGATATGATGAAGATCCCTGGTATACAAAAAAGATGTCGAATATCAGAGAATTCCCCTCAAAATACCCCAACTGGCGGATTGAAGATGGTAGAATCTACTACCATCGCCCGCACCCCGTCATTGAGTCAGCTGTGACCGATCAGGACGCCTGAAAACTGGTTATACCAGCCCCATCGCGTTCCCGCGCCATGAGCGATGCCCATGATTGTCCCCAATCCGGTCACCTTGGCGTGGACAAAACTTACCACCGCCTAATTCAGGATTTTTATTGGCCCGGAATATTTCAGGATATCTCGCGTTACGTATCCCTATGCACTTCGTGTCACAAAGTAAAAGTTTCCCAACAAGCCCCCCCTGGCCTAATGACGGAGAGAACGACCGAAGGTCCATGGATGACGGTTAGCTCCGACATCATGGGGCCGTTTCCCCCAAGCAAGAAGCAAAATCAATTTGTAGTCGTATTTCAGGATATATTTACGAAATATATCGAATGAAACGCCTTCGCGCGGCTACTGGTCCCGCGATTATGGATGTTTTAAATAGCCTAGTAATAAACCGATGGGGTTGCCCGAAATACTTTCTGACGGACAACGCAAAACAATACGCTAACAAGCATATATCGTCTCACCTCGCGGATTTAGGTATCACCCCCACCCTCATCCCCCCGTACCATGCACAGGCCAACCCGGTCGAACGAGTCAACCGGTCTCTCAAAACGATGATGACTGCGTTCGTATCGCATGACCATCGTGACTGGGACGTGCATCTTCCCGAATTAGCGTTTGCCATGAACACGGCTGTTCAATCCTCCACACAGATGACCCCCGCGATCCTGAATTATGGTCGTAACCCGGTCCCCATGAGAAACTTTCGCAAAGATATTCCCCCTCCCCCCTTGTCCCTTCCCACCAATCCTGAATTTTGGTGCGACCGCATGAAGCGATTACCCCTCATTCATGACTGGGTACATCGCAACCTGGAGCGGGCTGTGACACGCCAGGCTCAGTACTACAACCGCAACCATCGTGAAGTAGAGTTCACAGTCGGCGACCTTGTCATGCGCCGCGTGCGTTTTCTCTCCTCTAGTGCCCAGAAATTCGCCGCGAAGCTCGCGCCAAAATTCAGCGGTCCCCACCGAATTCTTCGAATTATCTCCCCAGTAGTCTACGAACTGGATGACCCAGACAGCCGTAGACACCCAAGAGCCATATCAAAAACTTAAAAGCCTACCACGCTCCGGATGATGAGTCCCCTCCAGAAAGCTCCAAAAACGTAACGGACCCCGTAGATTTCGAACTCGTGCGAGGTGACAGTGAACCCCCATGTCCAACAGCCCCTACACCCCCCACAGAGCCCCCAGCGCCCCAAGAGGGTGTCCTCCCAAGTCGCCGTGGTCGACCCCCAAAACACTTACGCAATTACCCCCCACCACTTCCGACGGAGAACAGTTGGAGACCCGAAACGGTTAGAGAATCTCAAAAGGAAGACCGACCCGAAGTACCAAATCGTCGTGGACGCCCACGAAAACCTCCGGGACCGCGAGTAAAAATCGCCCCGGGATCAATGGTTGAGCGGCGACCGGGCCTAAGGCTACGCCGAAATTGAGAATTTTCACACTGGACCTGGAACAAAAAAGGCCGCTTTCATGTCGGCCAGTCACCAGACGTGGAAATGCAAGCGTAGTTAATAATAATCAATACAGGCTTCACCCCAACCCCAGACACATGTTAAGTACTGTATCCCTTTCTGTTTCAGACCAAGACAACATGGACAAGGAGAAGAAAACGAAGTGGACACGCCTCCCCTTCCGGGTAGTATGCCCGTTGAGGAAGGCAGAACACTAACCCCCCCTCCAACACATCCTGTACCTCTCCTCGAACTAGAGTCCGTCACCAGCGCTAACACCCCAACCCTCCCCGGGAGTTGAAGTCCCCGTCCCCGTAGACGAGATACCTGTCTCTCCGGGAGCGAGGTCAACCACTCCGACCGTGGAGCACACCGCCTCCCCGGGGGCGGATGCAACCAGCCCCGTGGACGAGACCCCTGTCTCTCCGGGAAAGGACGTATCCGTTTCGTCGGTGGAGGTTGCCCTATTCCCGGAAGTGGCCGAAGCCCCCTCGACGGTGGAGACCTCTGTCTCCCCGGTAGTAGGCGAAGGCACCCTGACGGTAGAGACTCTTCCCCCTCCCCCGGGAGTCGGCAGCGCCACTCCAACGGTAGACTGCCCCCAATCCCGTGTGAGGTAACCCCCATGGAGGTATCATCTGCCTACCCGGAGGCGGGCGAAGAGGCCTCCATGGACGAGGCACCCGAGGATTGGGGAATTGCGGACACAACCCCCTTAGAAGAAGCCCTCGCCCCTCGCAGAATGGAGTACGCCACTCCTACATTGGAGACCTCAGTGCCCCCGAATCGACCAGGCCTACGGCCGTTGGAGTTGGGTGGTCGGCGCTTCCGAGATGCGTCCCCAGGAAGACCTCCGCTGCGTCTGCCCCATCTTTCGGCGGGAGAGGCCCTACGTCCGTCCAAGGAGACCCTCGGAACGAGTTCTTCCGGTCCGACCACCTCCAGCCCTCCCCGCCCGCAGCTCTCCTTCCAGAAGTACTGCGAGTGGCGGTGGGGGTCGGAGCGTGAGAGAGGGATACTGGCGAGGGGACCCGAGGACATCCCGAATCCCCTACCCCAAGCCCCGCCTCCGCCCCGATATTTTCCCTACACCCCTACCTCGAGGTGTAGAGCCCAATCTCCCCTTGAGTTCGTGCGGTCCGCAGGATCCGACTCGGTGAACCCTACCCGGCCTCATCCCCCT
Organism: Trichopria drosophilae; assembly: GCA_030407085.1. Taxonomy (NCBI): domain Eukaryota; kingdom Metazoa; phylum Arthropoda; class Insecta; order Hymenoptera; family Diapriidae; genus Trichopria; species Trichopria drosophilae. The sequence continues at coordinate 48,231,960 of CM059586.1, forward strand.
CACGTCTCACCTCCTGCAAGACCAAACCCTGGCCCTCCCCCGCCAATAAACCCGTCGGCTGCGAAGATTCCCCGACTTGAGGCTTCACCTCCCACCCCCCGGGAGGGCAAAAAGAAAAGGCCCCGCCGGAGGAGGCACCCTAAGCAGGAGAAGCAACCTGCACCCCATAATGTCAGTCGTCGTTCCTCCGGAGGTGCCTCAACAATTTGTACCCTTGAGGCCCCTTATGGAGACTCTAGTCGCCAGACCGGAACCGCACGAACTCACGAGGGAACACGCCGGGCTTCAAACGGGAAACGACGGCACACCCGGCCGCCCCGATGGACTCCCGGGAGCCCGAGCATCCGCAGCACAGCCGCCAGAGGATGCGACCCCGACCGCGTGCTCGCAGGAGAGCCACGATTCCCCCAACCCCGAATGCCCCCGCCGAACCACCGCAACCCGAATCCAACCGGGCGGTAAACCTCCCGCAAATCCGGCTGGAACTCCCCAATCCGAATGACCCGGATATCCGGCTGACCTGCGCTATCGCCTAGGTGTCAGGACTAAATTGCCTGGCCGCCCTAGCGACGCACCCCCACCCCTAACCCCTATCATTTTTTTGCGTAATTTTTTTATTAGACCCGAACACATGTTTCCCCGACAGGCATTGAATCATCCATTCCCCCCAAAACAGTTCCTATCCAATCCTCGATACCAGAATCCATGCCACTTCTCTCGCCCTCGTCGAAGATTGAAGACAGCGTGACCCGAAACTGGAAAATCCGAAGCCATACGTACGGTCAAATGCTGTATAGAAATAAGGTAAAATTGTATCAGCCAACCGGCATATGTGCTTACCCAGGGAAAGGACCCCGCTGAACTGTGAAATTTGCGTGCGCTAGCAACGTTAGTAAGATACCCTTTTGTATAGGCCCACGGGCAATGTAGGCTTCCAGGGATACAGGAACGTACCCTGTAGAGAATGTTAAGTGTATTAGAGAATAAGGACTGTGTGTGATTTTAAGTGAAGTTCTCCGAATATAGACACTGCGTAGTGAGAATCTGGAGAAGTATGTGATTGCGATGGGAAGTAGCGATTAAGAAAAGTGAGTTGAAAGTTTGCGTTTGAGAATTGTACCCGAGCATCCGTATTTATTGTGACGCGAGTAGCAAGGATGTACTCGAGTCAGGCCCGCGGGTTTGTGATAGGGTGTCACCGATCGACCCCCTGGCAGATCCGTCGCGGTAGATGCCGCGGTTCCCTCGCGTGTCGAAAGTGTCCCGGAGCTCAGGATCACCTTCCTCAATCCTTTTTTTTTGTCACCGATTTCCATGATTTCGGATACCCGTCCGTTAGTCGCCGGTAAAGCGCCTGAACGGCTTTACCGTAATTGCTTGGTTGCGTATCTAGCCGCGAGCGTCACCACCTTTCGCGCACTGAAAACGCCTGAGCCCCTCTTTCCCCTGGCTCTCCCTCTCGGCAGCGCAGGAGGTACCACCTGATGGTAGGAGTCATCGTGGCCGTCGAAAAGGGACACCGCCCCTCTCTGATGCGCCTGTACTGTTTCCCCCTTTCTGTCGCAGCGCGTCTGCATTGCTCAGGCCCAGCACGCTAAAAAGCTGCCTCATCTTCCCCCACATTTCCCCCGTGCATGGCGACCTTACTCGCCTCCAGTAACTCGGCAGTAGCCGTCCAACTCTCGCCACTTAAAGCTGCTATTTTGTAGCGTGGCTGTTTACACCGACGTTGCGTCATGTATCGCCTGTCACTCTCTCTCTATCTCTGCATGGAAGTCGACGAGACGAAAACAGATAGTATTCTCTCCACACCTGTAATTAGGTGGGGAAAACCCCTATTTTGAAAATTGGCGACACCTTCGCCGTCAGCGATCTTCGAGTTCTGCGTGGAGACTTCGACTAGGACTTCGTGAGTACCTTGGACCCCTATTTGATTCTGTACCCCCTTTCGTGCGGATAACGCGGAGTGTTGTGCACAGGAAAGTGATTCCGGTCTTTTTTTTTGTAGAAATTCTACCGTCGCGTGATTTACGAACCCCAGTAAATTTTCGGGCCGAGCGCGGCCATCCATGTAAGCCGTTGTACATTGTAGTGAAGAAAATATACTTAGTTTTATTGGATCTAACTTCATTTGTTTTTGTTTTTTTTTTTGTTTTGTCCTGCCCTCTCAGACTCGCTGGTTCGAAGGGCGGGTTATAAATGGCATCCCTGGTGGGGAAATCAAAATTGTGATTTTTCTAAAAGTGAAAATAAACGGTAGAGTTCGCCGGAAAATTTAAACTTTCGTCGTTACGACCGCGTCATTTTCGGATTGCGTTATTTTTGTTATTTGCGTAATCTTGCGATTTTTAGTATTATACTTAATATTTAGTATTAAGAATTTAGTATTAGGAATGATTAGCATTAAGAATAATTAGTATTAAGAATGAGTAATATCATGAATATTTAGTTAATAAGAGGAAATTCCCTATTTTTCCCTTCCTGACCTTGAAATTCCCCCGAAACCTTCTGGTTAATGGGAAATAAAATTGGAAATTTTTATTGCCTAAGTAAAAATAAGTTGAAAACGAGAAAATAATATAATTTCAAAAAGAAGTCGTTAATTAGCAACGGTTTATTTTTCGATGAATATTCCTGAAAATAATAAAGTTGTTTTCGCGTTATTTGTTTACATTTCGAGTATCATTTCTATTATTAGAAACTTTTTAAACTAAAGTCGTTTTCAATTGTAAATATGCTAATGATATTATTCACTGAGTATTAAATATGAAAAACCCCAATATTAGACTAATTTTAAAATTTAATAATATTTAATCTTCCCTTTCGATCATCCCGAATACCAATAATTAGCGAATCCCAGAATACAAAAAAAAAACAAAACGAAATAAAAGCTACAAATAGTAAGATGTTGTTTCAACCCGAGATCGAAAGGTTTTAATTAACAAAAACTATTCGAAGTGACCTTGCCATCCTATGTTGATCTTTCCCTCTAGTATTCCCCGATACCTGTGATAATAATGTAATAATTATATACAAATGAAAACAAATTTTCGAGTTATTGGTTTTTTTTCAAACGGGCCGCGAACTCGGTCGGTTTTTCGTGGCTAGAGTGATTGCTAAAGTTTTTTTATTTTTTTTATATATACATATGCTTTATTACAAACGAATAGTGGTTTCGATAATGTTTTTATTATAAACGAAAGCTGATATGGATATCTCAAGGCGGTGAAACTCTTTTTTTTGTTTTGTGGTTTTGAATTTGTCACTTACGCTCTAACCCCCCCCCCCTTTTTTTCTTTCTTTTTTTTCTCCTATTTTGGCGTTGGCATACTGCATGTCAAGAAGTTTAGTTTTTTTTGTTTTGCGTTCTGGATTCCCCCTTCTTCGGTCTAGGGGATTCTGTTGAGACATACGGTCGCGAGGTAGAATCTCGCGTTACCCCCAACCTAAAACCGCGATTAATTAAACCATTTCTTTTTGCGCTCCGGGAAATCGTCTCTACTTTTTTTTGTTTTTGTCTTGTGTGTGGCGGATGCAACCCCCCCCCCCCCTCCCACCTATCCCCTCCTATCTACTGAATTGCGCTCAGTGGATAATTTTGCTTTCTTTTTGTTTTTTTTTGTCCTTTTTTTTGTTTCTCTGCGTGAGTAATGGATACCACCGGTACCCCCTCACCTGGCACTTACCCCGGAATGGGGACAGTTACCCCCACAATCATGACCCCCACTACTACGTCGACCATGCTGACAGTCACAACGGCACCGTCACTCACTATGTTGACAACGACCAATGTCTCCCCCTCGCGAGCCCTGGTACTAAGAATAGCCACCGCCGGAGTGTTGTGCACAGGAAAGTGATTCCGGTCTTTTTTCATTGTATAAATTCTACCGTCGCGTGATTTATGAACCCCAGTAAATTTTCGGGCCGAGCGCGGCTACCCGTGTAAGCCGTTCTACATTGTAGTGAATAAAATATACCTAGTTTTATTGGATCTAACTTTTTTTTTTGGTTATGTCCTGCTCTCTCAGACTCGCTGGTTCGAAGGGCGGGTTATATCATTACATCGTTAGTGTGGAAGTATTCAAGGTTTCTCGATTCTCACCGCGAGGAGGTAGACGAACATTGACAATCTTCTTTTTTTTAATTTTATTTTTGTTGTGTTTTTTTTAAATTTTTTTGTTTGGAACTTATAAACGTTAGCAAGATTATTAATTTGTTTGCAGCTTTATGCAAGTCTCACAAAAATATAAAGAACACTTGATACAATATTTCCTCGTTCTCACTTTGCACCTATTATTATCTAGAAAAGTTCAATAATTTTTTTCCTCCAAAACTATTGACTTTAGAGAAAAATTTGTTAGAACATATTTGACTTAGAATTAGTTAAAGAATCCTCCTAAATTTTTTCAATGACGTTTCAAAATTTTGATTTTTTGAATTTTTAAAAAACCAAAAATTGCATCAAAACAGTCTAACAAAATTTGAGGGTATTCTTTGGCCAATTTTAAGATATTTTTGTTCTGAGGAAAAAGAATTTCTCTAAAGTCTATAGTTTCCGAGATAAAAATTTGTCACGTTTAAAAAAAAAATTGTCATTGCGGCCGCCATTTTGGATGCGCCAAGCTTTAAAAAAAATTGTTTTCCTCCTCAACTCTTTAGTACAACTATCGGGTCCACCGATTACGTGCATTAGAAGCCGGTGGAAGCTCAGAATTTTAAAAAAATTTGGATTCATTGAGGGAAAATGTCGTAAAAAAACGATATTTTTACAAAAAACATTAAAAATCTAGTGAAAAAAATTATTTTTAAATGTTCTAAACCCGATAATCCAGAAGAGCGACCTTTAAAACGTCTAGATACGTTAGTTTAGAAAAAAACAAAAAATTATTTGTACAATTTATATACTTAAGAAGTTGAGTAGAATTTCAGGACTTCTCGGCGTTAAAGGGTTAAACAGTTCAGTCTTCTGTTAAAGTACACGGAGAAAGTATAGTAATCGATCCATTGTTGCTCTTTAAACGAATTTCATTAAACATCAATAGTAAAGAAGATATGGAACTTTATCTGCAGTACGAACTTGCTCCATTTCCACTATCACTTTTCACCGAGCATGGCTTTAGAAGAAATATAAAATCTCAACTTTACGATGAATTCGTCAGCATCAATACCCCATTACTTTTAAACAATGTTGTGCATGTCGGGGATGGTGGCTTCTTACTACGTAAAGTTATTTGGCAGAAAAACGATACAGTGGAAGAGATTGTCAGCAAGTATGTGCACTACGTGCAAAACAATTATGCAGCCAACAGTTTCATCATTTTCGATGGGTTACCCGCAGTTGAAAACACCACCACTGAGACAATATCTGCTAATTCAACAAAACTTGCGGAGCGTGTTCGAAGAAAGTCTGTGGAAAACATTCCAGAATTCAATTACCAAAATCATACAAAAATACCATTTTCACAACAAAAAATTTTGTCAAATGAAAAAGCAAGGATAAAATGATAAAAACGTTGCTGGAAAAATTAACATCGGAAGGATTTTCTCCCAACAAGCTAAAGAAGATGCCGATGCTGACATAATTAAAATCGCGATAAAAGTTTCTGAAGACAAAGCGAAGACCGTAATAGTTGTGGGACAAGATATTGATCTTCTTGTTCTTCTAAATCAATTAACTTTAAAGGACAGTACTATTTATTTTCACAAGCCAGGTTCCGGTAACGTCAAAGATTCTTTTTACACCTCAGACAGTTTTAGACATACATCATTAACATATCTGGTTGAATTTTTACATTGTTTCTCTAGTTGCGATACAAATTCTGCATTTGCTGGAAAGGGGAAAAAACAACGATGAAATCACGATTGTCTGACAAAAACTTACCATCATTAGCGAACATTTTTTTTAACAGTACCGCAGACAAAAAAGACATCTCCGACAACGGATTGCAACTAATTAAGACAATTTATAAATCCAACGAAAAAGATGTAACTTCAAATCAATTGAGGTTCCGCAACTATCAAGCTTGAACACTAAAATCGTCATTCAAATAAGAAAAACTTCCACTTAGTGAAGGCGCTGTGAAATAACATTGTTACCGGGTATATTACCAATTTCAAACTTGGCTCGGTAACACATTAACCGCAACGAATTGGGGCTGGAAAAAACATCACGATGGAATAATGCCGATATTCACCGAAGAAGAATTAATTCCGGAAATATTGCTAAAAACTATTAGCTGCAGTTGTGAAACCGGATGTAACAGCAAAAAATGTGGATGTCGCAAACACGGGTTGAGTTGCACAAATTTGTGTTTACACTGCCATGCTTCCGAGAAATGCTGCAATTTTGAACAACACAATGTTGACGAAATAAGCGATTCGGAAGAAGCTATGGCCGATGAACAACTTTTTAAACAGAACATCGATATTGAAGAGGACAACATCCCCATCGAAGGTCTACCCGAATACGCAAATTTCACGTCATCCGACGAGGAAGAACTGACAGTGAAAAAAAGAAAGTATATGTAAAAAATGTTCAGGTGATAAAAAAAAGGAAAATAAATTTGCATTTTTATAATAAAGATATTGCAGTAATCATTTTGTCGGACTGAAACCAATCAAAACCTAATGTCTTGACACTGGAAAAATAATTTTTTTTGCATATTTTTTCCAATCACTTTCTTTAATAATTTGTAATTACTTCATTTATTCGTACAACATTAAATTACACCATTTTTATACATATCAACTAAAAATTGTAATAAATAATAGCATATTTCAAGCAATACCTCAAAATGGTATTTTTTGAAAACACGTATCTTCAGTTTTTCGCAATTTCTGGTCATTTTTTTCAGAGTGAGGTCAAAAATTTTTTTTACCATCTGAAAATAGACATTTCAACGAATAAAATCCCCCCCCCCCCCGAAAAACTCGAAAATCTAAAGTTTTAACACGAGATTTTTCGATTGAAGTTAGGGGTACTTTTTCAGTTTTACGTCAATAAAACCTCGAAAAATAATTTTTTTTGTTGAAATAAGTACAACTTATTTGAGACATAAAAAGGTGAGTTTCCACCAAATTTGGTGAAAAAAAATTGTTTCCTGTCCGAGAAAATAAATAAATTCAAAAACACAGTTTTTGAGATTTTTCTCGAAAATTTTGAGGTTATGTGAAAAATGATGTATACAAAAGTTTCTTTTTAATATCTACAACTTTTTCTCAGAACACTTTTTGATCCGAGGTCATCTTTTGGCGGAAATCGCGAAAAACCGCTTGCAACCCCTAAATGTCACCCCGGAACACCATACAATATATCTAATCGAATTGCATTTTGTCCCCCGCATTCAGTGCAAAATTATCTACCATTTCCACCCACAGTCGTCCTGTTACTAATTTTGTCGGCAAAAAATATTAATAGCACTGGTCTATAAGGAGGTTATGTTCATGAGTTTCAAAAAAGTTCAGGATAATGAGTTCTAAAAGAGGAGATCTATTTAAAGCCTTATTCGATGCGTATAAAAAAAGATATCCCGAAACAACAGGGGAAAAGTGTCAAAAAGAAACAGCCCAGAAGTGGGCGGAATTTAAGGCAAATTACCACGGTGATCAGTTCGATAAAGAAATTAACAATCTTATTGTGTCATATAAGGAACATTCAGAAAGAAGGAAAGCAACGAACTTCCTTGTGTTTCTTCAACCAAAGGTATAGTAATTGTCATATTTGATGCATGTAATTTAAGGAGGTTATGTTCATGAGTTTCATTTTCCTATATTATCAATCAAAACCTACACTGTAAAAAAAACAATTATAATTTTACTATGTGTCACGTTGGAAATAAATCGATTTACGTTTCACGTAGAAAAACAGCAAGCCGTGCGCAAAATAACCTCGTGATACGTCGTAAAAATACAAGCAGTGGGTAAATTTACAAATCGGCTGTAATTAACAAATATGAAAATTCTGATGTTTTTTTTCCAGTTTTTACGTTTATTTTGCAAAAATCATGTCCTTTATTCTTCTCTAAGATTTGAACTTTTAAATTTTTATTCTGGTCGATCGCACATCGATTGTAAATTTACGACTTATCACGAAGTTATTTTGCACATGGCTTGTACTTATACTACCTGTCGCGTTGGAAATAAATCGATTCACGTTTGACGTAGTACAAGTACAAACCGTGTACAAAAATACCACATTCAAATCTGTAAAAATCGAACGCGTTGTATTTCTACCCGCTATTTTTGTTTACAGTATACTTACATAATAATTTGATCGGTTTTTTATGCATTTATGTGATGAAGAAATAAACGAATTTGATGTAAACCTTCGTGTCGACGCCATTTTCCTATACTTTACGTATATATTTTCATTTTCATGAAAATTCTTTACATTTCTTTATTTAAAAAAAAGTAACAATATGAATTTTGTTATCCAGCGTCAAAAATTAGACACGAACCCTACTGCATCATGTAGCACCTCAGAAAATCACATTTCGCATGGCGGCGAGTTTGAGCTTAATCACGATACTGTCGATATATCCTCGAATATTAATGCAAATAAAAATGACGACATTAGTGCGGATATTAACAGTGAGAGTAATGAACCCATACCTGTTCTCAAGCGTCAATACGAAAAACCAGCTCAAAAATTATTACATATAACAATTAATTCCCTACAAAAGCAGTTGAATGCTCTGACAGAAGCGCGAAACACCGGACTTGCAAGTAAGTCTATCTATTGATAAGCAAATTAATGAAATACGTAAACAGTTGGGTAATGAAAAAAAAATTGAAGAGCATCGAAGGATCTGCAGACCGACAAAAAAAGTATCGTGACAAATTAAAAATCTCTTTACCGCGCGTATGTGAGAAATATCCTGATGTAAGAACAGATTTGCAGCGACGCTCGGAAGAAGGTGGTAGACCTCGATCAAACTGCTCTTTTAAAAACAATAGCTGATATAGCTCTAGTTGGTGCTGCTGCCCATGACAGAAGACGTGAAGAATCAGGGCGAAGCTGCAGAACTGTTACTCAACTTCAGGAGAAACTTTTTGAACAGGGACTTACTATTTCAAGAAGCGCAACGTATTTGCGATTATTACCCAGAAATGCGCGTACATTGGGTATATTGAAAGGTCGAAGACATGTCACAACGGTTCCTGTGTAACTTTGTAGAGCTGAATCTGATCTGCATAGGGGACATATAGATCAACCTTTATGCGTTGCGTCAATTAGAAGTCTGGAAACAATTGCCTCAATTCTGGGAATGGAACAAGTGGCCTTTATATCACAAGATGATAAGGCAAGAATCCCCATTGGTGCATTACAGCAGTCAAAAAGCAATCGCCATTCTTGATGCATTTGGAATCCCGTGCCAAGCTTCCCGATCACGATTGGGTGGTTGCCAAGGGCCATAAGCTCATTTCATCAGTTTATGCAGGAATAAATATAAAAAATGATTGTATTGGTAGTCCTGATGCAGTATAATATTCCGGACCCACTTACATAGCAATAAGAAGTGGTAAGCAGTCATCATCGACGGCAAATACACACGCCATGGATTTCGGGTGATCTCAAACCAATTCTTATGATATCGGTAGACGGAGGACCAGATGAAACCCCGCGATATACCAAAGTTATCACACACGCTATACAGCATTTTAAACGATTTAATTACGATGCAATATATATTTTTACAAACGCGCCCGGTCGGAGCGCATTCAACAGAGTTGAAAGACGTATGGAGGGGGGGAGGTCCAAAATGGTCGAAAAATGCGTTACGTGGTTTATGAACGACCCCTTATTCGGACAAAATATTTTGAATTTATATTCTTTAATAATTTTTTTCGTACAATTGATTGGTAAGATTATTTAATAAATGATTTTGTATTGATCATAACAAAAAATTGCATTTTTATCTTTTCCGGACGAAACAAAATTATCAGGAAATATACCAGAAATTCTTTCGACCAAAATGTCAGGAGGCTATATAATGCAAATGAATTATTAAAAAATGTTGTATATAATAAGATAATTTATATGAACACCGTTAAACATTAATTATACTTTTTCATTATAATACAGTTTATAAAAACAGTTACATACAATGGCATAGAGACGAAAATGATATATAACTGTAAATAATTATATGCGGTTAAAAATTTTTCGATCATTATTCAATAGGAATAAACTTAATACAATCGCGTAAACAAAATGTAGTACTGAACCTCTCAGTTGGCTTGAAAGGTGCGAAACACGTTGGGACAACAATCCGATTGTTCGTGACTCCCTCTTACTACATATTTGGATATATGCGCTTTTCCTATTGGACAGCCCCCCACCAATTTATGAGAGCGCCCGACCGAATTTCGTGCGGCAATGGACCGAAAAATCGTTTCGTAAAGCGCTGTTTTTTTAGCTCTCTCGGACAAATTCGTACCTAAACCGAACGAGTGTACTTTCCGTGTATAAAACAAGAGAATACCTACGATCCTGATATTCGCTCTGAGCTCCATCTCACCGAAAAACGCGGAACTGATATACGTCAAATCTTTCACTTGTGTCGCCATTACCCCCTTCGAGTCGCAATTTGCAGAATACGCCTCGAAAACATAATTAATTTGCATAAAAATGGGATCCGCGAAGGAATTAACGTCCACTCCGTTTTTGTGCGTTAGCGTTATCGAAACGATGCAATAAGCGTTTTCATCATGACGACTAACACATTTTATCCATTTTTTTGGATTATGCGACAATCGTTGCGCCAATATCGAAGTGGTAGCTCATTCTACGGGAATAGCAGCTTATAAAAAATACCCTTAATAATATGAAAAGTTAAATTTTATGGCGTAATCTGCAAAGGAGTTTTACTTCCGGTTTGGTAGTTCCACAATTGCCACCGCGGCGATCAGGGGCTTCAGAACATGGGGAGGAATAGCTCAATTAGTAGAGCATTCGACCGGCAATCGAAAGGCCGCAGGGTCGTACCCCGGTTCCTCTTAAAAATGTTCTTCCGTGTTCCCTGCTTTTTTCAAATTTTTCTGCACATTTTCAGATTTGTCATATTTTTCTAATATTTATCACCATCAATCTATATCTTTAAAATTAATTTTAAAAATAAATATTAAAATGGCCTTGAATACGGAAATTACATAAATGTTGAAAAGTAGGCTAAAAATACTTTTGGAATCAAAACCAGAAGTTCTCGGCATTCACCATCTTTATGAACTGTAATAGTCCTATATGAATTTTAATTAATTAATGTTAATGGTTCATTTGCAGAAAAAAATAATGTATCATTTATTGATAATAAATCACTTAAATGATTTAACGGTCATAAATAATAGTTAAGATGTAGATATGAATATTATGTGCGCTAAGCAAATAATCATACTTTGAAATTCTTTTGTTAGTTTGATAACTAACTAATTATTTTCGAAATTTCAATAAATTATTCAAATAAATCAGTAATCGAAACTGGTTATTGGCAATAAGATAAGAATTCAAAAAAAGCATCAGACGCACAGTGGAATCATGAGATGGTGAGTCATAACTTTGAATATAAACTATACATTTAATCCTTTATTACATTATGGTTTAAGCAAAATCGCTTTATAGCAGTTATTCCGAATAATAGTCAATCGTTTCAATAAAGTTAAAATGTCTGAAAACGAAAAAAACATCATCGGGAGTCGCGGCGCGGGGTGCCGGTGCAACGCCACGGGTGACGCGAACAAAGAAAGCGAGCCCAAAAGTACTTGTAATTAAAAAACGAGGCAGACCTAAGGGCGCGAAAACGAAGAAACTCGAAAATATTAGCGAAACGGAAAGTGACGTGTCCGACATAGATCTCGATAATATCGACTGGCAGACCGAAATAACGGGTATCATAAAAAACTTGTGGAAGGGGAAACAGCAAATGAAAAAAAAATAGAAAAACTAAAAACGGATAATGTCCAGGAAAGAGCATTGTTCGAAGAACGTTTGATGGCAACCGTGAATATAAAAGAAAGGGTCTTAGCAAGCGCTCTGCAACGTTGCGTAGACGAGGCAGACGCACAATTAAAAGAATTACACGAAAAGGTTGCGTAAATGTGTATACGCAGTGTGTTAATCGTAGACCAGGTAACGACGAATCGTGAAAATATAATCGATCAAAACAAAAGAATCGTAGCGGTAGAACAGGAACCGTCCATAACGGGCGGCGAACCCGACGAATTTTTCGACGACGCTACCAGCAGCGTCGGGGCTTTCGGAGACGACACCACGGGTCGCGGACGCGTCGGTATCCTTTGACCGACTGGTAGGATTACATCCTTCACTATTCGAGGGCGTTCGCGGCGCGTCGCGGGTTGCGATGTTGGTGTCGGGGGCGGACTCGGGAGAATCTCCGCAAAGATCTCTTCGAGTCCGTACAGCGGATCCGACAGATTCTCCAGATCGGCCAGGATGGCGTCGAGATCCTCGACACAGGCCATTTGCACAAGTAACTGACGGGTCGCCTGTTAATTTCACTGGCATGTTGACAATATTTACATTCGCCGGATTAATCGGATTATGCTTAATTACTTTATTGCCTATTGTACTCGCCGTATAATAGGGCTTGAGTTCACTTGTGTGAATATTGTTTACCCGTTTACCTTTGCTATCTTTAAGATGATAAATTACCGGCGAAATGCGTTTAAGTATAACGTATGGGTCGTCGTATTTTTTACTGAGCTTTGCGTTCACTCCACCGAGCTTGTTGGACAGGACATGCGTTTTCTTTAGAACTTGCGTGCCAACTTCGGGGGACCACGGCCGGCGGCGCAAGTTATAGTGCTTTTCTTGCGTGGAAAAGGTTTTTGCCATATTAGTGCGTGCGAGTTCGAGCGCGTCGCGCATTTGAACTGCGCGCCGTGCCATGTCCGTCTGGGAGTGGAACGGTGAGCTGCTGGCAGTGCTGCCAGGTGGCGTTAACTCGCGGCCGTACAGCAGGTAAGACGGGGAATACCCGGTTGAGCTGTGCAGGGCCGTATTATAGGCAAACATTACCTCGGGCAATAGCAAATCCCAGGTTCTATGTTTGCCTCCCGCGTATTGAGCGACCATCGTTTTGATTACCTTATTGGTGCGCTCAACGGGGTTACATTGCGGAGTATACGGGGGAGCGTTCTGGTGAGCGATTCCTAATTTCTTTAGGAGGTCCCTCAATGCGTGTCCAGCGAACTGGGGACCGTTGTCGCTCACGACAGTTTTCGGGGCTCCATGGCGGAGGAGAATCTGTTTCCTGAAAGCGTCGGCAACAGCGGGACCTGTTGCTTTCTGGAGGGGGGCCAATTCCACCCACTTCGTCAACCGATCTTGCATAGCCAGGATCCATACGTGTCCAGCCGCGGAACATGGTAACGGACCCACCAGATCGGCGGACACCATCTCCCACGCGTCGTGGACATCCGTGGCATGCATTTTTCCGGGCATCGCTTGTTGCGACGATTTGTATTTTTGGCAACTTTGACAGTTGCGGACGTATTTCGCTCCATCCCGGAACATACTGGGCCAGTAATAGGATCGAGCCAATCGTACGAGCGTCTTACTAATTCCCAGATGACCGGCGGTCGCTTCGTCGTGAGTTTCGTACAGAATCTGACTCCGCTTGTGCTTCGGGATGCATTTTTTCCATGCATCTTTTTCGTCGTGCTCGTTAAAATCCAACGTATGGAGAATGCGTCGGTATAACTGACCGTCGCGCACTCGGTACTCAGGATAGTCGTCCGGACATTCCTGAGTGCCGTAATACAAACGAGCGTACCACGAACATTCATTCTTCGTGCCCACGATGTGGACATCCATTGGGTTCCGGGAGAGTGCGTCAGCGAGGCCATTTTCGGAGCCGGGACGATAATCGAGTTCATAGTCCCACTGGCTGAGCTCGATCGACCAGCGGGCGACACGTCCGGAAGGACTGTCTATCTTTTCCAGCCACTTCAACGCCTGGTGATCGGTCAGGACCCTGAAGTGGTAGCCCTCGATGTATTCCCGCATTTTCCAGATTGCCCACTTAATGGCGAGACATTCCAGGTCGGTGGCCGAATAATTCCGTTCAGCCGGATTCAACGTGCGGCTGGCGTAGGCTATTACGCGCTCTGCTTCGTCGTGTACCTGCGTGAGGTCAACTCCGAGGCCCTCAATACTTGCATCGGTCTGGAGTATGAACTCCTTATTAAAGTTGGGACAAGCCAAGACGGGACTTGTCACCAGAGTCTTTTTAATATGCTCGAACGCTGACTGCTGTTCCTCGACCCACTCCCACTTTTTCTTTTTCGACAGCAGTTTGTTCAGCGGTGCAGTAACCCGAGAAGCGTTCGGGATGAACCGCCGGTCCCACGCAACGATACCGTTGAACCTTTGTAAGTCCTTAATAGACTTAGGGACCGGGATAGACTGAATGGCCGTGACCTTGTCTGGGTCCGTGCTGATGCCATGTTCGTTGACGACATGACCTAGGTATTTTAGTTGTCTTCGTCCGAACTGGCATTTCTCCCAGTTTGGCGAAAGATTGGCGGCCCGTAATCGCCGTAACACCTCGGCGATCAACTTCGTATGCTCCTCGAACGTGGATGTGACGATTATGATATCGTCGAGGTAGACACAAACATGGGGCTCTAACTCAGGCGTTATGACCCGGTCTACCAGCCTCTGAAATGCGGCGGGGGCGGAGTGCAGACCGAACGGTAAAACCGTGAACTGCATTAGTCCCCGGCCAGGCACCGTGAATGCGGTGAGAGGCTTGCTTCGTTCGCTTAGGGGAACTTGCCAATACCCATTTTTCAGGTCTATCGTTGATAAGTAGCGAGCTCCACGCAACTTATTGAGCGTTGCGTTGATCTGCGGGAGCGGGTAAGCGTCCTTCTCGGACACTTTGTTAAGCTGCCGAAAGTCTACGCAGACTCTATATCGGCCGTCTTTCTTTTTTGCTAGCATGAGGGGGGAACTCCACGGACTGGAGGACGGTTTCACCACCCCATCTCTTACCATCTCATCGATGTTTTGGTCGATGATGGCTTGCATCGCCGGGTTACGCGGCCGATATCGCTGTTTGATAGGTGTCGGGTCGGACAACTTGATGTCATAAGTGACGAGTGGAGTTGGACCCGTGACCTCAGCGAATTGTTCCTTGGCGATGCTTAACAGCGCATCGAGTTGACGCTGTTCGTCCTCCGTTAGGCCCACAGGGCCTTTCACCGAGACGTGGTGAACAGGGGCCGGTCTTTCGAGTCCCTGACCCTGGAGGGAGATCTGGACCCCTAACCGTGTGAGGAGGTCCATACCGAGTAGTACGTCGTGGCTCAGGTTGTCCATTGTGAGTAACGTGGAGTTCATTTGGACGCCGTTTATCTTTCAGCCGCCGGATATGCAGGCCGTGATTGCCGTCGTGGAGCCATCCGCCATGGACGCGATGCCGTTCCAGGGCCTTTCCTTCAATCCCTGTTGCAACGCGACCTCGAAGGTCTGCTGACTCACGAACGAATTTACCGCTCCTGGGTCGACTAGAGCTTTGGTGACTTCGGAGCCGATTTCGACTTCGACGAAGTAGCGGGTGTCTTTGAGACTTTTGCGGGCCGGGCCGGCTTGTGAGTAGACCCGACCCTGGAACCGTTTCCCGACGGGAGACCGTGGCAATCTCTCGTCTTCACGCCGTCTTTCCCGCACTGGGAACAGAACTGGCGTTGAGCGTTCCGGCAATCGTGCTGTGTGTGTCCTCGCTGCTTACACCGCCAGCAATGATTGTGCTTGGTGTACACACCCTTCTCGTATGTACTCTGACCCTGCGGAGGTGTGGATATCTCTGTGCTATCCATACGTCGCTCTGCTGGGTTCTAGGGGTTCACTACCGCCGAGGGTCGGGGAGTAGTTTTCGCCGTCTCCTTCCTTATCTCCTTCAGCGTAGCTTCGTGCTCTTCTGTCGTTTGTACCAAATCCAAGATATCGCGAACTTGCGATCGGCGAATATGAACGCGTAGTTCCGGTTTCAGGTTATAGTACACGTTGTCGAGCTGCTCATGGTCGGTGTAACCGCCGCGCCGACGCATGAGCGTGCAGAGTGCGGTACTATAAGATCGTATCGACTCGTTCTGCCCTTGCTTTCGATCCGCTATGAGTCTTCCCAGATTCCGGCGTTCTGTGCTGGAGAGGAAGAAGGATCGAAGGCCGTCTTCAAGAAGCTCCCAGGTGTGATACTGGTTTCCCACGTTTCGGAACCAGGATAGGGCTTCACCCTTAAAAAGTTCGGATGCGCCTTGGCGCAACTGGGCGGGGGTTACATTGTACACCCTGCGGATCTCTTCCATTCTTTCCAGGAAGGAATACAGGTCTTTCCCTTCAAAGAAACAGTTCCATTTCCTAAATTGGTCAATGGTTCTGCGTTCCGCTCTGTAGGGTGAATGCTCCCGTACGGGAGGAAGTTGTATGGTCGGCGGCGGCTGCTGGCCCCGTGGGGACGAGGTAGCCCCTCTGCTTTGGGTCGACGTTCCGGTGCCCTCCTCTAGGTTACGGAAGTCTTCGACGAGATCCCGAGAAAGGTCGGCGTCTTCGTCGTAGTCCTCGGGGTCCTCCTGTTGCTCTTCGTAGAGGTTTTCGTGACCTTGTATGAAGCGGGTGAGGCGTTGTCGAACTTCGACGAGGTTGCCTGTGGCTTCGATTTGACGACGAGTCAGTTCGGCCACGACCTCGGCCTTATTCAGCCGGTATACCCATGATACCTTCATTCTGCCGTGTCTTTTCTCACGACGCCGGTTACGGTACTCAGAGGTCGGGAACGGACGGTGGTGATAACTGCCTAGGTATGGCACACCTAAGAGTCCTTGAGCGCGGAGGGATCGCGATCACGGGAGAGAAACTCGACGTTTATCGGTTTTCTACGTATGGCAGTGAAAACTGCCCAGGTAGCAAACACCAAAGAGTCCCTCTACCTGTTGAGCGCGGAAGAATCGCGATCACCGGGGGAGAAACTTGGCGTTTCCGGCTTTTCTCGGGTGGCAGTGACAACTGCCCTTAGATACGGGACCGGGCGTCCCCTATCTCTAAGCTACGAGAACTATACCGGTTTCGGATGCTAGACAAGAAACTGTCCCTGTTCGGGCGCCATGTAACGATACGGTTTTCGGTGGGGAAGCGGAAGTTCGAACTCAGCGGACACGGTTGGCCCCCACAGTGCAATGGAGGTGCCACCGGTAACCGTAGATCCCCGTGTGCCGGATACAGATCAGCTCCAAGGTTCGAACGACGGGGTAGGTTCTCTAACTACGTAAATGACTACACGGAAGGTTCAGAGTAATAGGATAATAATACTGTGTTTATTTTACTGCTGCCACCAAATACAGTCGGTACAATAGAGTGCCGCGTGCACTTGACGCAACCGGACGGCCGACAATGCCGCTAAGTAGAAATGGTTACGCAACCGTGTATTTTCACGGACGACCGGTTAGCCGCTTCGGCTCGAAGGTTGTTGGGGTGATTACCCCAAGCGGTGAGTTGGGGGTGATTTACCCCTAGCTTAGTGCAGCGGTGGTGGGTGGCAGTTTCGTTGCCTTAGCAGGTCTAAATAAACAGATAGAAATAAAGTAATAAGTAATTAACCTAAATATAATATACGGGGGTGTTGGTCCCGTGTTTGCGGGACCACAAAACCTGTAGCGGGGCGCGGTGCCTCTATGAGGTGTACCCGGGCCGAAAGTGAATATCGGCGGGGCCGAGAGAATGGCCCAACGGATCGAGGGAGGGGGAACTCCTTCGAGCGGAAAAGGGGCAGTAAGGGCTTGGCCACTTACTGGACCTGGACGGGATAGAGGGCGGTACCTCTGAAGGACGGCTATCGGCCACTTTCGAACCGAGGAAATGAGGTTCGGTTCGGAGTGGTTGGGATGCCGTTCGGTTCGGTTCGGTACGTCGGTCCACCCTGCCAACACAGGTGCAGACTCGTCATTCGGTTCGGTACGGTACGTCGGTCCACCCTGCCAACACAGGTGCAGACTCGTCGTTCGGTTCGGTTCGGTACTGTACGGTACGTCGGTCCACCCTGCCAATACAGGTGTAGATTCGTCGTTCGGTACGGTTCGGTTCGGTTCGGTCGGAAGGAGGCCGTGGGCATGACTGCTAAGACAGACGTGGGGCACGGGATCGGGAACAGGAAAGGTAGTCATCCTGATCGAGCTCGCTGGGCCGATAAAGCCTCGGCGAGACGTTCAGGTCGTTATCCGGGAGCGGAAGTCTCGAAGCGTCCAACAACGCGGTCGATCCTGCCGGTTCCACGGCAACGACGACTCTGCTTTCCTTGCGTCTCAGCACCGCCTTTATACTCGAGGTGGGGCATTTCCACCGCGCGAATGCTCCCCCCACGTTGCAGTGGCTCGTAGACACCTGGCGTCAGCGCTACGCACTAGCGCAGGATACCACGGCCACAGCGGAGCGTGACGTAATCGGCAACGAGGGTGGATCGCAACGTCTCTCTCGTTGCAAAAGAAAGATGAAACGGTGCGAGTGTGCCTTGATGCGCGGACGCTTAACGAAAACATGGTTAATGATCATGAAAGCCCTCATGCCCCAGATGACATTTTTAGTCAATGTCTTGGGAAAACCTTTATTTTGAATATCGATTTGACCAATAGTTTTTGGCAAATCCCCTTAACTCCGGAATCATGAAAATTTACCGGCTTCATGTTCGATGGCCAAGTATATGAGTTCAACGTTACGTCTTGCGGGTCAAAAACGAGCGGCGTCAGCCTTCTCCCGTTCCACGAACCGAGGTTACTTGGTGAAGACAACGGAAGGAATTGTCAGACGATTCTCACCGATCTCGCTGAGCGATCGACCAGAAATCCGATATCTCACTAATCTCCCGAACCGAACTCGCTTACAGACTGTTGGTTTTGTATTTACACCATACCTTTCTTACAAATGTATATTGTTGTAATGTTAAATATCGTATTTATAGCTTATCTTATTGCCGAAGCACCTACAATAGTAGTTTTTTGCATTTCAAACAATTTTTTAATTATTTTGTGATTCTGAAAAAAAGTAAATTTGTGATTTTGAAAATTTGTGGGGTGTTGTGTGCCACGACTGAAAATAGTAGAAAATTGCATTTTTGATAAATATTTTTTATTAAAATGTGAAAAATGAAAAAGGAAGTACTTAATTATAATACAAAAGAAGTTTAATAACTTTCAGCCGCTTCGCATGCCGAACAAGTGAAATATCCCGTTATCATATTTGTACCCTTCAGATGAACAACCGATTCGCACTCATTGCAATAAATTGCATTATTTCTGCTTAGTTTATTAGGCATATTGCATAAACAAATAATGCAGAAGTCGACATCCTCCTCATTTGATGATCCAGAGGGATATTTTGTTGCCGATACGGTTTTTCTCCGACAAGTGCGCTTTGCTGGTATTCCATTTTCGTCATGTTGCTGCTTCATTTACAAGCTTTTCCAAGCTTTAAGTTCCACTTAGAAATAACTGCAATTACTTGACATCGGTATGAAAAAGGCAAAGAATGCGTCTAAAATGTATGACATATAATAAAATGTCAAAAATGGAGTGTCACACCACACCCCATATTCCCTGGCATACAATACCCCATATGCTGCATTTAGAAATAGCCACCGTAAATTGCCACATGCTACATTTACTCAAAATCACTATAACGATTTTAAAAGCAATAGTCTTTAGATACTTTTAAATAACTGCAGCTTTATTTGTCGCTTCACTTGTCTACAAAATGACGTGAAGAAGAAACGTCTGTAAAACTTTTAGGAGCACAACCAAACGAGGACAATTCGTACAACTTCTGGAACGCGTGCACAAGCGTCGGATTCTCATTAAAAACAAGAATAGGTCTACAAAATAACCTGACATAACGTGTGGGACGTCATACTAATCAAACATAGCGGTAAACTAAGTGGCACAGGACACCCGATGACACATAACACCCCACTTTACCCTACGTAATTAATCGGTGATAGTCGCTGAGACTGCATCGGGATTAATTTCTTACAAATAATAAACTCATTAAATTTATTACTTAGAATTGGCACTGATCCCTGATCCAGGGTGAAAGTGTACAATTGTACTGCAGGCAGGTATGGCTGGAGGTAACGATTTGACTGCAGTCATTTTGTCAAATATAATTAAGAGTTTCCATTTAACAAAATTCGGATTATTAGCGAAAACTTAAATATAAGATTACCGCGTGCGACATAATTATAGTAATATTGCATATACATTACTTTCTAAATATAGTTAATAATAAATGTTTAATATGAAGATGTATATATGCAGTTTTCATTTTGCAGCCCTGATTGCGATCCCGAGCTCCTAAGAAAAATAAATAAAATATTTTTGTATCATTTAATCTTTTGTGAATATTGCACTTTGATAGTTCTGGTTAATTATTTGATGAGTTAGTCTAAATTTATTCAGATTCTAATTAAAATAAGCAACACGTGTTCAGCGAGTTACACAGCAAAGATGATGGTAGTACCTTGACAATAATGGAGTCTGGAAAAAAGTGTATTGATGACAATGATAAAGAGAATCGGTCCAAGACTAGTGCTTTGAGGGACTCCAGATGTAGTATACTCTTGTTGGGATGTCTGTCCATCGAGTCCAATGATCGATTGGGGTTCGCCGGACAGGAAAGAATACATCCACTGGCGCACAATGTCTTCAAAGCCAATGTCACGTAGGCAGGCAAGAATGATTGAATAACTAAGGAAGTCAAATGCCTTCGAGAAATCGAACAGGACTAAGATGGTAATGTAGCCTCTGTCAATTCCCGATCAGATGTCGTTAAGAAGAGACAGATAGAGAGATAGATAGATAGATAGATAGAGAGAGAGAGAGAGAGAGGGGGGGGGGGAGTGTGAGAGACATACAGAGAGATTGATTGATTGATTGATTGGCTTTATTATTATGGCTTGAGGTATTATTACCTCTTAGGCCAACCAATATAGAGCATACATAAAGAAACTAAACTAAGCTTAATATAACAGGGCATAATACAAATATAAACAAAAGCCCTAACTTAAATCTAAGACAAAAGGTGTAAGCAAGTAAATAGTTAGTAATAATAAACGAGAGATATCAACGTGGGGTACACGCATACCCGAAACGAAAATAATACAAAATTTCAAAGAATTACAGTGAGGTCCAAGGTATAAGATAAGTTTTTAATATAGTTTTCAACAAATGAAAATTACCACTTGCACGGATTTCGATGCGCAGTTCATTCCATAACCGAATCGAAGTGACAACAAATGAATTGGAATAAGATTCCAGCCGATGTGTCGGTAGGCGTAGTTGCTGCATAGAGCCGGGTCGAAGAGCGTTGGATGAAGATTCTTCGCCCCACTGTTAACGAACATAGAGATATAGGGGAGTGTGGGTCGTAATAATCTTATAGGTAGCGATACCAATGTAGTACAACCTATGCGATTTGGTAGTGAGCCCGTTTAGTTTATTACGATATGGAGTAATATGTTCGTCGCGCCCTAGATTAAAGATGAAACAAATGCCCGCATTAAACATTTGTTCCACCCTGATCTTTTGAGTTACATTAATGCCATTGTAAACAGCGCAGCAGTAATCGAAATAGGGTAAAATTAATGATTGTAGGAAACAAGGGGTTTCCTAACATCATATGGTAGTAAAGCCCGGTTGTTGCATAATTGGCGTAGAGTGGAGAAAGCTTTGTTGGACATTTGTATAAGATGGTACTTCCACGAGCGTCGCATCGAACACGAGACCCGAGTTCTTCACCGATTTAACCTTCCTATTCTATTCTATTCCTACGCTACTCGTGGGATAAAACTGAATACGAATGACACTAATTTGAACAAAAAAAAGATACTGTGGCTCACGAAGGCGGAGAGTAAGGGACAAACCTTGTCCCTTGCAATCGATGATGTCTCGCATGAGGATCTTCAGGGGGTTGGATGCAGACCTTCCTTGACTTTGGTTAAATCTTGATCCGATTCAAGAAGCCGGCCAAAAAAGAGGCGGGATAAGGTGCGGGTACGGCAACGGAGACTGGAACGGTGATCTCCTCGGCAGGTCCGCAGATGCCCAGTGCGCAATTCAATGCTGCTGGCCCATCTGTGGTGGCCGCGATGGAGGTAGACATCCAGCCTTCCGGAGCCGCCTCGATGCCGGATCCAACACCCTTGATTGCAAGAACGTAGGTGAGGATGGCGATAAACACCGACCTCTCCAAAGTGACGGACGTCAACAACAATGGATGGGACCACACTCAAAGTGGTTCAAATAAACCTCCATCATGCTGACGCGGTCTCGGCAAGCCTATGCAGGAGGTTTCATAAGAACCACTTGAGTGGCTTATACAGGAGCCCTGGGTGAACGGGAACAAGATTCAGTGTCTCGGATACGCAGGTAATATCTTATACAATACCGGCGGTACCAAACCAAGAGCATGTTTAGTATTTAATAAAAACATGAAATTTCTGTCTGTTCGAGAATTCTGCACAGACGATATGGCTGCAGCATTTATTCCCCTGGAAAGGGGACAAAAGGTACTAGTTGCCTCAGTCTACCTTCCAGGGGAAACATTTGACCCCTCAATCCAACTGGAGGGGCTAATCCAGTTCAGTAGGCGTTCTGAAGCCAAACTGATACGGGGGTGTGATGCCAACGCACACCATGATGCATGGGTAGCACGGACAATAACAGCAGAGGTGAGTACCTTAACGACTTTATTATATCTAGCAACTAAAGAATCCCGAATAGGGTAACAAACCCACATTTGTAACCTGCAATAGGCAAGAAGTCCTAGATATTACCCTATGTACATGTAATTTTTTATCTACTAATAATCAATGTATGTCAACAATCTTCGATTGATAAAGTATAAATTTGCATTAGAAAATCACGAGCCAGGAAAACCCTCTTCATAGATTCATTCAACACGTCTTGCTTGTGAGAAACGAAATCTGGAAGAAATCTAAAACTTTACAAGATCGAATTGTCATGATAAATTTTCTGGGGGAAATAAAACGTGACGTCAGAGGGCGATAATGGATATTTCGTCGTTTGATTGGAGTTTTTACAACCCGCATACGATGATGATGACGATGATGATGAAGATGACGTGGTGACGTTGGTGTTTTCGGGGTGTCGTTTGGGTGACTTTGGAATGACGTTGGGGTGTCTTTGGTGAGTCTTTGGAGTGACTTTGGGGTGTCTTCGGGGTGTCATTGGGGTGATTTTGGAATGGTCACCCAATGTCAATATCTCATTCTCTCCATGTGCCGAAACAAAGCCTTCACTTCAAACAAAGCTAAGCAAGCTCTTGTAGACTGTCTTGTTTTGAAGTGGCATTATTGTGCCTGTATTGTATAGATTTCCAACTTCTTTTTCATTTCATTAAATACGCAAACTGACGCCGCATTCTTTAAATTAAACAATACCAAAATTCCAATGGTCCTGAATTTTTATCTTGAAAACGATGGGTTGTATCAGAAATCCCAAGGGGACATTTGTGTTTAGAATTTAATGTAGTACACGACTATATTTTTTCAATTCAAAATTTGTAATTTTATTTTTCATCCGCCATATTAGATCCGCCATTATGAATTTTTCGAAATACAACATAACCAACGGAAAGTACATATATTGAGTCATAATATGCGCCTCAAACAAAATTTTTTTTCAACGTCATTATGCTTTTTTAACAGTAAATGTAACGTTTGTTTAAATTTGTTCATGTTCCGGGCTCCATTTTGAGTCCGCCATTTTGAAATTATGCTTTGATTGTAAGATGATTTCCATGCCTGGCACTAATACAGGAGCCGTGGTGCTACAAAGGTCAGATTCGGGGCCTGAGTAGGATTGGCACAGTCTACGCCAGTGGACTTCATGAAATGCAGAGGGCATGCGTAGTTCTTAAAAACATGGACGCTGCCTGCTACAGGAATTCTCTACTAGGGACCTAGCTTCGGTTAAAGTCTCTCAGGGAATAGGGGAAAGGAGCTTGGTGATTGCATCAGCCTACTTTGCGCACGATAGGGAAACTCCCCCGGAGGAGCTAACTAGGTTAGTCAGGTACTACGCAAATGCGGGCCTTGATCTCCTCATAGGTTGTGATGTAAATGCTCACAGTACTCTGTGGGGGAGCACTGACACAAATGAGAGAGGGGAGGCCCTCATGGAATACCTGATATCCACTAACCTCGAAATTTTGAACGAGGGAGTTGAGCCAACGTTTGTAACGGCAAACAGAAGAGAGGTCCTGGATCTCACTCTATGCAGCCGAGGCATGCGTGAGGCTGTCCAGGAGTGGAGGGTTATTGATGAACCCTCGCTCTCGGATCACAAACTGATTCGGGCCAAACTGGAACAGTTTAACCCTGCAGAGAAATGGTCCAGAAATCCAAGAAGCACGAACTGGCAAGGGTTCAGAGAAAGTCTGCAAGCCAGGATGAAGGGCTTCAAAGGCAAGTATGGAGCGAAAAACGATCTTGAGTACACAGAGGTCTTTCTTAGGGGAGCTGTGATGAGATCGTTCGAAGCCAATTGCCCACTCAAGAAAGTAAACCCCAAAAGGGGAAGGCTTAATTGGGGATCAGCCTTGGAGCGTAGCCGAAAGGAGACGAGGAGACTATTTAATCGAGCAAAGAAAGCTGACACAGCAGAAGTCTGGACGGCTTACAAGGATAGGTTGAAAGCCTACAAAAGGCAGATTAGAGAGTCTCAGATAAATGCATGGAGGGAGTTCTGTTCGGAAACGGAGAGTATACCCTCTACTGCAAAATTAGCGAGAATACTATCAAAAGGAAATGATGGTAAACTACGATTTATCAAAGGAGAAAATGGCGAGTTTGCCAAATCTCCGAAGGAAACACTGGAAAGGTTGCTGACAAGCAATTTTCCAAGCATTAAACTGAGATCGAACGGTGCCCCCGAGGAGCCTACTACTAGTAAAGGGAGGCACTGGGGGATCGCTGCCCAAGTTGTAAATCCAAACAAGGTTGTAAGGGCACTAATGGCCTTTGAGGCGTTCAAGTCACCGGGACCGGATGGCATATACCCGGCCCTCCTTCAGGAAGGCCTGGGGGCTATCCTGAGACCACTGACTGGACTTCTTCGGGGGTGCATTGCGCTTGGTTACACACCTACAGAATGGAAGAAATCACGAGTTTCGTTTATACCCAAAGTTGGAAACAGGAACTACGTGGAGGCAAAGGACTACAGACCGATCAGCCTAACATCCTTCCTACTAAAATTGTTGGAAAGATTGGTTGAGAGGTATCTTATAGAAGGTCCTTTGGTACGCTTACCTCTCCATGGGGAACAGTATGCCTACCAGGCTGGCAAATCTGCTGAGTTGGCACTTATGTCAGCCGCGGGCTTTATAGAAAAGCAACTCAGTACGAAGGGAACGTGCATCGGTGCTTTCCTAGATATTGAGGGTGCTTTTAACCGCACCTCCGTGGAAGTAATACGGAAAGGAGCGGAAGAACATGGGGTGCCCAAGGAACTCATAAGTTGGATTGTGAGCACCCTTAGAAATAGGTATATTTATACGGAATGGCAGGGTACCCTAGTGGAGGGGAAGATCTCTGAGGGTTGTCCTCAAGGTGGAGTGTTGTCCCCACTTCTTTGGAACCTGGTAGCTGATAGCTTGATCAGGAAACTCAACGATAGCGGAATCTATGCGATTGGATATGCGGACGATATTGCTATCCTCGCTAGAGGCAACTACGAGGAAGTTTTGCAGGAGCTGGTACAAGAAGCCCTGAGGGTTGTGGAAAAATGGTGCAATGAAAAAGCGCTATCGATACAACCGGAAAAAATTGCCGTCATCATTTTCTCTAGAAAATATAAGATCAAAAAACTAAGGGAAATGGTGATTGGCGGGAAGCAGGTGCCATATGCCAGCGAAACCAAATATCTTGGAGTAACCCTGGATAAAAAATTAAACTGGAATGGTCACCTGGATAACAAATGTCACAAAGCAATTGCCACTTTCTGGCATTGTAGGAGAGCTCTTGGTAACAGTTGGGGTTTAGGACCGAAACAACTGCTCTGGATCTACCAACAGATTGTGTTACCAAGGATTACCTATGCCTCGCCAATTTGGTGGCAGAGAACAGAAAAGACCCAAGTTCAACAAAAATTGAACAGGGTACAGGCTATGTTCCTTAGGGGCATTTGCTCGGTAAGGAAGAGTACACCCATAGCAGCAATGAGGTCTCTTTTGGGCATACCGTCCATGGCTCAGGCAGTAAAATGCGAAGCCATGAGAACCGTGTATAGACTCAAGTGCTTGGGAAGCTTGACAGGTAAGCAAGATTGGTTCAACAATCTTTTTCAAGGAAACCTGAGAGACATGTGGTACCAACCACAAGACAAGATCCAGACACACCACACGGGGGAAAACAACTTTAAGGTTTGTTCCCCCAACAGGGAGGACTGGAAAAATAAATCAGCAATACCCAGGAATGGCATCATCTGGTTCACAGATGGGTCCAAAACCAACCAGGGTGTAGGCGCAGGGTACTGCGGACCGAAGCTGCGGGAGAACTTTTCCCTCAAGCTCAACAAATTTAACACTGTTTTCCAAGGAGAGGTGGCGGCAATCCTCATGTGTGCCGAGACCCTCATGGAGAAAGAAGTGACAAATAAAACGATATGGATATGCTCGGATAGCCAAGCTGCATTGAGAGCGATAGACAATCCAGTCGTCAAATCAGCTTTAGTCAGAGATACAAAGACTTGCCTACGTAACCTGGCCGAAAGAAACAAACTCAGCCTGACCTGGATACCTGGCCATATGGGCTGGAAAGGAAATGAAAGAGCGGACACCCTTGCCAAGTCGGGAATAGTAAATGGAACTGACTTGACTGGGAGGGTGGCACTGCCATTTCAAGAAGGACTCAACCTACTGGAGAGACAAATGAAATCCCAACAGGTTAGAGAGTGGATCAAAAACAAAAAATGCAGCACAACCAAAAGCCTTGCAGGAGAGCTGCAGGCGGACCGATGGGCTGAAAAACTGCTCGAACTAAACAGAACAGAAATAAGAATCTCCATCGAAATCCTAACCGGACATGGAAATTTAAACAAGCACAGTCACATCGTAGGAAGGAAACCTTCACCGATGTGCACTAGATGTGATGAAAACAAGGAGGAATCATCAATTCACTTCCTATGCGAGTGCCCTGCACTGATGGAGAGTCGAAGGAGATACCTGGACTCTCCACTTGTAAGCAAGGAGGAAGTCAGGGAGCGGAATCTCGGGCAACTTCTGAGATTCTGCAAAGCAGCTGGTTATCCAACGGAACCCTGAGTAGCATCAGGAATAGCATACAAAGGCAAACAGCTAAGTGTGCTGATTTCTGGGGTTCACCCGAGCCTGATGAAGAAAATACCAATACCAATACCAAAAAGATGATTTCCAAGTGGGAAGGAAATAGCCAGAGATGAGTAAAAGATTGAAAATAGATGTTAAATATCGTGTAATGATTGTAGAAATGAATTTTAGGTACTCTGAAGGAAGATGATCAGGACTAAGCCCACGTGATTTTTGTGTAACTAAATTAAGATGATGTTGGACATCATAATGATTGATAGCAGTAAAGGTGTTGTATGGAAATTAGGTAATGGATGCATGATAATGTTGCTGAGTGTCGCGAAGTCACAAGACGGATGAGATAACGATATTTGTGCAAAATGATGATTTAATGCAATGGGTGAAAAATGAGGAAGTGCGGACTGTGAAGGCTGATTAGTAAGTCCTAATTTTCGTAGGCAATACCAGAGTTTGTTCGTGCTTGTTTGTTGAAGCACTAGTTCGGCTAAGTAACGATTTTTGGCCGCTTTTAAGATATTTTTAATCTCGCGACGCATATTCTTATATTCCTGGAAAAGACGCAGGTTTCGAGTTCGTTTCGCACACAGGTAGAATTTGTCGCGTTCCTTATTCCTACTTCGTATACTGGGTGTGATCCACGGAATAGCGCGGTGCAAAATACGTTTTGTAATATATGGCGCATGTAAATCTAAAACTTCAGTAATACATTCGTAAAAATTATTTACGCAGTTAATTAAACCGTGTTGTTGCGAATTTGTTTGAAGTTGTGTGTGATCGGAAGTCAAGAGATGAGGAAACGTAAGTTGAAGTAATGCTGAGAGATCTTTATTTTAAGCAGAATAATTGCTTTTGGCGAAGATACGATAGGTGATAATGTGTGGAATGGAATAGAGGTTAGTGAATTCGTATTGAATCGTAACAAGGCAATGACCAGCCGCAAAAGGAGTAGAAGATGTCGATAAACTTTTAATCTTATCTGAAGAATCGACTAGCATAAAATCCAGCTGAGAAGGAAAAAAACCACAATAATGGGTGGTTCCATAGGGTACGGAAAAAAGCGAGTAGTCTTGAATAAAATTTTGGAGATATGGAGAATCAAATCTATTCTCTAACAAATTACAGTTTAAGTCGCCTGTTACAATTATGTTCTTATATTTGAAAATATATGTATTAAACTTAACTATAAATTCAGCGAGAAGTTGTCCACGAGGGCGTCGGTATATACCTATAAATAATAAATTTCTTGAAGACGATTTCACATAAAAAAAGATATTCGGGAGTGTCAATGCTTTCATTTACTGAGCACTCTAGAATAGTGTAAGATAATGATTTGTGGAGGTCACATGTGACACTTCCACCTAAAATAAAGCGTGTTTGCCCATCACCGCGTAGTGCCCGATCATTACCGACGAAATTGTAGTTTTTAACGGAAACACACGATGAATCAACATGGTGACATCCATGTTTCATTGTGAATTTGTATTTATACACGAGATTTTTAAAGACGACGTCAATGACACGTTACACGGCAAAATATTAGGAGCTTATGAGGCAATTAAATACTTTCGTTATATACGGATCAACGCCCTTCAACATACGCGTTCAAAAAATCTCAAGAATGCTCCACTCCACGATAATTCCGTCATTTAGAAGATATTGCACAGTTCACGACCGATATTTAACACAACTCCGTTAAAAATAACGTAGTAACAGATATATTTTCCAGAATCGTAAAAATTCCAACTAACGTAAATATCGAAGAGATCGCAGCAGAACAAGAGATTGATTGAAATCATATTTATTAATATCCTGGCCACAAACGAACCGTGGACAAATTTAAACGAAATCCTGCCCTTACAATGCTTCGAACAGGATGTGATCGGAATATATAGGCAGTGATCCAGCATGATTGAGCATAAATGTTGGTGCGTGGGATAGGAAGTAAGAAACTAGATGTTTGATGGCGTGTTGATCGGCGTATGGATTCACTGATGGGGATGACCTTATCAGCTAGATATGAAGGCTGAGAAGTGGTAATGATTTGATGCGTCAGGTTACCAATAAAGTACTGCTGCCCCGACACTGCAGTAAGCCAATTAGCTTTATGTCGATAAGGCGTCATTCTCTCATTGCGCCGCAGACGAAAAACATATCTCAGAGCAGCGTTCTGAAGGCGTTGCAGTTTTTTATTGAGATATGCAGAGATATCATTGGTGACGAGAGATGCATAATCGAGGTGTGGGATGACTAGTGAGTTAACAACCCAACGGACACGAAAATCCCGAATGTTTCTAAAACGTTTTTAGAACGTTCCAGAAACGTTTCTAAAACGTTTTATGTCTGCAACATAGATGAAACGTTTATAAAACGTTCCGTAAAAGTTGCAGATATAAAACGTTTTAGGAACGTTTCTGGAACGTTCTAAAAACGTTTTAGAAACATTTGGGTCCTTCGTGCCCGTTGGGAAGGGATAGTTTGATGGATGACGGAAAGAAAGCCCCACGATATTTTAACCTATATAAAACATTGAGAACCTTAGATGAGATCATGTCGACATGGTGATTCCATGTTAGATCAGACGTAATTATCACGCCCAGGTCTTTTGCTTGGTTGGAATAAGGTATTACATCAGACCCAACAGTAATCGGTGGTATAGTGTGGTCACTGATGGTAGCGAGATTTTGCGACGAGCCGAGTATGATAGCCTGAGTTTTGAGTGTGTTTAAGGTAAGGCCATATTCGTGGGACCACCTCAGAAGCACATATTGGAGACGATAAGTAAAATTGGGTGTCGTCGACAAAGATGACCGTTGTATCGCGGCAATATTTGAGCCTAGAGAATAGAGTATTTATAACAATAATGAATAATAACGGTCCCAAGTTCGAGCCTTGGGGCACACCAGTAGTAGTATACTCTAGGTCGGATGCTGAGCCATCAAGGCCAATTATTGCATGCGAACGATTTGTCAGAAAGGAGTGTAGCCATCTCAATGTTGAATCCTCGAAGCCCATATCTCGGAGACAGGTTAAAATTACTGAATGATTCAGAGAGTCGAAGGCTTTCGAGAAATCAAATAAGACTTTGGCTGAATCGATGACTTTCGAGAGGTGAGGGGGATTGGTGATTGGACGAGTGTCTGATGGACTTAGAAGATTTGAGGTTTCCTTAAGCGGTATGATATACGATGATTTCCAAATGGGCGGCAAAAAATCAGAAATTAGTGAGATATTGAAAATAGCTGTTAAATATGGAGCAATGGATGAAAACGTGGATTTGATATGCGCTAAGGGAAGATGATCTGAACTAAGCCCACGCGATTTTTGTGCAACTAGATTAAGACTATGTAAGACTTCATGGTGATTAATTAAGAAACATGTAAATGTTGGGTGAGAGGTAGATAGTGGCCGTCGAATGATTATTGAGTGTCGCTAAATCACAAGACGGAAGAGAGGATGATATATGTGCAAAATGGCGATTTAACACGGTGGGTGAAAAATGATGGAGAGCAAATTGCCATGACTGGTTCGCAAGACCTAATCTTCGAAGGCAGGACCAAAGTTTGTTTGGACTAGTTTGCTGAAGCACAAGATCAGCTAAGTATCGATTTTCAGCAGCTTTTAATACATTTTTAATTTCTCGACGCATAGTTCGATATTGCTGAAGAAGACGCAGATTTCGTAATCGTTTCGCACGAACGTACAATTTGTCGCGTTCCTTAAGTCTACTATGCAGTTCAGCCGTGAGCCGTGGAATAGCGCGATGCATAATACGCTTCGTAACATAGGGCGCGTGTAAATTCAATACTTCGGTAATACAATCATACATAGTCTTAAGATTTTCCAAAAGATCTTCAGGTTTCAAATTTGCTACACGAGTGTGACTCTGGAGAGCAAGGAGGTTAGGAAGCTCGCGCTGAAGTAATGCTACGAGATCTGTATTTAAGACGCAATAGTCGCAATGAGGAAAGTTACGATATGTAATGACCTGAGGGATACAATTTAAATTTGCGAATTCGTACTGAATACTGATGAGACAATGACCAGCAGCAATTGGAGTTGAAGATGTAGAAAGGTTAATGATCTTATCGGAGGAGTCAACAATCATAACATCTAATTCGGAAGAAGAAAACCCTGAATGATGAGTAGGTCCAAAAGGCGCAGAAAAAGGGAGTAGTCCTGAATAAAATACTTAAGAGATTTAGAGTCGAATGTATTACCTAATAAATTGCAATTTAAGTCTCCAGTTACGATTATGTTTTTGTATTTAGAAATATAAGCATTAAATTTAACTAAAAATTCTGAAAAAAATTCCCCCTGAGGGCGTCGATAAAGAATAATAAATAGCATATTCTTGGAAGAAGATTTAATATCCAGAATAAGATATTGTAGGGTGGGAGACGATGGATGCGGGTTGCAGCTGCCACGGTTCGAACCCCCATCGCAAGCCAGCTGCGACGCTCTGGAGGCGCCTTTGGGGCCGGTGAGGTGGCCAAAAAGCTCCGGAAGATGACCAATTCATCTTCGGGGCCGGACGGCCTATCCTACCGGGATCTGAGGGGGGCCGACGGAGGAGGTCGTTTGCTGGCCGCATACTACAACACCTGCGTGCGATTGGGGGTCGTGCCGGAGCCGTGGAAGGAGTCGACCACCGTACTCCTGTATAAAAAGGGCTGCGTGGACGACCTCTCCAACTGGCGGCCGATAGCGATGGGCAACACCATCGCTAAGCTCTTCGCTGCCCTCCTGGCGGACCGGCTAACCCGGTGGGCTGTAGCCAACAGCCGTCTTAGTGCGTCCCAGAAGGGCTTCCTGCAGTACGAGGGTTGCTACGAACATAACTTCGTGCTGCAGGAGGCCATTCGGGACGCGCGCCGCCGCAGAAAAGATCTGGTCGTCGCGTGGTTGGACCTGATTAATGCCTTTGGTTCCGTCCCCCACGCGGCGATAGCCGAGGCCCTGAGACAGCACGGGGTCCCTGGCCGGACGCGAAATATTATCTTTGCGGCCGGCCAGGGAGCTACGACCCGTGTTCGCACCGCCCAAGGCGAAACGGGCCCCATCAGAAACTCCTCCGGGGTGCGACAGGGTTGTCCGCTGAGCCCCATAGTGTTTAACCTGACCCTTGAGCCCGTTTTACGGTCTTTGGCCACTCTGGGGGGCGGTTACATGCTGTGGGGTAGGTCCATCAACAACCTGACCTACGCGGACGACACTGTGCTACTAGCTAGCACCCAGGAGGAGATGGAGGCGCAGCTACGCACCGTGCAGGAGTCGGCGGCGTCGGTCGGATTATCGTTTAACCCGGCAAAGTGTGCCACACTACATATTGGTGGTGGCCGCAATGCTGGGGTCCGGCCGACGACGTTTAGCCTCCAAAACGGCGTAGTCAAGTCCCTGTGGGTTGGCGAGGCATTCGACAACCTCGGCATACCCACGGGGTTCCGGGTGCGACAAACACCCATCTCATCAATCGGAGATCTTGTTAGAGACCTCCGGGCGGTGGATGGGTCTGCACTGGCCCCCTGGCAGAAGATCGACGCCGTGGCGACGTTTCTGCTGCCGCGGCTGGACTTCCTGCTACGGGGAGCCAGCGTCGAGAAGGGACCACTGACCGAGGCCGACCGGCTTATAAAGCAGGCGGCCAAGGGCTGGCTCAACCT
This sequence comes from Trichopria drosophilae, assembly GCA_030407085.1. Classification (NCBI taxonomy): domain Eukaryota; kingdom Metazoa; phylum Arthropoda; class Insecta; order Hymenoptera; family Diapriidae; genus Trichopria; species Trichopria drosophilae. The sequence continues at coordinate 48,264,990 of CM059586.1, forward strand.
CCCGCAGCGAGCGAGTGCGGAGGTGGTTTTCCTGCCCCCCAACCAAGGGGGTGCGGGACTACTCCCGCTCGCGGTCATGGCGGACGCTCTGACCATCGCACACGCCCTCAAACTACTGTCGGCGTCGGATCCGATGGTTAGGAGCCTCGCCATGGACTCGCTGCTGGACGAGGTACGGCGGAAGATCGGCCGTGAGCCGGACAATAACATCGTCGCCCAGTACCTCTCGGGTTCTTCCGAGGGTGTGCTGAAGCGACCGTCCAGTGGTCTCGCCTCGACGTGGAGCGATGCCAGGTCCGCCGCCAGGAGACAAACTAAACATCTTGACCTCTGCTGGCGGTGGAGCGAGCATCGGGCAGAGTTCGCCCTGGAGTGCCGTGGGTTGCGAGGTGGTAGAGTTATCATCCCGCCCGCCGCGCGGTGGCAAGTTATCGGCCGCCTGAGGGCGGCAGTGGCTGGTCGATACCGGGAGAGCCTTTTAGCCAAAAAAGATCAAGGCAAGGTTTTCGAGGTGTCGTCGCGATGTAGGGTTTCCAACCACTTCATGCGCGACGGCAGAAATACCCGTTTCGCCGAATGGCGCTTCTTACATCGCGCTCGTATCGATGTCCTGCCCCTGAATGGAGCCAGGCGTTGGGGCGAGGGTGACAAGCGCTGTAGGCGATGCGGGGTAGACCTCGAAACTCTCCCGCACGTGATCGGCCACTGCGGCCCCCATGCGGACGCGATCCAAAGGCGCCACAACAACATCGTGGATCGCCTAGCCGCCGCGCACAATCTTCCCGGGGACATGCGCAAAAATAGGCCCGTCGAGGGCGCTGAGGGTGAATTGGCGAACCTCCGTCCCGACCTCATCATCCGTGACGAGATAGGAAGGAGGATCACCGTGATCGAGGTGACCGTTCCGTTCGAGAACCGCAACATCGCGTTCGATGAAGCAAGGGCTCGGAAACTGGCCAAGTACGAGCCCCATGCAGAGAACCTCCGGCGGAGCGGTTATGAGATCACGGTGGACGCCTTCGTCGTCGGTGCCCTCGGCTCTTGGGACCCCGCCAACGAGAGAGTGATCGGTCGCCTCAAAATCAATGCGAGATACGCAGCGATGATGAGGCGACTGATGGTTAGTGACACCATTCGATGGTCCCGGGACATCTATGTCGAGCATGTCTCGGGTGTGCGCCAGTATAACACCACAGGCACTGGCGCACGGTCACGGTCTACAGTTGGCGGGGATATGCACCCGCCCCCAACCCGAGGAGAATAAGTCTTCTTTTTTGTTTTTTTTTGTGTTGTTTTGTCCATTTTTTTGTTCCTTTGACAAGCCGGCACAGGCATAGATATAGCAAAACTCCTGTGCCTGCGAAACATTTTAATATTGAACCGGGGGATGCGCAGAATTACTAACCTCCCCCGGCTGACGAGGGTCGCTGGACGGTCTTGGGCTATATAACCCGAATCCTACCAGCGACCCTAATACTATTTTACTATATAGCAATGTGCAGGGGTAACCAACCCCTGCGAAAAGTTTTTAAGTACCATGACGTGTCGGCCACGGAAGCGAGGGATTTTGTTTCCAAACAACCGCGGCCGACAAACTATATTATTTATTACTAAATGTTGGACGGAGGTGGGCGTGCCCGACAACCGTCCCGTCTAGCCGATGGAGCGCCGAGGGACAATATCCAATCGAACGGCCATCGGCGGACAGATTACCGTAATAGCGCGGACAGGGGGGTTTCTAGTTACCCCCTACCTGTTTTTCAGTTGCCCAGGTAGGTCTCTCCTCCTGGGAAAACATTTGTTACCCGTCCGCGTCCAACACTAGTGGTGGGCGGGTGGGAAAAGAAACGGTAATCTACTCTAGGTCGGATGCTGAAACATCAAGGCCAATTATTGCATGCGAACGATTTGTCAGAAAGGAGTGTAGCCATCTCAATGTTGAATCCTCGAAGCCCATATCTCGGAGACAGGTTAAAATTACTGAATGATTCAGAGAGTCGAAGGCTTTCGAGAAATCAAATAAGACTTTGGCTGAATCGATGACTTTCGAGAGGTGAGGGGGATTGGTGATTGGACGAGTGTCTGATGGACTTAGAAGATTTGAGGTTTCCTTAAGCGGTATGATATACGATGATTTCCAAATGGGCGGCAAAAAATCAGAAATGAGTGAGATATTGAAAATAGCTGTTAAATATGGAGCAATGGATGAAAACGTGGATTTGATATGCGCTAAGGGAAGATGATCTGAACTAAGCCCACGCGATTTTTGTGCAACTAGATTAAGACTATGTAAGACTTCATGGTGATTAATTAAGAAACATGTAAATGTTGGGTGAGAGGTAGATAGTGGCCGTCGAATGATTATTGAGTGTCGCTAAATCACAAGACGGATGAGAGGATGATATATGTGCAAAATGGCGATTTAACACGGTGGGTGAAAAATGATGGAGAGCAAATTGCCATGACTGGTTCGCAAGACCTAATCTTCGAAGGCAGGACCAAAGTTTGTTTGGACTAGTTTGCTGAAGCACAAGATCAGCTAAGTACCGATTTTCAGCAGCTTTTAATACATTTTTAATTTCTCGACGCATAGTTCGATATTGCTGAAGAAAACGCAGATTTCGTAATCGTTTCGCACGAACGTACAATTTGTCGCGTTCCTTAAGTCTACTATGCAGTTCAGGCGTGAGCCGTGGAATAGCGCGATGCATAATACGCTTCGTAACATAGGGCGCGTGTAAATTCAATACTTCGGCAATACAATCGTACATAGTCTTAAGCTTTTCCAAAAGATCTTCAGGTTTCAAATTTGCTACACGAGTGTTACTCTGGAGAGCAAGGAGGTTAGGGAAGCTCGCGCTGAAGTAATGCTACGAGATCTGTATTTAAGACACAATAGTCGCAATGAGGAAAGTTACGATATGTAATTTAAATTTGCGAATTCGTACTGAATACTGATGAGGCAATGACCAGCAGCAATTGGAGTCGAAGATGTAGAAAGGTTAATGATCTTATCGGAGGAGTCAACAATCATAACATCTAATTCGGAAGAAGAAAACCCTGAATGATGAGTAGGTCCAAAAGGCACAGAAAAAGGGAGTAGTCCTGAATAAAATCCTTAAGATATTTAGAGTCGAATGTATTACCTAATAAATTGCAATTTAAGTCCCCAGATACGATTATGTTTTTGTATTTAGACATATAAGCATTAAATTTAACTAAAAATTCTGAAAAAAATTCCCCCTGAGGGCGTCGATAAAGAATAATAAATAGCATATTCTTGGAAGAAGATTTAATATCCAGAATAAGATATTCTAGGGTGTTAATACTGTAATTTAATGAGCACTCTAGTATAGTATACGATAAAGATTGGTGGATGTAACATGCGACGCCTCCACCTTGAATAAAGCGAGTCTGCCCATCCACACGAATAGCACGATCATTTCGGATTAGATTATAATTTTTAATCTGAACACACGAAGAGTCGACGAGAGGTGTCAACCATATTTCAGTGACTGCCATAATGTGTGTCGTACGATCCGATAATTTATTTTCTACACCGTGCAGGTGGACGCGCAGCGCATTAACATTAAGACTAACAATTTTTAATGAAACCTTAGAATTAGACGAACACATTTTATTTAAAATAGATTTATTTGGAATGTTACACTGTGATTGTCAAACAATCTTACTAAGATCTTACTCTATAGCAATCAATAGCACGGTAACGACACCATCTTTACGAACGAAGACATTTCCATCTCTCGCCCAAACACGTTTGTAACCTGCATTTTTGACCGCTAGTTTTGCTTTTTTTAGTAGGCTGTACTTCGATGAGGGCAGGAACTCGTTGATGTAGATCCGCGTTACTTTCATCGGATAGTTCCGGAAAAAGTTCTTGGATGGCGACTTTTCCAAGTTTCCGCTTAGCATCCACAATAAAATTACGCACTTCCACGGATTTAAAATGGACTAAAATACAAAAATACTGGCCAGAGGCAGGTTGACTAACTGCAGTGAAATACGAAGGCGATTGACGCTTGAAATAAATTTTTCGAACCGAATGAACATCGTTAAACAGGCCGGGTAATTTTAAATGCGTTAGTACACCAATCATAATATCATTGTACGTCAAGGAGCATCGATTAGGGATGCCATTTATGATGAGATCCGCCGTTGGTCGTGCAAGGGCATTAGCATGTTTAATATATTCCACCTCGGCTGGAAGAGCATTGCACGCAGCAGTATTCTGCTGCACCGTAACCGCTAACGCATCGAGTTTGTCACCAGTATCTTTTGTATCGGCTTTTACGGCAGCAATTGCTTGCATTAATTGGGCGAACTGACTATTGTCCATGACAGTCGACGGCGCTCGAACGAGAAAAGTATGCAATACGGCTAGTACCGGCGAAAAAGGGGGATTTGCCGAAAGTATTCGAGACGGTGCTATTACCAATCTAAGCGACGGAAGGAGTAAGTGCGACAAAGAGCGCACTTTATTATCAATAGGATGGCAAAGATGTGCTGTATATAATGATCTTCAGATAAACCGCTGTTTTAAGTGCAATAAATATGGCCACAGTCTGAAAAAATGTCAGAATGAAAACCCCATATGCAATTATTGTGCTGGTGCACATTTATCTAAAGACTGCGATTCTAAAACTAATCTAAACTGCATAAATTGTTTAGAATCGAATAAGAGGTTTAAATTAAATTACTCAACAAATCATGCTGCGGACGACGAAAATAAATGTGAATCATCTGCATCACGCAAAAAATCTGTAAGCTCCAAAATTGATTATCCAACGATTTAAATGGCTAGTATGAGAAATTATATAAGGTAAAAATGGCTTTTTTCATAGATAAATTTGATGACCAACGTATTGCAACGAGATCCATTAAAATGGATGATCTTAAATCTGTACTTTTAAAGGAACGCAGCAAGCTCTCAATTTATCATGTAAACATACGTAGCACGGATAAACATCATGAAGAACTAGAAGCGCAGATAAGCCACTTCTTACCTAATGTGGATGTTGTGATTTGCTCTGAAACTTGGATCGTTAAAAACGTAGATTGGTATTCTTTACCGAATTTTACATTGTACAACAACAATAGTAGACAGAACTCAACAATAACAGACAGACTCCGATTTCCCGCAAATAAATAATCGTCCGCACTACTCGTGAAAACACTTGCCACACGAGAGACACTTTACCAAGTTGATGACCGATTTGTGGCACTTCGAACAGATAATGTGTTTGGTTGCTTTTTATTCCGGGTAATTCGTTTGCGTACCTTTTCGACAATCAGTCCGATGATAGTTAATGCATGAAACAGGCGGCCGACATGTTTCCTCACGTGATTTCAGGAGTTGCGCAGTTGACACCCACTTCGAAGTCACCGTTGATACGTGCCCGGCGAACAACCGTTTGCCAATTTTCAGGTTTTCCAAAAAGGTACACCGTGGACTAATAAGATGTTGGCAATCGATAAAAAATATGTTGATGAGGTCGCCCACAAATGGTGCACCTCCTGGAAATGTTTCTCGCTCCGGAGAATAAATAAATGGTGAGAATTTTGCGAAAATTAGAGAGCAAATTATTTCACGTCAAGTTCGTGTACTCACCAGAAACAGAAGAGAGAGAGAGAGAGAGAGAGAGAGAGAGAGAGAAAGTGAGAGATGCAGAATTACAAGGATTAATACTTATAATATATTAGTAATTAAATGTTGCAAGACTGAGAAATTGACCGAAGTGTTACCATTAGTGATGCTGGGAGTAAGATCCGTATATAAGGAAGATAGCAAATCTATCGCAGCTGAAATGCTTGTTGGACAATCACTTCGACAGCAACTTAATCCTGCACCAGGAAAAAAACGAAAATTTATTCACCAAAATTTGCATTCTTCTAGCCATGTGTTTTTACGTCGCGACGTGATAGCGTATCCTCTCTAACCGCCTTATGATGGTCCTTTTAAGGTCATCTGAAGAAACCAACGCACTTTTTACAAATCAATAGGAAACAACGGTTTCTATTAAGAGAATTAAGCCGGCATATTCTTTGGAACCCGAGAAAACACGAAAAAATAGATACACCGCCCCCTGTAAGAATTACGGGATCAGGGAGGAAAGCAAAACAGGTTCTTTAGCAATTTCCATAACCCGTGAAGCATGTGCACCATAACATTATTATGGGAACATAAAAATGATCTCACGTTTAAGTTGAAATGGATTTTTTTATGGAAGATTTTCGGTTCCTATTCTAGCAAAATTTGCACAAGTTTATTAAACACAAATTACAGGGAGAGAGAGAGAGAGAGAGAGAGAGAGAGAGAGAGAGAGAGAGAGAGAGAGAGAGAAACGAAACTAAAGCCCAAGGTTTGTCTGCGGCTACAACTTTTTACCTTATTCTCTAATTATATTTTTCTTATTTAATTTTCCGTAGTTTATTAGCTTAGTTATTAGTTTGCAATAAATGTACGTGTGCGACAAAGCACCATGGTGCAGATACTGTATTCCGATCACATCCTGTTCGAAGCATTGTAAGGGCAGGATGTCGTTTAAATTTGTCCACGGTTCGTTTGTGGCCAGGATATTAATAAATATGATTTCAATCAATCTCTTGTTCTGCTGCGATCTCTTCGATATTTACGTTAGTTGAAATTATTACGATTCTGGAAAATACATCTGTTACTACGTTATTTTTAATGGAGTTGTGTTAAATATCGGTCGTGAACTGTGCAATATCTTCTAAATGACGGAATTATCGTGGAGTGGAGCATTTTTGAGATTTTTTGAACGCGTATGTTGAAGGGCGTTGATCCGTATATAACGAAAGTATTTAATTGCCTCATAAGCTCTTAATATTTTGCCGTGTAACGTGTCTTTGACGTCGTCTTTAAAAATCTCGTGTATAAATACAAATTCACAATGCAACATGGATGTCACCATGTTGATTCATCGTGTGTTTCCGTTAAAAACTACAATTTCGTCCGTAATGATCGGGCACTACGCGGTGATGGGCAAACACGCTTTATTTTAGGTGGAAGTGTCGCATGTGACCTCCACAAATCATTATCTTACACAATTCTCGAGTGCTCAGTAAATGAAAGCATTGACACTCCCGAATATCTTTTTTTTATGTGAAATCGTCTTCAAGAAATTTATTATTTATAGGTATATACCGACGCCCTCGTGGACAACTTCTCGCGGAATTTATAGTTAAGTTTAATACATATATTTTCAAATATAAGAACATAATTGTAACAGGCGACTTAAACTGTAATTTGTTAGAGAATAGATTTGATTCTCCATATCTCCAAAATTTTATTCAAGACTACTCTCTTTTTTCCGCACCCTTTGGAACCACCCATTATTGTGGTTTTTCTTCTTCTCAGCTGGATTTTATGCTAGTCGATTCTTCAGATAAATTAAAAGTTTATCGACATCTTCTACTCCTTTTGCGGCTGGTCATTGTCTTGTTACGATTCAATACGAATTCACTAACCTCTATTCCATTCCACACATTATCACCTATCGTAACTTCGCCAAAAGCAATTATTCTGCTTGAAATAATGATCTTTCAGCATTACTTCAACTTACGTTTCCTCATCTCTTGGCTTCCGATCACACACAACTTCAAACAAATTCGCAACAGCACGGTCTAATAAACTGCGTAAATAATTTTTACGAATGTATTACTGCAGTTTTAGATTTACATGCGCCATATATTACAAAACGTATTTTGCACCGCGCTATTCCGTGGATCACACCCAGTATACGAAGTAGGAATAAGGAACGCGACAAATTCTACCTGTGTGCGAAACGAACTCGAAACCTGCGTCTTTTCCAGGAATATAAGAATATGCGTCGCGAGATTAAAAATATCTTAAAAGCGGCCAAAAATCGTTACTTAGCCGAACTAGTGCTCCAACAAACAAGCACGAACAAACTCTGGTATTGCCTACGAAAATTAGGACTTAATAATCAGCCATCACAGTCCGCACTTCCTCATTTTTCACCCATTGCATTAAATCGTCAATTTGCACAAATATCGTTATCTCATCCGTCTTGTGACTTAGCGACACTCAACAACATTATCATGCATCCATTACCTAATTTCCATACAACACCTTTACTGCTATCAATCATTATGATGTCCAACATAATCTTAATTTAGTTACACAAAAATCACATGGGCTTAATCCTGATCATCTTCCTTCAGAGTACCTAAAATTCAATTCTACAATCATTACACGATATTTAACATCCATTTTCAATCTTTTACTCATCTCTGGCTATTTCCTTCCAATTTGGAAATCATCTTACAATCAAAGCATAATTTCAAAATGGCGGACTCAAAATGGACTGGAACTATTGGCGGACACGGGTAAAGTTGCGACTCAATTGTATTTTCAAATTTAATCGGCTCGAAAATCATTTATTGCTCCAATTTTGAATAAATAAATAAAAGTCGACTTTCAAAAAACTACGCCCGGTGACTATCTGTGTGGAGAAAAATTAGGCAAGGTTATAAAAACTGCAAAATCAGTTGAAAAACTTTGGAAAGAAATTATTAAAGTCCAAAATTCCCATTCTGTATCTACGAGTTTTAAGAAACTTAATCCTAAATTCTCTAGCCGTACTTTAAACTGGAAAAGCCCTTATCCAATACAGGGAACAAGGAATCGGGGCTTCAAGAAATTCCAAACCCCTCAGAAGTTTCAAAAATATTGTTATATCCCAGATCTGACCGGCATAATTCCAATCATGATCATTGATTTATCCCACCGCTGTCACCAATTTTGTTATATCCCAGATCTGAGAAGCAGATCTGGAACATATTTAGTTGGCCATTTTTTTGGTCAAGGCACTTTTACCCGGGAGCTGGCCTATGATCATGAGTTTAAGGAAAGGAAGGAAGGGGAAAATAACCACAGTATTGAGCTTTTATTTAATCAGTAATTGATTAATTTTGTGGATATCATATCCCTTTTTGCTCGTTTCGTCATCATTGGCTATTGGAGAGGATTTATGGCTGGTCGAAGGGAATTAATTGTAGGGAAGGGAGATTGTGAATAAAACATTTTATATATATATATATATATATATATATATATATATATATATATATATATATATATATTTTTTATTTCTCTTTTTTATTTGTTTTACGGGAAAGGAATATTTAGGATTGTTATAGGAACGACCTCAACCGCTGGTTAGCGTTTAAAGTGCAGTCTCTTTTATTTGTTTTCGGGAAAGGAATATTTAGAGTTGCTTTAGGATCGACCTCAACCGCTGGTTAGCGTTTAAAGTCGTCACTGCCCCTCAACCGTTGGGTAGCGTTTAAAGTGCAGTCAAGATCTGGTTCGAGGAGGCTGCATTTATACAGAATTTTTACGTATACTTGCATGCGTTGGGCGAAAAGAGAAGATGAGATAGGAAATACATATTTGTAGAATGAGCTTATTGGTTAAAACTTTTGGCGGCAAGAGTTTTCTAACGGAAGTCTATCTTTTAAATTTTCCTATTCGTTAAAAATGAATTTCCGCCGAGTGCAGTAGTTTTATTGGGTAGGCCATAAAATTCTCAAGTATCGTGTGTGCATTGGGCGGCTTCTCTGTTCGACGAAAGGCATCTAAAAACTAATTTCTAATTTATTGTATAAATTAAAAAATGAAATTTAATTAACTTCATTTGATTAGGTATTAATTTAGCGTTAAAAGAAGTCCAAACACTTAATAGTTTGGTTTAGTTTGAAACAAAACTAATTATTGTTTTGAGTATTATTTAATCATATTTCATTTTTATTCTTAACTTAAGTTTATGATCTACTTTTTAACGCTATTCACTAATCACTAGGTTCACTTAATGTTCATTATTAATGTTCATTTTAGTTTTGTGCACTAATATCTTTCTTTTAGAAAACGTGTAACGGGACGTTACGTTTGTCCAGGAGTCGTGCCGCGGTCGCGAGAGCGCGGAGTGATACAATCATTCGAATCGATCGATAGTAGGATCGTCGCAGATACGAACGGCCCCGAAAATGCCCGAGCGCCGCCGGATACGGCGCACGGAGATGCGCGGCCGCGGAGAGTGTCGCCGAGCAGTCGCTTTACAACCTTCAAGCAGGAAGGATCGCGTGGAGAGTCGCGTTTGAGCCTTCGAGAAGGAAGGATCGCGTTAAGGAGTACCGAGTGTACCTTCGAGTAGGAAGGATTGCGCGAGTTCGAGTCGAGATTAAGGCTTTCGAGTACGTCGTTGCGAGTAGGGGGAAACGGGCCGAAAAATCGGAAAACCCGAGGACGAAGTCTGCCGTCAAGCGAGGACGAGACCTGCCGTCAAGCCGAGGACGATACGGCCGTCGGACCGAGGACGAAACGCCATTTTGTCGGGAGCGAGCAGGCGAAACGCCAACTTTGTGAACAACTAATTATAAGTCGGCCGTGGGCCACACGTGTGTTTATCTCAATAAAATTGAGAGGGCAAGAAGGCCCAATATCCTTTTTTAATAAAAGAAAATTATTATTATTATTGTTTCTACCCCCCTGTCGTAGCTTGTGCGGGCGGTGTGCGGTGCCGCCGTAGGGAATTTCGCGATACCCGTTTCAGACGCGGAAGGAGACAGGAGCCGACCTCCTCTGGGCGAGCTCGTGCCCTACCGGAGATTGCCAGCTAGCCGGGCTGAGCAAAAAATGTCATCCACCTGGCGCGGAGTTTCGCGAGAAACTTCAAAGCCCGCATCACGGGCGGTGGACGGCAAGCCAATAAATTTTGGTCGCAAAAAAAGCAGCCATTATAAACGTCTTTGTTCCTTTCTTATCTCTTCTATTTTTATCGATGGAGAAAAGCCGGCGTTTCATGGCATGACCTATTTACGATTTTCGTTAGGATGTAACACCTCCCCTCTTGAAATATGATTGGGTATCCAGGCATGCAAACCTCTCCTGAGGTTGTTAATGCATTTTTGGTTGTGTGTAGAAGGTGTGATTAACTCCTATTTGTAAAGGTGTATTCTCAAATTCTTGGGTGAGTCGAAAAATACAATCTCTACATTTCTTTGCCCATTGGACTAACAGTACTTCTTTATTACAATAATGACAACAGAATCCAAGCTCGTCTTTGAATTGATCAGAATTGCAATTTGTATATGCGTAGTAGGATTGAGCAGCATGTAATTTCGGAAGTGTTTCTGGCGTAGGTATTGAAGCTGGATGACAATCTTTGCAAATAGAAATGATACTGCCATTTGATCGTCGATATTGTATCACTGTACATAATTCCTTTATGCACAATTGATGGTGTCCGCTAGTTGTAATTTTGGGTATTCCTTATGGTTCGCCAGGGTATAATGGAGAATTTGATGAGGGTACTATACGTATGGTTTGCTTTTGAATTAAATAAAGTTCATTTTCAAAATAATGAATACAACAGTCTTGACATTGAAGCAGATGGTTGGATTTTTAAGAGCATAATTGAGCATTTTTGACAATGAAGTTTTATCAATGTCTGTTGAACGGGGGTTGTAAAATGAGCCCATTTTAAAGAAGTGAACTCTTCTTGAATTTCGATAGGTGCATTGTTGAAACAAGATGTGCATATAAGATGAGCGTAATCATTGAAGATGTGGCACAGAATTGTTGAATTTATGGATTGAATACATAAATATGGAGCCATTCGATGATATCTGTTCTTGATGGGTTCACTTATTTTGTAAGGCATCTGAAGCACGTTTTCACTGCGAGGCGCCATCTATAATTAAAATATTTATTTCTTTAATGCAAAAGCCGGATATAGGTTTTCAGTGGGTCGAGGAGGTGAAGATGTGTTTACGTCGTTCTGAGTTGGAGATAGGGTTATCTCCTGATTTGTTGGAGTTAAAAGTTCCATTTCTTTATCTTCTTTAGATTTTCTTTTAGAAAGGTAGAGCAGAAGGTGAGTGAAAGAGTCCCAAATAGCTGCGATAAGCAGTAAAGACCATCCGTAAACGGAGTGTAGAGCGTAACCATGTACGATCGTGTCCACGGCTAATTTTATCAATCGAAAAATCAAAAGCAACATTAATAGTCCTGCACTCACGTTGCCAAATTAATCACGCATCCAATAGATGTTTGAGCGATATACCCGCGCCTACCATGCCTTGTCCTGTTATACCACGAGCTACAGAATTAAGGATGGCTGTTTTTTCGGCGGGGAACATAATATGTTTCCTCAGTTCGCCCAGAGTTTTTTCTGAGTAGATTCCCGTAGATCCAAGATTCTCCAGATTTGTATACTTCCAAGTGGCTTGATCATTCGGTTTGAGCATAGTTGGAACGGTGGCCTCAATATAATGGGGCATTACTTTATACCAGATTCCATTTAGTCGGTACATTGGAGGTGCTGCTAAATTACATATTATTTGTACTCCTGACTCTACTAACACATGCGTGCGTGGTCGTAGAAATAAACGTTGGTTTCCTCGGGTGACGGGAATGTCAATATAACATTCAGATGTTTGTCGAACTCTTACTTCCACAGGTATGCATTTGATGATCTGAATTGCCTCACCGGCAGACATAGCCATAAAACCCGGACCTCTCATAATGTTGAAGGCGAATTCGTCTGGATTGCTGGCGGTGATGGACAAACTGTTTTTTAAAACTTGCTGTTCTAATGCGCAACGCTATACTAAAATATCGTAATATAAAGATTTTAACTCGCTACGAATGTGTTTCTCTACATAGATAAACTTACTATTAACAATATTGGATATCCGCATAATTTTCGCTCGCTCTTTATTGTCAACGCAAAAGTAATATCTTCCGTTTCTACGGTTATTATTACTGGTGCGTGTCGATTGTTAATTTCTTCTATACGTGAGGATATTCCTTCATGCAAAACGTCATATTTATTGAAATCGCAACTATATTTCTCTAAAAGATCCCAGTAAGTGTAACCTCGTTCTAAATCAAAACACGAACCCTCTCTTATGGAACAAGTGGTTCCAGTTTTTAAATGTGCACGTCCGGTTTTTAAATTAAGAGATACAGTGTCTGTATGTAGGATTATTTCCACTACCGCTTGTACTATTACATTGTGCCATGATCCGTATGGATCAGAATAATACGCGCCGTTACAACTTCCATTGGCTGTGACAGTTCTCGCGAGCATTACATTTCTAATATTTAGCTGGCCAACGCTCAGGCCCGAAATTATTACATTATTTCCTAATACTATAGTATTGGTATTATGAATATTTTTACATTGATCGTGCGAAAGTTCTACGATATATTCGGTTATTCCGTTTAACCCTTTGAGTCACGGTAGTAACCCATGTTACTACCTCGATTTCTTTGAATTTTAATTATTTACGTTCAAGTTAACGTACTCCGATCGGTCTTTTTGGTATTTTCTGTTACCTTAGTACTTAATGAACATACCCACATGACTAAAAATACAAAATTGTTTATTGTTTACTTTATATAAATAAACAAACACAGAAAAATCATGTTTTTTTGGAAAGAATTCATTTTTGACGCTATTTTGAAAGATAATGACTTGAAGTTCGGGCTATATAGGTTTTTGGGGTCGCTGATTACGAATCCTGTGTCAGATTTACAAAATTCAAAATGGCGGATTCAATATGGTGGTCAGAAACATGTAAAAAATCGCCAATTTTAATGAAAATGCGTATTAGGGGGTTTTCGGGGTCGCTGATTGCGAATCCGATGTCAGCTTTTCGAAATTTAAAATGACGGATCCAAGATGGCTTATTCAAGATGGCGGTGATCGAGATGTAAAAAAGCGCGAATTGTGGTGAAAATGCGTATTTGGGGATTTCCGAAGTCGATATTTACGAATCCAATATCAGCTTTACGAAATTCAAAATTGCTGTAAGCAAGATGTAAAAAAGCGAGAGTTTTTTATGAAAACGCGTATTAGGGAATTTTCAGCCTCGCTGAATATGAATTTTATGTTGATTATAGATAAGATGTCATAGTTTCAAAATTCATCAGGAATATATATATATATATAAATGTGTGTGTGTGTGTGTGTGTGTGTGTGTGTGTGTGTGTGTGTGTGTGTGTGTGTGTTTTTTTTAAGAGGGGGAATGCATTTACGCACCATAGATAGCGCAAGAGCTTTGCGCCATCCGCGTGTGGGACTCGGCACGAGTGCAATACCCACTAAACCTCAACCTCTCGTCATTGACCTTTTTCTTACCCCCGCGGCACCGCCGCAAGGCATTCCTTCGCGAGGGCGGCCTCAGCCGTAGCTGTTTCTCTTGGTTACAGGGCAACTGCCCTTTCTCTCTTCAATATCAGGCACTCTGACGTCTTTGTTGCTCCTCTTCTCGCAACTTTTTAAGAATCGCAGTGGCAAAATTGCTCACTGCAGTCCAGTTGGCGTCTGACTTCAACATGCATTGCACAATGTTGTCAGGGATAAGAATCTCTTCTGTCACTCGCTCGACTTCAAGACGTTCTTTGAGGTAACGTGGACAACGAAAAAAGACGTGTTCCGCGTTTTCAGCTACTCCACAGCCTGCAGGACAGTCCGGTGTATTCTCATGCTTGAAGCGGTGAAGATACTGCCAGAAGCATCCATGTCCTGAGATCATCTGCGTCAGGTAATAGTTGATTTCTCCGTGTTTCCGGTTCAGCCAACTTTCCAGTTGCAGGATCAGACGATGTGTCCATCTTCCCTTATCAGATGTGTCCCACTCTACTTGCCAGCGAAGTAGGTTTCCAACTTGATCTCTTCTGTCTGTTCTTCTTGCAGTTCTAGTGCTTGGCACCTTTGCTGGTACAGCTTCTTCCTCTCTTCCGCCAGGATGTGAATGGGCAACATTCCAGCAATGACACATACAGCATCTTCGGACACTGTGCGGAATGCGCGGGAAACCCTGTGTGTGTGTGCGCGCGCGCGCGTGTGTGTGTGTGTGTGTGTGTGTGCGTGTGCGTGTGTGCGTGCGTGCGTGCGTGTGTGTGTGTGTGTGTGTGTGTGTGTGTGTGTGTGTGTGTGTGTGTGTGTGTGTGTGTGTGTGTGTGCGCGTGCGTGCGTGCGTGTGTGTGTGTGTGTGTGTGTGTGTGTGTGTGTGTGTGTGTGTGTGTGTGTATGTGTGTGTGTGTGTGTTTATTCACGTATATACGGTATACGTGTAGCTCATACGCTATTGTGTTATAGTGAAACACCGGGAGAGAAATGATTCGGGAAAGATCTCGTAGTTTTTCAGGATTTATTGCACAGGGCTTTCTTACAAAATTCGTGTCTCGCGTCAAGCACGCTGCATGAACTCCGAGAATTCGACCGCGTTACGGCACACTTGTCTTTGTCGAAAACCGGCACTTTTGCCACGACTCGCCTACGACAGGCTTCCCTTTTTCGATCGGTCGCGCTTTCGGAACATACATCCGCGCGTGTCGAGGGGCTCAAGCCGAATGCTCCCCTGTAGCTATTTCTCGCGCCTCTCGCGCTAGCTCGTGTCACTCGCAGGTGACACTCGCGTTCGATTTCTCGCGCATTCGAGCGCTGATTTGTTTTATTTACCCGCGACTTCTAACAATTGCTATTTGATTTATTTGCTTTGATATCTCAACAAAACAAATTATCAAAGCACGTCACGCTCAGGTGCGGCAGCAACAGCATCAGCATGGTTTTAGCGTAACATTGTTTTTATGTGACAACAATAATTCACTGTTTGCGTGTACATTTGCAACTACTTAAAATTGGGTTTTATTTTTCGTAGCTTTCATAGTTTTTATAAATTTAAGTGCTTGCGTATTATCTGAATTTCGGTGATCAAGAACATGGGGAAGAAGAAACGAGTCGAAGTAACCTACATTCCTAGCGATTGTGAATCTGAAGATGGACTTGGCAATTCTGATGATGAAGGAGAGGTCCCGAATTCAAGATCACTTGCAGAAAAATCAGTTCCTATTTTAGAGAGTATTTCTGATGATGAAGAGACGACAGAAAATTACGGCGTTGAGTCAGTCCAACAAAATTCGTATAAGCATGAAATTTGGGAATCTGTTCGTAAACCAAGATCAGATGTTCAATTTTCAAAAAATTCAGGCCCAAACATTCCGGATACTGCAACATCTCCACTTGAGATATTTTCGTGTTTATTTCCTCCGCATTTATTGGAACATATTGTACAACAAACTAATCTATATATTACACAAAAAGGCAGTAAACATGATCCTGTAATGGTAGATGAATTGAAAATCTTTTTAGGTATCAATATTTTGATGGGTATAAAAAAATCACCGTCATATAAAGATTTTTGGTCTCAAAATCCTCAGCTTCATGATGCTTACATATCTGTTTTGATGACTGTAAATCGTTTTAGCTTTTTTTTATCTCATATGCACATAAATGATAATTCACAAGAACCAAAAAAAGGTGATCCTAGCTATGATAAGCTATATAAGTTGAGACCACTTTTAGATGAGCTTTCACAAACTTTTCAAAATTGCTGGAAGCCAGGAGAATATCAATCTGTTGACGAATCAATGATTAAGTTCAAAGGAAGAAGCAGCATGAAGCAATACATGCCAGCAAAACCAATCAAACGTGGCTATAAGTGCTGGACTCGTGCCGATGAATGTGGATATGTTTGCGAATTTCAAATATATACTGGGAAAACGGAGAGTACTGATAAACAATTGGGAAGCCGTGTAGTGAAAGATCTCACACGTGCACTGATTGACGGTAATCACAAGGTGTTTTTTGATAATTTTTTTACAGGGGTCGAACTAATGTTGTTTTTGAAAGAAGATAACATTTTTGCATGTGGTACAGTACGGCAGAATAGCTCTGGATTACCTAAAAGTGAAAGGTCAGATAACAAAATGAAAATCGGAGAATACGAGTTCAGAACTACAAACACAGGTCTTAGCTGGGTCAAGTGGATGGATAAAAAACCCGTACATTTTTTATCAAACTACCATGATCCATCTGAAGAAACTGAGGTAAATCGTCGACAAAAAGATGGAACTCTAAAATCTGTCAACAGTCCTGTAATTTGTTCAGATTACAATAAGCATATGGGCTATGTTACGTTCGGAGATGAACTCCGGACGCAACCGTCGAATAAAATTATTTTCCCCTTTTTCCGTCGCTAATTAGCAACGGAGGACGGAGACTGCCAAGACGAGGTATCAGTCTCTATGGCCCTGATATCTCGTTTTGTCTATGGTTTGATAAAGAATTAGAGATTATTATAAGGTAAAAAGCATATATTTTATATAGAACAATAGGAAAGAATTGCTAGGATTTTGGTAGAGGTAGATAGCCTAAAGGGCGTGACGCCCTATTTGCCTGAGCATAGGCTAAAGGGTTGAAAGGTTGGGTTTTTCTAGTATTCCCTCGGGAATCCGATAAAAGGGGTTTCCCCCAAATGGCCTGAGCCTATCGTTTTCCCTTGGGTTTTTAGACAAATTTAAAGGAAAACCTGTAAATGATTTAAATTTGATTAACTCGAATTATAATTAGAATATTGTCTCCCATGTGATCTATCCATGAATAACTGGAAACGGAAACAGGAAAAGATTGATTAATTAGTTTTTAGAATGACTTACAACTACCAGAGATCGGATGAACCTCTGGGCAGGACCTGAACGAGCGTCTACGGCACTTTGTACCCTGGTGTAGGCGCGACCCGTTTTCCACGACGATTGTTTTGAACTCCGAGGACTTGGCTGCTTCGGAGGCGGAAACGAAGTGACGTCCACGACGTCGGGCCCAAGCGTCGAAGCCGTCGGAGGACCCATGGTGGGTGACGACTTGCGTCTCTCCTTCTGAGACCTGCCGACGCTGCAGAATGAACCGACGCCGTGAGACGTTGCTTATGCTAGGATTTTCCATGCATTCCTTAGCAGCCGTTATCATATGTTTCGACTTAAAGTGTCCGTCTCGAAATTCCCCAGCCCACCCAGGCGTTGGGAACGAATGTAACTCTAGAGGTTCTAAAGTTTCTCAGAGTTTACATTAAAATGAATAAACGCGACTTTCAGGCGACTGAATATAATATTCAATCGTCTGAAAGTAGCTTGAAAATTTCAATGATAAATTAATTAATAAATGAAATGAAGTTAATTTAAAAAAAAATGTGCTCGCACATAACATCCTCCCCCCCCTTAATGTGTTGTCGTCCTCGACAATTCTAATACACAGGGGTTGGGCTGTAAAACCCGAGACAAACCATGAGAAAAAACATATCAAAGATTGAAAACGATTGTATAATAAAAAAAAATGGAAGTTGGGCGAGTTTGAACAATCACATGAGACACGATAATTCTCCGCGTGCTAACTCTAGGTTATCTCATCTTTACAAGTCTCCCCTAAGTTTTTCTCTTATATGGATAGATAGGGTATGGTTAGGATTTGGTATGATACATTGCTTACAATATTTGATCTTTGATGAATCGCGTTACAAATTTTTCGAAATTTTACATACAAATTAGCTATAATGTCTTTCTGATTCAGTTCCACTGCCTTACTTATTGATCTTTTGAAAATGTCCATTTATAATATCTATTTTCCCGATCACGATGGAAATAGCTTGCATGACTTAATTAACACTATCCGGTAACTTCGTAATCAATTCACATTTTCAATATTTCAACCGATGAATATACAATTACGCACGAGATTCTTTGAGGAAATAAGTTAAAATTATATTTCATATTCCTAACCTAGTCTCTCCAGAATATCATTCCATAAGGAACATTGGCCTGAGTCATACTCCTTTAAGTCCAGTTAGTACTAGGAATATATATATATTACTGAAAAAGGAAAGTTGCTAATATGCTATTGACCTGAAAGAACCTTGATTCGGATCACATCTTCATTCGTTGTTGATGTTATCACTCGTTCGTTGTCTCTGGTTACGTTGATATTGATTCTAAGTCCATCTTGCTATCAACTCCACTGGATCAAAAGGGTTGGGTATTCGAACTTCGTATTTATATTGATACGGGTCAGCATAGAATTTGCAGTATTTGTTGTCAATTATTTTTCCTCTTGGTAATTCATTTATTGTTAATCTCCAAGGGGATGTTCTTTTAACTTTTGGTCCGAATCCAAGTGCGGAATTTGAAATACTGCTGGGTTCTAGGTTGTAATTTAATCTTACGTCGATGTTTCTGAGAAGAGGGCAACTTTTTAAGATTTTATAGAATCCTTTAGCGGATATTCCAGGACATTTTCTAATTCCCAACGTTTCCAAAAAGGGTAAGCACGGAATTGTACAACCAGCTAGATTCAATAAAGACTCGTCTACTAACAATTTTTCGACTCTTAATTTTGCAAGGTACAGTAATCCCACATCCGTTAACCTAGGACACCGTGGAAGTTCCAAATCTTTGAGTTGGGTTAATTTGACTCCGATTGTTCTCAATAATCCATCATCCACCCACAGAACTCCTGTAGCTTTGAAAATTTGTAAGTTATGATGATTAGATAGCATGCGCCCCATGTCATGGCTTATTTGACCTTGTAATGGAGAATTAGTTGTAGATGATCCTGTAATAAGACAATCCTTTAGGGTTTCTTCTATCAAATACATTTCACAGAAATGTGTATAGCTAAAATCTAAATAGATTAATGATTTGCAATTATTCTCCAATATTTCAAGGATAGTTGTACTTGTAATATTCCGGCATTTTATTAGTTCTAATTTCGTTAAATTATCAAAGTTCAATGAGGATTTGCAAATGTTACTCGCGATTAATTTTTGACTTCCGATTATTGATAGAAATTGTAATTTTCTACTAAGCAAGGGTAATTCTCGTCCATCGGAATGAACACCTAAGAGTCTGAATACTTCCAAGGTTTGATTATTCTTTACTATAGGATTTAGATCATTGGCTATTGCTGTTGTTGGTCCAATAGTAAGCTTTATCAAGCTGGTCCGTTTTTGAAGATTTCCTATAATGGAAGGTGTCACGATGACTCCACCTAGATCAATTTCAGTTAAAGGGATACAGTTTATAATGATGGAGAAAACATTCCTCCGGCGTATATTAGTGGTGAAACTAGCAGGAGCTAATTTCAATTTTTTTATGTTCCCTCCAACAAGATGAGACAATTTTTCAATGGCACACATCTTGATTCCAGAAGCGTCGCCAGGATTACTGTACCAGGCTTGCGGATCTAAATTTAACTCCTTCTCCTTCCATGATTCAATGTATAGATTTCTCATCCTACTACAAGTGATACTGGTCCGGAGTCCTTCGATGTTGGTTAGATTTTTGAAAATTGATAGCAGACCTAAATCTGGAATGTTCTCAAAATAAGATTCGACAGAGTCGTTATTTTTAGAAAATTTTTCAGCATTTAGTAATAAGGTTTTATCATGTTTTAATTTTTGCTTGTATTTTCCATGTTGTTGTTTCAGATAGTAATACTGCTGATGAATGTGCGCAGGAATAGCCTTGAGCTTTCTACCTTCATGCAATAATTTGTTCGCATGTAAGCTGCTCACTTGCCTGTTGAACAGCTAGGGCATTCGAACCAGACTCATAGGTAACATTGGCGGTAGCGGTGTTACCTGGATTTTGCTGATATATCTTGAAGTTAGTGATTTTTCCGAAACAAGCTAAATACTCGCGTACCTTTTTTGTTTTATAAGGATTAATATTGCAAATCTTCAATGTGTGAACCGGTATATCATCAATATTAGAAGTTGGCATTTCCTTTCGGGGTTCCTTTCCCTCAACTCTTGTTTCTCGTGGATTAGCCTCCCTTTCCCCTATGAAAATACGGGAAAGGCTCACGCCAGTTGCTTCCAGTGCTGGAGTAAGGCCTTCGTTTTCGAACTGATAAGCTATGGTGCGTGTGAAGACTTATATATTGTCAATTACGCGGACGTACACCCACCAGGCTTATTGTCTGAAAAATAATTAATTTCAATTAATTTTCACTTGTGGAATTAATCATTCGAGCATTTGATAGGATGAAGGAAGGGTATGG
This sequence comes from Trichopria drosophilae, assembly GCA_030407085.1. Lineage (NCBI taxonomy): Eukaryota > Metazoa > Arthropoda > Insecta > Hymenoptera > Diapriidae > Trichopria > Trichopria drosophilae. Next base: position 48,285,956 of record CM059586.1, read on the forward strand.
AAAGAAAGGTTATGCTATGTGTGGTTTCCATAAGCTACATTCTCTCCACCCAAATAAATTTATAATATAATAATTTTTTTCAGATTAAAAATTTTGTTTTTAGAGAATTTCAATCGGGTATGGTACTTTGTGAAGAATGCGCTTATCCTTCCTACATAATACCAGCAATATAGTCTTGATTCAAATAATAAATATATAATTATACTCAAAGCGAGTTATTGGAGCGTAGACGCCAATACTTCATATTAACAATCTCAAAAAAAAATAAAGAATAAATGTTTTGTCTTTCAATTTTGTCATTCAATCGTGCCCAAAGTTCATTTTACAAATAACTTATTTCAATAATTAAACCGCACTTAAGTTTTTTTATTTTAATGATCCACCATTGCTTTTTGTCTCTGCAATTGCATGGATATGGATGGAGTAATATTCACAGGATTGTCAACGCCAATTTCTTCTTGCGATGTATGTGTGCACTGTGGATTATTTGCCATTCGCTTGGGCTCCACATTTGTAGTTTTTATAGATCGAAAACGTAATTTACCTCTACGATTCCATAACCACCATATGATAATAGTTAGGATTAAAATAATGATCAAATTTACGAAGGCTCCACCATAGAGTAAATTACGAGTATTCTGATTCGTTCTATGGTGATTTTTGATTTCTTCCAATCTAGTCTCTATTTCCTGAAGAGAATAGCCTTTTGTATCCTTACTTGAAAAGTCTTTTAATTTTCCACTTGTAAATTTCCAATCATTTATTTCATCATGTTGATATATGTTAGAGATTTGAGGTGACAAATCCAGAGATGTTTCAGGCGAGTACGAGTACTCTTGCCTCGCGATGAAAGTTTGAAAGTTTAGTAAGATTCTAGTGCCCTGTTTAACAGTGCAACCTTGTGGGAAAGCAAGTATTCCGGTACCATTGATGGTTATCTTTTGAGTTTTTTCCGAACAGATGATACGTATTTCTTCCGGAGCATAAGTACTAAATAACCAGTCTCCCGTAGTTCGCAACCGTTTCCAAAACACACCTTGTTCTTGTTTTAACTGTATATTACACTTATCCGTAATGTTAAAAGTCGTAGAATCCAAAAGTCCAATTTCACAGTTTAGATTTTGTCCAATAATTTCTAGCGGTTGATTTAATTTGCAAATATAATGATAAGGAGTGCCACTGCACATTGCTAAATCATCCCGAAAGAAATAACCACGGCGATCAGCAGATAGAAAGAGATAAGCAAATGGTTCCACAAAAGCAGAGCAAACATATTTGCTATTTTGAAATTGAGGGTTAGGCCAGGAATGCAAATGAAAGAGATGATATTTAGTCTTGGCCAATAAAGGGAAAGTAACACTTATTTGTAATTTCGATTTATAATGAATAACTTTTGCTGAGGATATAGATGCTAATGTATCGGGACGTACGTAGGTCAAAGGAATAGGGACATCCAACTCGCGCACACGCTCTTGAATATCTTGAGCAATTTTCGAGAGACTTGATGTATTTATTAGGAGAGGGTGTAGCTGTCCTGCCTTTGCAGCGGTGAGGATATCAATTATTCCTTGTCCGATATCCAATCTGTTTTCCAAATACGTGTTTAATTCGATGGTATATTCATTGATAGTAGTGATATGCACTAATCGATGGTTCACCTTGGTTAATATCTCTCCTAATTTGTCAATTTGTGATGCACCGGTTTCCACTTTTTGTTGTAAAGTTTCATAATTTGATTTAAAAATATGGGTTTGTTTTTGCATCAGAGATGCTAAATCTTTTTGATCTGAATATAATTTATCTATTTCTGAATTATAGTATTCAGCATCGTCTATTGTTAACGTGCCGAATAAACTTTTGCTTATGCTGCCAATGATTCCCAAAGGGACTAATCTTTTCTTCCTAGCCTTTTCGTCATCTGATTTCAATAAAGGAGAACACAATTCTTGCATGAACATTTTGACTCTGTCTCTCATTGCTTGATCCTTTACAATTTTCTTGATCATCAAACTGGGGTTCACTAGTGCTTTACAATCTATTTCGGATTCCATAGGGCATGTATCGATGGCGTGATTCATTCTTTTCACAGGATCGAAAGATGTATTAAAGTAAGAGCTCAGGTTCAAAGCAATATTTAGCTTCCAATCTCCTTGTCTGATCCGTGCAGTATGTATACGTTCGAAGTACAATCCAGCGTTGTTCAAGTTCTTGACTTCGTATTTGATTCCGACCACCCCCGAAGCACCAATCAGGCAGAAGACGATGATAGCGATCATCCTCTAAATCAAATTAATCACACTTGGCAAGCTTTATCTTGTCCAAATGTTTCCTCATCCTCCTTCCATCTCCAGTCTCAAGGATTACGTTATGTTTTGACGTGATATCAATTATTCTATATGGTCCGTGATAATGTTTGTCAAATTTGGATTTTCGCGGTTCCGTTAAAACATAGGCATAGTCACCCTTTTTACCTTTAAAATTTCTACTTTTAATGTCATAATGCTCCTTTGACCGTTCCTTGGAAGTAAATAAATTTTTAGCTGCGATCAAATTTATTTCGGTTATACGATTTATTAAGTCAGCTAAAAATACGTTGTAATTACCTAATTTCTCCCCAGTAGGGTATTTACTAGGACATCTAGCTATTTTACCGTATACCAATTCGTGCGGGGTAAATTTGGTGGCTTCGTGCACTGAAGTATTATACGCGAACATCGCGAATGGAATAAAACTGTCCCAATCATCGTAATCCCGAATATAATGTTTTAGATATTCAATTAGTACGATATGACTCCGCTCGAGAGCGCCATTAGTTTGTGGTCGATACCCAGACGTGTTGAGGTGTTTAATTTTAAAAATTTTAGTTAATTCTTCTAAAATTTGGTTTAAAAATGACTTTCCACAATCGGTAAGTATGGCCTTAGGGGCACCAAAACGAGCAATTAATTGAGTAGCAATTGCATACGCGATAGTCGGAGCTTTGATATCGGGTAATGGAATTGCTATACTAAATTTCGTTAACTGATCTTGCATAGTGAGAATATGCTTATTCCCTGAAGGGGTTGTAGGTAATGGACCGACTGTGTCCATAGAGATTTTGTAAAACGCTTCTAACGGGACATCCGTTATAATCATTTCTTCAGTATTTTTGACACGTACCAATTTTTGTAGTTGACAACTATCACACCGGCGTATATGTTCCCTGATATCATTGCGCATATTCGTCCAATAAAAACGTTCTCTAATTTGCTGGTAAGTTTTAGTTACTCCTTTATGTCCAGCATATAAACTATCATGATTTTCTTTAATTATTTGAGATCTCATTTCGGCAGGTGGCACATTAATTTTTCCATTGCATAGAATGATTTTAATTTCGATTTTACTAAAGGTTTCCAGCAATAAATTATAGAAAACTTCCTTAGGTAGGATATCGGTTAAATCTCCTACCTCAGCTATACGAAATTCCTTGACCTTGAAATGAGTCAAAACTAATAAAAGATTTTCTAGTCCTAATTTAAAATTTCCGACATCCAATTTATCATAATGCTTGAGGTTAAGTATAACAGAAAAGATTCGATATTTTCCTCTAGGTGTGACTATAATTTGACCTATTTTTGGGCGTCGTTTTTTTATTTCTTTCGCATCTATAGCTCCAATATCGTTGAGCAATTTACCTACGGTTGAAATTAATTCACCACCCCCCGAAATGAAGTGTACTATATTATTCCTAATAGCAGTTATACTTTCTCTACTACGAATAATGGTCGATAAACCCTTTTCTCGCGGAATATCAGGAACTACGTCATCAATATTTTTCTCATCAAAAATCGTAGGGGTTAGGTTAAAATTGACCTGAGGGGTCTTTGAATTATCGCTGATGTTTACTCGCGGATATTGAACATTATCTTCCGTGATTCCCGGTACTTGACTATGAGCGATTTCGGAGGGAAATTTTTGGTGAACATCTATATGATCGCCTATTGCGGACAATGATGGAACAGAATATGATAGTCGTTTTCGCAACTGATTTCCAACGTTCGGGAAAGGAGTAGATATCGCGGTTGGCATGTTATCTCTACTGCTTACCGCCACGGGTTCAGATTCGTCGGTATCGACAGAATCGCTATCCAAATCATCCCGATCATCCCCCGGAGTAGGATCCATGTTCCGAATGCGTTCTTCCAGAGTTTCATCCCCGCGATCATCGTCGATTGTATCCATCTCGTTAAGGATTTCGCGCAAACGATCGTCAACCACGTCGCCGTCTGAGAATCTTCTAGGAAGAACGAATTCAGGCTCGGACTCATAACTATCCCACCAGAGGGTATTTTGGTTACCCCCGGAGGCACGATCATGACTCCGGCTTTTCTCACTTACTTCAGCCTCGTTAGGATCATGTGCGCCGAACAGAATCTCATCGTCACTGTCCAGATCCGTATCGGTTGATTCATTTTCACTCATTTCTACTGGAATCTCGTCCGGTCTTAATACTTTTCTCGGTTTTTCCGCTGCGGGAACAGGTTCGTTACCCTCCTCATCATCCGAGTCAGATATAGAAGGTTCGACCAGTTTCATCGGTTGCAAGGGTGGTTCTACTCCGCGAATCATTTGTTTTCGTTCTCTAATAATTGGTACCTCAGAGTCGGATGATTCGGGTTCATTGGACTCAGAGGGACCTACTAATTTATTCCCGTCTCTCTCTGGTATCTTTTTCGAGATTTTACTACTAGATGCTATAGCTTGTGATCTTGTTCGTTTAGCGATAACATTAGCATCTACAGGGAACGATGGCAGGTCGTTGTTAGGAGCAAGTCCAGTTTTATTTTTGCTACCGACTGGTCTTCCGGGTCTTTTCCGAACCTCGGACGTGGATTTATGTCCAAGATCAACCGATACCGATCCTGACCGTAACGCAGATGTCCGCGTGGGTCTAGGGACTAAAGGAACAGATTTAGGGTTAGGTTTTAATGGGAAAACCCTAAAGTCGGACTGATCTTCCAAATCAATCTCAGAATCACCATCACCATTCCGAGTCGGATTTCGAGATAGCGCATCGGCATTAGAGTTTTTCTTTCCAGCCTTGTACTCGAAATCATATTTATAGTTAAGCAGTTTTAAGCGCCATCGTATATGTTTCTGACTGATGTCGCCTTTTGAATTAATCCATTTTAAGGGTTCGTGATCACAGATTAGGGTAAACTTTTGTCCATATAGGTATGGTCTAAAATGTAACATAGCATACAGAGCGGCCAAACACTCTTTCTCAGTGGTATCATAGTTTCTCTCTGTATTTGACAGGGTTCTGGACAGATAAGCTATTGGATGTTCTTGACCCTCAAAATTTTGACTTAATACGGCACCGATCGCTATATCCGATGCGTCGGTGGCTAAAATGAATGGCTTTTTGAAATCGGGGTAACGTAAAACCGGATCCTGGCAAAGAGCGTTTCTTAAATCGTTGAAACTCTCTTCTTGGGCTGAGGTCCATTTGAACTTATGATTTTTACTCTTTAGAATAGATAATGGTTTGGCTCGCGCCGAAAAATCCTTAATAAACCTACGATAATACCCCACTAGTCCGAGGAAACCCTTACTCCACGAGCATTTTTGGGACGCGGGAAGTGTTCCACGGCGTGAATTTTCTGAGGATTGGGTCTGATACCTTCCTTACTTATAATATGTCCTAAATAAGTTACCTCTGTCCGTAGGAACTCGCATTTGTCAGGTTGCAGGGTTAATGGAATAATCTGCGCATTTTCTTACCTTGTTCTTTTAAGTTACGCGAGAAAACAATAATGTCATCTAAGTACACGAACATTTCCGTACCTTGTAAGCCCGTTAAAACTTGATTCATCAATCGTTGAAAAGTCGCGGGGGCATTTTTCAATCCCTCAGGCATTCTAATAAATTCATAGTGTCCTGTAGGGGTCGAAAAAGCGGTTTTCGCGCGATCTTCCTTACTCAACGGAATTTGTTGAAAACCGTTGGCCAGGTCCAATACGCTAAAATATTGGACCTGCCCAAGGTAATCCATGATATCTAGGGAATGTGGTATTGGAAATCCGTCACTGATAGTTTTATCATTTAATTTTCTAAAATCTATTACCATACGCCACCAGGGTTTTCCTTGCGAGTCCGGTCGTTTTGGAACTATCCACAAGGGCGAATTATAAGGCGATTTAGAGGGTTTTATTACTCCATTCCTCAATTTTTTTCGAATTTGATCTTGAATCTCGTCCCTGTGAATAGACGGCAATCGATATTGTTTGGTCGTTATCGGAATGTTATCCACCGTCGGAATATTATGGGATATAACATTAGTGCAAGGTAGAATATCCCCTGGCAAATAAAATTGATTTGGAAATTCATGAATTAAAGATATTATATGGTCTTTCTCTTCTTTATTTAAGTGATTTAAATGCAAGAGTTTAATAATGTTAGAGGTTCTATCTCCGGTTATTTCCTCGTCGTCCGAAGAACTATAACGAATTTTACTTTCTTCTTGGAAATTGTGATACTCGAATGGAATTAGATTTTGCGAATCTAAACCTAATGCTACATCGCGATCTAGGGTATTTATTGCTAAAACTCGACAATGTTTTCCCTTTCTAGTGACAGCGGCCTCGCCGATAAAAATACCTGGAATTGTTTTCACCAGCGGTAAATATCCTTCGGTTAATTTAGTTTCGTTTGACACGACGTCTATAGGAACTTTCGTCCTAGCTTTAAGAAAATATAGTTGAGCTTTTTTAGATGATTTAGCAGCAATTAAGTTCTGCGAATAGGAATCGATAAATCTAAAAGGTCGAATAGGACGGCTTTTGACTACGAGAGTTTGATGATTAAAGGAAATTTCGGCTTCTTCCTGCCGTAAAAATTCTTTACCCAGAATTCCATCGCATTCTATCGGAAATTTTGCGGAAACTACGTGGAAAAGAACCGGGTCATCAAAAATTTGAACATTAATAGTCCCGTACGTTTTAATCGGGTCCGGGGTTATACCGAAAATATTAATTGAATTGTCAGTCCAGACTCTTAGATCTGGATGCAAGGCAGTTAATTTAATGAGATTTATGTCAGCTCCCGTATCAACTAAGAAAATAGCTTTTCGCAGCCTAAATTTATCATGAGTCAATTCTACCGCAGAAGACTCTCCTCCTCGCATTCGGCTAACTCCAAGTACCTCACCGACTCCGTTTGATTTTGACTGATTTTCCGACTCGGGCCGGCATCGTTCCAGCGAGTCGGTTTTTCGTTTAAATTATGATTTTTTCCGTTATCTGCGGCGGACGGTGAATTTTCGCGGGAATTTTAAGGAGATCGCGCCCGATATGGCGTTTTTGTCATATCTTCGTTGAATTTATTCCGAGAAGACCCGTTATCCGAAAACTTTTCGTTTCGCGACTTATACTCTGATTGATGACTGATCGGTGATTGACTTCTTACCGGTGATCTGGCTTCGCGATTATCTCGTCGGGGGTAATCTCGACGATAATACTGATTAGGGGGTGACTTTTCTCTTTCGTCCCGGTGACTATGATATCCATACCCGGATTGGGTTGAAACCGGCGATTTTTCGCGATACCTTTCGGCAGCATAGAAATTTAGAGGCGAATTTGAACGGGGGACCCTTGGGTTTGGCGACATTTCTCGCGGTAATGCGTACTGCGGATAGGGATGCAGATAGGGGTAATGTATCGGTGCGTAAGGGTGATTTAAATAAGAACTTTGTCCCGGCAACCCGTCGTATGACCATGCACCCTCACCAAACCTTCGATCTCCTCTCGCGATTTGATCGATTCGCGAACTAGATGGATTTTGAAATGTAGACCTATCTTCAGTGAATCTCACCCTCCTATCATCATACCTATTTTGACGTAAAATGCCTGGTCTATTGTACTCTAAATTATCGTTATATGGGACCTGATTTCGAGAGTAGAACATACGCGATGTTCTGGAATCAGGTAGAATTCCCTGTTCTATTTTTGATCCGATTTTTAAAGCTGCCTCCCAAGCATCGTCCAAGGTTTTCGGATCCTTGGCATCTACTAATCCTACCATATCGTCGGGTAGACCTCGCATAAAAGCGTTAAGTGCAGTAATTTCCAAGGGTTTACTTAAAATTTCGAGATTCGCAGCCCGGGCATTTCATTCTAAAGTTACTTCTTTTTCTAATGCGATTTTCGCTCCTTCGACTAAGATATTAATGCGGTCTCGAAAATCGCTTACGGTGTCTGTTCTATACATACGGGAATTTTCCAACTCATGCACGTAATAGGAATAAGTTTTTCCCGCCGCGAACCGTTTCTTTAGATGACTTACGAGCTCATCGATAGTGTTAATAGTTTTTCCGTAGGTGCTGTTTCTCGCGATGCCTTGCAATTTACTAAGGCAAGCCTTTACATAAGAGGCCTGTGATTCCGCGGGAATGAAAACCGAACCGTTTCTTACATCCTGGATGAAATCTTTGAGGGACATATTTTTCCCATCGAAATAGGGGATCGCCGATATACTATTTTGAAGGGCGAAACTTTCAGCCATATTATTCATTAAAGTCATGGATGCATTTAATACATCGGCGGGTTGTGATTGATTCGCCATTTTTCCAATTGTTTAATTACAACTTAAAATGCAATAGTGAAATTCAAATTTACAAGTACGCCACTTGTATAATTAAGGATTTTTCTTAATGAACTTCATCCCAGTGCCAAAAGGACATATGCGATCTGTCTCCGGTTCCGCCCGGCTATACAGGCCGGTAGTGTTAGAAAACGCATAAATAATATTGTAAGTTCCACATTTAGCATCTTATCAGGATTTTTTTTTTTTTTTATTTGCTAAGATATTTCCTTTTTTCGCTCAACCTCTGTAGGTTATTTAAAATTTATTTAATGACCAAAATAATTTTATTAAGATCGTATTCCTAAAATTGAAGTGTTCAAATGTCGCGAAGTGTTAAGATGGGTCGAGTTGAGAATAAAACAAGAAGATTTCAACAAAAAAAATAAATCACGGATAATTTTCCGCCAATCCTAATTTTTCCGACACACAGAGAGAAAAGTTAAGTGTTTCCTGCTAGGCACTCCAGTAATTTTGGCCGTAGTATCTCCGGCAATATACAAAACTGAAAAAAATTGCAGGAGTTTGGAAAATTTCCTCGATCCCTAATATCACGTGTGAAAATTGTGAATTAACGCCCCCGAAAATGATCAAAGACTGAATGAACGCGCAGTAAAAATTAATAAACCGCATAAGAGGAACAAAGGGGAACACGGAAAAATCGTATGATCTTTTTCGTATTCGAATCCGGAATTAACGAAATAGATATCTTTTAACGAATGTTTTTTTCGAATACTTTTAAATTTAAACGATTTTTTTTTAAACGAATTTAAACGAAAGGAGAATTTTTAGATTCTCGATTAGCGCCGTTTTAACTTTTCACTAACACTCGCGACGCGAACATTTAACGCGAAATTTCACTGCTGAAAGAAAGCCAATTAGCAACATATAATATATATTACATTTCGAAAACTCCAGAGAGCCAATCAAATGAGCATTAAAATTTTTTACATTACTGAAATTTTAAACCTGCCTATCACACCATATAGAATAGGTTAGGGAATTGTAATTTTGGGAAAAGGAATTACATGTAATTTATACATAAAACACAAACAGATCACAGGAGATGAAATTCCTTGGAATGAAAAAAAAAATCAACACAACATCAAACCATTTCTCGGCAGAATATCCCACTTCTGACACCAAATTTACGACTGTTACGTTCGGAGATGAACTCCGGACGCAACCGTCGAATAAAATTATTTTCCCCTTTTTCCGTCACTAATTAGCAACGGAGGACGGAGACTGCCAAGACGAGGTATCAGTCCCTACGGGCCCTGATATCTCGTTTTGTCTATGGTTTGATAAAGAATTAGAGATTATTATATGGTAAAAAGCATATATTTTATATAGAACAATACGAAAGAATTGCTAGGATTTTGGTAGAGGTAGATAGCCTAAAGGGCGTGACGCCCTATTTGCCTGAGCATAGGCTAAAGGGTTGAAAGGTTGGGTTTTTCTAGTATTCCCTCGGGAATCCGATAAAAGGGTTTTCCCCCAAATGGCCTGAGCCTATCGTTTTCCCTTGGGTTCTTAGAAAAAGGTAAATGGTTTAAAGGAAAACCTGTAAATGATTTAAATTTGATTAACTCGAATTATAATTAGAATATTGTCTCCCTTGTGATCTATCCATGAATAACTGGAAACGGAAACAGGAAAAGATTGATTAATTAGTTTTTAGAATGACTTACAACTACCAGAGATCGGATGAACCTCTGGGCAGGACCTGAACGAGCGTCTACGGCACTTTGTACCCTGGTGTAGGCGCGACCCGTTTTCCACGACGATTGTCTTGAACTCCGAGGACTTGGCTGCTTCGGAGGCGGAAACGAAGTGACGTCCACGACGTCGGGCCCAAGCGTCGAAGCCGTCGGAGGACCCATGGTGGGAGACGACTTGCGTCTCTCTCCCTGAGATCTGCCGACGCTGCAGAATGAACCGACGTCGTGAGACGTTGCTTATGCTAGGATTTTCCATGCATTCCTTAGCAGCCGTTATCATATGTTTCGACTTAAAGCGTCCGTCTCGAAATTCCCCAGCCCACCCAGGCGTTGGGAACGAATGTAACTCTAGAGGTTCTAAAGTTTCTCAGAGTTTACATTAAAATGAATAAACGCGACTTTCAGGCGACTGAATATAATATTCAATCGTCTGAAAGTAGCTTGAAAATTTCAATGATAAATTAATTAATAAATGAAATGAAGTTAATTTAAAAAAAAATGTGCTCGCACATAACAGCTATGTCGACCACGCTGATCGACTACTCGCATGTTACAAAATTGATCGCAAATCAAAAAAGTGGTGGTCCAGACTATTTTGGCACTTTATCGATCTTACCGTTACAAATTCATTCATTGTGTATACAGCTAGAGATATAAAACCGATATTGACTCAAAAGAAATTTCGCTTGTTACTCGTAGAAAACCTGGTTGGACACAAAATTCCCACACAAAAAGGACGAAAGCGTCAATCGCATAACCCAAGTACTTCACAAAACGGAAAACCGCAAGTATCTCTACACGAAGAAAAAATTCCCAGAATTTTTGTACGGAAATGTCCTGAAAAATTACCGTGCTGTCCCATAAACGCAGTGCATGTTGTTGGCAAAGTAAAATTTACATTGCTAGGCTGAATTTTTGCAAAGTAACATGTGAAATTTCGGATCAAGAGCACAGTAAAAATTCCTGTGCCACAATACAGCAAAAATTCCTGTGCCACAATACAGTAGAATTTCCTGGGTCATCGCATAGTAAACATTTTTGGCTCGCAGTTCATTCCAAAATGGAAACAAATCGAATGCAAACAAAAAATACGTAAAAATTTTGCACACGATCTCTTTTATTGGGTATAGATGAAACAAATTGCAAGCCTACAAGTAATTATTATTTTTTTTTATTACTACACCAAGTACAGCGGCGGTCATGAGTCGATTTCCGCCAGATAAACAATACTTTCGAAACGTAAACACAAACAACGTGGCTCGTCTTACCAACAGCGAGCAGCGAGCTGCTGCTTGGAAACGAAATCTAAAAATTGTTCACCAGACGGGGATCGAACTCACGACCTACGACTTCGTAGTCCAGTGCGTTAACCGCCTGAGCCACGAAGCCGATGTAATATCAATAGTTCTTAAAATCGTAAAAGCCTTATCGACATTTACTTTCAGCTGACAAGATATATCAATGTTTGTTGTGTATTATTTGTATGCACGAAAAAAAAAATTCTATTTTACTTTCAACTTGAAAAAGTAATATTTATATTTTATTAAAATTTAAAGCAATAGGACCAGTTCAGACCCCTACGTCGGACTACTCGGTCGCCATATTCGTGCTCTTTTTTTCACGGCAGTTAGACTCGGTAGCATTCGGATATTTTCGGAAACTTTCGCTTCCACTTTGAGAAGTGGCATAGTAAAAATAGTGAAGCAACATATTATAAATTCTTCAAATATTGGGGATTATTTGATTTGCACTAACTTAAAAACTCAATGTCCTGTAAATTTTACTGTGCTACACTGAACATTTCGACTAGCTCGTACGTAAAAATATCTAGCCGTTATTGCAAATATTCCTGTCCAGAAAAGCAATATTTCAGGTGACTAGCACGGTAATTTTTCAGGAAATTTTTTCTCCGTGTAGAAAAAAGACATTCTCAAGCAGCACATATGCCTTTTTACGCGGAGAACTCCAGACAATGTGCTCATTGCAGTCAGAAATCTGATCAAAAAAGGACAAAATGGATCTGTACGACCTGCAATGTACCATTATGTCTTTTGCCGAACAGGAATCGCTTTCAGAAGTATCACGCCTAATTTATAATTTTAAAAAATATAAAAAAAAAACAAAAAGAAACAAAAAAAAAAAAAAAAAAAAAAAAAAAAACAAAAAAAAAAAAAATGGAGCTAGTACTCTTCACGTCCACGTCGTTAGCTCTGGGTGATGCCGAGAAAGAGAAATATTCAAATAATATTTCGCATAATTGATCCACACATCTTGAGTGCGACTGTACTCGCCATTTTCAATTTCTAATTTTGGCAATCTGACATCAAATTCGTAATGTGTGACCCCATACACCCACAAATGACATTTCTATCATTATCATAGCAGATTCACAATTGTATAGAATGTGACATCGAATTCGTTATCAGCGTACCTGAACATCCCCTAATACGTATTTTCATCAACATTCTCGCTTTTTATATCTCGCTGACCCCCATCTTGAATCTTTCATTATCAATTTCATAAAGCTGACATCGGATTCGTAATCAGCGACCTTGAAAACCCTCGAGTAGCAAATTTTGTCCCAATCGAATTATATTTTAAATTTTTGTCCGCCATATTGGATCCGCCATCTTGAATTTCGAAAAACTAACCACGGATTCGTAATCAGCGACCTTGAAAACCCCCGAGTAGCAAATTTTGTCCCAATCGAATTATATTTTAAATTTATGTCCGCCATATTGGATCCGCCATTTTGAATTTCGAAAAACTAACCTCGGATTCGTAATCAGCGACCTGGAAAACCCCCGAGTAGCAATTTTTGTTCCAATGAATTATATTTTAAATTTTTGTCCGCCATATTGGATCCGTCATCTTGAATTTCGAAAAACTAACCTCGGATTCGTAATCAGCGACCTTGAAAACCCCCGAGTAGCAATTTTTGTCTTAATCGAATTATATTTTAAATTTTTTTCCGCCATATTGGATCCGCCATCTTGAATTTCGAAAAACTAACCTCGGATTCGTAATCAGCGACCTTAAAAACCCCCGAGTAACAAATTTCAGCTAAATTCGATAAAAGGAAAAATGTGTGACTCAAAGGGTTAATACAGGCGATGCATGCGAATGCATTCCACACTAGGTAATATGTCTCTTAACTACTACTTTGCACTGAATTGCCTTCGTCGTTGAATATTCTGCGAGTTGCAACAACTGAATATATAACAAAGTGTGATTAACCGTTGGTTCTCGAATTTCACACTCTCCAACATCCAGCAATGATAAGGTAGTTATATTTAATTGCGGACTCCCGCAGTCATACCCAATTAGATCTGCGCCGTAACTTACTGATGTTAATAAAAATATCGACCATATAATCTGTGAATTGATCATCTTGTCTTTGTTGGATAAATCTCCTAAAATCATACGTAGTTTTTATTAGATTATGATGTTATAGGTGATTTTTTTAATCTATTGATATTAACTACTACTGTTTTTTCCTTATTTCTAGCTTTCTTTTGAATATTGATTTTTACGTTATTCTTATTTTTCATTTCTAATACTTCATGGGGGCCTGTGTACTGATTTTGTAATTTATGAATTTTTCCACCCTTGAGTAAAAATACAAAATCGCCAGGTCTTAGAGTAAGAGGATTTATGTTTCTATCATAATATTCTTTAGACTTAGTCTTAGATGCTTGTAAATTACCCCTAGCTATCTGTCTAATATTATGTAATTTGGTTACTAAATCGGATAAATATTGATTATATGTTGTAACGTGGCAACACGTTACAGCTGCAGTTATGAGCGAGAACCAACTCGTTGGGATGCTGCAGTGCTAATAATAGGGGGGACTGCCGATAGAGGCGCTAATATTTTTCTAGCACTGCAGTCGCGGGGGTCATATCCGCTGGGTAAATGGGGGGACTGTCGTGATGGCGCTAATTTTGAGGATGTGGCTCCAAACCGTGGAGCTGATACTACACCATAAGAGGGGGGACAGCCGATCGTGGCGCTAATTTTTAGGAGTAGTTTTGGCTCCCGGAAATAAACTACCGCTTTAAATAATTACAGACTTTGTCTTGCCGGGAGGCTCAATCCGGGGCAAGGGTGATTTTTAAAGGGGGGACTGCTGTAGTGGCGCTAATTTTTGGAATCACCTTGCATTGCGTTAAATAGCATAGGCGCCAATGTATTGAAAGAAGATACTGCGCAGTTATTAGTAAACTAGCACAGGCGCCAATGTATTGAAAGAAGATACTGCGTAGCTAGTGAGTAAGTTTAGTTAGTAAGGCATTAGGAAACTAGCACAGGCGCCAATGTATTGAAAGAAGATACTGCGTAGCTAGTGATTAAGGTTAGTTGATTAGATAGTTTTTAGTTTGAGCAAGTGCACTTTTTAGTCGATCTCGGCCTAAAGGAAGTGGCCAGTAATTATTTAACAAAAAGTTTAGGAAAAAGGGGAGATTACATCATGCCTCGTATAAATTCGTTTTGGTTTTCATCTGAAACTGAAAAGAAAATTTTATCGTTTAAATTCTTTTCTTTTGCATTTTTTTTAATATGTTTGGATATCGTGTAGTAGCGGATTTGAGTAATTATAAAACTTAGTACGCATACTTGGGCGTTTTTCACATCATTTTAGAATATTAATATCGTTAGAAGGTTCTCGATATTTTGATAATTTCGAAAACAGATTATATTTTGCATCGCGAATAATATTATATCGTTTATTGTTTTGAAATTCTCGTTAATAACTGAACATAAAGAGCCCGATTAGAAAGGTTCTCGTCGCTTTGTTATGATGGTTACGGAATAAACAAAGGCATCCGTTGTTTTGATAGAGGTATCGAGACAATGGATGTTTACCACTACCGCTTCTGGAAGTCTCTAGAAGGTTCCAGAAGGCGTGAGGGGAATCGGTGGAAAAGGGGAAGAGACGCCGCGGTGAAAGCCACGGTAGTCACGCGGTACCGCGGGAGCGAATCAGCGCGCTCCGTCTCTGGTACCGGCGGGCGGCGAGGACCGCGTTCTGGCAAGGCGGCGACGAGCCTCGGCCATTCTCGTTCTGGCAGCAGCAGCGGAAGGACTACCTGGGCTGTGGAAGGTGAGCGTCGCTTGGTGAAAAGGTAACACGAGTTCCGGAAGGCAAATCGATCTTTTTTTTTATTTTAATTCTTGTCGTTTTTGCAATCGCCTTCCGGGATTCGTTCGTGAGTTCCTCGCTCGCGTTCTTGAGTGAAGTGCCGCGGATCACTCGTGCTTTCGTTTCGTCTTTTTTTTTTTGCTTAAAAATATTTCGGTTCCGGTCGTTTCGGTTAAAATTAAAATGTCGGGTTTCGTTATCCTGGAAGCATCGCGGAGAAAATGTAATTTTGGGACGTAGTGCGGGTTTCGTCCTTTGTTCGGCTAACGCGTTTCAACACCCAAGTTCGTGCGCGGTAGGCTGGCACCACGCGGTAAAGTCAAAATAATAATTTCTTTGTTCCGTGTCGCCCGGGTTGAAAAAGTTCCAAGGAAAGTAAAAATTCCGTAACACTTAAATAACTCTTAAAATGGATATCGCCTTTGAATTGTATTCAAAGGGTTTAATTAACCTTAAAGGAAACCTTTTGCGGCTATCGTCCGTGACATTGGTCATGGAGACTAAACATTTCTTTATATTTAAATAATTCTTCAAATGGATATCGCCTTTGAATCTTATTCAAAGGGTTTAATTAACATTAAAGAAACCTTGTTGCGGTTATCGTCCTTGACATTGGTCATGGAGGCTAAACTTTTCTTTATATTTAAATAATTCTTAAAATGGATATCGCCTTTGAATCTTATTTGTTTGGGAGGATTCATTGTACGCGGTAAGTTTGTTATATATTTTGAATTTTTGTACCGTTCTTATGTAGCGACAGTTCATTTGGCGCTAATTGCGCTACTATCACGTGGGCTGCAAAACCGCACAAAAATCGGCGTCGTTTCCGCCTTCTTCAGTTGGACGGTAGAGATCGAACGCGTCGGATGTCGCGCAAATTATCGAACACGCACCTTTTCGCTGTAAAAATTCTTCGCGACTCGACCACGATCAATTCGATCTCTTTAAATTTACTCGACTGTAACGCTTATTATCAGTAAAAAATAAATCTCAGATTCGTCTAAAAAATGGCGGTTTTATTTCACTCCAAAAATCCAATCTGGACGGTGGTCGTTTTTCTCCAATAATGGAATTATCCAAAGTCAAAGTAAATATTATTATTACTTTCTTTAACAGAAAAAGTGGTCCTTCGAGCCGGATACAGGCTCATAAAAGTGCAAATTTAGTGCAAAGTGCAGTGGTTTAAAATTGCCAAAAATATCATTTATTTTCGACAAATATTTTCGGCGAAAATTCTAGTGGCGTCCCTATGACGTCATCAAATTCATCGCGTCTTATCGTTCGATTAGCTCGACCGACGATTCATTCTTCGTGAATTTTCGGAATTCATCGTGCTTCATTGAATTGGAGTCTCTCACGCGTGTTGGGCATCGGCATTCGGTTTGCAGACTCGGGAGCAGTCGTGTACTTACGCTCGGATTTCTCCCCTCCCGACTGGACTTAGTGGGGCTCTCATGCACAGGAGTGCCGACGCCTACGTGCTTCAGCATAGCTGCTATCGTTTCGAACCGACTTCTTTGCCCTGCGCGATTACTTGTTTATGTGAACGAAGTCGAATTCCAAAACGCCAATTTATCGACATTTTCGCAGCATTGGACCTTCAGTGACATTTACAGTGATTGGGAAAACCTCATACTATTTAACAAGGTTCTGTTTTGTGACTTTAAAAAAGTGATTGTGCTAGGAACTCGTTATAGACCAGTGCAACATTGTGAGTAGTCCGTGTTTAATAGACAATGGAGTCCAAGCTCGACAAGCTTTTGATTGAGCTAACGCAGGTTATTAGCTCGCTTGGTCGATTCGTGACCAATTTCAAGAAGATTGGTCAGAAGAATTATACGGTGGCAGTGGCACGCAGTCGCCACGCCATTCTTACTTCTACTTGGCAACGCTGTGTGGACCTAGATTGTCAAATTCATGCCGCAGCTGAGGAGGCAGATAAAACATCAATTGAATATTTTACGAAGTCCGAATTTCTTAGAGCAGAAGAAATCTATCTTGGAGCATCTGATTTCATCGTCGCCGTTATAGATAAGTTGAATCCTAGCCCAACCAGTCCTGCTTCACCTGCACATTCATCAACTTTTGTTGAAACGCGCACGCAACCTTATGTTGCGTTACCTCGTATAACTATACCCAAATTTTCGGGTAATTACCTAGATTGGGCGAATTTTCGAGATATATTTGAATCTCTTGTTGCGAATAATGAATCGCTTTCAAATGTGCAAAAGTTACATCACTTGAAAACAAATTTAACAGGTGAAGCAGAGCTAGTTTTAAAAAATGTAACCATTACGGATGCAAATTACGTTTCAGCTTGGAACATATTGAAAAACCGTTATGATAACACTCGCGCGATCGTAACAGCTCATTTAACGGCATTATTTGCAATTCCAAGTGTCAAACATGAGAGTGCTACCGAGCTGAAACGTTTACGAGATGCTTTAAATGATTCGCTAACCGCAATGCGTAATTTAAACCGCGATGTAGATAGTTGGAATGACTTATTAGTATTTTTAGTTGTACAACGACTAGACCCTAGTTCGCGAAAAGATTGGGAATTAAAATTGGGGGATAGTGCGGTCTTTCCCGAGTATGATGAGCTGGATAAATTCATTGCTTCACGAATTCGCGCTCTTGAAACTATGTCCGCGCCCCAAATTTCACCCGTGCCTTCGCGAGCGTCGCAAGCGTCGAATTCAAAGCTAAATTCTAATCGTAAGTCGTCTACGCGCGCACTTCATTTAACAGAGAATTTACCGGTTTGTATTTTATGTGAAAATCGCCATTTTTTGTACCATTGTCCCTCGTTCAAAGAACAGTCGGTTGAGAAACGACTAACATTGATCCGCTCACATCGATGTTGTATGAATTGCCTTCGCCAAGGTCATTCTGCGGTCAACTGTAAGAGTAAGTATCGGTGTACTCGCTGCAAACGCGAACATCACACGTTGTTACACTTTGAATCGCCGCCAAGTGCCTTAAATGTCAATGCCCCAAGCTTTGACAACTCTAAACAGGCAGTCAATAAAACCGCGCTTAATGCAACACCGATATTTACTCCACAGGTAGCGAACGATATAAAAGATAATTCTTTGAGTTCTCAAGGTCATTATAGCGTCAACAGCCTCAACTCTCGAGTAGTCGATTCATGCGACACAGCAAACCCTTTTATAAGGTTGGCAACTGCCTACGTCCATCTCATATCCTCGGAAGGTCGCGAAATACAGGTCCACGCCTTGATAGATCCTGGGTCAGAATCCACATTCGTTTCTGAAACTGTAGTGCAGACTTTACGCTCAAGACGACGTCGCGCGCATATAGAGGTTACGGGAGTCGGCGGAATTGCAACCGGGGTTGTGCGTTCACTCGTGTCCCTCACTTTGACTCCAATTCAAAAACGTGAGCCACGAATCCCGATTACCGCGTTAATATTGCCAAAATTAACCACTTATCGGTCACCTTCAACCGTGGAATCCTCGCAATGGACGCATTTAAGGGGTATCGAATTAGCGGACGCTCGTGTTCCCGATGCTTCACCGATTGAATTGTTAATCGGTGCAGACGTTTACGGTTCGATTCTACTAGAAGGACTCTGTAAAGGTCCAATCGGTTCCCCGATTGCCCAAGCGACTATATTTGGTTGGATAGTAACAGGGCCTGCCTCTGAAAAGGATAAGTCATATCCTAAAACTTTATCGGCAATGCACTGCGTTCACGCTCCAAGTTTAGACGATTTACTCGTACGTTTCTGGGAGGTCGAAGAATTAATTTCACCTCCGCACCTCTCAGAAGATGAAATTGCGTGTGAAAACCATTTTAAGCGTACGCACGCCCGGCTGCCCGACGGCCGTTACCTAGTCAGGATACCTTTTAAAGGGGAATCTCCTATCGACATTGGATCGTCACGAGCAATAGCTCTTAATTCGTTAGGAAAATCCGAACAGCGGTTACTCAAAAACCCAATTCTTAGTCAAAGCTATCACGCGTTTCTTTCCGAATACATTGAACTCGGACAAATGGAATTGGCTCCATTTACGTCCTCAGGAATTAAACCAGTATACTTGCCTCATCACCCCGTGATCAAGGAAGATAGTTGCACCACTCGCGTCCGCATAGTATTTAATGCGTCTAGCCCCACTACAAACGGTACTTCTTTAAACGACCATATGCACACAGGGCAAAAACTCCAACACGATTTAGCCTTCATACTTCTGCGCTGGCGACGGTTTCGGTACACCTACATGGCTGATATTGAGAAAATGTTTCGCCAGATAAGGATTCATCCAGATGATACCGATTATCAGCGGATTCTTTGGCGTTCTTCTCCGCAGCACGATGTCTCCGAGTACCGACTTACTACGGTTACGTACGGAATGGCGGCTGCCCCATATTGGATCAGCCATATTGAATTTCGAAAAACTAACCACGGATTCGTAATCAGCGACCTTGAAAACCCCCGAGTAGCAAATTTTGTCCCAATCGAATTATATTTTAAATTTATGTCCGCCATATTGGATCCGCCATCTTGAATTTCGAAAAACTAACCTCGGATTCGTAATCAGCGACCTGGAAAACCCCCGAGTAGCAATTTTTGTTCCAATCTAATTATATTTTAAAATTTTGTCCGCCATATTGGATCCGTCATCTTGAATTTCGAAAAACTAACCTCGGATTCGTAATCAGCGACCTTGAAAACCCCCGAGTAGCAATTTTTGTCCCAATCGAATTATATTTTAAATTTTTTTCCGCCATATTGGATCCGCCATCTTGAATTTCGAAAAACTATCCTCGGATTCGTAATCAGCAACCTTAAAAACCCCCGAGTAACGAATTTCAGCTAAATTCGATAAAAGGAAAAATGTGTGACTCAAAGGGTTAATACAGGCGATGCATGCGAATGCATTCCACAATAGGTAATATGTCTCTTAACTACTACTTTGCACTGAATTGCCTTCGTCGTTGAATATTCTGCGAGTTGCAACAACTGAATATATAACAAAGTGTGATTAACCGTTGGTTCTCGAATTTCACACTCTCCAACATCCAGCAATGATAAGGTAGTTATATTTAATTGCGAACTCCCGCAGTCATACCCAATTAGATCTGCGCCGTAACTTACTGATGTTAATAAAAATATCAACCATATAATCTGTGAATTGATCATCTTGTCTTTGTTGGATAAATCTCCTAAAATCAGACGTGGTTTTTATTAGATTATGATGTTATAGGTGATTTTTTTAATCTATTGATATTAACTACTACTGTTTTTTCCTTATTTCTAGCTTTCTTTTGAATATTGATTTTTACGTTATTCTTATTTTTCATTTCTAATACTTCATGGGGGCCTGTGTACTGATTTTGTAACTTATGAATTTTTCCACCCTTGAGTAAAAATACAAAATCAGCGACCTTGAAAACCCTCGAGTAGCAAATTTTGTCCCAATCGAATTATATTTTAAATTTTTGTCCGCCATATTGGATCCGCCATCGTGAATTTCGAAAAACTAACCTCGGATTCGTAATCAGCGACCTTGAAACCCCCCGAGTAGCAAATTTTGTCCCAATCGAATTATATTTTAAATTTTTGTCCGCCATATTGGATCCGCCATCTTGAATTTCGAAAAACTAACCACGGATTCGTAATCAGCGACCTTGAAAACCCCCGAGTAGCAAATTTTGTCCCAATCGAATTATATTTTAAATTTATGTCCGCCATATTGGATCCGCCATTTTGAATTTCGAAAAACTAACCTCGGATTCGTAATCAGCGACCTGGAAACCCCCCGAGTAGCAATTTTTGTTCCAATCGAATTATATTTTAAATTTTTGTCCGCCATATTGGATCCGTCATCTTGAATTTCGAAAAACTAACCTCGGATTCGTAATCAG
The DNA here is from genome assembly GCA_030407085.1 of Trichopria drosophilae. NCBI lineage: Eukaryota > Metazoa > Arthropoda > Insecta > Hymenoptera > Diapriidae > Trichopria > Trichopria drosophilae. The sequence continues at coordinate 48,307,332 of CM059586.1, forward strand.
CGACCTTGAAAACCCCCGAGTAGCAATTTTTGTCCCAATCGAATTATATTTTAAATTTTTTTCCGCCATATTGGATCCGCCATCTTGAATTTCGAAAAACTAACCTCGGATTCGTAATCAGCGACCTTAAAAACCCCCGAGTAACAAATTTCAACTAAATTCGATAAAAGGAAAAATGTGTGACTCAAAGGGTTAATACAGGCGATGCATGCGAATGCATTCCACACTAGGTAATATGTCTCTTAACTACTTAAACAACTTAACAAAAACCCAATTCTTATCGATCCACTTGGATGGGTAGCGCCCGTCCTCATACAAGCACAGATCTTGATGCAGGAAGTTTGGCTCCAAAAGCATATCGGATGGGATGATGAACTTCCTCCGGAATTACTACAACGGTGGAAAGCGTACTGTTCTGAGCTATCTTCCTTGTCAAACCTCTCTATTCCCAGGTGGACCGGTCAAATCAGTAATGCTGTTTCTGAAGTCCATGGGTTTGCGGATGCATCAAGCCGTGCGTATGCTGCTGTCGTGTACCTTCGACTGTCCTCTCCGTCAAACGTCCCTAATGTTACGCTACTGATGTGTAAAACGAAAGTCGCTCCGCTTAAGACGTTAAGCATTCCGAAGCTCGAACTTAATGCCGCCTTCTTGCTGGCTAAAGTTTTTGCTGCAGTTCTTTCAAACATGAATCTTCTAGACGCTCCAGTGCATTGTTGGTCTGATTCAACAGTCACGTTGGATTGGATTAGTCAACATCCGTCCCGCTGGAGAACATTCGTCGCGAATAGAGTTTCCGATATTCAAACTCGTCTCCCTCAAGCTGAATGGCACCATGTCCCATCAGAGGATAACCCCGCCGATTGCGCTTCACGTGGCCTCTCCGCTCTGGAATTACAAGCGCACCCGTTGTGGTTCTCGGGCCCCACTTGGCTCCAATATAATTCTAGCGAATGGCCGAAACGTCCTGTTACTCGCGATGCTTCCGCCGAATTAGAATGTAGAAACCCCACGACGCAGTCTACTGTTACTAAACAGGTCGCAGAATGGGAGCTTCCAATGCAATTTTCATCGTGGCCAATATTGCTACGAGTTACAGCTTACGTTCGGCGTTTTATACAGTTGTGTCATAGGTCCGTTGATCGCACGAGAGCGCCCCTTTCGGCAAGTGAAATTCATGCAGCCAAAGTATTCTGGATAAAGGCTGTTCAGCAAATTAATTTTCCGGACGAATTGCAAGCCTTATACAGAAAGCAACCGATTGCGCGTCGTAGTCGATTAATAAGTCTTAATCCATTTCTCGATGAGGACGGTGTATTGCGCGTTGAGGGTCGACTGCGCTATGCCCCTTTAGAATTCAATGAAAAGTATCCAGTGATCTTGCCTGCGCATAGAATTAGCCAATTAATTGTGGCACATGTGCATCTCATGGGTTTGCACGGGGGAGTGCAACTTACATTACGCATCTTGCGGCAGTACTACTGGGTGATTGGAGCGAGGACCATGGTAAAGATGCATATTCACCGTTGTATTGCATGTATCCGTTACGATGCAAGAACTGCAACTCAGCTTATGAGCGACCTACCGAAGTTGCACGTAAACCCAGCTCGTCCCTTTCTAAATTGCGGCGTGGACTACGCGGGACCCTTTTCTATCCTGCCACGTGCCGGCCGAGGTCAAAAGACCTTTAAGGCTTATATTGCCATCTTCGTCTGTTTTTCGACTCGTGCAATACATCTGGAGCTAGTGCAGGATTACTCCTCTGAGCGTTTTTTAGCGGCTTTCAAAAGATTTGCGTCACGTCGCGGTATTCCAGCCAATATTTTTAGTGACAACGGCACCAATTTTCGAGGTGCTGATCGTGAATTGTCACATGCCTTTCGAGCAATTTGTCGCGATTCCACTCTTGCTGTTAAACTGGCCGCAGACGGAACTACGTGGCACTTTATCCCTCCCACAGCTCCTCATCATGGAGGGCTCTGGGAAGCTGGAGTCAAGAGTGTAAAGCACCACCTTCGACGAGTGATCGGTACCCGAACTTTATCCATAGAAGAATTCAGCACCTTGCTCACACAAATCGAAGCCTGCCTCAATTCGAGGCCGCTGTGCCCTCTTTCAGATGATCCTTCTGACCTGGTTGCCCTTACGCCGGGACATTATTTGATAGGCTCCCCTCTTGTCAGCGTACCTGAACCTACGAAGTTAGCTCTCAACGAAACTTATCTATCACGTTGGCACCGCGTGAGTCGAATGCTCGAGAGTTTTTGGAAAATTTGGGCTCAAGATTATCTCCACTCTTTACAACAAAGAGTTAAGTGGAAATCTCAGAAGCCCGATTTACGCGTGAATGACTTAGTATTGCTAAAAAATGACCTACTCCCGCCGTCTAAATGGGAGTTAGGACGTATCAAATTCGTACATCCTGGTGCAGATGGTCTCGTACGGGTCGTAACCGTTCGAACGGCCACTGCTGAGCGTAAACGACCCATTACTCAGCTATGCAAGTTGTTCTCTGTAGATTCCTAGTTTACGTATGCAAGAGTTGTCACGGCGGGCGGTTTCCTAAGGAAGTATGTCAGAATTTTGTATTGCGTTTTAGTTATAAGCTTATTAGTTAGCTCTAACATCCGTGAAAGCCACTAATTTCGTAATTTTTCGTCTCAAATGTTTTGGAGACGAGGCGGGCGGACTGTTTGGGAGGATTCATTGTACGCGGTAAGTTTGTTATATATTTTGAATTTTTGTACCGTTCTTATGTAGCGACAGTTCATTTGGCGCTAATTGCGCTACTATCACGTGGGCTGCAAAACCGCACGAAAATCGGCGTCGTATCCGCCTTCTTCAGTTGTACGGTAGAGATCGAACGCGTCGGATGTCGCGCAAATTATCGAACACGCACCTTTTCGCTGTAAAAATTCTTCGCGACTCGACCACGATCAATTCGATCTCTTTAAATTTACTCGACTGTAACGCTTATTATCAGTAAAAAATAAATCTCAGATTCGTCTAAAAAATGGCGGTTTTATTTCACTCCAAAAATCCAATCTGGGCGGTGGTCGTTTTTCTCCAATAATGGAATTATCCAAAGTCAAAGTAAATATTATTATTACTTTCTTTAACATTATTCAAAGGGTTTAATTAACTTTAAAGAAACCTTGTTGCGGTTATCGTCCTTGACATTGGTCATGGAGGCTAAACTTTTCTTAATATTTAAATAATTCTTAAAATGGATATCGCCTTTGAATCTTATTCAAAGGGTTTAATTAACTTTAACGAAAACCTTGTTGCGGCTATCGTCTTTGACTTTGGTCAAGGAGACTCTAAACTTTTCTTAACACTTAAATAATTCTTAAACTGGATATCGCCTTTGAAACTTATTCAAAGGGTTTAATTAACTTTAAATAAAACCTTATTGCGGCTATCGTCCTTGACATTGGTCATGGAGACAATAAACTTTTCTTAATGTTTAAATCATTATTAAACTGGATATCGCCTTTGAATCTTATTCAAAGGGTTTCATCAACCTTAAAGAAAACCTTTTACGGCTATCGTCCTTGACAGGGATCAAGGAGATAATTAAAATGTTGTAGAGCTTAAGTAACTCGTCCCGCGGATACCGCCTTCGAAGAGATTTCGAAGGGTTTAACCTAAAATTCAAAAGAGATTTCTTCACGGCTATCGCCCTTGAAAATATTCAAGGAGAGCACTCTTAATCTTGCAATCTTTCACGCGTTTATTGAAATACGATACGTCTTACCTTGGAATTTATTCAAACGATAAATGACATCGTGGTGCAAGTCCTGGCCTCGTGGCGTATTTCGTTTCGCGGAAATAACCGTACCCGCGTTCGGAAGTGTTCGGATCAAGCGGCGCTGGCCTACGTAGTCGAAGCTAGTGTCGATCGCGGATAATGTGGAAATCTTGCTTACCGGCACTGTGTGCAACCGCGAGATTAATTAATTTCTTTGGCACCGATATTTTCATAACAATGATGGCTACGGACACCCGCTGTGGAGGTGTGGCGCGATTTTTTGTATTGAATTTTGTCCGAATGGCTCCCGGCCCCTACGGGGCAACCCAAAATTTTTTTGGTCAGGAAAAATTCGGTTTCGCTTCGTTCTGACGTCAGGTAAATAATATTGAATTCGCGTTTCGGTATCGTGACGATCGTGTGGGGTTCGGTCTTGAGGTTAACCCGTCCTCGCTGTTCGTGACCGCTAGTTTCTATCGTCGAGTTTCGGTTTCGAGTTTTGACTGCGCCTGCGAATACCGCCCTCTCCCGTGCCGAGGGGATCTCGGGGCTGAGCATAGCGGGCACACCATCACCTTGCGGCGCGCCTATAAATTCGGTATGCTTCGGCATGCCTGGCGCCCTTATTAACATCTTGCGCGTCGTAGGGTTTTGTGACCCCAGGGATTCGGTTGGTTTTGTTTCCGGTTGCGGGCGGTTGCGAGCGGTGACGACAGTGGAGAAATTTTGGGGTTATGTTTTTTTTGGGGGGGGGGGGTCACAATGTATCTGAATGGGTATCGGCTAGAGCGTCGTCACTCGAAGTAGGTCTCGCTAATCTACCGAATACTAATTCATATGGTGTATGTTTAGTGCCTTCGTGAATGCTAGTATTGTAAGAGAACATTGCGAACTCCAACAACTCATCCCATTCATTTTCGACATTAGCATACTGTTTTAAATATTGGGCTAAAACATGATGTGATCGTTCTAGTGAACCATTCGATTGTGGATGAAAAGCTGTAGTTTGACAATTTTTTATTCTGAATTTCTTTGACACTCTTTTCATCAGTATACTAAGAAAATGTCTACCCTGATCTGTTAGAACTATTGTAGGAGCTCCAAATATGCATATGAAGTTTTTAATAAATGCATCTGATATAGTTTCCGCAGTGGCGTTTTTCAAGGCGACGCCTATAGAATATTTTGTAAGTGCGTCTTGCATCGTTAGTATGCATTCATTTCCGGAACTAGTTTGAGGTAAAGGCTTTTCTGATGAAAGTAGCTGTACTACAAGTATAATCCCTATAAACAAGACTCTCATATAATTACAAGCGAACTTCACATACAGGTAAGTTTATTTGATTTCAAATGTGTCTGACTCTGAGATAGTCTCTGGCCAAAAAACACAGTTTTATCAAAAAATGTCTTACCGAGACATGATTCCAATTAAGGCACGACTCGCCTAAACTAAGAAACAAATAAATGAAATTCCTATGAAAATTTTTAGCATATGAATTTGAGCCAATCAGGGCGAAAAGTACGTTTCTCCGAGCTATAAATTAGCGACGATGTTAAAAAAATCACAATATATCTATATACAGGGCGACCGATTTATCTGAAGACATTAAAGTACCTCGAGAACTATGCACAGAATCAAAAAAGGTGTGAGATGAAAGTTGTTCGACACGAAGGGGGGCATCCGGTAATAATGAAATTGACCCCCTCCCCCACCTCCTGGGGGTAGGGTGGGGGAAAAACAATAAAACTTAAATAGGAACCTCCATTTTTTATTGCAGATTTGGATTCTCCGTTAAAAAGTACACCAACTTGACCTAGGAGCTATTACATTGTGGTTCACAGGTGACGCTGTAGTCGACTAAACGCAAATGTAAAAAATCCCTAAAATTTGACGTGTCCAAAATTCACATCACGTCTCATAAATAATAGTAGACGTATTTTATTTTAAAAATACTATTCAATGCCACCACTAGGAAATGTTCGTTTTTCTTTGACTTTATATTATTCTTGTAATGTGTTTTCTAGCCGCTACAATGGAAATCATCTGAAAAATAATCATGGATTTGGTTGTGTGTAAAAAATAGTATATTATGCTTTAAGGGAGGAAAGAGCGTGATCCCCGAGTGGAAGGTTTGCTGCCAGATTTAAGTCCTGAATCATCTATCATATTGAATAAGATCTGAATAATCTAGCACGCTGGAAATAAAATTGCTTCAGCTTCAATGGAACATTTAGAAACTTCTTGGCATATTAATTAATCTCTTTCGAAAAAATAATGTTTTCATTTAGTTTTATAACTTTATGTTTCATGAAAGGACAGAATGTATTTTTATGTTTTTTAAGGAATTGAAATTTGATCGATATAATGAACTATTTATTTCGTTCGGAATGTTCTTGCACGTGCTAGAGCACTTATAGTAGTTGTGATTTTTTTTTATGGAGGTGCTCGAAATTCCTTGGTATCTTAAGAAAAATGCAATCGTTCCGAAGTTTTTACCGCTGCAATGAAGTATTTATTTCGAGTCATACATTCAGCTCCCATGTGATTGAATGACATAGGCGTAAACAACTTTTTCACCCTCAAGAGATCCCAATCCACGGGGTTCGCTTGTGGGTGTAGAGTCGTTTTTATGTCGTAGTCACGAAAATAACGATTTTTCTTAATTTCAGCCCATAATAAACGAATTTTCTTAAATTTAGTGAATGTATAGGTTAACTTTTTGTTGTCAGACAGCAAAAATGTATTTTTACCGATATTTTGGTTGAAATAAGACTTGCCATATTTAGATGCCGTAAGCTAGATTAATCTTATTTCAAGCCATAATATCGTCTAAAATTCAGTTTTCATGTCTGAAGTTAAAACTTTAAACTAAAATACTGACTATATTAAAGAAAATTAGTTCAATTTCGGGTTGAAATTAAACCTCATTAAGAATATTGCAAAGGTCAAATTTTTGCTTCAAAACTATTTTTATGCTGCATATGAGCGTTTTGTTCGGCTTCCTTATCTCGATGTCTACAAAAGAACTTTTTTAAATATATTTTTCCTTGAACCCGAAAACAGGAATCAGTACGTTTTAAAATATTTTATTGCCAGGACGCAAGGGTCTCTGGTTTTATGCAGTGGATTGCCGTCTTTATTCTTAATTTGACCTCATCTGCGCTTTCAGGCTTCATCAGGTATATTTGTCCTTGATGTACCCCAATAAATAAAAATCTAGGGGCTCAAAAAATTTGTTAATTTGGTTTCCTATAAAATACATCATTTCAATTAATTGAATTCATTGCCCAATAAATCTACTCAAAGTTTAAATATGGTCATGTATAAAATTGGATTTCATCCAATACCTTGCGCACTAATCAAATGGAAAAAATACTTCATTAATGCTTATAATAATAGTGAATTCCTTTCATGTAGAAAGTTTCAAACGGAATAAACATTTGATTGCAGATGTCGCGATTTACATTTGCCGCTGAATACAAAATTGTAAACAGCGATCCTAGCGACCTCCTCCCGCCTTTTTCTAGTTTTACGCGTGTTTGCGATTTTCGGGGATTTAAAGGGACAAGCACTACTACCAAACTGTGGGTGGTCCTCAATGCCCCCTACAAAAAAAAATTTCAAACGCTACGTCCTTGAATGACCACCTTCTAACTGGCACCACATTGCAAGCGGAATTGATCAACGTAATTTTACAATAGGGAAACACGCGATAGAGATACTCAACGTATTTTATGGCATAATATACTATACTATGTAACTCACTATAGCTATCCTGAAGTCGCAATTAGCGATTACCGTTTAAATTCATGACTTTCGGCGTTTCGTGTGCCCTCTACCTAGCTATTAAAAGGTACAACACCATATGTTAAATTATTTTAGGCGACTAAATTCTGGAATGAGCAAGACACACCAAAAAGCTAATTTGCAATCTTAATATTTATCGTTTCTTCAAAATACATAACAACATAGATTATAATTGTAAATTTTACATATAATATCTCGTCATAAATAAAAAAAAAAACATTTTTCGCACTTTCGATTATCATACGTTAATTACATGATTCACTCTATCAATTCTATTTTTTTGGCAATGCATGAACAATTTTCATATAAATATACTATTAAATATTTCTGTAATGGTATCATTAAAGTATCCATCAACTAAACATTTTAAATTTGATACCCGATTGATCATATGAAACAAAGATGATTTATATCAAAACGAATACCATTACTACGAGTGACAGAGAGAAGAGAAAAATTATTCGAAAAATAAAAACTTAGCTGGATTCTGAATCGTAGAATTCTTCCTTCACCAAATCTTCAAAATGCAGAAACAATTTCTCGATTTGTTTGAGATTGAATGTCATCCCAAAATTGCTAGAAGTTTCCCATCGAAGATCCAGAAAAACTTTTCAGGAAACTGCATCAATAGGCACAGGAAAAGTGACGGCTTTGTCCAAGTACGGCAATTCACTGGTTTGTAGGTTAGGTTGTGACGAAATACGCCACTGATCTAACCCCCACCCAATTTGAATAACAAAATTCCGCCATAAGAACTCGAATTTTGTTATATTTTGAATGTGACCAAGAAAGAGGTCCAAGAAAAATTCCTGATTGCTCACGGCAAGAACAACAATAGGAAAATCCCGATAAGGCCGCGCAGTGGCAACGTCGGTGACCTCTTCTAAATTCAAGGTCACGTGGATAAAAAACCCAGAGGCTAGAGCATCATCTTCAATTTTACCAACCCAATTCTTATATCCTCCTTTTCATTTACCCGCATTGATTCCTCCCACTTCCCATTACCTGTCCGTCAATTGCAATTCGAGCAATTGAACGGAATCACCGAATTGCTCGTAAAAGCATCCGCTTGTGTACGAATATTTTCGTCACACACTCGATGTGCGAGTCCCCTTCCCCCTCTAGCGCCCCTTCGGCGCTTCATCGTTCGTCGTTTTCATAACGTGTACCCGTTCCATTTTCTCCCCCTCCACGGCTACGTGCATCCATGCATGTTCGGCGACTTGAGTTGCCGCCACCATTTCGTGCCCTAGTCGACAGTCGTCACTCGGAAAATTTTCACGGAATACGGGAACTGCTATAACCCTATGGCTGCTGTCACTCCACCAGGAGTTTTCATAACCAGAGTCGATATCCCGTACGTTTCTCTCCAAGACACGGAAATCTCCGCCGTCCCTCTTCGTCGCTCTAAGACGTTTCCACATACTTTCTCTCTCACTCTTACGTATTAGGGAATGTAATTACCCCTTCTTACTTCCTTATGACGACAAGTCTCAATACGTCCCCCCCCCCCCCACCCTTCTTTGTACAGCCGCCACATCTTTCCACAATTTCGTCGGGTATCGCTGTCCTTTTCCAGCAGCATGCCCGTCTGGTATTACTTTCGTTGTCCTCCTTACCCATGATGCTCTACGTCGATAGAAAATTGGCAAGACCATGTCTGTGGGCACGATCCTCGAAAAATTCGTGAAAAGCCTCGACACACTCCGTTCAGCGATCTCAAGGCGTGCGGTATATCTATAGAGCGTTTCCGGTCAATTCATAAAATTGTGTATTGCGATTTCTAAAAGTGCGGTCCCCAAAAATTGTTCGTGAAAATTATAGCGAATCTCCGTTTTCCCGTTGCGTTCGACCCATTAAAAGTTTAGAGTGTGTACGTGTGTTGCAAGTGGTGAAGTCCTGTGGATCATTCTTGGACAGTTCATTTCTTGTGAGTACCGCCACCCCACCCATCTCTTTGTGCCCCCTTTTCTTTTCGCTCCCCTCTAGCATAACCGGTCATATCCTAAGAAATTTTTCCTTTGCGTGATTTGCGAACTCGCCCCCTTTGTTGACTTTCTGCCGTCCGTTTGTCGCGCCCCAAATTAATGTAGAGTCCCCTTTATTTTCGAGAAATATAAATTTCAGTTGTTGCGTAGATTTTGAGTTTTTATATAACCCCTTTTTTCCCATCCGAAATTCGGGTTACAAATGGCATCTCTGGTGGGGACCATATTTTGAGTCGTTTGCGTTTCTTCACTCACCTTATATCACTCCGAGGAATTTTGCTAAAATTAGCCCCGCACAGGGCTTTCCTCGGAAAGTGCGGTTTTCCAGCAACATAAAACCGTTGAATAACTTACAGTCCACGAATATCTTCTCAATTTTGAAATAAATGGAGTCCTTTCTGCATCAGTACGGAAGAATCCAAAGATGATGACCGCATGGCAGCAAAGTATCGATTCTGGCGTCAATTGTGTTCACCGGAAACTTGATCGGTTGAAGAATGCGTCCGAACGCCTCACAGACCAGCAGAAGAAGAGGCTTCGATAGACAAGGGCAGGTTACATGTACGCTACACTCTCGAACCTGTAGTGCCAATCGACCGGAAACTCACATCAATAAATCCGCAGTTCTAATTAAAACTAGCGCCGCCCACGTAACCCATATGCATTATATTTATGGAGAACCCAGGTAAGAAAAGATTCCCAAGTGATTGAAGGGATGAATAATTAGGAAAAGAACTATATCTATGCTGACTCATCTTGATTATTATATAAAGGAAAATAGTTAATAAAAAACCCGCATGAGGGTATCAGAATTCAGTATCAGTTTGTAGTGAGGGCGTCTGATGCTGATTCCTTCCGCCAAAGCATCACTCAAGAGTTCAGATGCGGACGGAATTGAACGAAACGCCACGCATGTATCTTTTTAATTTTTTAATTTTTATTTGTTTGTATATTTTTTGCATGTCTATTTGTAATTTTTTGCATGTCTATGTATAATTTTTTGCATGTCTATATATAATTTTTTGCAGGTCTATATATAATTTTTTGCATGTCTATATATAATTTTTTGCATGTCTATATATAATTTTTTGCATGTCTATATATTTTTTTTACATATTATATATTGTAACGATTAATTTTCGGGTCGCCAAAACACTATTTGAACTCCGGGCCCGTGGTACAGACTCCGGGGCGGATTCCGATCTGTCCTGCCCGATTCAAACGCGACGTCCGGGATCGGACGCGACCAACGATGAAAAATCGTCCACCGACTGGCTCTACAGCGGAGAGCACGGGACGGTCGTTACAAGTTGGGGATAAAGCGTTACGAATAGAATTGAAATGAAACGGCGCAGTTAAATAAATAACAAAATACGCGTTTATTCAACGAAAATAAAAATATACCAAATACAAAAAAAGGAACTATAAGTTCGGGGCAACGAGCCCCAGAAAAATAACGTGGCGCTTAAGGCGCTACCAGCAAAACAGCGCTTGCCGGATCCCTCGCTGGGATCTCCGGCTCCGGCGGATCCCTCGCCTGGGATCTCCGCGCTGGACCGAGAGAGAGGTAGGAGAGGTGGAGGGCGCGAGATAAAACGTTGCCGCTGAAGCGGGCAACTGAAGCCGGTACTCACCCTTTGCCGCCAACACCTAATCCCAACAGGACACAAAAATAGGCACTCAAGCACGCGCGCTCGGAATATCATTCCCCACGAAAACGTCCGTCAGCACGCGTCGTGCCGTCGCGGTAGCCAGGAGCAATCTCTCTCAATTTCCGCGGTTCCCCCGACGCGTTTCGCGGATCCGCGGTTCCTTATCTCTCGTTCTCTCTCTCTCTCTCTCTCTCTCTCTCTCTCTCTCTCTCTCTCTCTCTCTCTCTCTTACCTCTTCCTTTTTCTAATTGGCCAGACCCCTGCCGATATACGGCCCCTGGCCCCTGAAACATACAAAGTACTAAAATATATACAAAAAAATATACAGTAATTCGGGCACGAGGATGGCCGTGTTAAGGGAGATTTCGTCGCCCCTGGTGCGGGCTCGAGATCTCCGTTACAATATTGTTATATTAATTGCATTTCTTTCTTTTGATTTATTATAATGCATGCTAACAAATTATATTCACATACCATATATTCATATGGAGTTCATTTCCGACATTGGAACGTGACAGTTGTCCGAGTTGGCGCGCTTGGCTTTTTCGTTTCTCAAAACGGTCTTTTTAAAGTTTTGTGAATTGTTTATGTGTCAGAGCATTCTCGTTACATGCACTCGCCGGAAACCAACAGAACTTTTTTGCTCTTGTGTTTTTAAAGTGCTCAGACCGTTTTCAAGTATTTTGACCGTTTCTCGGCCTGTACACAGCGGAGTTTTGACGCCTGTGGGAGGTTTCTATTTGTTCCACGTGCTTGAATTATTAATTGATTGTGGACTCGTAACTTTTTAGTGTGGTGTGCAGTTTTTTTTTGTGTAGTCGACCTGTAAAAGGAAATTATTTAGTGGCACGGCTTAGCTAGTGCTCTTTTTAATAGCAATTTTGCCACGTGCATATCTGACGCGGAGTTGTTGTGCGCATTCGATTGGAATTTCTCTTCCGCTATAGCCTCGTGCTCCGGCTTTCTTTAACACCGATTTCTAACGGGAAGAAGAGGATCCCACACGGCAGCCTACGTCACAAACCACACACACGCGTAACCCATTGCCGAGTAGGCAGGACCTGTCTTCACTGCTTGAACCAGTCTCAACTCAAGTGGGCAGGCCTTCGACCGCATCCAAATGGCGCCTACTCAAAGACCCCACTCTCAAGCCGATCACTAGCTTTTACGAGGTAACTAAGCGCGCGCGGGAAGCCGTGTTGCATTCGAACGGTGACGCTTTGCCGCCTGCGAAATCTCGGAGCCGCAAAACTTTGGTTCAAACTCCCAGCACAAAGCAAATGCTTTGCCCCATAACGGAAACATACCCGTCAGTGCTAGTCAATATGGATCGAGAAGAAATTCGCAAATTCCAGGAAGCTATTATACAGTCTATTTCTTCGAAAATAGACACCGTGAATAGCAAGATTGACACATCTAATGAAGAGCGAAAGCAAGAGTCTGCCCATATGATGAGTGCTTTTACGACTTTCGAGGCAGAAGTTATGCAAGAACTAAGTGGCCTACGAAGCTCCCTTCTCAAGAAAGAAGAGGAAATAAAGAAACTGTATTTAAGGCTCGAACAACAGGACAAACTACTGCGGAAAAAAAATAGTAATTAGAGGTGTTTCGCCAACCCAAGATGTCACTGCGCACGTGGAAAAATGTTTGCTGGATATCTTCGATATTTCCAATGTAGTAGATGTTGCATATCTCATTAAGAAGGATCCGCCTATGATCATCGTAGAGCTAGTTTCCTCTCGAGCCAAAGCTCACATTTTATCTAATAAAAGAAAATTGCTTGAAGGAAAAAAAGATTTACATAGACGGTGATTCTACGCCCTACGAGAGGAAAATCGACTTCCACGCTCGCAAACTGACGTGTTTGGCCAAACAGGATGGCAAGCGTGTCATACGCAAAGCCAGGAAAATCCAAATAGATCGTAAATGGTTCTCTTGGTCTGATGAAGCGGGCAAATTTTCATGCCTAGAAATGAAGGACAGTCCCATGGATTTGGGGGCATCTATACATGCATCCGTCCCTTTACAATTTAAGGATCATTCTCCAGTACGTACGGGTTGTATCATACAGGGGCTTTCAATTAAATGATCAGGACCTGGCTTTAGCAGCAACTCAAGAGGTACCCTCAGAACTACAGACACATTCCCAAGATGATGCAGCGCCCGCTTCACAGCACGAGCTTTCATTAACATTCTGGAATGTACGAGGGCCTCAAAATTTGTCTATGGCGTGCACGCATCTTCCTTCCGGGATCTCCAATTTTTCTGAAACTTTGCGTCCAGACTCCGACTCACTACCTAAGCTGCATGGTTATTCGAGCTTCTGCGTACCTGCTGTACGTCAGCGTTCAAGAGGCAGATTTTCGGGCGGTCTTTACACGGTAGTACCTACTCGAGGTCACCCGGAAATCCTTGAAGTCCCCACCAACTGGATTATAGTTCATATTAAATCGCAGCCTCTAAATATTATTATGGGTTCCTTTTATTTTCCGCCAGACTGTGACCTTGAAACATGCCTTTCAAATTTTCAACCGTCTTTAGACAGTTATCAGACTAAATTTCCCTTAGGTATTTTTATATTTGGTTGTGACTTTAACGCATGGATGGGCTCCTTTGATCTCGAGTGCGACTCCCCCGAGCTATTCAATAATACTCAGCTCTTTACAAAAAGACGATCTTTCGACAACAGATCCAACCGAAAGGGTGCACACCTTTATAACTTTATGAATGAAAACAATTTTATACTTCTTAATGGTCGCACGAAAGATGATTCGCCCGCGCACTTTACTTTTGTAGACGATCGCGGACGGAGTATCGTGGACTTGGTCTGGGTCTCCAGTCAACACCTACACTTTATTAACGACCTTCAAATTGGTTTGCAGTCTGGAGGCTCCGACCATCTCCCTGCTACTCTAACCCTTTTTGCTACGTTGGCTTGTCCTCAGACTCCTTCTCCTATACCCAATCCCACGCCGACAGTAAAACGGAAGATATATTTATCTCCTGCTAGTATTTCTAAGTTTGCAGAGGACTCGAGAAACCCGCTTTTATCAAAAGACTTAACTACGCAACCTCTGTCAGATGAAATTCTTCCGTCTTTCTGTTCGGGACTAATCAGGTTTGCCAAATCTTCGGGCATATTACGCGATATAACTATTCGTTGTGCTGTTTCGCGATCTAGTCCAAAATGGTACGGTCGAGAATGTATCGAGGCACGTAAAGCCATGAACAGATCACTTGCATCATTACGTAAAAATGACTTTTCGTTTGCCTTAGAATCTGAATTTTTATTAAGTAAAAAGAAGTATCTGAAGTCTGTTCAGGTTGCAAAAAAATCCTACTTTTCAAGTATAGCAGAAAGGTTTGCTGCAGTTCGGGATGCCGGAGCATTCTGGACTACAGTTCGTGGTTTTAGGCGATCCCCTTCCCATTCTGCGGCGATAAACGTAGACACCTGGAATTCCTACCTTAGTTTATTATATCCTAGCAAATCTGCTTCAGATACTTTATTTTACGGGACTTTCGACGACGTACTCGATGCTCCCATCTCGGAACGCGAACTTCGAGCCAGTATGAAGAAACTAAAACCAGGCAAAGCGATAGGCCCCGATGGACTTCCAGCCGAGATTTTGAAGCTCCTTGAAGGAGACTGGTTTAGTTTTGCGTTAGATTTTTTTAACTATATTTCTGCTAATGAAAGAGTGCCGGAGTCTCTTCATGCTGCACAAAAAAGGCGACCGTGGAGATCCGGCAAATTATCGTGCGATTGCCATTACGAACGCGTTAGCCAAAATGTTTTCGCAAATAATTGTGGCGAGGATTGAATCCTGGGCAAATGCAGCGAATATTCTGCCTGAAGAGCATGCGGGGTTTAGACGTGGGCGTTCTGCGGAAGGAAACATTTTCACCTTAAACGCGGCTGTGCAAATCGCGCTCAGAAATAAAGCGTCAAAATATTACGTTCTCTTCGTCGACTTCCGCAGAGCGTTTGACTATATCCCCCACGACCTGCTCTGGCAGAAACTATATAGTTTAGGGTTAAGTGCCAAAATTATTCGCCTATTAAAAGCAATGTATAGCAACGCGATGGTCTCGATGTCCTCCGAATCAGGGCCTTCTAAATTCTTCAGGGTGTCAGAGGGAGTCCTGCAGGGCGAGATTATAAGTCCACTTCTCTTTATACTTTTCCTCGCAGATATAGCTTCGTTTTTCCGACATCGCGGCTTGCGGGGGGTCGACTACACTTTAACCTACGATCTCCTAATGCTGCTATTTGCAGATGACCTGGCAATTTTTGCCTACTCGCCGGCTGATCTCAGGTCGAAGCTGCTCGTTCTCAAATCATACTGTGCAGATAATGCTCTGACTGTAAATGCATCAAAAACTAAGATTGTAGTTTTCAGAAGGGGCGGTCAGCTCGGCTCAGCTTCGAATAACTTTTTTTTTGCAGGTAACAGAGTCGAAGTAGTTTCGACCTATGCAAACCTGGGGGTAGTCGTCTCCTCGTCTGCCAGGTGCCTGAGAGCAGCTGAGAATGCTATTATGAAGACTCGCCAAGCTACGGCCTCAGTGCTCGCACTGACGGCCTCGGCCGGAGCGAACTCGTGGTCTAGTCTACCGCGGTTGGGCCTTCTCCGCTTTAGCTGAATTAAGCTCCGTCTCTAACGATCCCCAAGATTTAAACTGGATCCAGCATTTAAAGAATGCGCTTAGTGCCATTGCGATGGCTTATGGGCCAATCTGTCGGTCGATTACTGGATGAACAACTGTGAGCGGATCTGCCAGGAATTTGCATACGCACAACGCAGCAAAGATTTACGTCGCTATTTCAACTCCGGCTCGCACCAACTGCCTATTTTCAGGCAATTTACAGATGGGTTTTCAAATATCAATTATGAAAATAGCCCCCCAGCATACACCCGCCTAAAAATTCAGTTAAGAACAGCCACAATTCATACTCGCTCCATTTTTATTGGTTCCATTGCTTACAATTATAATCCTACAGCCCCATGCTCTATATGTAACCTTTTAGCTAACGAATCTTTAATTCACATTCTAGGTGACTGCCCCCATACGTTACCTTGTCGAGAGAGGCTATTAAAAAGTCATTTTATGAGATCTGCAAATGCGAGAAACTTCCTGGCAATGTTGACGACATTAAATCATCCAGTGGCATCCAAACTTCTTTTTTATTTTGTAAAAAATTGTATTCGTCAAAGGCAGTTTTTTTATAGAGCCCTAGCAAATTGTTTTTGTAAGGCATATATTTAGCACTGCTCTTAGCCTGAAAACTGCCTTCGCGCTAGCTATTAGGTACGAAGATTCCCCCAACCGCAATTACGCATACACTACCCGATTATATATATATATATATATATATATATATATATATATATATATATATATATATATATATATGTACTCCTCCCTATAGATTTTATGTATAAATCTTATATATGGGAATATATTTATTTATCTATCTATCTATATTCACATACCACTCTATTCCTAGTAACTGTCAAATCGAAATTTTATCAACTTTATAGTTAATGAATATAATTTTTTTTTTCCTTTTTTCTATTACCTTTTTTTCGTTGTTAATTTCATTACTAATTGAGATTATAAATATTTCGATAAGGCCTAAACGTTTATGAATCCGAGCGATTACGACGGAAGGTGTTTGAAATGTTTATGAAATTTCCAAACTATGGCATTTTAACATCTAATGCAATTTGTAGGTCTAAACCGTTAAGTATTTATTTTAATATTTAAATGCACCTACGTTAAATCTATATTGTTGTTAATTAACTCTGCGCGAGAATGAGCTCTCAATACTAGTTGTATTTGTGTTAAATCTTTATCAATTCTTCTCTTTAATTGCAAAAATCATAGTTTCAAAATTTAATTATACACATTACACTAACATGCATTAAGAATCAATTCGAATTGACAGTTTGTAATTTATTTCCTGCATGACCCATCTCAAACTAACTAACATTATCCCCTCACTAACCCACATCCATAATAATTAATATAGATTTAACGTAGGTGTATTTAAATATTAAAATAAAATAATTAACGGCTTAGACCTACCAATTGCATTAGATGTTAAAATGCCATAGTTTGGAAATTTCACAAACATTTCAAACACCTTCCGTCGTAATCACTCGGATTCACAAACGTTTAGGCCTTATCGAAATATTTGCAATCTCAACTAGTAATGAAATTAACAACGAAAAAAGGTAATAGAAAAAGGAAAGATAAAATTACATTCAATAACTATAAAGTTGATACAATTTTCGATTTGACCGTTACTAGGAATAGAGTGGTATGAATATGATTTGTTAGCATGCATTATAATAAATCAAAAGAAAGAAAGGCAATTAATATAACAATATATAATATGTAAAAAATATATATAGACATGCAAAAAATATACAAACAAATAAAAATTGAAAAATTAAAAAGATACATGCGTGGCGTTTTGTTCAATTCCGTCCGCATCTGAACTCTTCAGTGAGGCTTTGGCGGAAGGAATCATCATCAGACGCCCCAACTACAAACTGATACTGAATTTTGATACTCACATGCATGATATTTATGGAGAATCCAAGTAAGAAAAGATTCCCAACTGATTGAAGGGATGAATAATTAGAAAAGGAAAACTGTATCTATGCTGACTCATCTTGATTATTATGCAAAGGAAATTAGTTAACTATGGCATTTTAACATCCAATGCAATTGGTAGGTCAGAAGTATAGTTAGAACTTTCCACGAAGTTCCCACCGCCGCCACCAGGCGTCGCCACAGTCGCGGTGCTGTCGCAGCATGCGAGGTGGTAGATTCGTGAACTAATTCGCAGACTGATTCGTGGATTAATTCGCGGACTGAGTCGCGGACTGACTCGCGGGGCGATTCGCGGATTGATTCGCAATTTTGATTTGCTGTTTAGTACGCGGGCTTATAATTCAAGACTCTCTCATTGAGAATTCTGAGCGTCACTAATGAGGTTATTAAGATGACGCAAGGACTTCGTGGACGGTCCCATTGAGTTTTCGAAGATTAATGCTGTAGCGTTATGCATATATCTTTCGATCTTCTAAATGTGCCCTATTGGGAAATCTTTCTTTCAATATGGCACACCGTTACCGACCTAATTCGGAT
This sequence comes from Trichopria drosophilae, assembly GCA_030407085.1. Classification (NCBI taxonomy): domain Eukaryota; kingdom Metazoa; phylum Arthropoda; class Insecta; order Hymenoptera; family Diapriidae; genus Trichopria; species Trichopria drosophilae. The sequence goes on from CM059586.1 coordinate 48,325,695, forward strand.
GTTACATATCTTTTTTTGATGAAGTGAAAACGCAGATTTTCATTAGTCTAAAGACCAGTTTGAAGGTGTCTAGCGCAATCTCGTATATCGAGGACTTACCTTTTAAATCTCACACAAATTTTAAAAAACTACAATCAGGGCGTTGACCTCTCTCTTGCCATGTTGTAAGTTCGAATTCACCTTTCAGAATTTTCTCTCGTCGGGGTAATCTATCCATCAATATGACAATCGTCTTGACAAGCCGTTAGCGTAACTCAATGATCTCCAATAATGATGAAACCGCTGAGTCCCTTCATACAAAACCGCTAAGACCATTTTAAAATTAATTTAGAAAAGCCTCTAAGCAAGTCTCAACGCGTTCAAAAGACCTGGCGTCGACCCCCTGATGCGCGGGAACTTTTTCCTCGTGCGTCCTACTACCATCTCTCTCGCTCTCGCATACTCTTATTTAGATCCATTAACATTAGCAGTATACCGTTTTCATGGTCGTCGATTATCCGTGGATCACTTATTCACCGTACATTTGTTTTCCCGAAACTTTCGAAAATGTACACAGGTCCAGATACGTTTAAAAGGTCATTGCACAATTTCTTCAAAACATTATCTCTTTACCAAATTTCGGCAATCCGCGACGTAAGAGAAAGGAGGCAGTCTAATTCAAATATTCCAATGTCATAATTTCTATGATCTCTATAGCTCTCGCATACTCTTTCTTAGATCTATTAACATTAGCAGTATACCGTTTTCACGGTCGTCGATAATCCGTCGATCACTTATTCACCGTACATTTGTTTTCTCGAAACTCTCGAAATTGTATACAGATCCAGACATCGTTTCAAAGGAATGTCGCGTTCCTGTGTCTATGTTTGACAGCACATAAGCCCCTCTATTTCAAATAATATATTTCTACATCAATATGGTAGATGTCAAAAAGATTTTTGAGGCCTTGAAGAGGGTTTACAGCACTCTTGAAGAAGACGCTACTGAGGATCAATTTTCCAACTTCATTCGAGAATCCATCGAAAAGATTGAGAAAATCAATTCATTCTTAAGGGCCAATTCTCACATTCCCAATGGGGTGAAGATATCATTGGAGACAATTATTCATTGCATCGCGGTGCAGAGGGTTACAGCTGCTCACAGATTAATTAGCGTATCTCAATGATCTCCAATAGAGACAAAACCGTCGAGTCCCTTCACTGAAGACCATTTTGAAATTAACGTAGAAAAGCCGCTAAGCAAGTCTCAACGCGTTCAAAAGACCTGGCGCCGACCCCCTAATATTGTTATAAAAATGTCCAGCCTTTAGATGGTCATTGTAAACGGCCTCTTTCTAATGCGTGATCTTAAGAAATTAGTTCATAAATATTGAAAAGTACTGGCTGTTATACATTAATATTGTCATGTGAGGAATGTCGAAAAAAAATTGCAAAAGCAATTCATTAAAGGTCAGCTATTGCTACATCATATTCGCTTCTCGATGCCTATGTGGAAATACAGCGTAGGCTAGGAACCGTATTTTAAAAGTGAACGTAAAATTCTAATAATGACCTTTTCCTCCTGCGTTCTACTACCATCTCTCTTGCTCTCTCGTACTCGTTGTTAGATTATAGCATTTTCATCAAAAGATATACCAAGTAACACATTTTCTCTTTCCCAAATTTTTAGGCAACCTCCGCCGTAATAGAAAGGAGATGACCTCAGTTCCGTATTTTATCTATAGGAATGACCTGGTGGGTCACCCGTTGGCCAACACACTCCTTCGTTAACAAAGATAGCACTAATAAATAAATAATTTGCAATAATAACATTTAAATAGTAATAAATCTCACATAATCCGAAAAGCGTGTATTAAAATGTATAATATACACGGAGAACATTTTTCATCGTCAAAATCAGTGACATAACAAATTTACCCCAGAATAATCATGCAAGCAGCACCATCTTCTGTGATTGTACCGGAAACTATTAATTCCTAGAAGCCATTAAAAGTTGAGTGCCTAAAATATATGTATTTTGGTTACCGGCATACATTGTATTCATTACTTCACATTATTTGGTAGCTACCTATGTTCTGTGCCTGCAATATACAGGTACCGTCATCAAAAAAGACGAAACCAGCGCCAAACAAATGCCGCGATTAGTATCTGTACAGTAGGGATGCATATGTGCACCATGAAAACCGGTGAACATTTTTTTTTCATTGTTGAACTGATGGAAGAAGCTAGCAGTAATTAGAAAGAGAGAGGATGACACGCTTATTCCCTATGCATTTATCTATTCACGATATTTACGTGTTTTCATGATGTTCGAATCAAAGCTATACGAGTTTGGACACGTGGGTAATGTAATTAATCAGGTCCCTGACCATCTTTTAATATGTGTACAATTTACCACATCTTAAATATCGCCATACAGGTTTCGACCTGTTAATTATCCGTAGACTTTACTATACGGTAACAATGAATCTGACTTACCACCAGTGACGACAACATACGAGTATCGCCTTGCTTTTAATATAATTAATTAACCTTCATTTAATATTTCCCACTTTTAAAATTTCTGAGAATAAGAAGATCGAAATGCACAGTATCTTTACGCACAGTTTTGTGTCTTTTAAGTAAAAAGTTAAAGGAAATGAGAATGCTGCCATCTTTTTGTATGTTTAAAGAGATTGAAGAATCTGTGTGTCACAGAATGAAATATGCGGGTGCATCTGAAATGCATAGATTCATCGTAGGCTGCCATCATACACTTGCTGATATGAGTGGCTATGGAGCGATTACAATTGAATATGAGGTTCTTGAAAATTGAATCTAGTTGACAATTAACCTTATTATCGCCATGCAAAAGAATATGAAAGTGAAATTGTTAAATATTACCTCGCATCTACTGCAAAGCGAAAGCAATCTCGCTATTTTTAAAATACCTATATTGCCATTACCAGACATCCCTCTGAAATTAACACTTTGCATAGTCTTTAATCATAGGCGGTTGTCTATCTACGGTATCATCACTCGTTTCAAAATGTTTATCGACGACATTCACGTAAATCTGAATGCATTTGCATTGTGAGAGGTAGGCATGATCATGCTTCTTCAATTTCACGTTCTGCAAACGTTGAGATGAAATCTATAGGTAGACACTCGATGTCTTTTGTTTCCATTAATGAAAGACGTTTCATTCATAGAAAATTCTCATTGACCTTTGAAGAGATGCAGGATGGTCTTGAAGATTTTGCAGTATCCAATTTTTAAGCATTTTATCCTATGAGTTTCGGTAGAGATGGACGGGCCAATATATCTAGGTCAACAGCATTGTCAGCATATAAAATTTCCTGTAACCTATATCTTTTTTTGTCTGCGCCTTTTATGTATATCTTGTGAGTACATGTAACGATGTCTTCCAACGTTTCGTTGATTGCATCAAAGGGTATATCGCCCGATTCCAATCGTAGACCATGATAATTGTGCATTAACCAATTGTTTTACGTTCAAAACCTACGTTATTACATCACTGTCGGAAATATCCATAATGCACATGTCCTTCGATATAAACTGATCACCAGATCCGGGGAATCCTTGCACGTCGGCAATATATTACATTTCTAGCACCTAATACTGATTTGCTTGTCCCCTTCATTAATTGACGCTTCATCATCCCTCTCTCTCTCTCTCTCTCTCTCTCTCTCTATCTCTGTATCTCTCTTTCTCACACACTCTTTGCCACTTCCACATATGGCGTGGTACCTCTAACTTATGAGTATACGTCGTACCTTTCTCTCTAGATCGTAGTATCTCTTCGTAAAATCCTATGAATCGGAAATCAAATCAGAGTGTAACAAAAACAGATAGTTGTCATGGTCACTAGATCCCTCTTGGTATCATTCGATGTTCCTCTTGAGATTAGGATAGACGGTCCCATACGTGTCCAATGTCGATAGTTTGCGAGTTACTATACTCAGATGATGAAGAAGAAGTTAAACGCAGTATTAAATGAAATGAAATCATCACATCTTAATGTCAGTCCATGCATAAATCTTACATGGTCTTAGTCATCTTATCTACACTACATCTTTCTTTCTGTCAATGTAAAAACAAAACGAAAGTCGACAAAGTATTTATCATTATGATAATAACAAATTTGTTCACATTGGAACAGTGTATAATAGCCCACATAAGATGGCCTTATTCATAGCAAATGTGACTTTTGAACTGTCTTCTTTAATTGCCGACCGTTCTCTCTCCCTCTCTCTCATTAGCTACCCATTTGTTACATCTATACGAATACCCGTATACGACATGACTATTTGATTCCGTTTGCAATAATGATTTGGATAATCACACTGCACGAAACGTTGTTATATTTGACAGATTTTTGTTACTTCCACATTGTAATCGTAATTAGTTAACTAAGATATTCACGTACAAATACTATTGTTATAGCGATTTGGTTAAATGTATTGGCATAAGAAGACTTTACTCCTATCTATCACACCTAGTGTATAGAAAAAGACACACGTCTTTATATCAATAAATAATTTTCATAGTAATAAATTAACCTTTAAGAACTTATATTTTCACATCATGCACTAAAATTTCATATTATTACTTCGACCCAGACCATAGGTCTGACGAAGTATTGAATTTGGTCAGTTCCCGCCAAAAAATTACCCTATAGTTTTTCATCAAATGTCGACGTTTCAGGCCCTAAGGAACCCAAGGCAACAATAAAAAAATTTGTGTCCGTTAGGTTGTACGTCCGTCCGTCCGTCCGTCCGTCCGTCGGTCCGTCCTTCCGTCCGTCCGTGGGCAAAATTCTGTATACGCGATATCTCGCGACTGGCAGGACGAATTTAAAAAGTACAAACTGATTTGGGTTTCTCTTGGCCAAACTTAGATCTGATTAGTTTTTGGAGACAATGCATACTAGATTATGGGGAGGTTTAACAAAAAAACCCTCAAAAAACACGTTTTTTCCATTTTTTAACAAAAAATACAAATCGTACAAAAAAATGTTTCCAACAAAAAATATAGAACATCGAATTCTCTACAAAAAAGGTTTTATTCATTTCTTAGTAAAATCTGCATATTATAACACGTACATTTTACAATATTTGCAGACTGTATGTCACTATTTTCATTATCACGTTTAGACTAAAATGTGCGTCAAAATTGACGGGCAAGACCCTCATTAACTGTAGGCATCTAGTACGTCGGAGCTTTGAAACACCTTTACAATATGTTGTATATTTTCTTAAATCTGAATGCATTCACGTTACTGACGATAATAATGCTTCTTTAATTTCAATCTTAACCAAAGGTGCGAACGCAACAAATTGAGATAAGTACCATTGCCAGTGTCTGAAATTTCTTACTCGCGCCTATCACAGTTATTAATATGATTCTTTATAGGTCATAAGTTTACTGTCGACAAGATTCATAATAAACATATTGTTTAATGTAAATCGGTAAGTATCTAATTCCTTATCTTACATTTAATTCCTCACAATATTCAATATGTACCCTTCAAAGCGTCGTGTTTTATTTTTGATTATTGTATTTTGTAATATATCTGCTCGCACTCTCTATATTGCATTCATATTTTAAAGATAAATTGTAGCCACTCCAGATATTAACGAACACCTTACTAATAATTAATACCCACACTAATATTCTACTTATACCAAAAACATCTAGCAAATAATCGAGATAATATTTACACTTCAAATTTATTATTATACTTGAAATATTTCTCTGAGTCTAAACTTCTCTTACAAGTTTACTATGTTCTGCATCTTACTTACCTTATATTGGAAACGTTAGTTAACTAATAGTTTATGCGTGAAATTTGCATATTTTCCAATCCATAAGTTTGAACACATTTATTCTCTCTATTATTACTCTAAGTGTTTTCTTTCGACTCTCAGAGTAGAGCAATCTACCGTCTTATTTCATACTGTGCACACATAAACGTGTAGAATATACGAATAATATTTATTTTTTAAAGATACTTTCTGCTCAAGGCATTGATTAAACCCTTACTCATAATTAATAATAATTTTATATACATTATTCTTCTTCTAACATCATACATCCCAATCGTAGTATTCACTTTCAAAATTTGTAATTATTTTGAATTTTCCATTTATATCTCATTAGCTTTCTTATATTATAAGTTTATTTCGTATCGTCTCTGCTAACATTCCTCACACTACCAATATTCCTTAACCATTTATATAGTTTCAATATACAAACTTTAGCAAAATCACTATAACAATAGTATTTGTACGTGAATGACTTAGTTAACTAATTACGATTACAATGTGGAAGTAACAAAGAGAGAGAGAGAGAGAGAGAGAGGGAGAGAGAGAGAGAGGAGAGAGAGAGAGAGAGAGAGAGAGAGAGAGAGAGAGAGAGAGAGAGAGAGAGAGAGAGAGAGAGAGAGAGAGAGAGAGAGAAAATCGGGCGATATACCCTTTGATGCAATCAACGAAACGCTGGAAGACATCATTACATGTACTCACAAGATATACGCAACAGGCGCAGACAAAAAAAGATATAGGTTACAGGAAATTTTATATGCTGACAATGCTGTTGACCTACATATATTGGCGCGTCCATCTCTACCGAAACTCATAGGATCCTCTTGAGATTAGGATCCCATACGTGTCCAATATCGATAGTTTGCGAGTTACTATACTGAGATGATGAAGAAGTTAAACGCAGTATTCAATGAAATGTGACTTTTGAACTGTCTTCTTTAATTGTCGACCGTTCTCTCTCCCTCTCTCTCATTAGCTACCCATTTGTTACATCCATACGAATACCCGTGCATAAAATCGAGACGTGTGCACATTCTTGTGAAAGCATTTTATCATAGGATAAAATGTTTAAAAATTGGATACGGCAAAATCTTCAAGACCATCCTGCATCTCTTCAAAGGTCAATGAGAATTTTCTATGAAGTGAAACGTCTTGCATTAATGGAAACAAAAGACATCGAGTGTCTACCTATAGATTTCATCTCAACGTTTGCAGAACGTGAAATTGAAGAAGCATGATCATGCCTACCTCTCACAATGCAAATGCATTCAGTTTTACGTGAATGTCGTCGATAAACATTTTGAAACGAGTGATGATACCGTAGATAGACAACCGCCTATGATTAAAGACTACGCAAAGTGTTAATTTCAGAGGGATGTCTGGTAATGACAATATAGGTATTTTAAAAATAGCGAGATTGCTTTCGCTTTGCAGTAGATGCGAGGTAATATTTAACAATTTCACTTTCATATTCTTTTGCATGGCGATAATAAGGTTAATTGTCAACTAGATTCAATTTTCAAGAACCTCATATTCAATTGTAATCGCTCCATAGCCACTCATATCAGCAAGTGTATGATGGCAGCCTACGATGAATCTATGCATTTCAGATGCACCCGCATATTTCATTCTGTGACACACAGATTCTTCAATCTCTTTAAACATACAAAAAGATGGCAGCATTCTCATTTCCTTTAACTTTTTACTTAAAAGACACAAAACTGTGCGTAAAGATACTGTGCATTTCGATCTTCTTATTCCCAGAAATTTTAAAAGTGGGAAATATTAAATGAAGGTTAATTAATTATATTAAAAGCAAGGCGATACTCGTATGTTGTCGTCACTGGTGGTAAGTATATAACGCAAACTCTATATAACTCTATCTATAACTCTATATAACGCAAAATATGGAAAACGTACGTGAATATAGCCAGTCCGTTAAATAAACCGGAATAAATAATAATAATAATAATAATAATAATAATAATAAATATCTTTATTGCACCAATAACATAGTACAAAGGGCGAGACACAGCTAAAGCTGCTTTACAGCCTGACCCAAAAATACAAATAAAAGAAAATTAACACTATAGTACAAATGAAACGTAGAAAAAAGAAAAAAAGAACAAAATACATATAAATTAAACTAGCAGAAGCTGCGAGGAGCTTTAAATATCACATACAATTTCACATACAATTTGAGTCGCAAGACGTAAAAATTTTACAAATGGTAAAAGAACGCAAAAAACATAAAACTTCGGACACAAAAACTAACAAGTATAGACTAACAAAAGTAAAACCTACAAGCTGTGTTAACCTAATAAAATCAATCTTAGTAAAATATATTCTGAGCAGCATCCGAGAACATAAAAGTACGTAAACGCCTTATAAAAAAAAAATGTTGAAGGCATGAAAAGTGCATTCTTTACAATAAAAGGAAGGCTATTAAAGGCGTGCGGCGCTACATAGGTGAATGCGCCTTTATATTTTTCGGACGAGAAAAAGGGGAAACCCATAGTATACGCGACAACTGTTCTGGCATTATCTCGCGAATTTCCTAGCATGCGTATCCGAGAAAACAGATAGTCCGGAGTTTGCGATAAAATAAGGCGACATATAAACTCTAGAAGGCGGAAATACATACACGGTTTCATTCGTAGCCAGCCTGACTTGAAAAAGGCTGGGGAGATATGATCATATTTCCGAACGCCATAGGCAAACCTAATGCACGCGTTTTGAACGGCTTGCAACAACCGCCATCCACTCACACCCAGGCAAGGCCCATACACCAAGAGACAGTAATGTAAATGAGTGAGAACAAGAGATTCACAGAGATGCAGTTTCACTTGGTGTGATAGCTCGTGCCTGAAGGGAAAAAGACGACGCAAATTAGCAAACGCGATTTGCCTCTTAGCCGAAACATGATGATCAAAGGACCAGTTTTGGTCAATTATAAGACCAAGATTACGTGCAGACACAACCAGGGGAATATCTCTTCCTCGAATAGCAATTCGCAGATTTGAAGGATCTACTTTAGCACGAAGCTTAGGGCTACCAATAACTAATAACTGCGATTTGTCTGGGTTTACAATGAGGGCATTAGCAGCTGCCCAAGCAGCTATATTATCTAACTGAAGTGAGAGGCTGTGTGAAGCATCGTCGAATCTATCTGGGTGGAATGAGAGCAAAACTTGAGTATCGTCAGCATATGTTTTAAGTTTGACATCAGAACAACAATCATAAATATTAGCCGTGTAAATGATAAACAGCAAAGAACTAAGTTTTGCTCCCTGCGGCACCCCGCAAGTTAACAATTTCCGATTAGAAAATACCACATTATTGTCAATCTCAACTGAAACTTCCTGAGATCTTTCGTGAAGATAAGACTGAATCAGGCAACAAGCACTCTCTGTGACGCCGTAAAATTTTAGTTTTGCTATGAGCAGTTCGTGGTTCAAAGTATCAAACGCTCGCGAAAAATCCAGAAGACATAAAAAAGAAAGTAGACCTCTGTCCATATTCTGCAAAATGTCGTCCGACAAGTCAAGCAATGCTGTCTCACACCCATGTAAGCGTCTGAACCCTGACTGGAAACGCGGGAAAAGCTTATATTTATCAAAATAAAGTAATAGTTGATCATATAGCACTGATTCAGCGATTTTTGAAAGTAATGGAAGGCGGCTAATGGGACGAAGATCTTTGGGAGCCTGAGGTACTTTGATTTTAGGGAGAGGAATAGCTATTGCATGTTTCCATGCCTTTGGAAAGCTTCCTGAGGTGATTACTGAGTTGATTATGTGTTGAAGCTCAGGCAGGCAGAATGCATAAATATGAGAAAGCATTTCCCATGAGATGCCATCAGAACCAGGACCACACCTTTTAGCTTTCTCTAGAATACTTTTTAGGTCACACAAACTAATTTCTCTAAAATCAAATTTAGCATGCTCTGGTAATTTAGGCGAACGTGTGCTGTTAAAAAAGTTGATCGTTGCCTGACTGGGAACTGTGCTTGGACGAGAGACAAAAAAGTTATTTATGTCATCAGGATCACAAAGAGAAGGGGGCAATTCGCAAACAGTATTCTTGCCCAAACCTAATAACTTTATATTCCTCCAAAAATCTTTACAAGGCAGCGAGTGCAGTCTTTTAAAGTAAGCCTTCTTTTCGCTTCTTAAAATATTCGTCGTTTGATTGCGAAGTAGTTTGTAGTAAGAAATATCGCTGTCAAGTCTTGATTTGCGCATCTTTGTTTGGGCGGCATTCCTTTTCTTAATAAACGATTTCACCGTATCAGTTACCCATGGGGCAACAGGCTTCGATACTCGAATTTTACGAAAAGGGGCAAATGCATCAAAAATATTACAGATAGCAGAGTTAAGAAACTCGACTTTTTTGTTCACTGATTCGAGAAAAGGAATCTCACCCCATGGAGTGCACATAGCCGCATATTTAAAAGAAATGCGATCAAAATTCTTAAAATCGCGTTGCCAAATGAATTTTTGTTTGATTGGTTCGCGAGGACAATAAATGTCACAGCCTATCAAGTGATGATCAGATACTCCGCCAGAATCATCATTAAAGACGTTTGCATACGCAACGTTACTTGACATCAGAATGACGTCAAGCAGAGTTGCAGAAGAAGATGACAGCCTAGTGGGAGAGGAGATGATTTGACGAAAATCAGAAGATTGTATCCAGGAGTCAAGCTTGGCAGAATCCGGTCTAACCTTGTTTAAAAGATCGGCATTGAGATCACCTAAAATTAATAAATTATCAACTGCTGTACGTAAACTGAATAAGGTATTATCAACATGTTCCAAGTTTAAAGGAATATGCGGAGGCCGATAAAGGACACCGAATCCCAAACTGTTCTTGTGGTAATGCAAGGTAAACCATAACTCCTCCAAACCAGAAACATTAGATACATGCGAGAAGCGCAAACAGTTAAATTCGTTTCTGTAAAATACAGCAATGCCGCCACCACGACTAAATTTTCTATCCTCTCTCAGAAGGCTGTAACCTTTAATCATAACATCATCGTCTTCGATTTTATCAGATAGCTAGGATTCGCAGATACAAAAAATATCAATATCGTACGCAAAAATAAGGTCTTTAATTTGAACAAGATGTGGGACAAGCGAACGAACATTTAAACACGCGATACGAATACATTTAATTGAGTCTGAAGCGCTGGAACAGAAGTCTTCTAAGAGAACATCTTGCTGCATCGAAGAATTAATGCTGATCGAGCTACCCGATGAAGCCATTGATTGCAGTGAGGATAAGTTGGATTTCTGATCATCAGTCCTGGAAGTCTGATGGATATCTGTATGACGTCATGCTGTAATTTTTTCCAGATCATCTTCATTAAGTATATCGATGGGGGCTGCATCCTTACTTGATTTGTAGGACACGATGCCTTTGTAGATGTATACAAATTTATCAGTTTGCCCTTTGATGAGTTCTCTTGCTTTTTTTTCAAATTTAAAGTGTCAGCTGACAGCAATTCATTAATGAAGACCGGTGTTTTCTTGAGTTTTGGCGAGATTTCATCAGCAGTGAGACTCTTGCGTGATCTCACAGCTCTAATAAATTTTGTGCGAAGGCCCGCATTCGACAGTTTGGCAATAATTAAAGCAGGTTTAGTAGCATTTGTTTGGGAACTGGTGGCTCTGTTCGAATTTGATGATGAAGTAACCCGATTAACTGCTGTGATATCATTCAAATTCATGTCTATTTTTAGTATTTCTCCAATATTCGAAATTAGGCCTTTGAGATTTTCATCGACAGATTGAGGAATTCCAGAAATGACTAATTCGGCATTACGAATTTCGTAAGATGTCATGGCTCTGTCACGCAACACTTTCTGCATTTGAGACTGAAGAGACGACACCGAAGACTTTAAATCCTTGACAGAATCACTCAAAGCTAAGACTTTGTCTATTTTTTCGCTCAGATCAGCATGTTGAGAATCATATTTTTCATATTTTTTACAGAGTTCTTCATGTTGTCTGTCTAGGCGAGAACAAAGTTCTTGAAGGATTGAAGGCTGCACAGGCATATTTCTAGTATTATTTTCAAAAGTTTCTGATTCTAATGACGCCGTGCTATTCGATCGCATAAATCGTGCCGGCTGAATGACATTGTTGTCTCCTGCTCGTTTTCGACCACGTTTCGGTAATGGGCCCAGGCAACAGATCAGCTGATTGTCGAACGATTTTACACAAGAAGGAGGCACGCAGCTGCTATGGAACGGCGAATTACATACCAGACATCTTGTTCCAGCATTATTCTCATTTATTTCTGACTGGCAAACTGTGCAAACATCCATCTTGTGAGATTTATAATAATGTAAAATAAACTAGGAGGATTCCAGCATAAGATCACCGAAAGCTTGCCTTGCACAAATCAGCCAGCCAATGTCAGTTGAAGCGAGAAGCGTCAGGGCTATACGAACCTGAATCCCACTCTTACAAGTTAAGTAACGAGAGGGGACAGGCTGATAGCTGAATAGACTTGAGAGAACAATGTCTGAATTACACTACTCACATATAAACGCATCACACACGGATCGAATCCAACGGCGACAAAACCAGAATTCTTCATTCAAATAGACACCGCAATAAGTGTAATCCATAAATGTAAACTCCGTATTGCGCCAATGGGTTATTTTGTAAACAAATGGCAGAGGTTCAAACAGCTCACAACCGTCGTGAATATTTTCGGCGATAATTTTAGTGCTAATATTGGCAGCTCGAAAAAATAAAAATCCCAATCAAGCGGCAAGTTTTTTGTCAAGATTCTGCTCCTTAAAAAATCCTGATAACAGACGGCAAAAATAGCCAACCATATGTAGGAGAACTCATGAAGGAGAACTCATGAATGTTCTCGAAAGATAGTAAAGAAAATTCCCAGAAATTAAAACTTAGGAAGAGATCACTACACACATCACTTGTTCCCAAAAATTGCAGCCACTAATTATATGATATACGAAAGCGGCAATTCTGTCAATAATATTAGTCATTAGAGAGCACGAAAATCAGCGGATTTCTCGCGACCGTTCCGAATGAGCGTTGCGGAGTCACTGATAATAAAATACGGGAGATGGATCGGGAAGTTATTGTTTCGACTCGCTAAGGGTCACAACCGCTTTATTTAATTTTGATTTGTTTGTATATTTTTTGCATGTCTATATATAATTTTTTGCATGTCTATATATATTTTTGACATATTATATATTGTTATATTAATTGCCTTTCTTTCTTTTGATTTATTATAATGCATGCTAACAAATCATATTCACATACCACTCTATTCCTAGAAACTGTCAAATCGAAATTTTATCAACTTTATAGTTAATGAATATAATTTTTTCTTTCCTTTTTTCTATTACGTTTTTTTCGTTGTTAATTTCATTACTACTTGAGATTATAAATATTTCGATAAGGCCTAAACGTTTGTGAATCCGAGCAATTACGACGGAAGGTATTTGAAATGTTTATGAAATTTCCAAACCATGGCATTTTAACATCTAATGCAATTGGTAGGTCTAAGCCGTTAATTATTTATTTTGATATTTAAATGCACCTGCGTTAAATCTATATTATAGTGATTATAGATTTTATGAAGTGCAACAACAGTAGTGGTCTTCTTTATAGGATAAAGCCTCACAAGCTTAGAAAAAGCATCAATCATCACATTATATACTCCCCCAACTGATCTCGGTAAAGGGCGATAGAAATCGCAGGTTACTAAAGCACCAGCACCAGAAGACTTCACCATTTCATATGCACCCTTCATAGAATAAGATAATTATTTAATACGTTGACATAAATCGCATGAAATAACCCAGTGTTTTATATCCGAAGTCATCGCTTTTCAGTAATAGTATCGCTTTAAATGCGCCGCTGTTTTAAAAACTCCGCATTGAACTAGATGCTTACGTAAACAACTAGGTATTATCAAATTCCAATTCCGTGTTTTCTGCGTTTTAACAAACCAAATACCCTTGTATTTTTCCGTCTTACATTTCTTTTACTCATTAGACACAAATTCCATTAAATCTACATCTTCCATTTGGAATTTCGCGATTTTCTTATGACTACTCATCAGTTCCTTATCTAATTCCAACGAACAGACTACTACAAGTGAATCAACGTTCACCAAACCATCCGCAATTTCCACGTTTCGGCGTAACATTGAAATTAGCAGCCAATCAGGAATATCATCGCAGAACCTAACCTTAATATTTCTGCTAAAGAAGTCCGCGACTTTATTATCAACTCCCTTACAATGGCTAACTTCATAATCATACTCCTGTAATAGCACACTCCATCAAGCTAAACGGGCAGTATGGAACGTAGTGTTTCGCAAGAAAGTCAGACTCTTATGATCTGTTATGAATTCAAACTTGCGTCCAATCAGAAAGAAAAGAAGTTTTACTGCGGCTTAAGCAATGACCAAAAGCTCTTTCTCAGTCATTGAGTAATTATGTTCCGCTTTTTTAAACCTCCAATCACAAGTGAAACTATGCGTATATCTCCATGTTCAAATGTCTGATGCAAAACCGCACTAACACCTTTGTCAGAGGCATCGTTTTGCACCTGAAACGACAGAGGTGGGTCATAGTGACTTAGACAAACACATTCAGTGAATCTTTCTTTTAATTTAAGAAAAGCATGTTCATGGTCTTCAGACCATACCCATGGCTTTACATCACTAAGGAGCTGTCTGAACGGTTCAACGTAAGTCGCATGAGCGACACTGAACTGGCGATAATACGTGCACATTCCTTACAATTTTTGCAAATCAAGTTTATTGCACGGCGCGACTCAAAATTGATTATTAATTTCAATCTAGCCGGGTCAGGAACAACAACACATTAATTTACTTTTTCATGAATTTCTCGGTCACTAGGTGGTGAGTTTTATATTCCCTCCGAGTTAGTGTTTGGATTTCCGGTATCTCTCTCCGACCATTCTATATGCTGTATCGTTTTTAACATGTTGCTTTGCAAGAGACTTTCTTATGTTTTGAAAGTTAGAATGTCGTTTTTAAAGTCTTCCTCGGTTATATGGATCCTTGCGTTTTCCACATCTATTCTGGTTTTCCACTGTTTTGTACCATAATCCCGATCTTACAATCTCGAATTAAATAAGGTACAATTACCAAAGCGATGTCGCTCCCGATTTTTTCCACTATTGCTCTTGAGAGTACCTGTAATTTTAGTGTGGTTAACTTCGTGTCGGTAACGCCTATTACTCGTTTCTCGGTGATTGGTAATGTCGGACACTTTTTAAATGCTATGGAATTCAATTTATAAAATTCTTCCGATATACAGGTTATCTCGCTACCTGTGTCCCATAACGCATTAGTTTCGATTCCTTCAATTATGATCGGTGTTTCAAGACATGTTATCTTTTTTTTTATTGACCGGAATACTTTCTTCATTCGTAAGAAATCCTCTGGGATCCTCGAAAATTGATTGGATACCTATGTTTTGGTCGTTGGTTTCGATCTTCCAAGCCTCCATTTCTGGCCCCTGTCGTCCATGCCCTCCGAGATTTTTATTTCTTCGAATATAGTAGGTTTATCTGCAACTCGTCTTTCCTCATTCAAGCCCCTTGTATTTACATTGTACTTGCGCAGCACACATTTTTATTGGTTCCCCTGTGGATTACGTAACGCTGGATGTGTTCTTTCTCCCCGCCGGCTTCGTTTTCGAACTTCGGTTGAAAGTTCGGTGTGTCATAAAGCGTCGTCTTCCAACAGACATCTTTTTTGTCTTCTGGCGTCTTTTTCCGGAAGGTAAGAACTTTCGACACAGTTTTGGAATAAGCCTTTACTCATGCAGCTAACCGGAGTTGACCATTCAAAAACGCGCTAACATCAACATGGGCTATCCTATGGCAATTCCTTTCGTAAAATTTCGGTACGGGAGACCGGGGCTAGAAGGCTCGCTTTTCATGCTTTCATGTTTCATTTCGTCCCAATTACATTGTAACGGGACTTGGACCACAGTAAAAAGCAACATGTAATATTAGAAAAGAATTTATTAATTATGAATGCTTACTTACAAATATCACTTAGCCTACGAAATCCCCAATCGGGCCGCGTTACGCAGAACGCGTCGCCACTCTTTCTCTCTCTCTCTCTCTCTCTCTCTCTCTCTCTCTCTCTCTCTCTCTCTCTCTCTTGATAACGGTACGATACGCCCCCCCCCCGCTCTCTTTGGTCTGTGCGTGCTTGCGTGCGTGGGTGTGTGGGTGGGTGGGTGTGTGCGTGTGCGTGTGTGTGCGTGTGTACGGTTCCGTCCAGTCTATTAAGTCTGTTTCTATTTCTTTCTGTTCTGTCTTGTCTAGTTTTATTTTAAAAATGTCTATATCTTCTTCTGCTGTTGTGTTGTGCATTTCTTTTTGTGTATTTGTATTTGTGAAAATTTCTTATTTGTTCTTTCTGTTGGGTTTGCTTGAGAGTGATCGTGTTGTATCGTGGTGTTGTATCGTGTTTTATTCCTAGTTGTTGTGTTATGTTTTTCATGATTTTGTTAATGTATGGTTTTCCGTTGTCTAATAGTATTGTTTTGGGTGTGCCCCATCTCATTATATGTGTTAATAATGTGTCTTTTATTGTTTGTGCATTAGCTTTTTTTATTGGTATTAGTTCTACACATTTCGTTGTTATATCTTGAAATACTAGTAAGTATTGATAACGTTTTTTTGATAAGGGTTCCAGTCCCATTATATCTGTTGTTTTTGTTGTCCATGGTTCTCCTATTTGACTGTTTGTCATGTGTCCGGCTGGTCGTTGTTGTATTATTTTGACTTTCTGACATATGTCGCAGTGTTTTATGTATTTTACTACGTCTTTGTATAGTCCTGGCCAGTAATATGATTTTGCTATTTTTTTTAATGTTTTTTCTATTCCCATGTGTCCGGCTTGCGTGTCGTCGTGATTTTCTTGTAGTAGTTTTTTGTGTTGTGAGTCCGGTATTACTAATTTCCATGGGTTTGGAGCTGGTCTAATGTTGCTGTGTAGTGGGTCTGGTATGTATCTGTAGAGTTGTTCGTTTTCTAATTTCCATTCTGGATATAAGTCTTCATTGTTTTGTACTGTTGTTTTTTGTTTGTTGTACCAATTGTCTGTTTGTCTCTCTGACAACGGTGATAGGGGTTCTGTGTGTTTTGTGTTATGTGTTTCATATTTGCGTGAGAGTGCGTCTGGTATATAGTTTAGTGTTCCTTTTCTGTACTTTATTTCCTAATCGTATTCGAGTAATTCTAGTCCCCATCTTGCTAGTCTGCCTGTTGGATTTTTTAAATTATGTAGCCATTTTAATGATTCGTGGTCTGTGTATATCTTGAAGTGATATCCTTCTATATATTGCCTGAATTTCTTTATTGCCCAGACTACTCCTAAGCATTCTTTTTCGGATGCTAAGTATTTTTTTTCTTGATGTGCGCGTGCCCTACTTATGTAAGCTATTGCGTGTTCTTTTTTGTCTAGTATTTGTGATAATACTACTCCTAATCCTGTGTCACTTGCATCTGTACTTATGTGGAATGTTTTTGTAAAATCTGGTCGTATTAGTGTTGGTGAAGATGTGAGTCTGTGTTTTATGTAATTCAATGCTTTTTGTTGTTCTTGTCCCCATTGTAGTTTTGTATTATTTTTTAATAGTCGTGTTATTGGTTCTGTTATTTGTGCAAAATTAGGTATAAATTGTCTGTAACTTGATGCCATTCCTAACAGTCTGCGTATTTGTTTTAGTGTTTTGGGGATTGGGCAGTTATGTATTGCCTCTGTTTTTTCTGGATTAATCTGTAATCCGTGTTTATTTACTATGTAACCTAAATATTCTACTTGGCCTACGCCAAATTCACATTTTTCCGTGTTTAGAATTAAACCTGCATCTTTTATTGTATTTAGTGTTTTTGTTAGTAATTGTTTGTGTTCTGTTTCTGATACAATTATAATGTCGTCTAAGTATGCGAATATGTGAGGTTTTTCGTCGTGTCCTATTATTTTGTCTAGTAATCTTTGGAATATGGCTGGTGCGTTTGTTAATCCGTATGGCATTCGTTTGAATTGGTAAAGTCCTTTTCCTGGTACTATGAAAGCGGTTAGGTGCTATTGTTTTCTAGTGGGATCTGGTAGTATGATTGGCTTAGGTCTAGTTTTATTCGATATTATTTTTTTATTTATTATTATTTTTGCTGTTGGTAATGTTTTTAGTATGGAGTCCATTTTTGATAGTGGGTAAGCGTCTTTTTTTTTTGTTACTGAGTTTAATTTTCTAAAATTTAGGCAAAATCTGTAAGTACCATTTTGTTATTTTATCATTATTATTGGGCTTGACCAATCGCTTTTTGATGGTTCAATGATTCCATCTCTTAGCATTTTCTTTACTTGTTCGTGTATTTTTTTGTTAATGATTGGTGATATTGTGTACGCCCGTTGTTTTATTGGTCTGTGATTTTGTACGTCAATTGTGTGTTCTGTCAGTCTGGTTAGTCCTATTTTTTTATTTTTTGTTAATTTGTGTATTATTGCTTGGATTTCGTGTTGCTGTATTGGTGTAAGTTCTGTCAGTCCTGTTTGTGTTTTTGTAAGTGTTTTTTCTTGTATACTGTATAGTGTTCCGTTTGGTAGTGTGTCTGGTGTTGGTAATAAAGGTTTTTTTTTATGTGTGTGTTTGTTCTTGGTTTTTCATTGGTTGAATTTTTGTCGGTGTTTCGTTAAAGAACCATGTTTCCTGTTCATAGTCTGGTATTATTTTTGCTTTTTTTATGTAGTCTATTCCTAAAATGCATTCTATTTTTATGTCCGGTGCTATTCTTATGTTTTATTTTTTAATGTGATTGGTAGTTCTACTATTTCTATAATTTCTATGTTAGTGTCGTTTGCTAGTTGTACTTTAATTTCATTGTTTTTAGTTTTAATTTTGTCTTGTATTCTGTTTCCTAATTTTTGTATGCCTGTCTGTCCTATGTATGTATTTGTTGCGCCTGGGTCAACTAATGCAGTAATTTGAGTGTTACCTATTTTAATTTGTGTGTACCAACGAGGGTCGTTTTTTATTTCTGAAGCTAAATTGACCCGTTCTTTTAGCCTCAATTCCGGTTTCTCCGTTGTCCACACTTGTAGCATTGTTCTACTGTATTTTGTGTTTTTTCTTTTTCTGTCTGTTGTCTGTAATTTTTGTAAGTTGAGTAATTATTTGTTTGCGCTGTATATGTTTTTGGATTGTAATGTTGTGTTTTTTGTGTGAAAGTGTGTGTGTGGTGTAGGTGTGAATTCTTTTGCGTAGATGTTTAATGGTGTGCGTGTTTTTGGTGTGTAATTGTGTGTGATTTGTTTTTCTCTGTTTTTTTGAATTAGTCTTTCGAATTCTGTCCCTATTGTTTGTAATTTTTTCAATTTGTGTATTTCATAACGTCTGATGTGGTATTGGTATTCTTGTCTTAAGTGTTCGTATGTTTTGTCTAATTGTTTTTCTGGTGTGTATGGTGGATGTAACTGATTTAATAATGTCCTGTAGTGCAATATAAAATCTATTATTTTTTCGGTTGGTTTTTGAAAATTCTCTTCTAATTGTTTTTTTTATATTAGTTCTATATGATTTATTTAGAAATGTGTCTAATAATGTCTTTGTAAATTGTTCCCAGTTATTCCATTCGTTTTTATTTAATTTATAACAGTCGTATGCATTTCCTGATAGTAATATTGGTATTGTTTTGTATAATTCGTCCTTGGATAAATTATATCCGTTTTGTACTTCTGTTAGTGGTTCAGAAGTCGGACATGTTTTTATTTTCCTTTCCTTCAAATTTTAATTGCCAATTTTGTATCACTTCCATAGGTGTTTTTTTGTATAGATTTGCCATGGAATGAAGTTTTGATTTTGCCTGTGTATATTTTGATGTTGTGTATATGTGTTTTCTCTTTCTGTGTTTTAGTTTTGTTCTTGTCTGTGTGGTGAATTATTTTAGTGTTCTATTTGGTCATAGTTTTATGTTTGTCGTAAAGCGTATTCGCTGTTTCTTTGTAAATGTGTGTTCCTACCGTCTTCTGAGTATTCGTCCAATAGGTTTCGCACTCTTATATTTGGGATAATGTTTTTGTGATTGTTGATTTTGATTATTTATTGGTGTGTCTTGTCTGTTTGTGTTTGTATGTAGTTATTTATTTAGTTCCTCTATTGTCATGTCTAATAATGATTTGTTTATGTTTATCGTCGCGCCTGCTCTTGCTGGTGTGAATGCCGGCGTTCGTAGCATGTTTATTGCTTTATTTATTGTATATAAATATATTTTCTGTTGTAATTAAAAATAATATATTTTGTGTTTTTTTTAATGTAATAAGTGTTCTTGTCTGTAATGTTTTTAAGTTTGGTGTGTAATAGTAAGTTGTGTAATTGTGTTGTGTGGTATGTTTGGTTTCTTTTTGGGTCTTTATGTTGTCTGTATTATTGTTTATACTAGTAGTAGAGGAATGATCGGCCGAAATTAGTTCCCGCCGCCGCCACCAGGCGTCGCCACAGTCGTGGCGCTGTCGCAGCATGCGAGGTGGTAGATTCGTCAACTAATTCGCAGACTGATTCGTGGACTAATTCGCGGACTGTGTCGCGGACTGACTCGCGGGCCGATTCGCGGATTGATTCGCATTTTTGATTTGCTGTTTAGTACGCGTGCTTATAGTTCAAGACTCTCTCATTGGGAAATCTGACCATTGCTAATGAGGTCATCAAGATGACGCAAGGACTTCGTGGATGGTCCCATTGAGTTTTCGAAGATTAATCCTGTAGCGTTATGCATATATCTTTTGATCTTTTAAATGTGCCCTGTTGGGAAATCTCTCTATCAATATGGCACACCGTTACCGACCTAATTCGGATGTTACATATCTTTTTTGATGAATTGAAAGCGTAGATGAGGGCGTTGACCTCTCCCTTGCCATGTTGTAAGTTCGAATTCACCTTTCAGAATTTTCTCTCGTCGGGGAAATCTATCCATCAATATGACAATTGTCTTGACAAGCCTTTAGCGTAACTCAATGATCTCCAATAGTGACGAAACCGCTGAGTCCCCTCATACAAAACCGCTAAGACCATTTTAAAATTAATTTAGAAAAGCCTCTAAGCAAGTCTCAACGCGTTCAAAAGACCTGACGTCGACCCCCTGATGCGCGGAACCCGGCAGGTTCGTTTATCCTACCTATCAATTACAAAATTTGTTCCATCTAGCATCTATATTTCCATTTTCTAGTTTCGTGACATAACGTTTCGAAATCCTTCTTGACCTACATATTTTAAACACAGATTTTCATTCATAAGGTGGAAAGTCTTGTTTTCGTCTCTCATCCTATGATATATCCTATGATATATCTTTTCTGAACTTAGTGAAAAGACATTTTTCCTGATGTTCTAAATACTAGTATAAAGTAAATGTGTCTAATTCTCAGAACATTTATCGCACCCAAACTTGATCGATTTTTTTATGCTATGAAAATTACAGTGTTGTCAGACTTTAATGATTCGAGGTATAAATTAAGCATGCTCGGACTACCGGGGAATAGACTCCCACACTCCGCACGTTCTTCTACTTGTAAAATTTGTTCAAGATGGTCGATATCAAGAGAACTTTTTCATCGTGGGAGGAATCCTTGAAGGGGGTTTACGAAACCCTCTGCGAAGATACTACTCCGGGTCAATTCCAGGACTTCATCGAGAAGTGTATCGGGAATATTGGAAAAATTAATTCCTACATCATTTCTAATCCTCATATTCCAAATGGGGTGAAGGCATCGGTGGAGGCGATTATGCATCGCATAACGAGTCTAAGTGCCAAAGCTGTCGAGCGATTGGCTCAAAGAGAAAAAGATAATAGGCCTGAAGACAATTTTCTTGTGCAGAAGAACGTCGAATCGGCATTCAAAAATCGGTTAAGAACGGCACTGGTGGTTAATTTAAAACATTTGGACCCCGTAAAATTCATGTTTGAGATAAAACCTAGCGTCGTTGAATATGTGCGTGGTGTAATAAATGAGTACAACTGTGTCAAGGTAAGTACTGTGTTTTCGGGAGAGTTTACCGCGAGGCAGCTGCAGGATACAAAATATTTTGCCAACAAATATGAGCAATTATGTGTGACCACGGTCTTAAATGAGTGGTTCGACACAAAAGTTAAAGTGCCCATTTTGAAATTTAATAGTTTGGGTCGAGCCATGCCGGTACCCTTCATTGTTTACGCTGATACCGAGCGCCTGCTGGGAAAAGTGGAGACGGAGGCACCTCCAAAATCGGCTTACGAGCAACATAAGATTTACAGTGCAGGCTACTACGTACACTGTCAACACGACCTCTCGCTGTGTCGTTACCGTTCTCACCGGGGACCCGACTCTGCTACCTGGTTTGCCAACGAGCTGAAGGAGTTGGCCGATGAAGTTAATCAGGTAAAATTTTAATTAAAATTACAAAATATATTTAGATAAAATTTATTATTATTTAATTAATTAATTACAATAAAGTCAATAAGTAATATTATGTGTCTGCTTTCAGATCCTCAGTGATACGAAGCCGATGCATTTGAGTCAGAATGAGTAGAGAACATTCCATACAGCGATAATGTGTCACATCTGCGGGGGATCCTTCTCAAATGAGGACCTCAAAGTCCGTGACCACGATCACTTGACCGGTAAATTTCGGGGTGCAGCTTACAACTTGTGTAATCTTAAATACAAATATCGTTACAACATACCAGTTATCTTCCACAATTTGAGTGGTTACAATGCTCATTTCATTATTCGCGACATTGCCAATTCTTTTGAAGGAGATATTCATATTATCCCATATAATATGGAAAAGTACATTTCCATGATTAAATATGTTGAAGGAACTAAAATTAGATTAACATTTTTAGATTCAATTAGATTTTTGAATTGCTCCCTCGAGAAATTGGCATCATATTTATCGAATGATGATAAAAGAATTTTAAAATCTAATTTTCCAAATGAGAATGAATTTAATTTATTAACACGTAAGGGAATCTTCCCTTACGATTACGTAAATGAAATGAGCATCTTAGATGATGCATGCCTACTATCCCAAGATAAATTTTTTAATAAATTGTGCAAGTGTGATGTCAGTGAGAATGATTATGTACATGCTATGAATGTGTGGAAAACGTTTAATTGTGAGACGTTGGGCGAGTACTCGGATCTGTACTTAAAAACCGACATTTTATTGCTCGCGGATATCTTTGAAAATTTTCGTGAAACGTTACGAAAATCTCACGGTTTAGATCCCGCGCATTATTATACTCTACCTGGATATACGTGGGACTGTGCTCTCAAGCATACTCAAGTAGAGTTACAATTACTCACCGATATCGATATGGTAATGTTTATTGAACGTGGTATAAGGGGAGGTCTTTCTCAATGTTCAAACCGCTACGCGAAGGCAAATAATAAATATATGCCACAATATGACCCATCAAAAGAGTCAAAGTATTTAATTGTACTTTGATATTAATAATTTATATGGATGGGCAATGAGTCAATCACTGCCTACCGGAGGTTTCGGATGGGTGGAAAACGTTGACTTGGAAAATGTACCCGATGACTCGGAAATTGGATATATTCTCGAAGTCGATTTGGCGTACCCTGAAAAAATACATGACACACAGAAAGATCTGTGCCCCGATCGAGCAGTTCCGCCCGGTTCAAAACAACCGAAATTACTTGCAACATTGAACGATAAACATAGGTATGTCATTCATTACCGCAATTTAAAACAAGCACTCGCCAACAGTATTGTTTTAAATAAAATTCATCGCGTCCTCAAATTCAAACAATCTCCATGGTTAAAATCTTATATAGATTTAAATACTAAATTGCGTACAGCCGCTACGAATGATTTTCAGAAGAACTTATATAAACTGATGAACAAACAATGCGGTATTTGGAAAGTGTTGGCGTATGCACTGGTTTTGCTGATTTAAATTCTCGCGGTTTTATGGCGCTGCGAAAAGCAAGCGAAATAGTTTTCGCTCTCGCCGTGCTGATTCATGTGCCGCTCGTCGCGCCGCGCAACTCTTTTCCGGTGCGAATTGTAAAGACGATTTCCGGACCTCTGCGTGGTCAGATTCGCTCCGAATGGCTTTCAATCCGCTACGCATCGCAACTTATCCGTCGGTTTTCATTAGTAAACGTTCGAAAACTGTTTTTCTACCGATCCAATCTCGCGACGAGAATTTTCGGTGCTCAACATTGAGATTACCAATTAATTTAGTGTATGTGGATTAATAAAGTAGTTGATTTGTGTGCAAAGTTCCGAATTCGACATCCATTTTCTTGGCATCTCCGACCTACCACACCACGCTCTCGTCAACCGAGTTTGCGGAATAATTTTGTCCGCCGCTCGTAACGAAACATTTGGCGATCCTGCCAGGATCGAAGTGTGCTGAAGTGATTTTTCGGAATTCTACATTTTGGACCTACAAGTGCATAAAAAATTGGAATTTTCCAAATCGCATAATTTGCGCTCAACGTGCAAATTTTTCCAAATCGGCTCTCTTTGGATACCTTCGGCGCCATTCGGAAACCGCCGAATTCAACTCGAGGTGTCTCGTGACGTCAGCAAAGGGTCCCCACCACAGCGGTCACCCTCTCTTATCACGAGTCTTCACTTCCACGGACATCACGTCTTGGACGCCGATCTTGCCTACGGCCCCACTCAAGATCCAACGAATCGGCCACATCTCACGCTTCTAGGATTGGCACGCTCCCCTCGCGAGCCGCTGCCACTCTTCGCCAAAATTCGCTAGTCACGCCTTCGATACGTCGCTTTGGTATCACTCGATATTCAGCTCTGATACGAGTACCATGGGTCGGCCAAAGAAGCTTTCGTCACAAGAAGCAGCGCTTCGTGACGAATTTCAATCATTTTTGGATTTAACCGCAACGCAGCAAGTTAATCTAGATTCGCTGATGCGATCAGCTGAATATGGTACAAATCCGGACCTGACAAAGGAGCAGGCCCAAACAAGATTGACACATATTCAAGAAATTTGGATTCGAATGTCAACGCTTCATACTCGGATTTTGCAGTTCCGCGATTTTACGGAATGTGCTATGGACAAATATTTCACTGAGGATGTCATTGCTACAGCAGAGGAGCTGTATCTAAATACTGCCGCAGGATTTTCGACAGTTATCGCCAAGTTCCAGTCCGGTCTCTCAACCCCGCAACGTGGTGCCAGCGCCTCTTCAGCCGTCCCTGAGATGACTCGACGCACGCAAGTACCGACGATTCAATTACCGCGATTTTCGGGCGAATATACGGAATGGCCGGAATTTCGTGATCATTTCACCGCCGTAA
Source organism: Trichopria drosophilae (assembly GCA_030407085.1). Lineage (NCBI taxonomy): Eukaryota > Metazoa > Arthropoda > Insecta > Hymenoptera > Diapriidae > Trichopria > Trichopria drosophilae. The sequence continues at coordinate 48,350,897 of CM059586.1, forward strand.
TTCTTAATGATAATTCGTTCGATAATTTCCAACGCATGTATTATCTAAAATCTTGTTTAGTTGGCGACGCGGCCAAGTTAATTGCAACGTTGTCGGTAACCGCGGACAATTATGAAACGGCGTGGAAATTATTGACCGATCGCTTCGAAAATAAACTCCGTCTTTTAAACGTTCATTTACAGAAGTTATTTTCCATAAAGTCGGTTTCTTCGGGTTCTTCCGCGGAACTCCGAAAATTATTAGACGCGGTGCATGAGTCTGCTGAATGGCTTCGAAAGCTTGATCGTCCGATTTCAGACGACATTCTTATTTTTATTATTACGCAACGCCTAGATCGCGCGTCTCGCGAAGCGTGGGATCTCACCATCGATGGAGATACCTACCCGACGTACGAGCAATTAAATAAGCACCTATCGTCCCGGATTCGAGCTTTCGAAACTTCAGCAGTATGCGAAAAATCTTCGCGCATTTCTACGCAGCCGACACGCGAAAAAATTAAAATTGCATCGTCAGTGCAAGCGCACCACGCTACCGCGAAGTAGTATGGAAAATGCATCCTTTGCAGTGAAATGCACTCAATCTATCGGTGTCAAACTTTTTTGAATAAATCTGTAGAGCAGAGACTGGACTTTGTAAAAGCTCATTCTTTGTGTCGCAACTGTCTCAATTCGATGCATCGGGAGAGTGCATGTAAGAGTGAACGCACTTGCATTCAATGCAAAGCACGGCATCATACGCTCTTGCATACACCTTCGCAAAAGCAATAGCTCTCTACGCCGCCTACAAATACGGTGAAATCGCCGCCGTCTGCGTGTACTTCTCGCCAAGAAACTTTGCCGATTGTAGATCAGAATCTCGTGCAGTCGCATTTGAGTATTTCGCAACAACCTTCACACGTAATTTTGTCGACTGCATGGGTTCTTATCAAGGCACCGTCTCAACGCGTCGTTAAAGCACGCGCTCTATTGGACCAAGGGTCCACGCATACATTTATTTCGCGCGAACTCGCAAACGCTCTGCGTACTAAAACTTATCCCACTACGACCATGGTAAGTGGAATTGGGCAATGCACACCAGGGAAAATTCAGAAGGGCGTCCCTATAACAATTAGTTCGGCAAAGGATAATGCAATTTCATTATCCACGGAAGCATTAATTTTGGACACCCTCACTGGATACGTGCCTAAATTCTACCATCCATTATCGTATTGGACACATCTGAATGGACTCGATTTCGCTGATGGTTGTCCAACAGATGACACGAAAATCCACATCCTCATTGGTGCGGACATTTACCCTTACGCGCTTTGTGACGGTATAATTCGTGGAAAACGCAACGAGCCAGTGGCATTGAATACCATATTTGGATGGATTCTTTCTGGTCGAACAAATTCGTCGTGTGATGAGTCAAACGCACCATCTGTGCATGCTCATCATATTCATGCGCATGACGATCTTCATCAATCCCTCTCGCGATTTTGGGAAGTGGAGGAAATTTCTGGCGCACCGCAATTATCCGAGGAAGATGCCCTGTGCGAACAGCATTTTTTTGATAAGCACTCGCGGGATCCAGACGGTAGATACGTCGTTCGACTGCCGTTTAAAAGGACTCCTTTAATTATCGGTGACACGCGTTCTCGCGCTTTGCATTGCGTTACGTCATTAGAAAAACGACTCGCCTATCGACCAAATGAACGCGACGCGTACTATAAATTTTTGAGCGATTATGAAACGCTCGGTCACATGCGGATCGCACCCGCACGCAATTCTCCCATTAATCAGATGGTGTATCTTCCCCACCATCCGGTGATCAAACTCCAAAGCGCCACTACAAAAATAAGAGTAGTGTTCAATGCGTCTTCAAAATCAACCAACGGGTATTCTTTAAACGACCTTCAGCTGGTTGGCCCGAAGCTGCAAGCAGACTTGTCGATGCTGCATCTGCAGTGGCGTATGCATCGCTTTGTATACACTGCAGATGTAGAAAAAATGTATCGACAGATTCGTGTCGACGATCGCGACGTTGATTTTCAACGCATCTTGTGGCGAAAATCACCGTCCGATGCTGTTTCGGACTATCAGCTGACGACAGTGACGTACGGTACGGCCAGTGCCCCGTTCCTTGCGCTCCGAGTATTACGGCAACTGGCAGAGGACGAAGGCTTCCCCTTCCCTCTCGGTAAATCGGTTCTGTTACACAATATGTTCGTCGACGACGCATTGTTTAGCGCCGATACGGTCGAAGACACCAAACGTATTCGCGATCAGCTGATCGCTCTGTTAGCTCACGGCAAATTCGTGCTTCGTAAATGGGCGAGCAATAACCCGTTGCTGTTAGATGACATCGCTCCTGAAAACCACGGTCTCTCGTGTGATAAGACTCTCCAAAATGACGAGAGTCTAAAGATTTTAGGGATCGCATGGCATCCATCCGATGACTCTTATCGTTTCGCGGTACAGTGCGCAGAATCATCCGTAATAACGAAACGAATAATTCTTTCGAATATCGCGCGGATTTTCGATCCGCTCGGGTGGCTCGCGCCCGTGGTCGTAAACGGAAAATATAAATGCAAGAACTTCGGCTCTGCGCTTCAGAGTGGGATGCCCCCCTCCCGCCTGAAATTGAGCATCGCTGGCGCATCTTTTACGAATCATTGCCGGCACTCGAGAAAATTTCGATACCGCGATGGTTTCGGACGTCGCAATCCACGCGCATTGAGTTGCACGGTTTCTGCGACGCGTCGTTAAAAGCATACGCGGCCGTCATATATTTACGCGTCGAATTTCCGTCGGGACATATTGAAATCGTTTTGCTGATGGGCAAAACTCGCGTATCGCTCTTAAAACAGCTTACGATTCCGCGCCTCGAATTGTGCGGTGCTGTACTTCTCACCCGGCTTTTAAATCAAATCCGGCTGTCGCATAGCTTCTCGCGATGTCCCGTATATTGCTGTACAGACGCAACGATAGTGCTCGCATGGGTTAAGGCACCACCCTCGCAGTGGAAGGTATTTGTAGCAAACCGCGTCTCCGAGATCCAATCGTCGCTTCCGAACGCCACTTGGCATCATGTATCGGGATGCGAAAATCCCGCTGATTTAGCGTCGCGTGGTATTTCAGCTCACGAGATTGGACGTGCTAATTTATGGTGGCATGGTCCTTCCTGGCTCTGTCAATCGCCTTCTGAGTGGCCACAGGAATCTCTAATCTTAGAGCCTAATGCTCCGCTTGAATATAAATCCAACGTTGCATATGCAACTGTCGTCTCTGCTGATAAGCAATCAATTTTTGATCGGTTCTCCTCATGGCCAAAAATGTGCCATGTATTCGTTCGCATTCTCCGCTTATCACCGCATTGGCGATTCCAATGCAAAGGACTTGCATCTCGAGATTCCGAATTCTCGCAAGTATCAGATCGCATTATTTCTCTTATGCAAGCGGTGCAATTTACAGAAGAAATTGCTATGTTGTCAAAGAACACCCCTGACCCTGAAGGGTCTAAGCATTTGCGAGAAGGTCAAAAACTGCCTCCCGGAAGCTGCCTACGGAGACTCAATCCATTTTTGGATGCAGGTGGGTTACTTCGTGTAGGGGGTCGTTTGTCAATGGCGAACCTCAATCCGTCCGCGAAATTTCCGCTTCTGTTGCGATCGTGTCATGTCGCTCGATTGCTAGCCACCCACGCTCACCTTCGATGTATGCATGGAGGAATTACGCTAACCCTCAGTACTATGCGAGGGTCAATCTGGTTACTTCAAGGAAGGAAGATCGTCAAGTCAGCAGTTTATCAGTGTGTAACTTGTGCTCGTTACAGAGCTCAAATACCCATGCAAATGATGGGTTCATTGCCACTGGCCCGCGTTACTCCGCCTGGTAGAGCGTTTACCGAGTGCGGTGTGGATTATGCTGGACCTCTAAAAATGCGTTTAGCGAGCGGACGCGGTCGTCACTCGCAATCTGCATACGTTGAATTGTTTGTTTGCATGGCATCGCGCGCTGTGCACCTTGAAGTTGTATGCGACTATTCGACACCAGCGTTTCTCGCCGCATTCCAACGTTTTTACTCACGTCGTGGGCTGCCGAAAATCATGTACAGCGATTGCGGAACCACCTTCCAAGGGGCCGATAAGGAACTGCGCCAGGCTTACCGCGCAGCAATTACGAGTAATGAGCTTCAGTCGCGTTCGGCCGAGGACGGTGTGATATGGAAATTCATTCCCCCTGCTGCTCCTGATTTCGGTGGGTTGTGGGAGGCGGGAGTGGGCTCCTTTAAACATCACCTTCGACGTACGCTCGGCGCTCATACTCCCACCTATGAGGAACTTTCCACGCTTCTTTGCCGCATTGAAGCGTGTCTAAATTCACGCCCTCTCGCACCGCTCAACGATGACATTGAGAGCCTCGACGTACTCACGCCCGCTCACTTCCTTATCGGCAGCCCTCTTTTACCAGAACCATCTCCGTTGATGGTGGATTATTCAGTTAGTCGCGTAGCGCGCTGGAAATTGTTTCAGCAGGTACTAGAACAGCTATGGAAAGGTTGGTCACGCGACTATTTGACATCGTGTCAACACCGCTCAAAATGGCAGTCGTCTGCTGCTTCGCTTAAAGTCGGACATCTGGTCCTTATGCGCAACGACAATCAACCGCCCTCACAGTGGGACCTCGCTCGGGTTATTGAATGTCATCCGGGTCATGACGGACTCGTGCGAGTTGTCACCGTTCGGACTGCGACGGCGGCCTTTAAGCGACCGATATCGAAACTCTGTTTGCTGCCTGTAGATATAGAGCATTTAAATGAAAATCAAAGAGTATAGTGTTTAAGTTTATTTTGTTACTTAATCTGCGTCCATTTCGCGTATGCATCGCGCAAGGCGGGCGGTATGTTGGCGTATGCACTGCTTTTGATGATTTAAATTCTCGCGGTTTTATGGCGCTGCGAAAAGCAAGCGAAATAGTTTTCGCTCTCGCCGTGCTGATTCATCAAAATCAGAGTCGCGCCGATCTGCCGCTTGTGGCGCCGCGCAACTCTTTTCCGGTGCGAATTGTAAAGACGATTTCCGGACCTCGGCGTGGTCAGATTCGCTCCGAATGGCTTTCAATCCGCTACGCATCGCAACTTATCCGTCGGTTTTCATTAGTAAACGTTCGAAAACTGTTTTTCTACCGATCCAATCTCGCGACGAGAATTTTCGGTGCTCAACATTGGGATTACCAATTAATTTAGTGTATGTGGATTAATAAAGTAGTTGATTTGTGTGCAAAGTTCCGAATTCGACATCCATTTTCTTGGCATCTCCGACCTACCACACCACGCTCTCGTCAACCGAGTTTGCGGAATAATTTTGACCGCTGCTCGTAACGAAACAGAAAGACTATGGAAAATGTTCGGAATCGCGTTGATGTTCGTATCAAATCGACAGGGGAAGGAAAGTTTGGTGTGGAAGCTCTAATATCGAAACCAAATTTTCATCGAAGGAAGATATTTGATGAAGACTTGGTCACGATAGAATTAAAAAAATTAGAAGTTACCATAGATAAGCCAATATACGTCGGAATGGCTATATTGGATATTTCTAAAACAAAATTGTACGAGTTCCATTACGATTATGTTTTAGAAAAATTTTAAAGAAAAGGCGAAATTGTTATATACCGATACCGATAGTTTAATTTATGAATTTAAGTGTGATGATGTATATGATTGTATGAAACGCGATATTAATATGTACGATACGAGTGATTATTCCAAAAATAATGAGTACGGTATGCCGCTAGTCAATAAAAAACTTTTAGGGTTAATGAAGGATGAATGTAGTGGAAAGATAATGACCGAGTTTGTCGGACTCAGGTCAAAAATGTATGCGTTGCGTGTGTTAGGCGAAGGTGAGAAGAAGAGAGCGAAAGGTGTGAAAGAAGTCATCGTCCGAAAAACAATCACTTTCGACGACTATCTGAACTGCCTTCAAAATACGTCTACAGTTACGCGCGAGCAAAGATGTATTCGTTCAAAATTACACAACGTATACACCGTATGTGAGAAAAAAATTGCTCTAAGTCCCCGCGATGATAAGCGATACTTAATGGTTGGTAGTACAGACACTCTACCGTATATTATGGACATCGATGAATAATGTGTGTATTATATGTAATTATATCCAACATCAAATAAATGTTAAAATATGTGAATATATGTGAATGTTATAATTGTGAAATTACTATCTAAATTTATGGAATGTATAAAAATATCATGTACATGCATACAGTTTTTAATAAAGTTATATTATATTATATTTCAAGTTTATTTATTTATTTAGATAGATATTAAGCTTTTCTAAAATTGACATGCATTTCGAAATGTACCTTGACATCGATGCATTTTGAGAGACCCACGTTTCATATTGACCTGCTTTCCCCCCCCCCCCCCCCCCAAATTTAAACGATTCAAGTTCAAACGCGTTTGGAGGTAAATTAAGCATTCTCTTTACATTACGAAACTTTGAAACTGTACTTTTCTATTCGTCTAATATTTTCTTTCCCAATTTCTAATTCGTATAAGGTGGGGTTTCTACTATAAATGCCGATGCAGTCGAGTATTTTTCATCAGTAACGTGCCTCGATATATGTCTTCAAGAGATCTAAAAGTTAAAACTCGTGAATTAAAAAATAGAGTCGAAACTTTTTTAAAAAACATACAAAAATTAAAAGGCGATTTAAAACTTCAGTCGGAAATTAAAATACTAGTAAGCCAAACCAAAAATTTATATATAACAAAATGGAATCATCATCATCATCAGCAGTAGCAGCTACAGCGGCAGCGTTAGTAAAAACACTGAATTCAGCAACAGCGAAATTTTTACTAACTATGAAACTGGCAGAACTGGACCCAGCAAAAGCATACGTCGTTTCAAAAATTAGGAGAGTATCAACAACATTTGGAGAACGAATAAGCGTAGTTGAACAACGAAATCTCCTGTTTTCTTCCACCTCGGTACACACCACTTTTCCGAGATGCGATGGAGAGTTACCGAAGCATCGTTGAAAATAATCAGCTATACATGAAGTACATCGGAACAAAATTCAACAACATCGAATTTTTAACCGAATCCCACTAACAATGACGATGTCGAACGGAATTAAAAAATAGAAGGTATTATATATGGTAAGGAATATATTTTGCTAATTATATATTGTTTAATTTATATTTTATTAATATATTATAATTTACATCTATTATTATCATTATAGCTTTTCGCTTGAAGCGAAACCGATGCACTTGAATCCCGATGATCAGCGGATATTTCCAACAGCGGCAATGTGACATCTTCGGGGGAGACCCTTCTCGAATCGGCATTAAAGTCCATGACCTTAATTAGTGACTGGTCAAATCAGAGGTGTATGCTGCAACATCAGTCATCTTGATGAAGAATGGAACCTGCAACAAAAAATCGAATATAAATGAATACTAAATGTATAAATAAATTCTGTATAAATAAATTAAATGAAATTTAGAAACTCACCTTTGAATTATTTTTTGCATTTTCTTTTCTTTCGCCAAACGTAATGTGCGCAGACGCTAAAGACATCGTTCTCGCCGCAAAATTCTCTCGTAAAACCGCTTCTTCAATTTGGCTTCCACGTCGATGGTCAGGTCGTAAGTTTTCGGAATATCGACGTATAACTGCGACATTTCGAAATGGTTAATGTAGTAACCATAAAACTTCTGTTTGAAGTTGTAGCATTCAGCTTCCGCTTTCTTTATTTTTTCTTGAAGATCTTAGTATTCTCAGTGATTTCTCACTTTTAACTAATGTCTATTCAGCTCGAACCCGTATATATACAAAAAAAATATGCTAAGGAATGCAACAAAAGTCTAATTTATCTTAAGTAAATCCTGCTTCCATGTATTCATGCATTATTCGTTTCATCATATTAGTCTTAAAGTAATAAATCTCCCTTGTCGACCCAGCTGTTATGCTTTTCTTCAAAGCCCAACCATTTAACAAACGGTATAGAACCTTTTTGACGCAAAATTTTTTCACTCAGATAAACGTCTAGATTTTTAGTACGTTGCAGTTCAAATTCGTAGAATCCACCTGATATTCGGTTTCCAACATTGTCTTCAAGTAAATATGTTACTGGACTCGTTTTCTTAACTTTTGCTATTGAAAATATTTCAGTCGTCCAATTTGGTGTATATCCCTTTTCAAATATATGTTTGAATTTACTACTATGAACTTGTTGACCTACTTTAAACTTTGGATGAATCTTTTCGTTCACAATTACATTACACACACGTCCCAATAGTTCTTTTTCATTGTCTTTATTAACATCTTGCGGCTTCATTTTAATAGTACGATGTGTGCTATTGTTATAATCATTAACCAAGTCTGGTAAGATATGGAGCCATTGATAATTACCATGAAGACTAAACTGTGGCCACATTTTATTTTTCAAAGTACGATTAAAGCGTTCGCAAATTGATGCTTTTAGATTACTGTATGTAGAATATAAATTGATGTCATGTTTTTTCATTAAATTTGAAAATTTTGAATTATAAAATTCTTTTCCATGGTCGGTATGTAAATTCTTTGGCATTCGACCCATTTCAACTATCGATTTCATGGCAGCTGGGACGTCATCGCCAGTCTTACTTTTTACTGGGCGGGCCCATGCATACTTAGCGAATACATCGATGACAGTTAACAAGTATTTGTAACCCTTATTTTCATCCGCATATTGAATCATTTCTACAAGATCAGCGTGCCAAGTTTCATCTAATCCGCGAATATCTACTCGCCGTCTTGTATAATTTTTTCTTGCTGTTTTATGGAGCTCCTTCACGACTTCTCTCTTCTCTTTAGAAGTCATTGTTGTTAAACAGATAAGGCAACGTCTTGATTAAAACTGTTGGGTGGATTGTTGCAGGTAGTTTATTTATTCACATTTTTCAGACTAACTAATTAATTCTTCCGTAAGGAGTACAAATGTGAAATGTCCCTCTTCATAACATCAGTTATTGCATTAATCTTCTTTAAGTCATAGGTATGTTTTTTTAAGTGGCCTTCTATATTAGCAATATCTACCGTAATACTATCAATCAAACCATTATTTTTATTCAAATCATCTTTATTTTTCTTTACTTCCCGCTCTAAGACAGTGATATTATTCGTAATATTGCTAAGAGTGTAATTATTTTTATTTAAATTATTGGTATGTTTAGATATTTCCTGGTGGAATTCAATAGTATAATTTCCGATATCTGAAGATATAATCCGCCTCTTTTCTATTTCATTGTAATTTTTATTTATATCTTGATGCATTTTATTTATACTTTTTTCAAAATATTCAATCTTCTCATTATTTTTAATTACACCTTTACACAGTTCATCTATTTGCTGTTTAATATCGCGAATAGATGTGTGGAACATTCTCAAAGTAATGGCATCATCCGAATCTGTCGGAATTCCGATATTACATAACTTTCTTTTCTTAAAATCATAAGAACAATCTGTAGCAATTTCGACACTTTGAAATACTTGCTTCCGTGCTCGTTGAGACGAACGTCCAAATACATCGATGCTCATTATGATACTGACGTAATTATCACGCAATTAATAGATTATATTAGCTTCACGCAACTCTTCAATAATCGATAAAATTTCATTAGAAAGACTTGAATTACCAGCAGCTTGCGATGCTATTAGAAGGCGCAAACGATCGACAAGTTCATTTGGATCATCCCAATGCACGTAATCAATTTTGTGGTTTTGTTCAACAATCATGTATTCAGGCAAATTACCACCCTTTTTCGGAACATCTTTGAACATTTCCTTGGTATAGTTTCGATACTTGTGGGAAGCACTATACCGAATAGGTTTTTCCTGATTCCAATCTTTCCTATGTGCATTAGTTAAGGTTAGTATACTTTTGTAATTGTTTAAATCAAACTGTTGGATTATAGCTATATCAGCTTTTTTCTTAAATAATAACTCTAGCAAACCTTTAGTAATAGCAATTATCCTTAAAAATGACATTTTTATTCTTAAATTCTATTGTCGAATAACCGATTCTTGTAGTACCACCTTCTATGTAAACACCATAAATTGTGTGGTATTAGTAAGTACCCGTGATACCAGTGGACTAAAGTTTTTATCCCAGTTAGACGAAAGGTACTTGTATTTTTTATAGAGCGATTTTCTTGCTATTTGCAAAGCGGAAAATTTTCGAATACGAAATTGTATAAAAAGTAAATTGTCGAAAATGCCGTAGACTCCAATCTAAGGAAAAACCACTCTTTGTTTGCGTTGCTCTCAAAAATCGACGGAACTTAAATTAGAAATAAAAAATAAACAGTATACAAATAATAATAATTATATTTTATAAAAAATGTCAAATTAAAGAGTACATTATAATTGTTTTGCTTTCTTCGCGCGTAAATAACGCTTTGCATTTTTTGAAGTTCGTCGTCTCGCCACTTCATCTACTTCACGTGTGTCCCTACGTACTACGCGACATTCGGGAACGTGACGGTCCACAATAAATTGTTGTGCGTTGCGTTGTTCTAATATCGAGGCCTCGTTATATTTTTTTGCTTCTGATCGGTAACGCGGATCCTCATGATAAACGCGTTTCGCTAGCTTGGGGACACGTCGATTATCGAGCTCTACGGTATGTAATCTCCACGGCGTAGTTTTTACAAAAACATCTGATTTAAGACGCGCGGGTTCAGTTATCGTTGTAATCGGTGTAGTTTCTAGTGGCGCGTATTGCTCGGCCGACCGAAGGTTGACAACTTTAATTGCCTCGCAGACGTCACAATTTTCGCGGCAGGAATCAACCCAAGATAGCGTAGGCCTATCTCTTAAAGGTGACTTTTTACGGCGGTCTGAACGCGCGCGAACGTTTCGGCGTATGTCATCCGATTCAAGCGGATCGGAAGGAATAGCAGGACCCGACGATTTCTCGGACGCGGACATAAAAACTCAATTTATGCACTCGGGACGAAGAATGCACTTCGCGGATCGCGTTAAAAAAAAAGGTCACACAATGTCCGCAGCCTAGCAGGCGGAATATGAATCTCAGTTACCGGACGCCTGGCTCACTGGCGGCAGTACCGATTCGATGACACCTCCCTATGCTGGCTGTTTCCCGGGCCGTTTAACAGACCGCCGGAACGGGGGAACAGGGCCGCTGAGTAGTTATGGTTGCCTGCCTTTCAGGCGGCAATACCGATTCTCGAAGACCTCTTCGGTAGGCTGGAATCCTGTTGATTTCTCGGACGAGAACGTCGGAAACAGCTAATTACGGCTGAGTGGCTGCAGTTGGCGTAGACGTTAAGTCGAACTCGGATGCTGGAATAATTTTTTAAATAAAAAAAAATAATTAATAAATGTTATAACAGAAACGATTATGGTAGCCCTGAAAAGGACTGATTTTTGATGAATAGTTAGTTCTGCTTGTGATCCGGGATGCTGCGTTGATGTGACTGCGCCTAACTCTGCTGGTTTGAACTCCGCAATCGCTCTGCTCGACCGAGTTGTTATGTGGGTGTTCCTTAACGAACTCGAACCCTGGAATGAGCGGTGGACAGGGATGCTGCGTGACAAAGTCTTCAGTAGTAAGGTTGCCGAGAGTTGAAAACCGAATAATGTTCATGGCCGTAAACGCAGCTAATTTATAGCCGGTCGAAAAGTGTGAAAAACCATACTTCGTCTTGGTTGGCCATAGGTCAAAGAAAGGGGATTAAAGTTAATAATCCTTCACTCTTGTGACAAAAAAAAACTTTCGAATTTTGGTTAAAAAATGCATTTATTTGATTTGTTAAGCATTGCTGAACAGAATAAACTGCATTTTTTATAGTAATAGTTTTCTGCTTTGCTCATAAAAGAATGTTTTAATTCGGATAAATCACGTGCTAGTTAAAATCGTGATCATTTGAATTAACTTAAATTAAAACTATAAATTAGCAAAAATCTGCTACAGCAAAACTAAAAAATAATTTTTGCAATTTCAATAAACGAATACCAAGCACTTGTTCATAAAAAAAAAATGAACTTGCTTCAATGCATAACGGTCATGACTTTATAGGGCCCCATAATCACGTTAGTAATGCAAGTTATAGTGTTCCGTGAGAATAATTTTTTTATAGGAGGCTTGGACAATATTTTCCTCACGGGAGAACCTAAAATTGTGCATAAAAAAAATATTGTCTCCTTTCGGACATACAATAATTTTCATGTTCCCATAAGAATGTTATGGTGAACATATTACGTACTGTATGGGAATTGCTATGGAACCTTTCTTCCACTACGTTTTCCTTAAAAAAAAATGCTTCCTTTTTCGATTTCAGTTAAGCTACGGGTTTAAATTTGCTTCGTAAATTGAAATAATCGGATGCTCGGAATTCGCGTTCAAAAATAAATACAAATAAGCATTTCGAATTCGAAGTTTATTGTTCCTCTTTAAATTAGTGCTACTTTATCGGCCGATGTTCTCCTGTTATTTTTTCTGTAATATGTGAATGAAAATTTAACTAAAGATCTCCCCTTTTTGGGATACTTGTTAAACTACTATGTTTTCCTGGTCGCTCAGTCTGTAATGCGGAATTGAGACGTCGACTATTATATTTAATTAATTTTATTAAATTTTACTTTGAAATACCCAGTATACTTTCTGTGCTCCTACTATCATTTATTTGCCGGACGAAATGTGTCCGCCACAATTGTATCAATAATATCACTATTCTCATGAATATTTCTCACCAGTAAAGTTAGAAACTTATTTGATAACCTTTCTTCAGTATGATATGTAGGTGTTTTAATATCACTGCTAAATGTCTGCTCTAAAGGGGTATTATATCCATCAAGCATATCATCATCATCATCAAAATCGTTAACATCATTAAATCCTATGCTATCTGTTACTTTATCCTGTACGTTTATATCATCAATAGCATTTTTGTTGATTGACATTGTTGTAGCGTCTGCTATTTTTTCCAATGGACTTATCAGAGGTTTGAGCGTTGCACTTATCGCAAGGTCATGCGTTTCTTTACCCATTTTTAATAATAATGATCGATAAAATTAATAATCGATGTTTTCGGCGAATAGATTCGCTAGCTTTGACAATTTGACGTAAAACGTCTTGCTGCTGTTTAAGAGGAGAATACATGTTAATGCATGCAAGTCTCTCTCTGCACTAACTTGTTACAACATTTTTTGTTTGTTCTTAAAATCATTTATGCTTATAAAACAATCAAAACCTTTTCGATACCTTCCCTCTTCTATTTCACTATCTTTATCGATTACAATAAATCCATGCTTTTCTGTCCAACATTGTGTGCATATATCTTTAAAAGTGTTGTATGGCATATCTGTATTTACATGATCATTATAGACGTGCTTAAGATGCATTTCATCCTGCCTAAAGAGAACCAGAAAGCTTACGTTATCTCGAATAAGATGCTTGGGAACACGAGCGTATGTTTGACTAAGATAAAAGCAATCAACGTAATTATGCCTACCCATACAAAAGAAGGATTTAATGTTATCTTGCTTCTCGCAAGCAACATCATCAAATATAATAATAGAGTTTGGCCCGGCCTCGGCGGGTGGTACTACCTGTTCATTATCGTGAAAAGGAAAGTATCCTATACCCTCCACAGAGTCGAGTAAGTTTTGTAAAAATTGATATTTCGGTTGATTTAACGATTTCGAATATACATATATATTTTTAAACTTTAATCCATTCTGATCGATGATTAGACTGAGTAATGTATTTGTTTTTCTGCAATTAGACGGGCCACAGAAAAGTGTACGTATACTATTTGGCAGCAACTCCCCATGTCGTTTATGATTAGTTACATTATTTTGTACAGACGATGTTAAATCATCAAAATTGATGATTGGGAATTTTGTTGGTTTTTTATGAAATCGCATTTTGATAATAACTTAACATAAAAGTATAAGTAGCGCCTTTATATGTAATGTCAGTCATTAACTGTTTGTCACTTGAATGATGCACATCTTAAAATGATTACATATGTGGGTAAAAACCTGATTGGTCAATTCTTTAATTAATAAATTACCGGTAGAACTTCATATACCCGGTTATCAGTATCGCGGACCTGGTACAAAATTAAAGCAACGATTAGCAAGAGGGGACTCAGGGATAAATCCGTTAGATAAGGCTTGCAAGGAACACGACATTGCTTATTCCAAATCTCGTGAAAATCCCACCGGTAGAAGCGAGGCCGATCGAATATTAGCGGAGCAGGCTTGGAAGCGAGTTTTAGCAAAAGACGCAAGTATTGCAGAAAAGGCGGCAGCTTGGGGTGTTGCAAACACAATGAAACTAAAAAGTAAATTAGGCATGGGACTGAAAAAGAAGAAAAAAGCGTCAAAAAAGAAAACAACATCATTGAACAACATTATTGCGGCTGCTAAAATGTCAATGTCACCGTGTAATAATGTTCAAAGTGTTATATGGACCGCTTTGAACGGGGCACGTAAAGCCGTAAAAGAAGCAGGTGGTAAGCGATTCCTTAAAAAAACTCGACAGCTATCGATACCTGCAAAGGTTTGAGGATTCTTGCCGTTCGTAGCACCCACATTTGCTGGATTAAGTGCTGTAGGTGCATTAGCCGGTGGCGCAGCGGGTGCAACCAAGGCTGCTAATGATGCAAAAGCTGCTCAAAAGCAGTTACATGAAAGTGAGAGGCATAATCGTGCTATGGAGACAATAGCTATAGGTAAAGGGTTATACCTTAAACCTTATAAAAATGGTCTAGGTTTGAAATTAAAACCATATAAAACGGGTTTAGGTGTTAAATGTAGAAAAAATCGAAAAAACTTGTAAAGCTACCGCATCGAGCACTCACCAATGTAGATATATTGAGATATTCGAAAGAAGCTGGAATTCCGAATTTTAGAGGTGTCTTTATGCGTAATAATTTACCGAATAATCCCCAAGTGGTTCTAAAGTCGTTTATTTTGACAGCTTTGGAAACATTAGCCCACCTGCTGAGTTGGGAAAATATCTCGGTGTAGGTAGCATTATGTATAACCGTGAAAAATTTCAAGACTATGCCACTTTTGATTGTGGACATTTATGTCTCAAATTTTTATGCAATCAGCTGTTTTGTCCAAACAAGTATCAGTTGTATAAATATATTGCATAAAATATTATAATAATCAGTGTAATTTGAACAATCAGTATGAATGATTCTTTTACGTTGACGCTCTCGGGGCAGTCTTCAGTATTGGAAGCGCAACACTTTCCACCTATTGAACTTTCACCGCAGAAGAATTATGAATTGGACTTGATAGAACTTTTAACGTTTAATTCAATCCCAAATGTTGACGTTAATAATAAATTTCATATTGGTAACCATGAAATTATTGTGCCGATCGGTAGCTATGAAATTGAGGATATAGCAGAATATATTAGAAACAAGCTGTCGGAGTATAGTTATATTACGCTAGATATAAAACCGAATAATAATACACTACGTAGTGAAATCAGATCTAATCGAGACATTGATTTTACACCAATCGATTCGATTGGACGAACATTGGGCTTTAATAGACGAATTTTGGATGCAAACAAGTTGCACATTTCAGATTTGCCAGTAACCATAATTACGGTTAATGCACTTCGCGTGGAATGCAATATAACTACGGGCGCTTATATGAATAGCAGTAGAGCGCACACGATTCATGAATTTTTTCCTACTGTGGCGCTCGGATATAAGATTGTGGAAGTGCCGAATCACGTCATTTACCTACCTGTTGCCGTCAGATTAATAGATCATATTCAATTGTGTATTGTTAATCAGAACGGTGAATTGGTAAATTTTCGTGGTGAAACAATTACAATACGACTCCATCTTAAATCTACGTAACAATGGGTAGTATGTACAATGGTCAGAACCTTAATAGTTACTATAATAATAAACCATCATGGAGAAAACATATCAGTCGTCGTCAAATTCGCAAGACGTTAACACGTCGGAACGCTCTATTTCTGAAAAGCTTGGGACTCAAGTTACATCATCATCACAATATCAAACAGTGAATAATAAAAAATGTTATTGCCGTTGTTGTATTTGCATACTTATCGCACGTTATCATAATAGCAATAATGGAGGATCCAAGACTCAGCATTTTCGACCCAGTCGTTTTCGACGAATCTGTCGCTCATTACGAGCTGCATTCACATCAATCTTACAATACAAGTTCTTTTGGTAAAATTGGTGAAATTCGCATTCCCCTATGGAAATAAAAATGGTATGTTTTCGTTACATTTAAGCATGATTCCGTACGATTACGTACGATTTGGTACGTTTAGGTACGTTGTGGTTACGATTCGAACATTTTTACAGCATTATACAGAAACGTACGCGAACGTACGCGAAGGTACGTTAACGTACGCAAAAGTATGCAAAGATGCAGTATCGTCCAGAATCCTACAAAAATGTACACATACGAGATAAAATGCATAACAGAATATTTCTAAACAGATATAAACGTACGTAAACGTACGTAAACGTACGCGAACGTACGCGAACATGCGCGAACGTACGCGAAAGTGTGCAAAGGTACAGTATCCTGTAGAATGCTGCAGAAACGTCACTTACGAGAAAAAATGGATCAAAGAATATTCCTAAACGTATACGTAAACGTACCCCTACTCGAAAAGGAGGATAGAAAAGCATAGAAAAGTACAGAAATTCTGCGTGATTCGTATGCTTTTGAATCCTATTTTTGGCACATAATGTATCCACAATCGAATGGATATTACACAAAAGGAGTTCGCGTAAGTCTCGGTCCTGTAGGTTGGAATCCTGAGGTCTTCGGAGCACGCTCTGGGTTGCCGATCGTTTATATTTTTACGCCATACATATTGGTTACATAGATACGGTGGGGTTTTACTTCTAAATATATTGAAGATCGCCATGCCGTATGTACGCATTAACCGACTCAATGGGATCCCCCCTTTTGATAGCCTCCAAAATTTTGTCATATTTTGCTTATCTCTGGCCGTTTTTGAGATAATTAGGAATTTTAAAAAATTTTAATGTGTAACAGAAATATCATATTACGTTACTGATAGTGATCAACAGTGGTAGACCAGTGGTCGGTGTCGCGCGCGATCGTTGTTTCTAGTCAAGTATTCTTAGTGGGGAACACTACATGGATGGGTGACCACTTGAGAACAACTTTCTTAAGAAAATTAAATCAACTAAAAAAAGGTTAAAAATATTTGAATTAAATAAAAAATAATAATAAAATTAAAAATAAAAAAAAATTTGTTTGCATACAAAGAGGAAAAAATTGCCCGAATAATATGAAAAAATGTATAAATATTCCTACAAAACGCGACAAATTTTTGGAATATTTGTCCAATGTAGAAGAATTGGTTTGGGTCATTTTTTTCCAAAATTACGTGAAAAATTTTGGACAAAAAATCGGAAAAAAATAACGGAAGAAAAACGGGCACCTATCTGGGATATTCAATACTCGTGCAGTCGGGCACGTTCCTGTAAATAGTTCCAAAATCTCGTACGTTTCTATACATGGCTGCATATATCCGTACAATTGCGTAGGTTTGCGTACGTCTGCGTACGTTTCAGTACATATTCATATGATTCCGGACGTTTTTGTACGAAAATATTCTATTACGAATGGTTGTTTGACATCTACAGTGTACAATGCTGTACATCTCCGCATGCTTCAGTATGTTCTAGCAATTATGCGTACGTTTGCGTACGTTTGCGTACGTTTGTGTACGTTCGCGGACGTTTGCGTACGTTTCTGTACAATGGTGTACAAAATGTTCGAATCGTAACCAAATCGTACGCGAACGTACGTAAACGTACCTCACCGTACATAATTCTATACAGACGTACCGAAATGTGTCAAAATCGTACGGTGAATTGCGCTAGATTACCGTTGATTTTTTCCATACGGGTTGCTGCGCAAAATCAAGATTTATGTATTTTACCGTGTAAAAGTTTGATACATGTTAGTGGAAGGTTGACGAAAACCGACGGTTAACTAAAGCAAATAATACTAATCTAACGTCTAACGCAATCTGTCATTTATTTCATGAGGCGCGGTATGAGTTGAATGGTGTTGAAATTGATCGACATAGAAATGTTGGTATTACTAGCTTGACGAAGGGGTATCCTTCTTACACGCCAAATGATGAACCCGTTTTAATTAATGCAGGTTGGATATCTAGTTCAAATATAAAGATAACAAATGATAATGGTTATTTTGATGTGATTATGCCTCTGAGTATGATTCTCGGATTTGCTGAAGATTATCGTAAGATAATTGTAAACGCAAAGCACGAACTTATTTTAACAAGATCTAAACATGATGATAATGCAATTATACAAAATGCAGAAGAACATTACAAAATTGAGACGAATAAAATAGAATTGTTAGTTTCATATGTGACGTTGGCTGATAGGGAAAGGATACAGCTGTTACGTTTCATTGAAAAGATCCTTGAATATCTTTAAGTTTCCGTACATGGGAACTTTATGAATATCCGCTATTACCGGTAACATCATCCCACGTGTGGTCCGTGAAAACAGCGACACAACTAGAAAAGCCACGATATATTATTATCGGCTTCCAAACAGCACCAAAAAATGACAAGGCGAAAAATGCTAGCCTGTTTGATCACTGTAACATTAGTAATTTTAAAATATTTTTGAATTCAAAATATTATCCGTATGGTAATTTAAACCTTGATATTGCAAATAATCAATTTTCTTTATTATATGATATGTATATCAATTTTCAAGCTAGTTACTATAATAAAAATGTTAATGGTAAACCTATATTGAATAAATCAATATTTTTAGAGAAAGCTCCATTAATCATTATTGATTGCTCTAAGCAGAATGAAGCTTTAAAACACGCACCTGTCGATGTGCGGCTTGAATTTGAATCAAAAGAAAATTTTCCTGCAAACACTTCTGCTTATTGTTTAATTTTACATGATCGTATTGTAGAATATAATCCCATAAGTGGAAATGTAAAGAAGTTGGTTTCAGAGGGGGTTAGCCATTATTGCGCATGCGCTAATTAATGAATAAAATATAGTCATACTTTAATTGCTAGTGAATCAGTATCATACGAAATGGAATACATTGTAGACGTGCAGGGATTCCGCGGGCCTGGCACTCGCTTCATACCGAAGGAACTGTCTATAATGAATATTTTCGTCGGTGAAATTGAGACTTGTGTGTTTAAAGCGCCATATCAATGGGTGTGGTTACCTTTACACTGTAAAAGAGTGAATAAATGGTTAATACATAATTAACACGGCTTACCATGGCAATCTAGCGACGTTTCCTTTGATGCTATAAACGAGGCTTTGGAGGATATCATTAAATGTATCAACAAAATTTATGTAAAATGTTGGTTGGAGGATATATTAAACGTTGAGAATGTTATTGATCTCGACGTTTTGGACTGCCTATCTCTGAAAAAACTAAAGCAACAGCAGCAATATGAATTGTTGGAGAAGTGTGAAAATCATTCGCTTAATGGAACTTGCACTAAAGAAAATGTACAAATAATTAAAAATTGGGTATTGGGAAATATACTTGAACAGCCTGCATCACTTCAACGTTCATTAAGGATTTATTACGAAGTGAAACGTCTCGCATTGATGGAAACGAAAGATATAGAATGTCTACCGATTGATTTCATCTGCATGTTTGCTGAACGACAAATTGAAGAAGCATGGACCTGCTTGCCACCTGCTATGCAAATGCATCCTGAAATACGTGAATGTCGACGATGTTATAAACATTTCGAATCAAGCTATGATACAATAGATGGTGAACCGCCTATGATTAAAAACTGCATCAGTTGTCAAATTAAAAGCGATGCATTAGTTGACGATATTGAAAATATAAATTTTACGTGATCGCTATTTTATATTCTTATGTATAACAATTTTGTAAGCAAAAAAAAAAATTAATGTAATGTATGAATATGAATGTGAAAAATAAAATTTATTAAAAACATCTTCTGTATTTTCTTCATCTTCCTTCCTGCATGATATTGTATCAAAAAAGTAAATGGGTTATTATTTAAAATGATCATATTTAACAATGGGTTCAAGAGTGAACCTTCTTAGGAACGCGTTGAGACTTGCATGGCGTCTTTTATGCACCTGTCGTAGCTGTCAGGCCCTGAGCGTCAGTCGGCCCTGGTCGTAAATCTTAAAAGCACGGTTAGAATGAGATCATGGGGGACGTAATCACTAATGGGTTTTACACGCGTCTCAACTCGTATACCATCTTTGAGAGACATAGGTGCCGACATATTATCTAATATGCTTGGAATTTACATGTGTTTTCCCAAGGATTGTCGAAGTTACATGTGTTTTCCCAATGATTGGAAACTAGAACGAGCGCTTTCGAAGGGGAGATGTAGGAAAAATAGACCTGCCGGGTCCCGCGCATCAGGGGGTCGACGCCAGGTCTTTTGAACGCGTTGAGACTTGCTTAGAGACTTTTCTAAATTCATTTTAAAATGGTCTTAGCGGTTTTGTGTGAAGGGACTCAGCGGTTTCGTCACTATTGGTGATCGTTGAGGTACGATAACGGCTTGTCAAGACGATTGTCATATTGATGGATAGATTTCCCCGACGAGAGAAAATTCTGAAAGGTGAATTCGAACTTACAACATGGCAAGGAAGAGGTCAACGCCCTCATCTACGCTTCCAATTCATCAAAAAAGATATGTAACATCCGAATTAGGTCGGTAACGGTGTGCATATTGACAGAGAGATTTCCCAACAGGGCACATTTAAAAGATCGAAAGATATATGCATAACGCTACAGGATTAATCTTCGAAAACTCAATGGGACCGTCGACGAAGTCCTTGCGTCATCTTAATGACCTCATTAGTGACGGTCAGATTACCCAATGAGAGAGTCTTGAATTATAAGACCGCGTACTAAACAGCAAATCAAAAATGTGAATCAATCCGCGAATCGGCCCGCGAGTCATTCCGCGACTCAATCCACGAATTAGTCCACGAATCAGTCTGCGAATTAGTTCACGAATCTACCACCTCGCATGCTGCGACAGCGCCGCGACCGTGGCGACTCCTGGTGGCGGCGGCGGGAACTAATTTCGGCCGGTCATTCCTCTACTACTTATACTGTTTTATATATAATCTATTATATTCGTGTTGTGTAATGTTTAAATTATGTGAGTTTTTCACGTTGGCGCCATTGTAACGGGACTAGGGTCGCAGTAAAAAACAACATGTAATATTAGAAAAGAATTTATTAATTATGAATGCTTACTTACAAATGTCACTTAGCCTACGAAATCCCCAATGGGGACTCTATGCTTAAACTAGCACACCATGATCTTCATTTTCGAAACAAGTGTTGCAAACCTCAGTGCGAAGAAGTCGAAAAGAGAAATTTATATTATGATTGAAATATCTGGTATATGTGTCAATAGATAACGGAGGTGTATGAATATTAGTTACGGATGTATAGTAATCTAGAAATAATTCGTATAGCCGTGTCAGGGTTAATTCTGGATTCTCAAAAAAAGGTAATTTTTTTCTGTTGCCGAAGTAATGAGACTGCGAATGTGGTATACTTTGACAATGTTGATATATTAAATTTTTTATATCCTCTGTTAGTGCAATTTTATGATTATCGTGTTTCCCACGCTAATCTTCTAATACTCCAATCATTAACATCTTTTGAAGTCTCTCCAAACGAGATTTCCCAATGCCAAAAACGTTGCAAAGAAACGATTTGCCAACCGATACCCGATTGTCATAAACAGGTGACTGTAAAAGTAATTCCAATTGACACGTCTTGCGTCCTTTTCTGCAGAATTTTTTTTTCATTAATCCCATAAGCATTAAATTTTGACCATTATAGGTTCCAATTTTCCAGAAAAAATCGTAAAATTCTTGTTGATGAATAATGTCGATCTTATTGAAGCATTCATTTTTACAGCACGATGAAGTTCTTCGCGCGCACAACACCAACTATATTTCTTCTCGGGCCGCGTTACGCAGAACGCATTGCCCCCCCCCCCCAGTCTCTCTCTCTCTCTCTCTCTCTCTCTCTCTCTCTCTCTCTCTCTCTCTCTCTCTCTCTCTTGGTAAAATCCGATATCACTCGCTTCTGTCAATGGGCGAATACCAATGACCTCGTCCTTAACTAAGGCATTAATTGTCGGCAGTGCTTTTTATCTGAACACCTTTAATACTGATTCGATCACACTGATTGTTATTAATAATTCGGTCATACCGTGGGTTAAATCGGTGAGGAACTTGGGTCTCGTGTTTGATGGAACGCTCTCGTGGAAGTACCATCTCATACAAATGTCCAATAAAGTCTTCTGCACTCTACGTCAACTACGTAATAACCGTGCTCAACTACCAACTGATGTTAGGCAAACCCTTGTTTCCTCATTGATTTTACCCTATTTCGATTACTGCTGCGCAGTTTACAACGACATTAATGTAACTCAAAAAATCTGGGTGGAACGAATGTTTAATGCGGGCATTCGTTTCATCTTCGATCTACGGCGCGATGAGCACATTACCCCATATCGTAATAAGCCTGGCTGGCTCAACACCAAATCGCGTAGGTTATACTACATTGGTATCGTTACCTACAAGATTATTAAGACCCACGTACCCCACTATCTTTATGAACGTTATCAGTGGCGTGAAGAATCTACATCCAGGTCTCTTCGACCCGGCTCTATGCAACAACTTCGAATACCGACACATCGGCTAGAATCCTATTCCAACTCTTTTATTGTCACTTCTACCCGGTTACGGAATGAACTTCCAGTCAATATTATTATTATCTACCTATTTTATATGTACTTTGTTATAGAACTTGTATTGCGCTTTTATATGCATCTGTTAGTATGCCTTGTTATATTAAGCTTAGTTTTAGTTTTAGTTATCTGTATGTATGCTCTATATTGGTTGGCCTAAGAGGTAATACCTCAAGCCATAATAAAGACAATCAATCAATCAATCAATCTTGGTAACGGTCCGTTACAACATTTATAGAAATTTTGCGACCTGCAAAACTTTCCGTAATGTCTCCACTTTGAGAATAAAAAAATGATCCCCTTATAGTTTGTAGTTTTCCTTCTATGTTTTTCTATTTTATGTTATTCCATACATTGTAGGATTATTTACCCATAAACGAACTAGCCCCTCAGTTGATTCTGGAGTATTTCTGTTTGTGTTGAAAATCAAAGTTTCTTTATTGTTCTTTACAAGCAGATGCTCTGAACAGAAGATTGGCTGTAAAACTTTTCCTAAGTGTAACAGTTAAAAAGAAACAAGTAAGAAAAGTATTCTTTAGGAGATTTATGCTGAAGTAATGAAACTGTGTAGAAAGTTTGTGTTCTCCACAAATATTAAGGTGTGTAAAACGCAACATTTCTTGATTTATAATTTTGGAATAAATTGCGCCATAGAACCAGGGTCTTCCTTATACATACGGTAATGATGACGTGTTTCCGGTCTAGTGCCCCAATGCAGTTTGGAAAATTCCACGGAATTCACGGAATTCTACTGCAACATTTTTCCATCCTTCTTCTGTTGGGGCGAACATTTCATTTTGAAGCGCGATCCATAATTTCTCGGAGGTATCCCTAATTATTGAGGATGCTGTTTTATGCCCAATTCTAAACGCGTCGGCTATAGAAGTGAAGGAGTCGCCTGCTGCTAAATTCCTATTTTTATAATATATAAATACAAATACAAGAAATGAGGGAATTGTATTTATCATATATTAATCAAATGCAACATATTTCAATAGACATCAAAGCATTTGCGAAAAATTTTTATATTTATTTGAAAGTTTACCTTCACGTTATAATACAAATGAAAATATTGAATTAAAACTAGTGTGAATATGCCAAGGAATGAACGTTTAAGCAATTTTGACACTCTGATTCATCAAAATAAGTTTCTAATTTTTCTTAGGTTTTAAGTATAGTTCCACTATTACAATCGTTATACTTTCCACTTTTTATTCTTGTCATTAATAACTTGAATTATTCATGTTAAGTTTGTACTTTTGTAAAATAATGGGCTAAAATGCAATGGATAAAGAGGTTGAATGACATTTCCCGTACCAGTCTAGGACATCTTGAAAGGTAGCTGGATTTTAAAAAAATAATAAACACTGGAAGGTTAATAATCGTGTTAATATTGTTTTGAATGTTCAAAGAAAATCAAAACACCTATTTCATAGACTTTAAGCGTCGTATATTCATAATAAATAGCAATATATACCAAATCGTGCATTCATTGTTATATTCACCCTATATTCTTTCAATTTATCTATGTTTTAACGGTTCTAGTTAAAGTCGGAACGAAAAAAATTAATAACATAATTTCTCAGACTTTTTAGATATTGTTGCTTTAAAATAAATTTTTAATAAACTTACAGACCTTAGGGTCACATATAATCTGACGTTAGGTAATATAGGGTTCCTCGTGTTTGTTTCCTACAATTTCTATTTAAAAATCAAAGTCTGTTGCAGAAATTCAACAATATTTAAAATGGATATCTTCATGTCGCCTTTAAGGTAATCGCAGAATATGTACAAATCTCAATTTTTTCTCAGGGTTTAAATTTCGAACATCGTTTTCTTCATTAAAGGTTAGTACTAACATATTATGCCACAATAAACAGTTTCATCGTACTATATCCATCCTGGTTTCAAATAATCATGGCTGTTTATACTTTAACTTCGTTCAGAACTCGGTTCAATGTTGTGGTAAAACTTATACTGTCTACTTGACGTTCATTTTAAAACAATAGAAGTTATATCCTGCAAAGATTTAAATGAAGAGACAGCTAATTCAAGTTAATACAAAATATTAATAATTTTTCTCCCGACCGCGTCTGAAAAAAGGAGAGGGCCCAAAGTGGGACCTTGAGGTACTCCAGCAGAAACCTCCCTCCACTATGAAATTTCTCAATTTGAGCCTATGATCGCTTGTGAACGCTCAATCAAGTAAGATGCGATCCATTGGAGGGCAGGGGATGAGAAGCCATATGATTTTAGTTTCGTTATAGGGGTGTATCCTAAGAAGTGCAGAAAAAACCTGTTATGTTAGAGTCCGTCTAGTAAGAGTTGTAATAGCAAGACGCATCCAGAAATATATTTAAAGATTCATTTATGACAAGAATGACATTTTTTGTCTTAGTATGCAGTTAAGCAATTTTGACTGATGACATAGGAAAATGCATTGGCAATTAAGAAATCTATTCGCGTAAACTAAAACAACCATCAGATAAATATTGAGGCTAATAGCATTTACTCAAATATCGAAAGCAAAATCTTTATTCCACTCTTCAATTTGTCAATAATTATTATTTACAAGAACCCAGACAATAAGCTAGCTGTATATTGCCGCATATAAGGGAAAAGTCAGGCGGCGAATATGTCGGCAGAAATACGGAATATGCGTCATCACACAGACAGCAAATTTGCTGGAAATTCTCACCTGCCGATTAGTCTGCGGCGATTCTGACGCATTTCTGCCGAAGAGATTAAATCCGTGTTCGTGCGTCTTTACTCCCTTCGCCGACCCTTTGTCAGACAGGCGTTTAAATCATAAAAATAATACTCGATATCACACCGATCACTGGCTCAAAAGGACCAACAGAATTCCTACGTAACAAATTATCTGCTTCGGCGAAGTCAAACCGTCAAAACGCTCAGTGCAATTTCAACTTGCGAACATACAAGAGGACTAACGGAGTCCTGACAATAATAAATCTGCTTCGGAGCAGTGGATCGAACAATAATTAATTTTTGCTTCGTGGCGAATCACTGGGACGGACTAGAAATTTGATTACGCGACGAAGTGTATGCCTCGGTGCATTTAACTCGCGACACTGAGTTATTGATCTAACTAAAACGGCACCGACACCTTAACCGGAGGAATGATTTCACACCCCTTTCTTTTGGGCGAACAAACAAGGCAGGACACAGGTGTCGCCAAAACACATTTGAAGCCGATGGGGAACACTGTTGGACGAAGCGTTACCTGGTGTCTACTATTCGACGATGAGCAAGGGATGCCTCTCGACGTCGACTTCCTTCGGTACAGCGGTGACCGGAGTCTCGTTTGGGGTGCTCTGCAGCTCGAAGTGAATGCTGCTGTCGACTACCTTGCCGATTTCTCCACGACCACATGTGCGTGCACTTGTCTCTCGCAAACGCGGGAAACGGGCAGATCGCACCGTGGCCGTGCTTCCTTCCTCTCGTCCGGGTCGATAATTTGGCCCAAGCCAAGCAGCTCCCCGTCTCCCTTTTTGGGCAGGATTCCAATGCGTCCTCCTTGTGTTTTCGTTGGCGCCGATCCTCCGGGAAAAAAAGGTCGAGGTGCCAACTTGCATCCTTTTATCACATTCCTCCCCGCACCATCAATTTCACTCGCACTTTCCCGAATTTCGTCGACCCGGTACGATCGCATCTCCAACACAGATCTGCGCTGTCTGGCGGTCTGGCGCGATGTTTAAAATCCTCCTACACGCTCGGCGACTACAGTCAACGACTACAGCGCCAACGCGACCATGCGCGAAGTACCGGACGAACGCGCTAAATTCAAATTCCCTAAGTGCTCGCGAAATTCAAAATAGCATTATTACAATGTGTAAAATGTGACGTGAGAATAGAATAGGAATAGGAGACTTCTCATTATTTTCTTCAAATTTTTTGAACTTTTGAATGATAAATTCAACCAATCAGTTTGCAGCAAATTTCTTCAAGTTAGAAAAAATGTTAGAAAAAAATGTTTCATTACAGTCCTTAAACGCTTTTTATGATGTGTTATTAAGTTTAAGGAAATTTTAGAAAATCTTATTAAATTTAAAGAACTTTTATAAAATTTTAAGAATTTTTAATATATTATAACAGATGATATGGTGTGTGTTTAATGAAATAAATAAATAAATAAATAAATAAATAAATGGCTTTGATTAAAGTTTCACCATCGATTGAAGATTTCAGATCCGTACCCTTATTTCGATTACAGATATACCACCGATGGATAACTTAGATCTAAAATCTTCATCTGATGAGAATTTCACCATCCGTGGAACATTTGAGATCTACGGATGAGAGTCTTACTATCGATGGAAGATTTTAGATGTAAAACCTTTTTTCAGCTGTTATTTCATAAAGGTTTCAAATGTTAAACATTGTTTCCATTGGAGTTATGCCACCGATGAATGATTTTATACGTGAAACCTTCTTTCAATTGTTGCTTCGTCGCCGATGAAAGTGTTCAAATATAAAACCTTGTCTCAATTGTTATTTCATCAATGATGAAAAATTTCAAATTTAAAACATTGTTTCCCTTGGTGTTCCAACACCAATGAACGATTTCAAATCTGAAACCTTCACTCTAAATTTGTTAGACTTAAATTTCAGTCCAAAGGGTTAAATAGCTAATCCTGATCAAACTGAAAATGCTGCGAGTCCCATTGAACTAAATACAGTTAGACGTTAGTTTCACAAATTGGCTGGATGATAGAATAAAACTGTTCTCATCGATTAGTCACAGCTTAAAAAGTATCATTTTTGGAAATTATTTTATTTGACCACCCAGCCAAATTTCCAGTTACATTAAAGACTAACCACGTTTCTGGTTACGTTTCAAGGTAATAAATACAGAAAATTTAGTTTTGCCAAGATTGGTTGTGTTCAACATAGTGAAAGATCGTTATGAAAATGTTGGAAAATTAGGCTCCATTGACTCCACACTTCATATTCATAGAGTAAGCGAATTACGTCATTTAGTTTGGGAATAGTTTTACAAAGATGTTCCGATATATTGAAAGATATCTAAAATCCTATCCAAAATCTAAATTATTAGTGTACTTTTAAAAAAGCATCAATTTTACGTATCTATACCATGAACTTGAAATCTTGTGTTGTCGGAGCCCAATTTAACAAAATTTTCAAAGCTGCTTCTCACAGGTTTAAACACAACCAAGCTTTATTTAACAAAATGTTCTGTATTTATGACCTAAAACCGTAACCAGAAATATGGTTAGACATTAGTTTAATACCAAAATGGGTTGCATGACAGAATAACAATGTTTTTATGGATTAGGGACAGATTAAAAAGTGTCTTTAGGTAGAGACGTATAAGAGTAATGCTTTTTAAAAAGTACGCTAATAATTTAGGCTTAGAATTGGATTTTAAACGTCTTTCAATATATCTGAACATTTAATACTATTCCAGAACTAAATCAGGTAATCGCTGCGAAAAATTTGTTTCTCATATGATTCTGATGAAAAAGTGAAACAAAATTCTCATGAGAATCGTATGAGATTCTCATGCGAAAAAAATTAAACATTTTATTTAATATTTATAACAATTTAACTTTATTTTTTATAAGAGAACGTGATGGTTAAGTGGTTAGCGTGCTCGCCTCGTAATCTGAACGTTCTCTAGGTCTCGTGTTCGAATCCCCGTCGCGGAATGTTCTGCTGTTTGTTTTCCATTTGTTTGGAAAATCGACGAAGTAAACATTGCTCGGCGAAGGTACGAATTCGGGATCGCGGTCGACCTCCGTCGGCAGTTTGCCGGTACCGTCCAACGACTTTTCCGCGGTCGGTGCGTCGTGGGCATTACCTCGGAAAAAGATGGGGTAAGACTCGCGTCGCACTTGCCCCGGCATAGATCGCCGAATAGGTTACTATGCCGGTACCGACATTGGGGTGGGGGGACTGGCTCTGGGTGGGTGTTGTGTTGTCCTGTTCCGTCATGTATCATGTCTGTGTGTTGTCCATTCTATACCTCTCCACCCGAGAGCTGACCCCCGAATAGGCATCAAAGTCATTAAAGCGGGGAAAAATTCCAAATCCTTTATCCTTTTTATGCTTAACTTTAGTTTTATTATTTAAAATTTAGTCGGCGTGATGGTCGTGCGAGCTAGGGCGCCAGTCTTAGTCCGCCCGAACTGAACGTCGCGAAGGTCCCGAGTTCGAATCCCCGTCCTGGAATTTTCTCTGCTTATGTCCAGTGTGGAATAACCGGGGAACCTTGCTGGGGCGGGGTACGAATTTGGGACCGCTGCCGACCCCCGTCGGCAGTTATCGGTAGCATCAGCGTCTTATCCGCGGTCGGTACGTCGTGGGTCTTATCTCGGATAAAGAGGGGATAAGCCCCGCGTCGTACTCGCTAAGGCACAGACCGCCGAATCCGCTGGTGGTACCGATATTGGGGTAGGGGGAACTGACTCTGGGTGGGTGTTGTGTGTGCCTATAGTTCTGTCTTGTACTGTCTGTCTCTGTCCTGTACCTCTCCACCCGATAGCCGATCCGCAAATAGGCATTAACGCGGGGGGAAATAACCTGTCCTTTGTCCTTATTTAAAATTTAATCAATTTCTAGAACCCGCACATTCCTATGACAGAGTCGCACTTGATACTCATGAGAATTCTGTTTCAATTTCTCATGAGAAAATTTCTCATATAATTTTCATGAGAATCCTACCTAAATTTTTTCGCAGGGATACGCTTACTCCATAAATATGAAATGTTGAGTCGATGGAGCCTAATTTCACAATTTTTATGAAACTAAATTTTCCATATTTATTATCTTGAAATAAAAACAGAAACATGGTTCGTTGTTCATGTAACTGGACAATTGGCTGGGTCACTAAAACAATTATCAACAAATAATAGTTTTGGAGCTGTCGCTCATTGAATAAAACAGTTTTATTCTATCGTCCAGTCAATTGTTGATTAAATTAACGTCTAACCATGTTTTTGGTTACGTTTCTAGGCAATAAATACAGAACATTTTGTTTAATAAAGCTTGGTTGTGTTGAAACCTGTGAGAAGCAGCTTTGAACATTTTGTTTTCAAGTTCATGGTATAGACGTGTAAAATTGATGCTTTTTTAAAAGTACACTAATAATTTAGACTTTGAATAGGATTTTAGATGTCTTTCAATATATCGGAACATCTTTGTAAAACTATTCCCAAACTAAGGGCCGATTTCTCCAAATGCGATTAAATCTTGATCGATGATTAAATCCATAACGGACCAATCACGAGCGGTTACTCTATGAATATGAAGTGTTGAGTCAACGGAACCTAATTTCCCAACATTTTTATAACGATATTTCACTGCTAAACACAACCAATCTTTACGAAATTCAATTTTCTGTGTTTATTACCGTGAAACGTAACTAGAAACTCAAATGAATTTTAATGAATTTTCGTTAACTGAGATATTAAGGCTAATAATAACATTTACATACAAATTACAATATATTCTGCTTGATTTAAATACATATGTATTATGTTTCAGAAACATTTTGCACCTCAAATGTGGGGGAAGATTCGTGTAGTTGGCACAAAAAAGTTAAGGTGGGATGTAATACCGACCATTTTTGGCATACTTAAATAATAGATATTTAGGTTTTAGATGCAACGGAAATGTTGGAGCTCATATGTAAATTTCAATGTGAGAATTTGTAGCTATAATTTAATGCATTTGTCAATGATTTCATCAGCATTAAGGGGAGGGTATACCTACAAAATCAGCTCTATAAAATACAGCTTCAAAAGATTTGAAAAAATTATTTCTGTAGTAATTTTTTACTTGCAATTCAGTGGTGTTGGAATGAAAATTTTAAACAATTTTTTTGATACTACAAAATTTTTTTTCTTCAAAAAAATCAAATTTTTTCAAATCCATCCGTAATTATGTAGAAAATGTGCTTTTGCGATGACCCTAATTGTTTTGAATGTTTAAATAAACATAGTTTCAATGCTAAACGTATTAGTCAAGAAAATGATTCCTTTAGTAATTTTTGACATGGAATTCAGTAGGGCTAAAATAAAAAATGTAAAAATTGTTTTTGACTGATATAAAATTGTTTTGACCTGTAAACAAATTTTTTTTCGAAAAAACATGGAAGTTTTTAAAATCCAAATATGTTTCTAAGTTCAACCTACTTTTTTTCACCCAAAAATATAGTATCTAATATTCCCACAAGTATTCTTGCACCCCTTTATCCCTCGTCAAAAATTATTAAAGAAATTATTCTTTCAAATTTTTTAAAGGTGTATTTCATAGAGCTGTTCCTGTGGGTATACCCTCCCCTAATTAAATACTTAGGATAATAACTTTAATACGTATCTAAATGTAAAAAGCGAAATCTCTATTCAAACTTGTCGAATCTTTCAAACTAATAAAAAATTACCATTTTCAGGACTTCATTATAAACTATAGGTATACATGAAATACGTAGAGCTTGGAATTTGATTATCCATGCTTTACAAAGTTGTCATGTCAGTTCACAATGAAAGGT
This sequence comes from Trichopria drosophilae, assembly GCA_030407085.1. Classification (NCBI taxonomy): domain Eukaryota; kingdom Metazoa; phylum Arthropoda; class Insecta; order Hymenoptera; family Diapriidae; genus Trichopria; species Trichopria drosophilae. The sequence goes on from CM059586.1 coordinate 48,382,285, forward strand.
AGAAATGAAAATACCAATGAAATTTTATGTATATTTACAGGGATACAGTAAAATGTTTAGATCATCGATGTAATTTTACATGTGCACTGTAAATTGGAAAGAACCAGTTCTATGGTTAACAGTATCACAGCGGTCGACGAGACATTTGTTTCCAATTACATTATCAATGTAAACTTATCCAGACTATCACTGGTATTTTTATTTTCACCTTCTACGATGTAAATTTACATTTTCATTGTGCCGTATATACGGTTTTAGTAAATTTCCTTGTTTTCGTGTGTTATTTACATAAAAAATGTTATTTTACAACGAAAGTAATGAGAAATGTCCACAAATTTGTGAAAAGTTGGAAATGTAGTTTTACTTTTCTTTTTCGCAGTATTATCACAATTATTAACTATTACTTACGTACACTCAAAGTCTCGTATAAAATGAAACAGAGATTTTGCTTTGCAGATTTGTAAATAAATGCTTTTTTGTTTTTTTGTTTGCGGGCTTAGTAAGTGATAGAGGAAGTATTTTATTATATGTTGATTAATATTGCTATAAGTAGTTGAGTGTACATATTTCTTTATCACGCTATTGTAGTTATAATTAATTTACATTTTTATATATGTATTGAGGGTAGGCCATTTCGACTTATCTACGCCAATAACAAAAAATACGATAACGAAAACTAAAAGAAAGTTGCAGTCATTGGCATCGTCTTTGAAATGACCTACCATACTTTTTAATTTATATAAGTATTTAATATTATTGTATTTTATTAGTTTATCATAGTATTAACTGGTATTGATTTGTTTTTCTTCTAATTTTATATTGCTTATATGTATACATTAAAGAGATTGTAACTCGTTAATAAACAAATAAATATATGTACATGTCTGTACGTTTGTATCGATGAAATATTTCTTGATCTCCTGCATGTAGTTCTCTGTAAGTATTTTATCATTTTATCATTTAATTCAGCTTCCATTGTATAATATATAACATCTGTAAGATTATTCGAATTCTTTTCAGATTAGCTATGTGTAGTGCAGAAATTATTTTTAATGATCAAGAAGAAATGTATAATTTTGTTACGCTGCAGAAACTCTAGGTTTTCAACAAGTAATGTAGTGTAGTGTAAGTACTGTGTTGTTGACATGTTTTAATTTAGTTATAAGTAAAATTAGTATAGTATTAATAATTAATTCACATACCTACTTCGAACTTTTCAAATATCTTAATTAATATTTAGAGTGATGAATATCTAAAAGACATCTGAAAGATGTCTTTAATGAACACAGATATCTTAAAGATGTCTTTCGGAAAGACATCTTCCTGATGATATCTAAAAGATGACTTTTGGAAAGACATCTTGCCGCAGATATCGTTTACAAATCTTATCGTCATTTTTAAGATATCTTTCCAAGATTAAAGACATCTTTTTGCTTATTGTAATGCTGTTTGATTTAGAAGTTACTGTTTTTCTACAAGTAGTAATATATATTATTATGTTATTATTTTACTAGCAATTATCGATTAATCTATTTGTCTGTCTATCTATCTGTACATAAATATACGTATGTTGTAGACGGAAACCAAAAAGTGTGTTATATTTTAATTCCAAGAATTCAAGTTGAACATTAAAAGGCTTTATTTGAATGTAATGGAATGTATTTTTTTATAAGAATGACAAATAATTTAGAAACATTTGCCTTAATGGGTAATTCAATGATTTATTTTCTACTAATGTGTGGTCGCTAGGAAAAGTCAGGTATTTCCTTTTTTTTTGAAAATATAAAAAGGCAAAAATAGCAATCGTGGCACCTGGTTTGGCTGGTATAATTTTCAGATTTTATGTAAATTTCAAAATGTAATTCTTAATTCGAACTCTGATCTGACTAGAAATGATTATATAAATAAAAAATGCTGTCCGCTTTCTGTGACATTTCAATTTTTCAAAATTTATTCAAAATACACTGGTTTTTATTTTTAAAATGTCATTCATATATACGATTTTTATTTAAAATGTGATTATGAATAAAGAAATGTAGATGGTTTTCAGTTTTAAAAAGTCGAATCACCTAGTTTTTACTAGCTACAACGGAAATTAAGTTTACAACAAACATTAAATTATTTTTTCTATAATGTATTCAACCGTTCCAGATGGTATAGTATCTACGGATCTTGTGAAACATGAAATAGGTCCTTGAGCTTGCCCAGGAACCGACCGTTATTGGTAAGAAGTTACAAATTTTACTTTACATAGAAAAAACAGGAAGTATTATTTCTTAAGTTAGCGTCAATATTTGATGCATATGACATGCATTTGGGTACTTCTCACAAACTTCGACTTTTATCGTTCGTCGTAAAGGTCTTTTGATATTTTTAAAGCTGTCTAAAATTGTTAGTATACGGGGAGTATGACTATCATAGTTCAACAGTGCATTAAGCAATAGATAAAACATATATATCGCTAAATTTTCCAATTGGAGACGATGTACCAATAAAAAATATACATTTTCCCTTCGGTGCTCGCGTCGTAACTTTTCAAATAAGTTGTTATAAATTGTAAATAAAAGTGTTGTATATACAACGAAATAAACCCTGAAATGTTTACATTATTTGTTTGTTTTTTTCGTACTCACCCTATCAGGACGGGCGACCGCACTTTAACGGTAATTTAACCGAAAAAAATAACCGGTCGAAAACGGCCAAAAAATGACCGTTGTACAACCATAATTACCGCGAAAAAACCTAGGAAAAGCATATGGTTAGTATTCTTAAAATAACTACAGAATAACCGATAAAAAACCGATCTTCAAGAGCGTCGACCGGTCGTTTCCAGCCAAATTACCGCAAAATAACCGATGAAAAACCTCTCTTCAAGAGCGTCGACCGGTTGTTTCTAGCGAAATTTATCATAAATAACCGATTAAAAACCGCTCTTCTAGAGCATCAACTGGTCGTTTTTCCCAAAATGACAGCAGAATAACCGATGAAAAACTGTTCTTCCAGAGCGTTGATCAATTGTTTCTCGTAAAATTACCGCAGAATAACCGATAAAAAACCGTAGTACCATAGGGTGGATCGGTCGTTTTTCTTAAAATTACCGTAGAATAACCGATAAAAAACCGATGTACCATAGCGTCCACCAGTCGTTTCTCTCAAAATTGCCGAAGAATAACCGATGAAAAACCGCGGTTCAAGAGCGGCGGCCGGTCGTTTCGGACCAAAATAACCGCTGAAAAACCGCTCTTCAAGAGAATATAGTTAATAATTATTTGCAATAACATGTATATATATATGAAGTTTTTATTTACTCATTTTCTGTTTTGTTATGTATATCTATAATCATCTTTTATAGATCTAACAAAATTGCTCAGTCACTGTAGTAAATGTGTATGTAGGTACCACCATGAGAGAATTCACAAACGTGCTTAGTGAAAACCCGAATGGTCAGGCTTATTGTACGAGTTACGGCGCTACTTTGCTAGGGGATTTTGACGCCACCTAGCGCTGGCCGAGAAAACTCTATTTGAATGAAGGGTACTGTTCGTCGAGACGTATCGTGTCGAAATGACCGCTGAATGACCGCTAAAAATCTATTTCTCGCAAAATGACCGGTCGGCGATCTTGATTAACAGATTTTTAGCGGTTATTCAGCGGTAATTTCGACACGATACGTCCCGACAAACAGTACCCTTCATTCAAATAGAGTTTTCTCGGCCAGCACTAGGTGGCGTCGAAATCCTCTAACAAAGTAGCGCCGTAATTCGTATAATAAGCCTGACCGTTCGGGTTTTCACCATGCACGTTTGTGAATTCTCTCATCGTGGTACCTACATACACATTTACTACAGCGACTGAGCAGTTTTGTTGGATCTATAAAAGATGATTATAGATATGCATAACAAAACAGAAAATAAGTAAATAAAAACCTCATATATAAATATATTTGCAAATAATTATTAACTATTATATTCTCTTGAAGAGCAGTTTTTCAGCGTTTATTCTGCGGTAATTTTGGTCCGAAACGACCGGCCGCCGCTCTTGAACCCCGGTTTTTCATCGGTTATTCTTCGGTAATTTTGAGAGAAACAACCTGCCGCCGCTCTTGAACAGCGGTTTTTTATCGTTTATTCTACGGTAATTTTAAGAAAAACGACCGATCCACCCTATGGTACTACGGTTTTTATCGGTTAATCTGCGGTAATTTTAGGAGAAACAACTGATCAACGCACTGGAAGAACGGTTTTTCATCGGTTATTCTGCTGTCCTTTTGGGAGAAACGACCGGTTGACGCTCTAGAAGAGCGGTTTTTAATCGGTTATTTACGATAAATTTCGCTAGAAACATCCGGTCGACGCTTTGGAACAATAGTTTTTCATCGGTTATTCTGAGGTAATTGTGCAAGAAACGACCGGTCGCCGCTTTGGAATGGTGGTTTTTCATCGGTTATTTAGCGATAATTTCGCTAGAAACAACCGGTCAGTGCTCTTGAAGAGAGGTTTTTCATCGGTTATTTTGCGGTAATTTGGCTGGAAACGACCGGTCGACGCTCTTGAAGATCGGTTTTTTATCGGTTATTTTGCGGTAATTTTGCTGGAAATGACCGGTTGACGCTCCTGAAGAGCGGTTTCTTATCGGTTATTCTGCGGTGATTTTATAAATTTTAACCATACGCCTTTTTCTCGTAGTCCGGTTTTTTCGTGGTAATTACGGTTGTACGACGGTTATTTTTTGGCGGTTTTCGACCGGTTATTTTTTTTCGGTTATTTTGCGGTTGCCCGTCCTGATAGGGCAATGGACCGTATACACCAAATATTGTACATTTTTAGTGAAATGTTTCTCAATTACCTTATATTGAGAGCACACAGTCCAGCAACATTTAGACTGTTTTCTTTTCTGCTCTAAAACACTATTCAAGTTGTCTGATAAAAAAATATAGGATGCACCAGCCTCAGTAGAACATAAAGGTCGCGAGACCAATATTTCATAAAATAGAATCACGTCTGTCGCGCTATGTAAATTAGCGCTCCAATAGGAAACTTCGGGGGCTCATCGTATTTCGAATGAATGAATAGTATGTTTATTGGCAACACTGTTAAGTAGCCATCTTACATCTAGTCATCATATTTCCGATCGTACGTGCGAGTGGCGCCAGCTGTTACGTCCGCGCGGACACTCGACGCGTCGTCGATCTCTCTCCCCAGTTATCGTTCGGAAGCGACTACGAACGCAGACAGCTTCTTGCACCAAAGGCGCCCTTTAATTATTCTCTTCGACGCGACTCTACGGAATACTCGTCATAACTCGTGTCGATTTTCCGGATATTGGGAGAATTCGAACACCAAACGGAATTGTACATGCTTGGTGAAAAATAAAGTATGTGTTTCAGGAAATTTGGATACCTTCATTCTGCTATCCCGTTACCTAGCCACGCTACAGAAAATTCGATCCGGCACCACAAAGGTGACATTGAACCTAATCTTCACGATCGAGGTTCGATTTAGATCTCTGCTGCCATTGATCTTTTCTCATATCGCGACAACGTCACTTTTACCCTTCGTAACTTTATTTTATACTCTAAACACATACTTGTAATACGTTGCATTCGATTCTGATTTTTGAATGCTATCAATTCAATATCAATTCATATATGAACAATCAACGCACCAAATTTTGCAACGTAAAAATAAAAAAAAAATAGTAAGAGCGTCACGCTAATTTTTGGACAATTTTCAAAATGTACGTAATAAGAAAAGTATGAATTTATTGAAAATATGGACGGTATAGTTTTGCACTGGATTTACATAATCTACACAACATACAGGGTGATTCTCCATTGAATGACTTCCGGTTAACAGTAGATTCTGTGATAAATTCTAAGAAAATTTTTCCTTTGAACAAAATTTGTGCGATGTATAGTTTTCAAATTATTTAGCATTAAAGTCAGCCAATAGGAACAGAAGTTGCTTGGTTGTCGCGACGATTTCGATGTTCGCTGACAATGTAATGTCATACACCCGTATAACACAATAAGCTCCTATGGAGCTCCTCAGAACCTTCTTAATCATCTTAATCCGCTTTTGCGAACACACATGTAGCTCCGTTCTAACTCCTAAGGAACTCGCACGTAAGTTCGCTGGAAGCTCTTTAGAAGCTCTCTGGAAGCTCTGTAGAAGCTCTCCGGGAGCTCTCTTGAAGCTCTTTGGAAGCTCTTTGGAAGCTCTCTGGAAGCTCTTTCGAAGGTCTCATATACGTTTTATCGGAGAAGAAGTAAAATTACTCAGAAGATGAAAAAACAGGAAAATGGTCCAGAAGGGACCCAGGAACGGCAACGGGAGGAACAGCAGCAACGAACCACATCCAACAGCAGCAATATCACACAGGGCAAAAATCCAAAGAGAAAAATGCTGCAAAAAATAACAAAAACATAACAAAAAATGCAAATAAAGATTAATATAATTATAATATTATATTATTCGTTCTAACCTAATCTCGATGTTTGAAGTTTGAATCAGGCCAGGAAACGGGCAGGCAATAAGGCAACCGTCGTCCTCCAGGACGATCCGCGACCAGGAAAGGCAACCTCAAGGAAAACCACCTCGACGACAAAGTCACCATTTATCCGTAAACACGTGAACTATAGAAATAACGCGCTCTATTTGTATTTCTCTATGCGGGAAGAACAATACAAAATCACGATAAATATCACAGAAGCACCAGAAGAAAGCCGTTCGCTGATTGGTCGAGGTTAGGTTACCCCTTTAACTAATTCGCCCGGAACTCAGATGTACTTCTGTAACGGAACTTCCACGGAGCTCTTTCAAGAGCAATCGGAGCTTCAACAGAACTACACTGGAGTTCTGTCAGAACTTTCTTCAGAGTTTCGTGAGAGTTTGCACAGACTTAAAATTGTGCCCGTCCGTGTAAGCTTACTGGCAGAGCTTCCAGAGAACTCATTTGGAGCAATTGTGCGAGGTCTTAGGAAGCTTCTGAAATTGAACTCCTGAGGAACTTAAAGAGAGCTTTGTGTTATACGGGTAGATGGGAACAATAAAATCTTTTAAAGTTAAAGGAATTGTAAATGATGCTTAAGGGACTGCTAAACCTACTTAGTTGATAACGTTACTTCCTAACCGAAAATATTCAAATTAAGCATAAAGTCTATATTTTAAAGCCCAAATCTATTTTAGGGTAATTTTACGTATTTTTGTGAAAGTACATCAAATTTCCGAGAAATCGGTTCAGATACGACCAAGATTTTACAAGACAATATTTTTGTTGTACAAATGCAGTTCGTCTTGTTACCTACACATTTCATTCTTATAAATTCACTTTCTTTTTGTTTTAATCGTTTGCTGTTTACATAAATAATGTAGTTTATCAGTGTAAAATTACCCTAAAATAGTAATTTCTTGTGATACAATTTAACAAATGGGAGGTCCCATTGATATCCAAACGAGAATATGGTCTCCATAATCACAGAAATTGAACCCAAATCGATTTTTTATTATATTATTATATTCTCTGTAAAAAATATTCCACGAAGAAATCGAGCAGACCAAAACTTTATTTAAATATTTATAAGACAGTTATTTGAATACTCAGGTAAGTAATTGGTTAGCAATCCACATTTTTTTTTATAAATATTAAGCGTTTGTCTATTTAAAAATATAAATATTGTATACTGCGAAAAAATATGCCTCTAAAAATTGGAAATTGAGAAATTTTCTGTATATTATATATTTTCGATTATAATACCTACAATCAAGTCATAACATAAAAATTAAATAGAAATAGAAATAGAAATTTATAGATTCAAGATTATTTTAATATCGATATTTAAAAAAGTTTTTATAGACATTAATATTGATAACTCGGGGCAAATTACATTTTTTAACGTCTAAACAATCTTTAAAACCAAAAGTGACAATATGGAACATTAAATATTAAATAATGTGCAACGTTGAGAACAATAGATCCTAATTCTAGATTTATTTTAAAAAATTTCAGCAACCCACGTCCAGTATATTATTCTTGGAATGACACCCAAACAATCAAAATAAATTTTTCGGGCTAATTTATAAGATAAATATGTATACATTATAAATATACATTTTGTTGTTTTTTTTTAAATTGTATTTAATTTGCTGTTGTGAAAAAAAAAATTAAAAATGGTGGGTAAAAATGAAGTCTAGAAGCTATAACTATACCAACCAATCCAACAAGTTACAGGTAAGGCAAATCATGTTTCATCATCTGCCTAACCAGAGAAATTTATTTCTTTTATTATTAATCAATTTAAATAATTACCTCATTAAATAATTTTAAACAATACTTTTATTTACATCCATGCTCATATCCCCGATAACTTTTGTTACATCCTAACGAAAATATGTAAATAGGTCATGCCATGAAACGCCGGCTTTTCTCCATCGATAAAAATAGAACAGATAAGAAGGGAACAAAGACGTTTTCAAAAAGACTATTAGTGCACATGTTGGAGAGGTCGTAGGTTACCAAGGAAAACAAGTCGTACGAAAAACACAGAATTTATTTAAGAAATAAATACATACGCGGTACAAAAAGGCGTCCTTTCGCTAGGGAACGCTGTTCTAGCGAGCGAAGGAGGGCGCCCGGCGTGGACGACACGAAGGCAGCGCCAAAAGGCTCGAACCGCCATACATGAGAAGCGTGATTTCTAATACTTCCCCTCGGAACGAGCCGTTCATTTCGCATTATCAGTTATACATTTGAGTCCTAAACGCTCCGAGAACATTTTGTGTTTAGGGCCGGATAGACCCTTAGTGAGTACATCCGCGATCATTTCGTCCGTCGACACATAGCTTAACCGACTGTCTTTTTCTTTCTGAGCGCCGCATACAAAATGATGCCGTATGTCGATGTGTTTTGTGCGTCCGTGGAATATAGGGTTTTCCGCTAAATTTAATGCACTCCGATTATCGCAAAACAGTGATACGTCAGCAAGCCGCTCGAACCCTAGCTCTACGAGAAACCTGCGCAAATATATCGCCTCCTTAGTCTCCTCTGTTTCCCAGCCGATTTATCTGAAGACATCGAAATATCTCGAGAACTATGCACAGAATCAAAAAAGTTTTCGGATGAAAGTTGTTCGACACGAAGGGGGGCATCCAGTGATAATTAAATTTACCCCCTCCCCCATCCCCTGGAGGTGGAGTGGGGGCAAAAACAATAAAACTTAAATAGGAACCCCCAGTTTTTATTGCAGATTTGGATTCTCCGGAAAAAAGTACACCAATTTGACCTAGGAGCTATTGCATTTTGGTTCACAGGTGGCGCTGTAATCGATAAAAATCCAAATTTATCTGAAGACATTGAAATACCTCGAGAACTATGCACAGAATCAAAAAAGTTGTCGGATGAAAGTTGTTCGACACGAAGGGGGGCATCCAGGGGGAAAATAGGGACAATTTGATCCCTTTATGAAATTTAATATTAAAAATTCTAATATTAGAATTTTTAATATTAGAATTTAGTAATATCAATTGCGAAAATTGTTATTCTGAATATGAAATTTTAATAATGTCCATTCGAAAAATTAAGATTATGAATAATTGATATTCCTCATATTAAAAATCAAAACTGATTACATAAAAATTGTGCATACAATATGGAAGCAATTTTATAAATAAGTTTTCTACCTTCAATAAAATTACATTTTAGGTTTTAAATTTATTATTTAATAAACAAAAAGAGGACATCACGCAATCCATTAAAAAACGCGTCATGTCCCTTCACTCAGCTCATTCATTCTCTCTCTGTATGTTTTTTCCGAAATGAGAATAAATAAGCTGAGCATTGACGGTCAAACCAGCTTCTATTAAACAAAACGAAACTCTTACTTCATTTGGGGATTTCGTCGCCATCTACCGGACCCCGAGAGAACTCACGTGGTTTCATACATGTACATCTCTTGCATTTCGGCCATCACCGGCGCCGGTTCTGTTACATAACGCTAGAGGGCGACATAACTCGAAAATAAAGTAGCATATCATTTTATACATAAGTTGAGTCACACATAACCAGTTCACCTACATTTTTCTCTACTTTCCTTAAGGGAAGTAAATGGATATCGCGACTTTCTAATCCCCATATTAAAATTTAGTATTCACGGTCTCTCAGTGTAAGACTGTTTTTGAAGTCCATTGTATTGGTAGTAATTCGGTCGGAGGTCACTTTGCTTTTAGAATAACAACTTTCCGTTTACGTGACTATTTTTTGTCTACCCTTCATTGCTTAAATCGAATTGCAAGTTAAAAATGAATCCTGCTACAGTTCCCGAAAAAATCGAAATGATTCTTATTTATGGTGAATGTAAGAGGAATATTGACGATGCTGTTGCGTTGTATGCTGAGCGTTTTCCAGATAATGCTCGCTCGCGTTCTTTTTTTTACAAAGTTGTGAATGCCTTTCACTCTGATGGCAGCGTACAAATGAAAAAAAGGAAGCGAAGATTAACAGTTACAGGAGAAGCTAACGAAGTAGCTGAACTAGCAGCTATTCACCAAAATCCACATGTAAGCACTCGACAATTACATCGCGATTCCGGCATTTCCAGAGAAAGTATTCAAAGAATATTGCATCATCATAAGTTTCACCCATATCACATTTCACTGCACTAGGAACTACATGGCGATGATTTTCATAACCGCGTGGTGTTTTGTGAATGGGCATTTCAAAAAATGGAAACGAACCACAATTTCTTTGCTAATGTATTATTTTCAGATGAATCTACATTCACGAACCATGGTGGCGTCAATAGGCATAATATGCATTATTGGAGCGTAGAAAATCCCCGTTGGTTACGACAAGTTAATCATCAACGTCCTTGGTCGGTGAACGTTTGGTGTGGAATCATAGGAAATAAACTCATTGGTCCTTATTTCATTGAAGGTAATTTGAATGGAACAAAATAACGAGATTTCCTAGAACAAGAAGTACCATTACTACTTCAGGATGTTGCTATGGACGTCCGACGGACAATGTGGTTTCAGCATGATGGTTGCCCAGCACATTTTTCAAGAGTAGCAAGGGAAATACTAGACCGTGATTACAATGGTAGGTGGATTGGTAGAGGTGGCCCCATTAATTGGCCTGCGAGGTCACCTGATCTAACATCTCTGGATTTCTTCCTATGGGGTTACCTAAAAGGTAAGGTTTATGAACAAGTACCAACGACTCGTGAAAACATGGTGGAACGCATAAGAACTGCTTGCGCAGAAATTTCTGCAGATATGATTCTATCATGTATAAAGTCATTTGAAGAAAGAATAAATAAATGCATTGAAGTGGAAGGTCAACATTTCGAACACTTACTCAAGTAAGTGAACAGTGAGACAGTGAGAGGCAAGGGGACTCACGTAAAACAAGCACCCCAAAGGGAACAGAAAAATACTACGTCCACGTCGTTGTTCCTGGGTAACGCTAAATGTATTTTTTCCCGGCTTTGTTAGAATGACCGTATTCCATATCCGCTACGCGGGCGAAAATTGTCAATATTGGAGAATCCAAATCTGCAATAAAAACTTGGGGTTCCTATTTAAGTTTTATTGTTTTTGCCCCCACTCCACCCCCAGGGGATGGGGGAGGGGGTACATTTTATTATTACTGGATGCCCCCCTTCGTGTCGAATAACTTTCATCCGACAACTTTTTTGATTCTATGCATAGTTCTCGAGGTATTTCAATGTCTTCGGATAAATTTGGATTTTTATCGATTGCAGCGCCACCTGTGAACCAAAATGCAATAGCTCCTAGGTCAAATTTGTGTACTTTTTTCCGGAGAATCCAAATCTGCAATAAAAAATGGGGGTTCCTATTTACGTTTTATTGTTTTTGCCCCCACTCCACCTCCAGGGGATGGGGGAGGGGGTAAATTTAATTATCACTGGATGCCCCCCTTGTGTCGAACAACTTTCATCCGACAACTTTTTTTATTCTGTGCATAGTTCTCGAGATATTTTGATGTCTTCAGATAAATCGGCCACCCTGAATACATATATATAAGATTTGTGAAAATAGCCTAAATAAAAGAAAAAAATACCGAATTGATTGAGGTATAAATATAGATAGAAAATTAAAGAAGAAACAAAGAAAATCAAAGCTCGTCTCCATTGCCCAAATAAGAAAATTGTTTTTTTTTTATATATTTAACCCTTTCAGTCACAGGCGGACACCAGTGTCCCACCTAGATGCTCTCGATTTTTTAAGGTTTTTGAACAGATAGTTCTCGATTTCAATGCGGTTTTTTTGTTCCTGGCTTTCCTAAGACTCCAATAACAACAAACAATAATATTACAAAATTATTTTAAATAATTATTTTTATTAACAAATTAGTACCAAAAAAGGCATAATTTTCAAAAGAAATTCATGTCAGGAAGAACTAATCGCTATTATTATTTGAAATTCGGTATGCCGGAGTTTTTGATGTCGCTGACTACGAATCCGGCGTCAGATTTTCAAAATTCAAAATGGCGGATCTAATATGGCCTACAAAAATTTTGAAAAATTATGATTTTGTGTAATATTTGGTATATAGGGGTTTTTATGTCGCTGATTACGAACCCAAATATAAAAAAAAAACGAAAAAAGAATACCAAAACCCCTATATACCAAATATTAGCTAAATTCATTATCTTTCAAATTTTTGGTCGGCCATATTGGATCCGCCATTTTGAATTTTGAAGATCTGACACCGAATTTATAATCAGCGACCTCAGAAACTCAAGTATACAAAATTTCAAAAAAATTCCGTGGCTGGAAAAATTCGTGACTGAAAGGGTTATTATTTAATTGTGAAATGTGTTATTTGTAATGAGTGAACTTGTGAAAGTTATTTATGAAAATTACTTGAATTTTTTTTAATGATTATGTAAACAGTATTTCGTATTGATTTTCGTAGACATTTATTTATTGTATTTTTAACAATATTTTATCATTGGACTTATTTCATGCGATGTAAGAAATTATTAAATTGCTTGTTTTTATAAAATAACATTTTAATAGAAAGTTTTTTTATTGTGATCGGCTTGATTAAATTATATAAATAATCATTTTGATTTGATTTGATTTTTGTTATTTTTTATTATTTATTTATTTATTCCTGTATACATTTAAAAAAAAAATTTTTTTTTAGAAGATGTGTAATTTTTGTTTATTTGTTTGGTTTCTTAGATAATTATATGTCATTGCATGGTTTAATTATTAATTTTACGCAAGTTTAAAAGTTTACATTAGAATAATATTTTTTTTTTTTTTTTGTAAGAAGTTGGGCAGTCTTAATTGTATTTTTTTTAAGTTGCTATATGTATATTGTATATAATAAATGGCTCTTCGGACTAAGGCGAGTCGCGAAACGTTGCGTCCGTTGGAGGACTGGGTCTTCGGTCTCACAGAACGGGATTTAGATGCGCTCACAGAGCTACAATTGAATGCGACAGGTACGCCATTTATAAGGATGGAACGGCTTTACCAGCGATTAACGGGAAATTATTCAGAAGCGGATTTTGTGCCAAATAATACGGCAGACAATCCGGAAACTTTACGAGCATATCGCGATACGTTACTGCGATCATTTTTGAACCGTACAGGTTTAGGAGCAGATGAAATCCTCGATGATACCGAAGGCGAAAATGCGTCAGAAAGTATGACAGAGAATCGGGAAGAATCTCCGCAGATTCATCAAGTTCGGGCGAATATTGAATCGCGTTTTTCGCCAATTACAACTACAGCTGCAACGGCGGTGACCACAATAACAACATTCGCGACATCTACTATAACAACGGCGCGTTCGCAATTACGTGCAGGAATGCCGGAAAATTTAGATAGAATTTCGGAATATAATTCCACCGAAAGGGTCAAGCAAGGTTGAAATGAAATGCTAGCAGAAATAGTAGCCGCGTGGGAAAATTCAGAAGCGAGATCCAAGAAATTGGAAAAAGAGCTAGAAGAAAGCCGTCGCGAGATTCAGCTATTAAAACAGCAAAAGCAGTAGAGCAAAGTTCGGGGGTCGAGTGTAAACGGATTATAGGTAGCCAAATAGGCCAGAAGGCTAATAACCAACCAAAATCGACTAATAGCAGTTAACTTTCGCGACACCTTTAATGTGAACTATTTTCAAACGGAAAAAGATCGCGAAGGTAACGATGGCGCTATAACGGCTAATCCGTTATATTTCGGGTCTTGCCAATATGTTGACCCTAGGGGGAGGGGAGAGGCGAATCGTTCCCTTCTTCAATTAGGCGAATCAGTGTTGCCGCGAAATCGCGATGTAGGCGAGATAGTACGTTGCTGGGGAATTAAGTTTTCGGGTGCAAAAGATCAGAGCATCGAAGAATTCCTCATCCGGATAGAAGAGTGTAGGGCATTAGCTAATTTGAGCGAAAATGAGATGCTATTAGCAATGCCGCATTTAATGAGTGACGTGGCACTTCAATGGTGCCGACTCTCTCAGCCAGGTTGGCGTACATGGCAAGATTTTTGTGTTGCTGCACGTCGTTGCTATGGAGTCGATCCTAATCTTCAACAGCGATTGTGGCAAGAAGCTGAAGCGCGAACACAAGGACCGGATGAAACAGTGCGAAACTATGTTATCTGTTTGCTTACAATACTGAAGCGATGTGTACCTCAGCCGTCAGGGGAACATCAAATAAATTTATTATTTCGTAATTTGCGGCCGGATATTCAATAAAGACGAGCACACCTGCGATGAGCTGTTGATGCGAGCTATGGAAGTCGAGAGATTGGCTGAGTTGAGGCATCGATATCGACCCCCACCATCAGTGGAAAGTAGTTTGATGCCGGAAATGGTGTACAAGCCAACTAAAGGCCAGCAGGTGATAAAATAAGCCACAGTTGCAGCAGTGGCAAATTCGTCTGTTAAGGATCAACCAGCTAAGACAATAAGGGTCGCTAAAAATACGGATGTTTGTAGCGTAGCAAGTGCCCTTACGGCTAAGGACGTCACGGATATTGTGGAAGCTACGGTGACAAGAAAATTGGACGAGTGGCAGCGGAAAAACGCGGAATTTCGGAGACCCCAATCAGTAGATGCTCAATCGACGCGTCGAGTGCCTGGTTGGCCGAGGGACCGCTTTCCGTCCGAGTTTAACAATCGCGAACGCGCATCCGCGTCGAGACAACCGCGTTTAGGAGTAACGTCGAAAGTTAATCGGTCATCGCGGCGAATAGAGTGCTGGAGGTGCCATCTACCAGACTTTAAGACATACAATTGTCCCAATTGCGCGGGAAACAGCACAGGGGGCGAAGAGAGGAGGTCATCATCACCCCTGGAAATTACCAGACCTCGATCACCGAATCAACAGAGCAATCTCAGCAATTGCTATCAGGTTGGCCAATCGCAGGTATGGAAGAAACCTGCCAATGGGCGCAAGGGACCACAGAACCAATAGGTAGAACATATCCTCGTTGGTGGCTGCCTGTGGATGTGGCGGGATTTAAATTAAAAGCGCTGTTTGATCCCGAAGCAGCCAGAACAGTGATGGGACCCATCGGGGTCCAGATTGCCTCTGCTCAAGGCGAATATTTGAAGCCTTTTGGTGAGGATGTACGGGTCGCAGACGGACGGTCCTCTCAGGTGACTGGCGTTGTGACACTTCCAATCACCATTAAAGGGATAAATAAAAGGCTCTCTGTGTTAATAATGCCTAGCTTGGATGCAGATTGCCTACTCGGCGCAGATTTTGCGCGGGAATTCAACGCCATTTTACATCCACACAATAACCACATTAGGATTGAAGGGTTGAATGAACCAGTGGTACCAGAAGTTGCAGCGCTTTCCACGGAGAATTCCGAAAAGCCGCAGGTAGGTTTGGCCAAACTATCCACAGCTGAAAAGCAAGAACTGACTGAAATGTTGGATAGAGTATTGCCTCATGGCTCGGAAAGCATAGGCTGTACTACGCTCATTGAGCATGACATCAATGTAGGATCCGCGAAACCGATTAAACAAAAATATTATCTGGTTTCTCCAAAGGTGGAAGAAGTCATGCATTAGCATGTAAGAGAGATGCTGTCAGCATCAGCGTTGGATTGAGTGCGTAGCTGTTCGACGAGCAGATGGTCCAACTATTAAAAAGGCATTCCGCGAGCGAATATTATTACGATTTAGTGCCCATAAAATGTTTGTCAGATCGAGGTTCTGAATTTAAAAATAAGGTGATGGATAAATTCCTGAAGGAAGCGGGAATTGCGCAAGAGAAAACCCCACCTTATCATCCACAAGCCAATCCTGTTGAACGCGTCAATCGCACTGTAAAAACGATAATCAGGGCGTTTACCGACGAAAATCATAAGAAATGGGACGTTCTACTTAACGAATTGACATTCGCATTTAATACCGCGGTCAATGAATCGACTGGATTCAGTCCGACCATGTTAGTTTATGGCCGACAACTCGCGCCACCTAAGTTAAAACGGCGGCAAGAGGAATTGGCGATGGAATTAAATGAGCCAGACGCCGCGAGGATACGGTGGAACGATAGGCTAAAGCAGTTACCTGAGCTGTATGAACAAGTGGTTGAGAATAGCCAAGCGGCACATTAACGGCAAGCTAATTGCTATAATGCCAAGCATCGTGACGTACAATACAAAATTGGAGATAGAGTCTGGAAAAAGTACCGAATTCTATCATCAGCCGCTCAAGGTATAACTGCCAAACTGGCTCCAAAGTATGTTGGGCCATACACTATTGTAGGGCGACTTGGCGCGAATATTTATGAATTAGAAGGCGCCGAAGGTCAGCCAGGTGGGCCTATGCACGTTATCGATCCTAGCTCTATGAAGAGTTGGAGGAAGACCCTGACAAAATTCGGCCAATGCCAGAAGAGGCTACAATAGCCGAAGAGGCCACAAGAGCTGAAGAGTCATCGTCTACAAGCAGCGAATCATCGGCGGAAGAAGAAGCTTGGCCAACCATTGGCCCAGTCCTCCGTGAACGTAAAACGAGTAATGTGCCGGATAAGACTGTAAGCGCGAACGGGAAGCGCAGGCGAATTCGTACCACGCGCGTCTTTGTACATCGCGAACCGACGCCGTCGAGGCGTGCAGTGGAACCGGGGTTAAACGTTTGTCTGGATGAGTCATTACGCGAGGTTAGGAAGCGTGGAAGACCAAAAGATGCAAAAGCTAAGCCGTTAGAAGCCAATAGGGCAAACGTAGTTTTAGGTAGGACACGAGCACAAACCCGTATTAAAAACAAATCCTAACCGGATGGTATCCCTTTTATTTAGGAGTAAACATCCAGAACCGATTGTGGAGGAACCCGAGGAGGAGATAAGGCAGATTGCGAACGCAGTATCTGCCTTAGAAATTGAAGAACTCCGGGATGAAGCCGCGATCTCTACGCTACAAGTGGCCGATTTGGTCCAATGTCGAGTCCTGTGGAAACCCGTACAGGCCAAGATAGAGGAGCTTCGACTACGCCGACGAAGCCTACAGACGGAGGAAAAGGCAATTTTTGCCCACATCGATTGGCTCATAGAAAAATTTGGAGCTCCCTTTCAGGCAGCGGTGGGTGAGCGGTACATGCGCTTACTCACCAATTATAGAGCGGGCCTGCAAGAAGCAGAAAAGCTTCGGCGTCAAGCGACGGAGCAGAGGAAGAGAGTCGCTACGTTTGCCGAGCAGCAGCAAGAGCTACAACGACAATTTGCCGCACAGCGGGACCGAGCCGTCCAGAAACTGCAAAGAGCTCAAGAAGAGCAGATAAGGGCAAAAGAAGCAGCGCTAGCTGACTTAAAGGAAGCGGAGGAAGTTGCCGAGCAAATGAGGGCCCTGACTAAGAAGTTGGCTATTGAGCAGGGTCAAGATGTCGGTGAGGCACTGCGAGAGCAAAGAAGTTGCTATGTCTGTCGACACCCCAATGTATTGAGGGGGGATGAGTGCCCGGATCGGCATTTACACCATTTAGTGCCCAGAGTAGCCAATGGACCTACTACTATGTATGAAAAATAAATTTAATTTGTAATTGAACGACTTGAAGATGCTTATAATTTTAGTAATAATTGTAGATTTAGTTAATTTTCTCTGTTTCAGACATTGTTTTTTTATTTTATTTTTTCAGTTTGATAAAGGGAGAGCTGGTTGAGAGCTGGTACGTCCAAGCTACGCAGCGTCTGGGGGAGGGGAGCTGTAACGTTCCTGAGAACTTTACAGGCCTCCTTCGAGCAGGCAATAATAA
The DNA here is from genome assembly GCA_030407085.1 of Trichopria drosophilae. Taxonomy (NCBI): domain Eukaryota; kingdom Metazoa; phylum Arthropoda; class Insecta; order Hymenoptera; family Diapriidae; genus Trichopria; species Trichopria drosophilae. The sequence goes on from CM059586.1 coordinate 48,400,519, forward strand.
TGTATTACATGTTGGAATTTGAATATTAATATGTAAGTATTGAAAGTATGATTTCAGCGAATTAGGAGCGAGAGAGCGACACGGCGATTAAGGGAGACAGAGTCTAATTCGGCAATAGCCCCGATAGGTCACGTGATCCGCGAATAGATCCCTTCGCGGTTTCTTATCAAATTCATAGGTATATGAGCTTTGACCGCGATCGACTAATATAGGCCCCGAGCTAACGTGCGTTTTAACATTATCGTAGGTATTTTAAGTTTCGGCAGATTTGTGCCCTTTTCGGCGTTATTGTGCGTGCGTTTTTTGTGTTTATTAGGACTAGTACGAGCGGAATAGCACGAGCGTAAAGATGTAAGTACCAGCTATATGTCGCCAGATTTCTCCCACGTTTATAGTTCGCCTCGTGCTCCAATCGTCGAACACGTTTTAGTTTCGCGACGTAATTCATCTAATTAAGTATTAGGCAGTATTGGCCGACTGCATTTAATGTGGCTAATTTTGTTGTATTTTTATTTATTTAATTTTGTTTTTGAATAAATGCAATTATTATAATATCGGCGTTTTTTAGCATTTCTGTCCTGCATCTTTCTATCCACGTATTCATTTAAGTCAGAACCCTGCCACCTCCGCGGTCGCGAGAATTCGCGTAACTGGTGCTGACCGGCACATAGTATTTTATGATCATATCATTTTATTTTATAATTTATAATAAACCTGGATGGCCTATATCCGTTGTCACACATAATTTTATGCAATTTAACATACTGGCCATTTTTGGCTCACACACAACTTATTGGCAAATTGCACATACGTGTCAATAAGTAAAAAGAGTTATAAGGTCTATTATTTGTCGAATAAGCTAAACCGAGGTCGGGTGTACTCTTTAAGTAGCGGAGTACGCGCTTCGCGGCCGTCCAGTGGGTTGGCCCATGACAGTCATTGAATTGGCTCAACACGCTAACAGCGTGTGCGATATCAGGTCGCGTACCTACGGCAAGGTACATCAGCGAGCCCACGAGTTCCCTATAGGAGACCGAGCTGTCCAGATCATTGGCAATACTTTTTGTCAATTTCAAGCCTGTCTCCATGGGGGTTGACGCCGGGTTGCAGTTGGACATGCCGAAGCGACTGAGTACTTCATTGACGTATCCCGCTTGTCGTAAGAAAATTATCCCTTTGGATCGTTAAAATTCGATGCCAAGGCAGTGCTTGACTTCTCCGAGTTTTTTCACATTGAAGATTGCTAATAGATGGTCTCTGATCAGTTCGGTCTCTCTTAAGTTTTGCGACGATATGAGCATGTCGTCGATGTAAACTAAAACTGGTATAAGGTCGTTCCCTTGACCCTTGTAATAGACGCATGGGTCGGCTTCGGAAGGCCGCAACCCATACCTTCTCAACTCGCTGTCCAATCTTCGATACCAGCAGCGACCTGCCTGCTTGAGACCGTAGAGTGCCTTTTGCAAGAAGCAGACCTTGTTTCCCTGCCTCAGGTCTTCGAGCATTTTCACTGCTTTTGCCCTGACGTCGCTCCCCCGTTGTTCCGTCCTGATGAGGACCTCGAGAGTGTCTTCAAGATGCTGTACTTAATGTGGGTTTCTGCAGTTTCCTACATTCTCGACAAATGTGAGTATGGCGCCATCTAAGACGACCTGCAGCTCTCGCAATGGTACTCGCCTGTACCCGGACAAGCTCCCTGGGAGCTTTTGGGACACCTCGATCGAGGTGGAAGGTAGAGGAAATAAATAAATAAAAAAAAAAAAAAATCTGGAGTCTCCATATATGTCTGTTCCTCGAGTTCGCCGTTCAGATACGCGGCGGTCACGTCTAATTGATGGATATTCATATCGTTCTGCGCCGCGATGGCCGATAGCAGTGTGACCGAGCTGAGCCGGGCGACTGGAGAGAACGTCTGCGTGAAATCAACGCCAGGCCTCTGGGCAAAACCGCGTGCGACTATACGGGCTTTCCGTCTTTCAAGAGACCCATCTGAATTGTACTTATTTCGTAGTACAATTCGACTACCTATTACTCTTCAGCCTTCCGGGCGATCGACGAGTATCCACGTATTGTTCATAAGTTCCCGTCAGCTTCGGGACCGGCCGAAAAATCGCCCGTTTTAATGGTATCTCGGCTATGCAGCTTTGCTCGACGTCGGGGCTGTTGTCGCTAACCGCGTTATATTCTTTTCGTGGTCTTCCCCTGCGCCTGGTAAGTATTTTACGGGGTCTACCCGGACCTCTTCGAGGCACTGTGCCTACATTCCCGTCGTCTCGATATCCCCTGCGTCGGGCCCGTCATAGCGTCTATTTTCGTCAAAGTTCGTAATCATCTCTATTTCGCAAAAATTATTACGTGATTCCCGTGGGGGTTCGTCGGGTACGCATGCCGGCTCTTCCAGAAGTGCTCGCACGTAATCGCCATTCTGCGCCAATTTTACCCTATTCTTGAAAAAAGTTACATCACGTGCGATTTCGATTTTTCGCTCGCTTGGGACCCACACTCTGTATCCCTTGGAAGACTCCAAGTAGCCCAAGAATATACCCTTTCTTGCTCGAGGATCGAACTTCCCCTTGCTCGATTTACTGTCGAGACAATATACGTCACAGCCGAATTCTCTAAAATATTTTATGTTCGGTACGCGTCCAGCCCAATTTTCGAACGTGGACTTCCCTCCCAAGCTTTTCGATGGGCAGCGTTTTCGGATGTGGTTCGCTGACAATATAGCTTCAGCCCAAAACGACGCAGGCATACTAGATTGTCCTAGCAAACATCTACACATCCAACAATTTACGATTTTTTCGTTCTGCTATGCCATTTTGTTCCGGGTTGTACGGTACGGTCAACCTGCGCGTTATACCGTGGTCGCTCAGAAAATTATCGAATTGCGTGTTTACGTACTCTCTGCCGTTGTCAGATTGCAGGCTTTTTATTTTTCTCCCCGTTTGATTTTCCATGAGCAACTTGTATTCTCTGAATACCGTGAAAACTTCGTCTTTCGTTTTCACGAAACGCACTTCGCACCATCTCGAACTGTCATCCGTAAACGTGACGGAATATTTAGCGCCTCCTTTCGAGTACTCGCGCATAGGACCGCAAACGTCCGTGTGTACTATCTCGAGCAGTTCCGTAGTATTATTCGAACAGTTTTTAGGAAACTTCTTTCTGGTCAACTTCTCGCGTACGCAAATTTCGCATTGTAAATCGCGGCTAGCGTTTGTAAATTTTACATCCGGTATAGAACCGTTTTGACTCGCCGCGATGAGATCTGCCGCGTTCAAATGGCCTAATCGCCGATGCCATAACTCGAATTTGCCTATTTCGTGCACTCGGTCTGGATTTTCGCGTTCGGTCAAGAACCTGCAAGGCAGTCGACTTTCCTCGCTTACAGTGTACAACCCGCTTTTGCGATCCGCGGTTAATTTTACGTTTCCATATTTATCGGTAACGATTGCACGATGTTTGTCGAATGTTACGATTAAATCACGGTCGGTAATCTTGCTTACTGAAAGTAAGTTCGCGCGTAGATCGGGTACATGCAGCGTGTTGTCGAGACGCACGGCTTTTGTTTCGCCGTCACTCCGCGCTTCGATATGCACTGTTCCTCGTGCATTTATTTCGGCCGTCGCGCTACTCGCTGGATAGATCTGGCCGTCGTAGTTTTCGTCGACAATCGTGAACTTACCCAAGTCCTTACATAGGTGGGACGTAAGCACCAAAGTGTTTCGGATTCCTCGTTTCGCGCTTGCAGCGCTTTATAGTTTCCGAGCGTTCCGTGTGTTCCGCGTGTCTTGAGTTTGCTTGGCGCTTCTCACCGCTGGTCTTCTGTTTCCATCATGGCGGCCGCATTCGGAAGCCTTATGACCGAATTTATGACACCGGAAGCACTTTATTCTCGAACTGTCGTATCCGTTGTCTTTAGATTTCGATTCGCTTTTGTCTTTTCGCGCGGTCTGCCCGTTTCCAAATCGTCTTCTCGTTGTCATAACGTTCGGGATCGTGTTACGAATTTCGTTTTTGCGCTCATCACTTTCTTTAATAATTTTCACTCTCAACGCCTCGGGGCTCGGAAATTCGTCTCGTGACTCGATCGCGCACCTGAAATTTTCGAAGCTGTGTGGCAGGCTGTAAAGCAGCATGATCGTCAATAAATCTGTATTAATCACAATTTCCATTTCGTTCAGCTTGTCAACCGCGTCGAAAAACTTACGAAGATGTTCGCGTGTATCGTCTCCTTCCGCCATGCGTTGAAGTGTAAGCTGTTTCGGTAGCGTAGGGCCTTTAGATTGATAGACCTTTTCAAGCTGCTGCCAAACTTCCCTCGATGTCGCACATCCCTTTATCTGCTTCAGCTCAGAAGGACTTATCGACAGAATTAAGTCCGAAAAGGCATTAGCGTCGTTTTCCTTCCACGCATCGACGGCGGCCGCGGATGCTTCGTTTCCATCGACTAAAGCAGGCATAACGAATTCGCCACTCACACATCCCCAGGCGTCGTTTTTCGTTAACAACGCTCAAACCTGCATCTTCCAGGTGTCGTAATTGTCTTTGTTTAAAGCCTCTATCCGCACAAAGTTCGCCATATTGAATTTTGTCGCGGGGGCCGTGCACTTTCTTTTTGCGTACGTTATTACACTCGAATTCGTTCCTTTTCACGCACACATGGGCCCATAACCTGTTGGAGAGGTCGTAGGTTACCAAGGAAAACAAGTCGTACGAAAAACACTGAATTTATTTAAGAAATGCAGTAACACATGCGCGGTACAAAAAGGCGTCCTTTCGCTACGGGAGCCAACGCTGTTCTAGCGAGCGACACACAGTGGACGACACGAAGGCAGCGCCAAAAGGCTCGTAACCCCGTACATGAAGAGCGTGATTTCTAATAGCACAAAACTAAAATGAACATTAATAATGAACATTAAGTGAACCTAGTGATTAGTGAATAGCGTTAATAACTAGACCATAAACTTAAGTTGATAATAAAAATGAAATATGATTAAACAATATTCAAAACACTAATTAATTTTTGTTTAAAACTAAACCAAACTATTAAGTGTTTGGACTTTTTTTAACGCTAAATTCATACCTAATCAAACGAAGTTAATTAAATTTCATTATTATATTTATACAATAAATTAGAAATTAGTTTTTAGATGCCTTTGGTCGAACAGAGAAGCCGCCCAATGCACACACGATACTTAAGAGTTTTATGGCCTACCCAATAAAACTACTGCACTCGGCGGAAATTCATTTTTTAACGAATAGGAAAATTTAAAAGATAGACTTCCGTTAGAAAACTCTTGCCGCCAAAAGTTTTAACCAATAAGCTCATTCCACAAATACACTTTAAACGCTAACCAGCGGTTGAGGTCGTTCCTAAAACAACCCTAAATATTCCTTTCCCTTAAATAAGTAAGTAAAAAGAGAAATAAAATATATATCGGGCATTCCACGTCAACCGGATCACTTGGCTGGCCAAAATTCATTACCGCCAAAAAAATTGTTTCAGGGCTTAAAATTTAGCTCAGTATATCTACTTTTAGTTTCCGTGTGGTATTTTTGAAAATTCAAAATGGCGGCTCCAATACGGTGCTTAAAAAGACCACGCTTTTGAAAACGAGAGTAAAAACCTTTCATACAGTTTTTTGTGCTCAAGAAAAATACCATTTTAGAATTTAATTCGTTGTTATTGGATGCTCCAATTACGAATCTCGTATCAGAATTTTGAAATTCAAAATGGCGGATCCAATATGGCGGATGAATTTGTAAAAAGTGATCGGATGTTGCTGAAACTTGTTTCTCGGGGGTTTTCTGGGTCGCAGAATACGATTCTGATGTTCGATTTTAAAAATTTAAAATGGCGGATCCAATATGGCGGATGAATTTGTAAAAAGTGATCGGATGTTGCTGAAACTTGTTTTTCGGGGGTTTTCGGGTTCGCAGAATACGATTCTGAACTTACATTTTAAGAATTCAAAATGGCGGATCCAATATGGCGGATGAATATTTAAGAAGTGAACGGATGTTGCTGAAACTTGTTTCTCGGGAGTGTGAGTCTTGGATAAATTTTCAGATTATGTATCGCGTGTTTTGGAAGAGAATGAAATTTCGCAAATTCTTTGCAGCACATGGCAATCCACTGACAGATGTGCATTGATAAAAGAATGTTTTTCAATAGATACTTATGTTGACAGACTGTGCTCTAGATTGCCTGAATTCGTATTGCACCACTTTATTTCTAAGAGTCAGTCGCAATATGTAGAAGAACGTAAAGCGAACCTTCAATACGGTGAAGTATTAGTTCACAGTGATTTCTCGGAAAACTTCGCATTCGTTGTACAAAATGCAGCACAAGGGTTTCATTATAACAACGACCAATGTACGGTTCATCCTGTCGTTTTCTACTACAAATCAGAAGGTACAATAATCCATTATAGTAATATATTATTATCAAACAGCTTGACTCATGATACATCTGCCGTGTATGTAATGCAACAAACTATTATTCCTGAAATAAAAAAAGTGTGCCCTCGCGTACAACATGTAATTTATGTTACCGATGGTGCGGTGCAACATTATAAAAATAGATTCCAAATGAGTAATCTCATGTATCACAAAATCGATTTCGGCATTGAAGCTGAATGGCATATTTCATGCGACATGCGCGTGGAAAAGGAGCATGCGATGGTATCGGGGCGTCTTTAAAAAGGGAAGCAACGCGTGCTAGACTTCAGGCCGAACAGCATCTGCGTCTGCGTCATACCACAAAATTTTAAAAGCTTAATTGATGCCGCACATTCGAACGAATTGACTGAAGATTTGGCATATTCCAAATAAGAATCTTAATCTTCCAAAAAGGAACAAGTTTCAAAACGCCCAATCACTTTTTAAAAATTCATCCGCCATATTGAATCCACCAATTTGAATCTTTAAAATCTAAGTTCAGAATCGTATTCTGCGACCCCAAACACCCCCGAGAAACAAGTTTCAGCAACATCCGTTCACTTCTTAAATATTCACCCGCCATATTGGATCCGCCATTTTAAATCCTTAAAATGTAAGTTCAGAATCGTATTCTGCGACCCCGAAAACCCCCGAGAAACAAGTTTCAGCAACATCCGATCACTTTTTACAAATTCATCCGCCATATTGGATCCGCCATTTTAAATTTTTAAAATCGAACATCAGAATCGTATTCCGCGACCCAGAAAACCTCCGAGAAACAAGTTTCAGCAACATCCGATCACTTTTTACAAATTCTTCGGCCATATTGGATCCGCCATTTTGAATTTCAAAATTCTAATACGAGATTCGTAATTGGAGCATCCAATAACAAAGAACTAAATTCTACAATGGTATTTTTCTTAGGCACAAAAAACTGTATGAAAGGTTTTTACTCTCGTTTTCGAAAGTGTGGTCTTTTTAAGCACCGTATTGGAGCCGCCATTTTGAATTTTCAAAAATACCACACGGAAATTAAAAGTAGATATACTGAGCTAAATTTTAAGCCCTGAAACAATTTTTTTAGCGGTAATGAATTTTGGCCAGCCAAGTGATCCGGTTGACGTGGAATGCCCGATATACATATATTTTATTCACAATCTCCCTCCCTACAGTTAATTCTCCTCGACCTGCCATCCCTATAAATCCTCTCCAATAACCAATATTGACGAAATGAGCAAAAAAGGATATGATATCCACAAAAATTAATCAATTACTGATTAAAAAAGCTCAATCCTGAGGTTATTTTCCCCTTCCTTCCTTTCCTTAAACTCATGATCATAGGCCAGCTCCCAGGTAAAGGGCTTAAGTACCTTGACCAAAAAAATGGCCAACTAAAACGTTTCAGATCTGCTTGTCAGATCTGGGATATAACAAAATTGGTGACAGCGGTGGGATGAAGCAATGATCATGATTGGAAATTATGCTGGTCGAACACTCTCCAAAACCTCAAGATCGTGCACTTCGTTCTAATACCACGGTAGATAGATCAATTTTCGACCAAGACCCAAAAAATTTAGAAAAAAAATATATCACGCCGGACTCTGATTTCAATTCCGATTTTAAAAATTTAAATATTATAATGGCTAACAACTCACAAATAGTTACTCTTAGAGATGCGCTCGAATGTGTACCCACGTTTGATGGTAAAAGCATCTCGGTTCATGCCTTTTTAGAAGGATGTGAGGAAGCATTATTGATGCTCCCCGATTCCGCTGAAGCTAATCTCGTAAAATTAATTAGAACGCGTTTAACAGGCGAAGCTAGGCGCGTAATAACTGGACAAAAATATGAAAAACTGGCTGATTTTTCGAAATATGTTAAAAGTATATATGCTCCGGCTTTATCCGCAAATCAAATTCGACGCGAATTAGGCAAAATATTTTAAAAAGAAAACGAAGATACGATTTCTTATGCTAATACGTACGTGAAATAGGCAACCGCATCCTCGAGGCGCGAAAAATAGAAATTGAAAATGACTTAAGCGAAGAACAAATAGCTTCCATCGATCAAGAAATTGTCGATGCGTTCACGGATGGGTTATTACCCGATTTTCAATTGCGACTTAATAAAAAATTTTCGAAATTCGATGAAGCCGTACCTTCGATTATTACAATCGAAAAAAAACTAGCTGCATTAAAACTCCTTCGAACTGATAATGAGAATACACGCGATAAAATTAAAAAAACGCATATAATACAAAAAACGGAAACAATAACATTCCAAATCTGTATAAAACCAGGTCATGACGCCACTACTTGCTGGTTCAGAGGTGCCGCCAGTCAAGATGCAAACACCCGCAATTTTTCCCGTGTTTCGAATCCCTACTATAAAAGAAACTTTAGTCAACAACCTGAACAATTCTTTCCTAGACAGCAAAATACATATTTGAGAGAAACTAATTTTGACCAAAAGACGCCTAAAAACCACTGGCAATTTAATAATAACCATAATAATAACTATAAGGATAATAATAAAGGGGCCCAAAGGGAATGATGCGTAACACAATGCGGCTATGCAAAAAGCCGCATCTTAGCCTATCTTCCCAAATGGCCTACTCTCACCTCCACGTGTGCTTATTAAAGCCGGTGGGCCCTGGACTCTTAGGAACCTTGCCAGAGATTGGGTAACCAACCCCAGTGGATGGCGAGGTAAGAGACAAACGAGAGAGGCATAACAACGGGGGGTAGGGCCAACCACCCTACTCCCTGTACATGCGGTTACTAGAAATAGAACGCGCAGGGCTCCTGACCATCGGGCTGCTTCGGATGCAGCCCAGTCCCGAGGTGGAGGAGCCGAAACGGCTGTCCCGGGACAACGACCTTTACGTTCCCACGGACGATTTCAGTGGACGGAGGATCTCAGGCAAGATCTAATGCGCTGCTACGAGGAGAGCTGTCCGCAACAGAGAAGCTACATAGCGTGAATGCACAGTTGGTTTGCAGTAATGCATCCCGAAATGGCAGATCGCTTTTCTCAACAACAACTGAGAGATTGTGTGGCCTATCTGAGGCGGATAGGTTTCGTTGTTCCCAGCTGTCAACGGGTACCGGTGCAGGCAATAACAGCTGAACCCGTACGCGGTGCTGAGAGAGATGCTCCACATTATGAAAGCACGACACTCGTGTTTAGGCAAAATTTGACAACAAAAGTTTTGCCTAAACAACGAGAATTAGACAAAGCAAATAGCCTACTTCTGGATGCTCTTCCAGATGACTGCGACCTGTGGCAAGTCAATTGTGCCGTTTACGAGGCTGCAAGTGATCTGGTGACTCCGCGAAATCTGACACAGATATCGGGGAGTCGGCAGATTACAAAACGCATGTCTCAATTGAACGGTAAGATTCGACTGACACGGAAACTCGCATACCGAATTCAGTGTGCGATCGACTATTTAATATCTGGTCGTTCATTTACGAAGAAGGAATTCGACAAAACTCAATATTTTGGACGAATCCCTCCAACCTCTTCAAACATCGTATCGCAGCATCAAGCGAGATTCCGCCGATGGCCGCAGTTGAGGAATTCTGGAGGAGCATCTACGAGAAAACATCTAGGCTTAATGCAGACACTCCAGGTATTGAAATCTTCACCGAGTTGTGCGACGAAGTCACACAACAAAGTGAAGATTGCCCACCCGAAGTGCATTAGAGGTGAAAAATGCCATCACAGGAGCGAGGAATTTCTCCTCGCCGGGCTGGGATGGAATTAACAACTATTGGTGGAAGAAGTTCACTTCTGTCCATCAACACTTAGCCCGAATATTCACCTCTTATATAAATGGAGACCAACCCATTCCGCACTGGCTGGTGGAGGGCCGAACGACACTGATCCCAAAATCGGGAGACTTGTCCGATCCGAAGTACCCTGGACCGATCACGTGTCTCAATACGTTATACAAATTGCTCACTAACATCTTGAACGAACGTATTGAGACATCCGTGAAACCGGTGTGGCAAAGGATAGTAGAACAACGAGGCTGCAAAATGGGTGTATCCGGCTGCAAGGACAACTTGCTTATCGACAGGTTACGCTTGTACTGGACTGCGATGTTCAGAGATCGATGTAATTGAACTTCGCCTGATGCGTATAATTTAAGATCATCCATTTAGAAAAGATGGGTGATCTTATGTATACGTTCACCAGGCGGTCCACACATGTACCCTTGAGATTTCCGGAGAGCAACGGATAGAGGCAATAGTGAGATGCAGAAGAGCAGAGGACTCAGAGAATCTCCCTAATAGACACCTCTTGGGAATTGAATTAGTCTAGACATGGTTCGACTCTTGCCCGATGTCATGACAAACCGTGTTTTCCAAAGAGGCATCAGGTCTTCTACAATTCTCACTATGTTTGGGTGGACATGGAGTCGTTTGAGCAACAAGCTTAAAAGTTCGTGCGATGTTGAGTCATACGCCTTCATGTAATCCAGCCAGGCTATCGACAGGTGTGTTTGTCAGGTATCTCAAAGGCATCTCCAGGATGTGCAGGCTGCTAAAACCACCATCATTAAGAAATACCGGCGCATTCTCCGTCAGATCTGGTCATCAGAATTGACCGGGAGAAATAAGGTGGCAACCACGAATATGTTGGCCGTATCACCAGTGCTCTATTCTTTTGGAGCACTGAAGTGGAACGTTGACGAGCTAAGGGATCTTGACCGAAGCACACGGAAGATTATTTGTATGCAACGCAGTTTGCATCCAAGATCTTCCGTGGAACGACTGTGTTTGCCCCGAAATATGGGAGGTCGTGGCCTTTAAGCCTGGAGTGTATGCATGACCGATTGGTCCTCGAAACAGCTTGCGACGTGATTAATCGAACGGAGGATACCCTGATGATGCTAGTACATCAGCATGAAATTCAGGGGAAGGGGGCGTTATTGTACAACGCGGCGGAACGAGCGTCGCGAAACCTCGGTCTGCTTTTCAACGTGGGACGTAGTGGTGCACAGGAGGCTGAATCAGACATCAATCTGTGCCCAGTGCATCTCAGGGCTAACATACGGAAGGAACAACTCCGTATGTTGGAGGGAAGGCATATCGACAAGCCGTTGCATGGACAATTCTTTCGAAATGTCCAACAACTTGGCTTGTCGGCAGAGATGACCTTCTCCTTCTTCAGATCAGCCGACTTGAAATCCGAGACCGAGGGTTTTATCTTCGCATGCCAGGATGGGGTCATCAATACCTTAGCGTATCGCCAGAACATCTTACACCAGGCGGTTCAGAGTACGCTATGTAGATTCTGTAGATGTCATGCTGAGACACTAATGCATCTTTTGGCAGCATGCCCAATATATGCAGTTTCAGCGTACATCGAACGTCACAATGCGGCTCTTCGAGTGCTGTATTACCATCTTCGCAGCACTTATGGTATTGATGCAACCCCAGTTTTGCCGTACGTCCCCACAGATATTGAATCCGTTGTCGGGAATGAGTCGTGCCGAATATACTGGAATTACTCATTCCCGACGAGCAGGAAAATATCAGCCAATAAGCCTGACATCGTCCTTGTTGACTTCGATGACATATCCATCTTCGTCATCGAGTTTTCTGCACCAGCAGAAACAAATATAGTCAGCAAAGAGGACGAAAAACGGATGAAATATCAGGAACTCCTGTTCGAGATTCGCAAGCTGTATCGAGGGTTCAAAATCAAGCTCGTCGTGTTGATAATTGGAGTGCTAGGAGGAATGAAAACAACTTTCCTCCAAAACATCAAAAGCATTCCGGCCTGTCAAGAACATGCAAATTCCATCGCAGGCCGAATGCAGAAAGCAGTGCTGCTGGGATCTCTCCGGCTACTGAGGTCACGAGATCCTGTAACCTCGAACCCAATGGTAGAGGGAGTGGTTACAGTTGCAAACGAAATGGCCCGGTGCAGTCTGCAGCGGAGGAGATGGATATCGGAGCCACTTTTCTGCTGCAGACTGCACACCTGGATTCTGGAGGGCCAAGGGAGGTTAGGGTTTTAGTCGGTAAACCTTGCCGTTAACATCAAAGGTGAGGGAGTCCGACACACGGGGGGTTACACAACATCTTCAACCCCCTATGGTGCCTAAAAAATTTTCCCCCCCCCTCAAAAAAAAAAAAAAAAAAATTAAAAAAAAATCTGCAATTATAGCAAAAATCCTGGGCACACTATAAACGAATGTCGTAAACGGGAATATAATAACTCTCAAAAAACATAAATTCAGGGAAACTCCCAACGGGCGCTCTGAGGGAGACTTCTCAAGCCGAACGTCGCGTCCGAGCAATAAATGCCGAAACGAATTTATCCGAACGGTCAATGTCCGAATAAAAGATTCTGCACCATCGATTCGTGTAGTAGCAAAACCATTAAAGGGTATACAGAGCTTTCTCCTAGATTCAGGATCAGGTCCCAATCTCCTTAGGGCAGATTCGGTTCCATCCGACATATTTATTGATCAAAAGGAAATTTTAAAGCTGAATGGAATAACTCGTCACCTAGTGACTACCATAGGGACTGTCACGGTCGAGCTCTTAGGATGTCTCGTGAGTTTTCATATAGTCCCAGCCGATTTTCCGATCAAACAAAACGGATTATTAGGAAACCAATTTTTCTGGCAATCAAATGCTAAGATAAATTACGATGACCGACGCTTGCATCTTTATGGAGATGAGAAGGCTGTGTGCTTTGATTTTTATGACACTCAACGCATTTCCCCGAGGAGTACCACGATTTGCTATGCTCGAGTTGCGAATCCAGAGTTACGAGTCGGACATTTACCGGACTTAAAGATAGGGCAAGCAATTTACGCAGGAAAGGCCCTTGTCAAGAATACACGCGGAAAAACATATTTTTCGGGTTTTAATACGACGGAAGAAGAATTTGATTTGGAAATTCCTACATTGGAAATCGAAGAAGTAGGAAACATAAACGAGAGTCAAAATTCAAATACAACTGATTTACTATTAAAAAAAACCCGAAAAAATAGCGGAGCAAATCAAAATCTACTAAATCAAAATGAATCAGCTCTAAAAACCTCCGAAGAAAATAACGGAGCAAATAAAAACTCTCTAAATCTAAGTGTTGGCCTATTCATGGCATAAGTCGACTTGATAGTCACTGAGCGTACTCGTCGCGCCATCTCTTCGCCAGCTCTAGTACATGTAGTACGATTCAAATGCGCTATTACCGACGGTCTTAACTAGGCATTCAAAAAATTGAATTTCGCGGTGTTCTTCCAGGAATTAGTCATCTCTAAGGCCCCCCGCGGCGTTGCGCTCTTTTTCTGATTTCCTGGAAGAGCCCGAGAAGACTTCCGGAAAAATTAGATAAGAAAAAAACGCCATCACGTGTGCCTCGCGTGCTATTTTCCTTTTCGGAAATAATTCGAAAAAATATCAGAATTATTGATTCGCTACAAATTCAAATGAGCCGCTACTCATTCGCCGCGATTCAATTAATGCCAATTAATTGAAAATAACGAAACTCCGTATTATAAAATCCATTTTGTAGTTCATCGAACACGTGCGCTATTTACTTTCAACCAAGGTCAATCTGTTTGTGAAAACGTGTTGTGAAAGTGAAGTATTTCTAATCTGGAAATACGAAAAATAAAGAAAGTTGAAACCCAGATCTCTGTTCACGCATTCAATTATTTACGAGGGACCTGGACCCACGCAGCTTGCGTGTAAATATCTGATAGAGTTGAGGATACTGCATCAAGCGCAACATTTGGCGATCCTGCCAGGATTCCTGCGTAAGTAAAAGTGCAGTGGACAATTTAAAAAAAGGACAATTTTTCTTAAAATCAATTTTTTAAAAAAGGACAATTCTTTCTGTAAATGGACAATTAAAGAAAGAACAGACATTTATTCACGGACAGAAGTGCATATTCGGAGTGTCGAATCATACTCATTTGAAAATTCAAACGAGTTCGCGCGCATCTAATTAGCGATCTCATTCGCATATAATTATCGGTCTCTCGCGGTTCGGAGAACTTCGGCATTCGTCGGCGGTCTTCCGATCTCCTGTCGGAACCATCGGATGACGTGACGTCACAGGAATCCGAATCAGAGTTCGGTAATTTTCGGTTTCAATCCGAAGACGACTTAACCGATATTCGTGCCACGAGCACACGCACGCGATCGCTACGTCATCATTCGTGACATCAGCAAGGAGGAGGTCGAACTCCGCGGTTCCCTCTTCACGCGCGTTCGTTGCCCATAGCAACGTTCCCCTTAGGCGCAAGTCTACCCGAGTACGGTGACGCCTCTTCTGCGGTCTATTGGACGACGCAGGTCCCTCTCGGTCTCGCGCCCCGCTATCCGCACCACCAAACTTTCAGTCTCGAGGCTCCCCGTGCGAAGACAGCACCGAGCTCGAGTACTGCATGCTTCGCCGGGAACAATTCGATTAATTTCTGACAACTTTAAATTGCAAATGCTCGCTCGTTTTCAATTGCAATTTTGAACGGTTTCAATTGCAAATTGTCGCACTTCAACGGCAATTACCGATCAATTTAATTGCATATTTTCCTATCCGTTGCAATTATGCCAAAAACCAGAAATCAATCGGGCCCGGTGGACGAGTACCATGATCTGGTCCAAGACGTCCTACTGCAAGAGGACGCGTTCGCCTCTATACAACGCGCAGCGACACTCTTAACAAAGCCGGACCTAGGCTTAGAGCAAGCTCGCATGCGGATTCGAATAATCGAATCCAAGTGGCAGCAAATGACAGATAGGCATCAAACTATGCTGCATCTTAAATCAGTACCGTCCTGTGCCACCCACGAGTACTTTACCTCTGATTTCATGGGGACGGCAGAAGAAATATACGCAGATACGGCTGCTGGGCTTTCAGCGGTAATCAGCCTCACTACACCTGCTACGTCAACGCCAATCGCAGCTTCTACGCATCCAGCAACGGTCATCGGCGGACAGCCACGAAGGTCGCAAGTACCCGCTATACAATTACCGCGATTTTCCGGAAATATTTTAGGATGGACGGAATTTCGAGATCATTTCCAAGCGTTAATCGTAAAGGATCCGACTTTGGATAATTTTCAGCGACTTTTTTATCTAAAGTCCTGTCTTGACGGCGATGCCGCCGCATTATTAAAAAATATCGCGGTAACTGCGGAAAATTACGATAACGCTTGGAAAACAATCTCGGAACGTTATGAAAATAATCGCGCCATACTTTCGTCATTATTGGACAAATTATTTTCGTTGAAGGCCATCTCGCGTGATGGTTCGGCCAGTGAATTGCGTCATTTACTCGACTCAACGCAGGAGTCGATTGATGCGCTTTCGAATCTCGGTCGGCCAATAAGTGACGATGTCATTGTACATTTAATTTCGACTCGGCTTGATCGCGCTACCCGCGAAGCGTGGGAGTTTTCTGTCGAGGGCAACGATTACGCTACTTCTGAGCAGATTCTAAAATTTTTAAAATCAAAGGTGCGCTCTCTGGAAGCAGCATCGCATATAACAAAAAGAGCTCAATCGTCAGCGTCGTACCCTCGAGGGAAAACAAAGGTCACTTCTAATGTAATTGCTCATCATACTATGTCGAAACCTCAAGGTAAGTGCAATTTATGCGACGATGCACATCATATATATAAATGCGCTAAATTTTTGGAGGAAAATGTGTCCCAACGCTGGGATATCGCTAGAAAGCACTCGCTGTGCTCAAATTGTCTTTCGCCTTATCACAAGGTCGCCGCCTGCAAAAGCGAACGAACATGCTTGCACTGCAAGAAACGACATCATTCGCTGTTGCACTCAGCCTCGCGAAAATCAGCCAGTCCCCACGTAGAAGCAAGTTCTCCTAGTACGTCTTCTGCCGAAACGGAAGCGAATTTAATACAGTCGCACTTGAGTATTTCGCAAGTGCCCGCGAATGTCATACTTGCTACTGCCTGGGTGGTGATTTCCTCTTCGTCGCAACGAACTGTCAAATTACGGGCACTACTCGATCCAGGATCGACGCATACGTTTGTGTCACAAACCGCGGCAAACGAACTCCGTACGAAATTATATTCGGTGTCTATGCGCGTAAATGGGATCGGTCAAGGGGAGTCCGCGATCGTGAATAAGGTCGCTCCAATTACAATTAGCTCAGTAAAAAATAGAGAAGTTGCAGTCTCGACTGAGGCTCTCGTCCTACCTAAATTAACATCGTACACTCCGAGATTTCAATATCCGATCTCACGATGGCCTCATCTAGAAGGTCTTGATTTGGCGGACGGGCAGCCTACCGACGATACTCCAATTCACGCTATAATCGGTGCTGACGTATACGCCTATGTACTACGCGATGGAATTAGGCGCGGTAATCGCGGAGAGCCGGTGGCGATCAACACCATCTTCGGGTGGGTTCTTTCAGGAACGAGCAATACCGCGACTAATTCAGATGAGCCCCCCACCATTCAGGTGCATCACATGCACTCAAGCGACAACGACCTAGACTCATCACTTACTCGATTCTGGGAAACCGAAGAAGTGAGTACGCCTCGTCACGCATCGAAAGAGGATGCAATCTGTGAAGATCATTTTATTAAAACTCACTCACGTACTCGCGACGGTCAGTATGTCGTTAGACTCCCGCTACGCGACGAACCTTCAATCGCCCTTGGCGATACTTACAATCGTGCGACACATTGCTTGCGGTCAATTGAGAAACGTCTCTCGGCCCGTCCCGAAGAATGTGCTGCATACACAGACTTCATGAACGACTACGAATCGCTCGGACACATGAGGGTTGCAACGACGCGCCCTACTGACACGGCCGTAGTCTACCTTCCTCACCACCCAGTGGTAAAAACCACCAGCTCGACTACAAAAACGAGGGTAGTGTTTAACGCTTCCGCATTATCCTCATCCGGCAAGTCTCTCAACGACCTGCAATATACGGGCCCAAAGTTACAATCCGATCTACATCTTCTCCATCTCCAATGGCGTACGTACAGATATGTCTATACGGCCGACATCGAGAAGATGTACCGTCAGATTTTAATGGACAACCGAGACATCGACCTACAGCGCATTCTATGGCGTCGTAACGCGTCGGATGTAGTATCCGAATACCAGCTGCTCACCGTTACTTACGGGACAGCTAGCGCTCCCTATTTAGCTCTACGCGTTCTACGGCAGCTCGTCACTGATGAAGGCGACGCGTTCCCGCTTGGGAGAGAAATCATACTCTCTCATATGTTTGTCGATGACGCATTGTTCGGTGCCGATTCAGTCGAAGCTGCTGTCGCGATCAGAAATGAAATTACCGCTTTATTAAACAAGGGCCACTTCTCGCTGCGTAAATGGTCCAGCAACGCGATCGAGTTACTCAGCGATATCGATCCGGCCAATCACGGTCTGTCGTGCGATAAGGTGCTCCAAGACGACGATAGCGTAAAGATTCTTGGCATCGCTTGGCGACCCGCCACCGATTCTTACTGCTTTACGCTAAATCTATCTCCGCCAGCGCTCGTTACGAAAAGAGCAATCTTATCACAGATCGCCCGGATTTTCGATCCGTTAGGTTGGCTCGCACCGGTGGTAATTGTAGCCAAACAGCTGATGCAATTACTGTGGGCGTGTAAAACACCGTGGGATTCACCGTTGCCCCCTGACATAAAGTCAGCCTGGGATACGTTCTACCACGCGTTGCCCTCACTCGCAGATTTGTCAATTCCTCGTTGGCTTAACACATCGCTTTCTAATCGATCGGAACTTCATGGGTTCTGCGACGCCTCCATGAAGGCGTATGCTGCCGTGATATACGTCCGAACGGAGTCGCCATCTGGTGATGTCGCCGTTCATTTGCTCACCGCGAAAACACGCGTTGCCCCCGTTAAACAACTAAGCATTCCGCGGCTCGAACTGTGCGGAGCACTATTACTAGCTCGTTTACACAGCCACATTAAATCGCTACCCGTATTCGCCCATTGTCCTATCCATTGTTGGACTGACGCGACAATAGTACTCGCTTGGCTTAGAGGTCAGTCCAACGAATGGAAGACCTTCATCGCCAACCGTGTAGCCGAAGTCCATACGCTGATCCCCGACGTTACATGGCGACACGTACCGGGTGTGGACAATCCAGCTGATCTGGCTTCACGAGGCATATCTGCTGCCGACATAACCTCATCGGATGTATGGTGGCACGGGCCAACCTGGCTGTCATCAGACGCATCCCATTGGCCTTCAATAGAGCCTATCTTAGATGAGAATGCGCCCTTAGAACGGAGATCCATCGTTCATCACGTGGTTGCTCACGCAGACGACGCTCAGCAACTATTTAAGCGATTCTCCAGTTGGCCGCGAATGTGTCGCGTGTTCGCCCTCTGCTTACGATTCTCAAGAAATTGGAGTATAGATATAGCAGACCAATCGCGTGTAGTGAAACTCAGTCGTGTCTCTAACCGAATCCATGCCATCACTCAGGCAGCTGCTTTCGCGCCGGAAATTGAACTTCTCTTAAAGAACCCAAAAATGGAGGACGGGTCTCGACACCTCCAAATCAACCAAACTCTGCCAAAGAGTAGTCCCTTACGCCGGTTGAACCCATTTCTAGACGCGAACGGGTTGCTACGAGTAGGCGGACGCCTGTCCTTATTAAACCGACCTTACGATGCAAAATTTCCGGTTATTTTGCCACACGGTCACATCGCGTTACTATTAGTTAGACAGGCGCATGAAAAATGTTTGCACGGCGGCATAACGTTGACTTTAGGCACTTTGCGATCTCACACTTGGGTGTTACAGGCACGTAAGATGGTCAAGTCGCTCATTGCTCACTGTGTGCCTTGTGCTCGACATCTCGCTACAGTCCCTACCCAGAGAATGGGGTTGCTTCCACCGGCTCGTATAAATCGTCCAATTCGTGCCTTCATGGAGTGTGGCGTCGATTACGCTGGGCCTTATCGGTTGCGCCTTATTAGCGGACGGGGATCGAGATCACATCTCGCATACGTCGCGGTATTTATATGTATGGCCTCGCGGGCCGTACATCTGGAGGTAGTCAGCGACTATTCTTCGGACGCCTTTATCGCCGCATTTCAAAGGTTTTCTTCGCGACGTGGACTCCCTAGCGTCGTACATAGCGACCAAGGCACTACGTTTCAAGGTGCCGACAAGGAACTGCGCATCGCTTACCAAGCCGCTATTCAGTCGGAGAAACTTCGCGCTCGACTGGCGGACGATGGGGTGGAGTGGAGATTCATCCCGCCTGCCGCTCCTCACTTCGGTGGGCTGTGGGAGGCTGGGGTGCGCTCCATGAAGCGGCATCTCAAGCGCGTACTTGAGCCTCATACGCCGACGTATGAGGAACTGTCAACTCTACTTTGTCGCGTGGAGGCTTGTATGAATTCACGGCCTCTCGCGCCCTTACACGAGGACATTGAGAGCCTCGAAACATTGACCCCTGCGCATTTTCTTGTCGGCGGACCCTTGATTGCAGCGCCAGCACCGTTAACTGCCGATTTTTCTGCATGTCGCGCGCAGCGATGGAAATTGTACCGGCAGTTGCTCGACCAGTTTTGGACGTGTTGGTCACGTGATTACGTAACCTCGTGCCAACACCGATCAAAATGGTTTCACGCGTCAACTCCTGTTACGGTCGGTCAAATAGTGCTCTTGCGAAACGAGAACCTACCTCCCGCGAAATGGAATCTGGCTCGAATCATCGAGATTTATCCAGGGCCTGATAGCCTAATTCGAGTAGTTCAGGTGCGCACTGCCACCTCGGAGTATACTCGCCCGATTTCGAAGTTAGCGTTACTACCGGTTTCCCTCGAAAATGATACGACTCCAGATTCCATTTGATCCGTTATAGGTTAAGTCATTTTATTGTAGGTTAAGTCATTTCGTATTGCGTAGGTTAAGTTTATTGCGGTAGGACACCGCAAGGCGGGCGGTATGTTGGCCTATTCATGGCATAAGTCGACTTGATAGTCACTGAGCGTACTCGTCGCGCCATCTCTTCGCCAGCTCTAGTACATGTAGTACGATTCAAATGCGCTATTACCGACGGTCTTAACTAGGCATTCAAAAAATTGAATTTCGCGGTGTTCTTCCAGGAATTAGTCATCTCTAAGGCCCCCCGCGGCGTTGCGCTCTTTTTCTGATTTCCTGGAAGAGCCCGAGAAGACTTCCGGAAAAATTAGATAAGAAAAAAACGCCATCACGTGTGCCTCGCGTGCTATTTTCCTTTTCGGAAATAATTCGAAAAAATATCAGAATTATTGATTCGCTACAAATTCAAATGAGCCGCTACTCATTCGCCGCGATTCAATTAATGCCAATTAATTGAAAATAACGAAACTCCGTATTATAAAATCCATTTTGTAGTTCATCGAACACGTGCGCTATTTACTTTCAACCAAGGTCAATCTGTTTGTGAAAACGTGTTGTGAAAGTGAAGTATTTCTAATCTGGAAATACGAAAAATAAAGAAAGTTGAAACCCAGATCTCTGTTCACGCATTCAATTATTTACGAGGGACCTGGACCCACGCAGCTTGCGTGTAAATATCTGATAGAGTTGAGGATACTGCATCAAGCGCAACACTAAGTGAATCAAAAAAGGATAATCCACAAATCTTCAAATTAAATAAGAATGAAAAATTACTAAATCTAAATAAAAACGAAAAATTACTAAATCTTTATCAAATGGTTAAATCAAATGGGACGTTTTAGTACCAGTTATGGATGGCTTTAAAACTTTGCTTTGATTTTACATAATAATAAACACTGGAACATCAATAGAACTGTAAATATTGGTTTGAATGTTCAAAGAACATAAAAATATGTATTTTGTTGCATGTTGTGCATTATACATTCATAAGAAATAGAAATATGTAGAAAATCGTCCATTCATTGGTAGTCGTCCATTCATTGACATATTCACCCTATATTAAAATTAAAAATGAGCATTTTCAAAACTTCGACCCCGACCGCAGGTCAGCCGAAGCACTGATAAATGAGCACGTCTTGTTCACACTGATGCTTAAAAAAACGCGGTTTAGTCGAGTTTTTGACAGTTCGGGTTGCAGGAAATAAATTTTTTTATATGTGGGATACTTCGGTTTCCGTTTTTTGCGGCATTATCGTTGATTTTACGAAAAAATGAATACAACCTTTTTTGTAGAGAATTCGATGTTCTATATTTTTTTGTACGATTTGTATTTTTTGTTAAAAAATGGAAAAAACGTGTTTTTTAAGCGTTTTTTTGTTAAACCTCTCCATAATCTAGTATGCATTGTCTCCAAAAACTAATCAGATCTAAGTTTGGCCAAGAGAAACCCAAATCGGTTTGTACTTTTTAAATTCGCCCTGCCAGTCGCGAGCTATCGCGTATACAATATTTTGCCCACGGACGGACGGACGGACGTACAACCTAACGGACACCAATTTTTTTATTGTTGCTTTGAGTTCCTTAGGGCCTGAAACGTCGACATTTGATGAAAAACTATAGGGTAATTTTTTGGCGGGAACTGACCAAGTTCAATACTTCGCCAGACCTATGGTCTGGGTCGAAGTAAATTTACTAAATCTAAATAACAACGAAAAATTGCTAAGTCAAAATAAAAACGAAACTAGATGCCTTCGACCCGGGTGCCTACAATTTTTGCTAAATTCATATTGCCCTGGCGAAAGGCTGATGCTTCCGGGAATATTCCCATTTTAACACTGCCAGGAAAGAAGGCGGCAGAGGGTAGTTCTAACATCGTTAGGTTCGAGTAGTTTCTTTACATATATTGTAACAATATCTTGTTCCTTAAAATGGGTGAATATGCCAATGAATGGACGGTTAAGCATTTTTCACACTTTGATCGATTGTAACTTTTGAATTCTTTTATGAAAATTTAATTATGATACCACCATTAGAATCGTTAGACTCTGCTCTTTATGACCGTCTAGTTCAACCTTTGATTTTATTTAATTATTAGCCTCGGCTTCATACGTTTGTAAAAAAATCCGCTAAACGCCAATGAATAGACGGGTTAAATCAAATGGGACGTTTTCAGTACCAGTTTTGGATGGCTTTAAAACTTTGCTTTGATTTTACAAAATAATAAACACTGGAAGATCAATAGTACGGTAAATATTGTTCTGAATGTTCAAAGAACATAAAAATATGTATTTTGTTGCATGTTGTGCATCATACATTCATAGGAAATAGAAATATGTAAAAAATCGTCCATTCATTGGTAGACGTCAACAGAATGCTAATGTCGAAAATGAATGGGATGAGTTGTTGGAGTTCGCATTGTTCTCTTACAATACTAGCATTCACGAAGGCACTAAACATACACTATATGAATTAGTATTCGGTAGATTAGCGAGACCTATTTCGAGTGACGATGCTCTAGCCGATACCCATTCAGATACATATAATCAATATTTATCTGATTTAGTAACCAAATTACATAATATTAGACATGTAGCTAGAAGTTATTTACAAGTATCTAAGACTAAGTCTAAAGAATATTATGATAGAAACATAAATCCTCTTAGGGCGATTTTGTGTTTCCACTCAAGGGTGGAAAAATTAATAAATTACAAAATCAGTACACAGGTCTCCATGAAGTATTAGAAATGATAAATAAGAATAACGTAAAAATCAATATTCAAACGAAAGCTGGAAATAAGGGAAAAAAAAGTAGTAGTTAATATCAATAGATTAAAAAGATCACCTATAACATCATAATCTAATAAAAACCAAACCACGTCTGAATTTAGGAGATTTACCCAACAAAGACAAGATGATCAATTCACAGATTATATGGTCGATATTTTTATTAGCATCAGTAACTTACGGCGCAGATCTAATCGGGTATGACTGCGGGAGTCCGCAATTAAATATAACTACCTTATCATTGCTGGATGTTGGAGAGTGTGAAATCCCAGAACCAACGGTTAATCACACTTTGTTATATATTCAGTTGTTGCAACGCGCAGAATATTCAACGACGAAGGCAATTCAGTGCAAAGTCTTAGTTAAGAGACATATTACCTATTGTGGAATGCATTTGCATGCATCGCCTGTATTAAACGGAATAACGGAATATATCGTAGAACTTTCGCACGATCAATGTAAAAATATTCATAATACCAATACTATAGTATTAAGAAATAATGTAATAATGTTGGGCCTGAGCGTTGGCCAGCTAAATATTAGAAATGTAATGCTCGCGGAAACTGTCACAGCCGATGGAAGTTGTAACGGCGCGCATTAATCTGATCCATACGGATCATGGAACAATGTAATAGTACAAACGGTAGTGGAAATAATCCTACATGCAGATACGGTATTACTTAATTTAAAAACCGGACGTGCACATTTAAAAACTGGAACCACTTGTGCCATAAGAGAGGGTTCATGTTTTGATTTAGAACTTAGATCTTTTAGAGAAAGATAGTTGCGATTTCAATAAATATGATGTTCTGTATGAAGGAATATCCTCTCGTATAGAAGAAATTAACAATCGAGACGCACCAGTAATAATAACCGTAGAAACGGAAGATATTACTTTTGCGTTGACAATAAAAAGCGAGCGAAAATTATGCGGATATGCAATATTTCAAACCAAACATCCGAAATTGTTTATAGCGCCATTTTCAGGAAGACGACCAATCGTGTCAACTGTAAATAAAATCAATGTAGAAAACATTGACATTTTTGCATATGCTAATAGTAAGTTTATCTATGTAGAGAAACACATTCGTAGCGAGTTAAAATCTTTATATTACGATATTTTAGTACAGCGTTTTACATTAGAACAGCAAGTTTTAACAAACAGTTTGTCCATCGCCGCCAGCAATCCAGACGAATTCGCCTTCAACATTATGAGAGGTCCGGGTTTTATGGCTATGTCTGTCGGTGAGGCAATTCACATCATCAAATGCATACCTGTGGGAGTAAGAGTTCGACAAACATCTGAATGTTATATTGACATTCCCGTCACCCGAGGTAACCAAAGTTTATTTTTACGACAACGCACGCATGTGTTAGTAGAGTTAGGAGTACAAATAATATGTAATTTAGCAGCACCTCCAATGTGCCGACTAAATGGAATCTGGTATAAAGTAATGCTCCATTATATTGAGGCCACCGTTCCAACTATGCTCAAACCGAATAATCAAGCCACTTGGAAGTATACAGATCTGGAGAATCTTAGATCTACTGGAATCTACTCAGAAAAAACTCTGGGCGAACTGAGGAAACATATTATGTTCCCCGCCGAAAAAGCAGCCATCCTTAATTCCGTAGCTCGTGAAATCACAGGACAAGGCATGGTAGGCGCGGGTATATCGCTCAAACATCTATTAGATGTGGATTCATTAGATATCATATCCGAAAACATCTGGGGTGTTTATTGAGATAAATTTGTCAAATTTGGCAACGTGAGTGCAGGAGTATTAATGCTGCTTTTTTTCGATTGATAAAATTAGCCGTGGGCACGATCGTACATGGTTACGCTCTACACTCCGTTTACGGATGGTCTTTACTGATTATCGCAGCTATTTGGGACTCTTTCACTCACCTTCTGCTCCACCTTTCTAAAGGAAAACCTAAAGAAGATAACGAAATGGAACTTTTAACTCCAACAAATCAGGAGATAACTCTATCTCCACCTCAGAACCACGTAAAAACATCTGCACCTCCTCGACCCACTGAAAACCTATATCCAGCTTTTGCATTAAAGAAATAAATATTTTAATTATAGATGGCGCCTCGCAGTGAAAACGTGCTTCAGATGCCTTACAAAAGTGAACGCATGAAGAACCGATATCATCGAATGGCTCCATATTCATGTATTCAATCCATAAATTCAACAATTCTGTGCCACATCTTCAATGGTTACGCTCATCTGATATGCACATCTTGTTTCAACAATGCACCTATCAAAATTCAAGAAGAATTCACTCCTTTAAAATGGGCTCATTTTACAACCCCCGTTCAACAGACATTGATAAACCTTAATTGTCAAAAATGCTCAATTAAGCTCTTAAAAATCCAACCATCTGCTTCATGTCAAGACTGTTGTATTCATTATTTTGAAAATGAATCTTATTTAATTCAAGAGCAAACCATACGTATAGTACCCTCATCAAATTCTCCATTATACCTTGGCGAACCATCAGGAATACCCAAAATGACAACTAGCGGACACCATCAATTGTGCATAAAGGAGTTATGTACAGTGATACAATATCGACGATCAAATGGCAGTATCATTTCTATTTGCAAAGATTGCCATCCAGCTTCAAGACCTACACCAGAAACACTTCCGAAATTACATGCTGCTAAATTCTACTACGCATATACAAATTACGATTCTGATCAATTCAAAGACGAGCTTGGATTCTGTTGTCATTATTGTAATAAAGAAGTACTGTTAGTCCAATGGGCAAACAGATGTAGAGACTGTATTTTTCGACTAACCCAAGAATTTGAGAATACACCTTTACACATAGGAGTTAATCACACCTTCTACATACCACCAAAAATGCATTGACAACCTCAGGAGAGGTTTGCATGCCTGGATACCCAGCCATATTTCAAGAGGGGAGGTGTTACATCCTAACGAAAATACCTAAATAGGTCATGCCATGAAACGCCGGCTTTTCTCCATCGATAACAATAGAACATATAAGAAGGGAACAAAGACGTTTTCAAAAATAATGAACATTAAGTGAACCTAGTGATTAGTGAATAGCGTTAATAACTAGACCATAAACTTAAGTTAAAAATAAAAATTAAATATGATTAAACAATATTCAAAACACTAATTAATTTTTGTTTAAAACTAAACCAAACTATTAAGTGTTTGGACTTTTTTCAACGCTAAATTCATACCTAATCAAACGAATTAATTAAATTTTATTTTTATATTTATACAATAAAACCACTGCACTCGGCGGAAATTCATTTTTTAACGAATAGGAAAATTTAAAAGGTAGACTTCCGTTAGAAAACTCTTGCCGCCAAAAGTTTTAACCAATAAGCTCATTCCACAAATATATATTTCCTATCTCATCTTCTCTTTTCGTCCAACGCATGCAAGTATACGTAAAAATTCTTTATAAATGCAGCCTCCTCTAATCAGATCATTACTGCACTTTAAACGCTAACCAGCGGTTGAGGTCGTTCCTAAAACAACCCTAAATATTCCTTTCCCTTAAATAAGTAAGTAAAAAGAGAAATAAAATATGTATACATATATATATATATATATATAAAATGTTTTTTTCACAATCTCCCTTCCATACAGTAATTCCCCTCGACCTGCCATCCCTATAAATCCTCTCCAACAACCGATGATGACGAAATGAACAAAAAAGGATATGATATCCACAAAAATTAATCAATTACTGATTAAAAAAGCTCAATCCTGAGGTTATTTTCCCCTTCCTTCCTTTCCTTAAACTCATGATCATAGGCAAGCTCCCAGGTAAAGGGCTTAAGTGCCTTGATTACAAAAATGGCCAACTAAAACATTCCAGATCTGCTTCTCAGATTCACGGTATTATGGGTCATCACACATTTCCCCTGCCGACTAGTCTGCGGCGATTCTGACGGATTTCTGCCGAAGAGATTAAAAGGGTCGTCGAAGGGATTAAAGACGCATACGAACACGGATTTAATCTCTTCGGCAGAAATGCGTTAGAATCGCCGCAGACTAGTCAGCAGGGGAGAATTTCCATTAAATTTGCTGTCTGTGTGATGACGCATAATCCGTATTTCTGCCGACATATTCGCCGCCTGACTTTTCCCTTATATGCGGCAATATGCAGCAGATCTGGCTGTCTGGGTACCAGGATGAATAGACTGCCACTACGACTGCAGCTTTTGCAAACCATTCTGAAAGTATTCATATTACACGGAATGTCCAATAAGTGAATTAAGTTACTGTAATAACGAGTATAGTGCACCTATAGAGTAAGAAAACGAATCTATAAACGACAATAACGAGATAAGCACAAACACAAAATGTTAAACGTCTCGCCAAATAAGTTACATTTTGGACTTCTTCAAAGAAACCGATGACGGGTGTAAGTGTTTGATTTATAATTTAGTAATTATTAATAATGCCATGGCTTAATAGCAACGATGAGTACTCTTGTGTATCTAAAACGATGTCAGTATCGTCATAACCTAAAAAATAAAGGTAAAATCAAAAAGTATAGATACATTCTTGTAAAAATTTCCGACCCGCCAATAGACAAATTCGCCATTAAAAGCGGGGGAAAATACATTGTCCTTTGTCCAGTAATCGGTCAAAAAATTTGGAAAAATTCCTTCGGTGAATGTGTAGAGAATGTTTTTCTCGAAAAAATTAATCGTTATAATTAATTATTTCTTTCGTTGTAATTAATTTATATAATAAATTTTTAAAAACTTTTTAAAAAGTGATACGAAGAAAATTTGGGAGATTAACAATAGTTGTTTAACAAATTATTTTTAATTAATTTGTGCATGTTTATTTTTTAAAGGAGTTTCTTTTTTCAACAATCTTAGTAATAAAGTAATAAGAAAAGTTCAATTTTTGGAAGCGATATAAATACGATATCCAATATCCAGGCTGAGACGTACATTAAGGGGAGGGTACACCAACAATATTACTTTTCGATACAAAGGCGTCAATGTTCGGCTCGGGCCGCAACCCACACATTCCAAAAAAAAAAAACAGTTTACGTCCATGTACCGAACAATATTGTTTTGCGGCGTGCGGAAAGTACCCTTGAAAATCTAAAAAATCACACTTTACGCGCGCTATAATAAAAAATCCTATGAAATACATCTTTAAAAAATTTGAAAAAATGATTTCTTTATTCATTTTTGACGAGGAATACAGTGGTGCGAAAATAATAAGTGGACAAAATATTTTTGTCCCATAAATTTTAGGCCTAAAAAAATTGTTTTCAAAACTTGATAAGAGTTTTTGAGCCATGGTACCAGTTACCATCCAGAACAACTTTTTCTAGAAAGTTAATCCCGCAATTGTATAAGGAGACACGGCAGAGGATTGCTAAAATAATGGAAGGGGATAAAACTAAAGGTACATTTCTTTTACGCTGTTTTTTCGGAATATTAAATCAACGCCTACCAATCAATTGCTCAATTTAACACTTAGTAAACGGAAAATTATTGAAATGCTAAAGATATTAATATAATGGAGAATTATTCACATGCTAAAATATCGATTGAGAACAACAGAGAAATATTAAGAAGTACACGCGTTATGAAAAAATAATGCTTCTTAGTTCATTTACCTTTGTTCTCAATCCTATTTCTTGAACCTCAATAATTCTTCGTTTACTGGGCATTCGATTATACTGTTATTTGAACAAGGATATGCAACATTCTTGGGCACCGATTAGAATAGAGTTTTAATCGATTATCAAATAATAGATGTGCTCATTATTAGAGTATCGTTATAACATGTATTTTATTTTGTAAACAGGAATCGCATCATTTTCAATAACGACAGCTGGATTGACAAGAAATATCGAAAGTTACATGACATTCACGTTGCATTATACGACGTATGAACCTCAGTTTTCTTGTAAATTTCAAGTTTGTGTCCGAGTTTCATACAGCTGAGAAGCTTCATAGCAATTTTGAAGACTTTATTTTGGAATAGGGTATAAATGATCCGCATCAGCCTATTTTTATAACAACTGATAACCCACCAAATATAACAAAAGCTATCTTAATTTATGCCTGGGAAAGAATTCCTTGTTTGGCATATACATTGCAATTAGCAATTAAAGATGCACTTAGCCAAACACCGGGTTTTGACTCAATTCATAAGAAATATAAGTCGCTCGCGACAGCACATACGAAACTCGATGATATCCAGATGTCATTGAATACACCTTCTACGCCTTTAAGATTGATCCAGGATGTTGACACAAGGTGGAACTCCGAGGTAGCTATGTTCCAAAGGCTGCTAAAACTTCGAACCGCCCCACTATCGTCAATGGTAGACTTTTTGCGCTAGATATTATTCGACGGCTGAGTTATTAACCGATTCCAATGATTTTTTTTTTAATACTCAGTATTGAATGTACTATATCGTAAACCCGCGCCAATTTTGATGTTGATCGTTCTTAATGTATAATTTGTTATAAAAGTTCTTAGATTGCGATCACCTCATTATAAAATGGTGTAAAATTAAACAGATTCAGTATTCAATTTTCCAGAAAAGGTTTACTTAATGCAAAACAAATCTGAGGTTAAAATTTCTAAATTCATAATGGCGGATCTAATATGGACGATATTGTCACAGTGACTACTGTGTAAATTAATCATTTTAAACAAAACTTACTATGCGCACAATGTTGTGCTTGGTAATTATACCTATGTGTGTGCGTGCGTGCGTGCGTGCATGCGTGCGTGCGTGTGTACGTGTTCTGGAGTGTGAGACTAAGCTTGCTAGTGCGCACTAAGAAAAATCATAGAATTGAACAAATTATTGTTGTTATTATTAAATTGAAGAAATAAATGGAGGTTTATTCGAAGAAATGAAATATTTCGTTATATGAATGCAAATTTATTTTGTTTATTCATAATATTATTCTCGTAAGAAATTAATTTTAATAAGTAAATGAAATGATTGTTGAGAAACAGTATGAGTAGGTCTGTCAACGATAAGCATGTTCTCTGTCGAGGTCAAATTTTCTATGAAATATCTCATTGGATCAAAAATTTTTTTTTCTTAAAATATGAAGCAGCAAATTTCATTACTTTCGGAGCACGGAATTGTGCGTTACAGCCATTTTTTATATTTAAAAATGTTATTTGCTTTTCTAACTTCTGTGTATTTCTGTCTATTTCCCTGTATTTCGAGGGCTTTAAAGAAAGTTACGTTATAGCTTTGACATTTAATTCTTGTACTATTTATCAGCATTACAATTATTTCCAGAATAGAAAAATTCAGCATTTCGCAAAGAACGCTATATTCTCAATTATGGAACTGGGACAGTGCAAGGAATAATAAAGTTGCATTGAGGTTGCAAAAAATTACATGAAATTATGAATATGATTTGAATGAACTTGACTAAATCAGAGATAAAATCAAAAATAATTTTACGACATCGTTTTCCAGAAAGTGGAAATTTGTTTGTCACAAAAATATAGATTTGAAGTTAAGTACAACGAATTTTTAGATAGTGACTTTCAGGTTATGTTCAAGTTAAATATACATCTGGCTTGAACGGGACAACTACAGGACCGAGTCCACCGACTACTGTTTCCACAAATATTTCTAAAACAATAGGTTATTTGAGATTCCCATATGAAAAATATCACAAAAAACTAAAAGATTGCGTGGTGGTGGAATCCGATCTACATTTCAACACGAAGCATTGCAAAACAACATACACAAAGTGCAAAATGACCAGGAAAGATCGAGTGAAGTAATCGTTGACGGTGAGATATTTTGCAACCTATTTTTGGCCATGTACATGGACATGAATTCAACGAAAGGGCTCGGTTATTATAATAATAAAATAGCGATAAAAGATGCTTCTCTTGCACCTTCCATTCTCGCAGCAAAAAGCAGTGACTTCCAAAGGTTGTATACGCTTATATATACCGGGTGGATGCGGTAGAGTCGCCCATAGGGAAACCCATATAAAGCCCGCAGCCAATGAGAGGCGAGCTTTAGCATGTACATTTCGCGAATCGACCAATAGCGTGAGAGCTATAGTGTACTACGAATTTTTCGTTTTCATTTTTGTTTTTAAAATTTAATCCTATCCAAAACGTAAAAAAGTTGATAAAGTAATTATCTTTTAACAAAAAAAACGTTGAAAAAATAAAATAACCTTTTGTCGAGTTATTGTACATCTGTGTGCAATACAGGCTAGGGCAGACTGAGGCAGTGACATTTCGCTCTTTTGACATTTCCATCGTCATTTTGTGTCACGCGATATTAAATAATTTTAAAGTTTTTACCATTGTGTGATTTCGCAGGTAGAGCTTTCATCATAAATTTAGGTGAGTGAAATAAATGAATGCGCATTACAATAAATTTCTT
This sequence comes from Trichopria drosophilae, assembly GCA_030407085.1. Classification (NCBI taxonomy): domain Eukaryota; kingdom Metazoa; phylum Arthropoda; class Insecta; order Hymenoptera; family Diapriidae; genus Trichopria; species Trichopria drosophilae. The sequence goes on from CM059586.1 coordinate 48,432,046, forward strand.
TTTATGTACATACAACATTTTCATTTATTTGTTTATTTGTTTTAGAGCAAATCTATCCAAATGAAGGGAGGCCGCATCCAATTATTTAGAACTCTCTTTATAATATTTCTTAATTTAAGAACGTCGTTATAAAGACGCATCGCCGGATGTGTTCCTGTCATGTTCAAATTTTTCGACACAAATATTGCTGAATGTCATAAGACGGATTGTAATAGAAATGGGATGTTAATAAAAAAAAAATATTCTAATATCCGAAAGGCATGGTTTTTTCTGCACATTAATAATTAATGCGTCCTCGAAGATGTTAGTATTTTCCTCCTTTAAAGAATGAAATGTAGATCTTAAATTTTTTATGTAGATATTGTAATAATTTGATTGTTTTTCTTTTTCTATTATTGTTTTATTATTAACGTAAATTGATATACGTGGCATAAAATGCCTTGCATCCAATTTTGATAATTTATATTGTAGTCATATACTTACAATTGTATTGTCCAAAATATCCAGGTTTAAGTTCCATCCGCTGGCATCATTAAAATATCGATCCGCTACTTTATCTCAAAAAATAATAAACTTTGACGCGTCGTTTCGCCGCTTGCAATTGCTCGTATGCGAAATTCAACATTTTTTTTACCGAATTCAGGTTATAGCGGCAAAACTTAATGACATCGCTTGAAGCTCTGCGACAGATATGACGTTTTGAAAAGGTGAGCTCCCTTTAAACATCGCACATCGCTCATCGCAAATCGCTCCCGTGGACAGGCACCATTAGTCTACGCAAGTCGTAATCACGGATTAGCGTGGAAAAACCCTTACAAGATGACGATGGCATCAAAGTTCTTGGAATAGTCTGGATTCCAAATCGGGATATATCGCGTTATACAATCTTGCTGACTCCATCCCAAAAACTAAGAGAACTCTACTTTCGGTAATCGCTCGACTATATTACCCGCTCGGATGAGTTTCTCCCATGATAATTACATCCAAGATTTTAATTCAGCGATTACGGATGCTTAAATTGGATTGGGACACGCCCTTGTCGGCGGAACGTTGCGCCGAATAGAATAAATTTCAATCGCCCTTGTTATTGATCGATAATTTCGAAATACCACGTTAGACTGGGCAGCGAAGCGACCAACTCTCGTTGGAAATGCACACATTCTGCGATGCATTCAGTTCGGCATACGTTACGACAATTTATACACGGGTCCCGGCTAGTGCCACAACTGCCAAAGTCACTCTTTTAATCAGTTGTACTAAATTCGCTCCACTCGAACAGTTGAGCATCCCGCGTCCCGAACTGCCAACGGCAGTATTGCTGGCCCGGACGCTTGATAACATTCGCAAGTTTCCATACGTTTTCCTCTCACTCGGTTTATTACAGATCGGACTCGACAATAATAATGAACAGGATCCAGCAGCAACCTACTAGCTGGAAGACGTTCGTCGCGAATAGAGTGTCCGAAATACAAACCCTCCTCCCGGATATTCTATGGCGACACGTTCCAGGATCTAATAATCCTGCTGATCTAGCCTCGCGTGGTCTCTCTAGTTCGGAATTATTCCATTGTGGATTCACGGACCTTACTGGTTATCGGAGTGTAAACGTATTTGGCCGTGCATCACTCCAAACTTACCTGATGACGCGCTACTCGAAAATAAGCTGGAAGTTATGACCGCCATTTCCTGCTCATACGAGGTTTCCGCGGTTTTGATACAGAGTCTCCTGGTCACGTTTAGAGAGAGAGTTGTAGGTCATACAGCGAATTTCTTCTGGGCAACCATCTTTCAATGTTTGCAAACCGAATGCACTTCATCCCTTTTTCTCGACAATCACGACTTGATCCGAGTAGGAGGGCGACTCAAGGCCTCCAATTTCCCCAGTACGAAGCATCCGATTGCGTTGACTAAGCATCTAGCGGTCAAATTAATTGTGAGAGATACCCATATTCGAAGCCTTGACGGTGGTGTAAAAGTTACGCTTCGAATTCTTCGGCATAGAGTCTGGATCGTGCAAGCCACGAAAATAATTCGCTCGTTGATCTTCCATTGTGTGACCTGTGCCAGACAACGGGCGTAAACTGGTATACAACTCATGGCTGATTTTCCTACCGCTCAAGTGTCCCGAACTGAACGTCCCTTTATGCATTCGAGTTTGGTCTACGCTCCGGTCCTTTATCGGTTAGAATCGCGAGTGGCCGCGGACTCGCTGCACATCCGGCATATATCGTGGTCTTCGTACGTTTCGCTATAAAGGCGATCAACCTCGAGTTTGTAACAGATTATACAAGTGTGGCTTTCAAAGCGGCCTTTAAAAGATTCTCTGCTCGGTGTGGAATACCTGCATGCATGTATAGTCACCAGGGCAAGACGTTTATCGGTGCGCACAGCTATTAATGACTCAAAACTCCGCTATTTGCTTGCCACAGATGGCATGACTCGGAAATTTATACCACTAACATCCCCTCACTTCAGAGAGCTATGGGAAGACTGGGTGAAGAGCGTGAAATTTCACCTCAAGCGGGTACTTAAAAAGCATACTCCAACATATGAGGAACTAACCACGCTTTTATACGAAGTTAAGGTAATCCACAACTCCCGCCCTTTAGGTCCTCCAAAGAATGAGGTTGACGACTTCACGGCTCAACGATATTTCTGACAGTCTCTTTCGGAGGTCACGATTCTCTCCGGGACACAAAAAAGAGCAGCTTATCGAAGATGCGCAATCGCCAACAATGCTACCGTTCACGACAAACACCCAGCTCTTGTTCGAGTGGTTAATTCAATGCTGCATAACTTGAAAACGGTACTGTGAAAACATGTTTTACATTAATAAACATAAGTCACGGTCTAGAATTTGACGTTCTACCTGCTGGTAAACGGGTTTCAATAGGTGGTCATACACGGTGTATATTATTGTCTTAGCAGAAAAGATTATGTAACGAAGGTCGGCTTTACGAACTTAGCTAAAAATTTTGCTGATATAGTGTCGGAGTTACGGATCAGTTCGTAGGTGAAACACTGCCATTCGAGTGTCGCGCAGGTACATAATTGACTAATTCCGGCACATGCAATTAGGAGACACCCAATAAGAATGTACCGAAGTGTATCGGAGACATTCATAGCATACAAGGTGAAAAGAGATTGCGGATTACAGCGGATACACATATCGGAAACTGAGAGCGAACGCGAATAAATTATCACCAGTTTGATTTGAGGTCAGAGTTGACGAATAATTGGCATCTTCGACGTATCATGGCTATAGCATCTCGCTAAACCGTTTGCTCTACAGGCGTCATAAGATTGCCTACAAGTTCGCATCAGAGAGTCGTCAAAAGTTTGAGGTAGATCGTTAAAAGAGTCTGTGACAAAGTCACGATATTAATTAACAAAATGAAATTGCTGGAATATTAATTATATTTGGGCGAAAAATAATACGCGTCGTAAAAACTGCAAGTTCTCTCTCGGCAGTGGGAGCGAGAGGCATGCGAGTTGCGCCGGCCCAGGTAGTGGTAAGAGAAGGACGCTCGATCTCTCCCGTCGATCGCCGGTTTGTTGTGTCGGCGACGGCGTCTCCCATCGTGCGACGGAGAGGCGACGATCGGCTAGCTGACAACGCGTGTGTGCATGTATACAAGCGCTACACACACTAGCGCGTTATATTACGCACCGAATTAAGTATTCAAAATTTAAGGGGAATTAGCGAGAGAGGTGGAAAATCGTCATCGGTCAGTACCGATTGCGATTTTCAAATTTAGTACGTTCGTGACCGCGACATAGTTGGCGAGGAATAGGGAGAAGTAGTATTTTTTGTGTGGTGTAGGGAGACAAGGGAGACGAAGTGTGAAAGGCGACGGATAGAGAGAGAGAGAGAGAGAGGAAGAGTGTGGGCGTAGTGGCTAGAGAGAGAGGGAGAGCCAGAAAGAGACAGAGAGCAGGAGCCGTGGGTGAGAGGATTTGCGAGAGAGAGAGAGAGAGAGAGTGATGGAAACTGAGGTAAGTCGGCATAGCCGAAAAGTATAGTGATTTTGGTAATTAAATCTTCGAATAATATGGTCGGATCGGAAGTGGCGTAAATTAAGGAAAAAATCCAATTAAAAACATTTTTTTAATTAATGAGTAGACGGAAAGTGGGGAGAGAGAGACGGGAGACATTTTTTTTGGTTTGTCTGTAAAATAATTGAAATAACTAATTATTAAAACAGAAGTAGCGAGCGACTAAAGTAAATTCGAAAGATCGTTTTTTTTTTTAAATTAATTAGTAGACCGGATGTGGCGGGTTGACGTGGGTTGCGAGAAAAATAGCGAGGAGGAGGGAGAGGTGACAAGGAAGGGAAGAACGGGAATTTCCACTTCCGGCAACGTGGGCCGAGGAAGAGAATATTCATAACAGTCCAGCGGAAACCGCATTTTCGGGTCGCCTCCAAAGATTGAAAATTGTGTGCAAATTTAATAATTATGATATGAAATTTTTTTAAGAAATAAAGAAAAATTCAACGTTACAAGTCTCAAGGGCCAACTCAAGATTTAAAACGGTTTGTAAATAGGAGAGCAAAGGCTTTCAATCGAAGTTTGACGGAAAATAAAAGGACCCAACAATTACATTGAGTGGAGACGCATTGAGTTTTTAAACCGACAATGAGGCGAATAATCAAGACGATGATAAGCTAGAATTGACGTTTATTAAAGACAAAAGGCATCCACTACAGTGCCCGAAGTTGCTGATGCGGATGGCTGTAAAATGAATCACCGAGTGACCAGTAGACAAGTCTTCTGTACGAATTTCGGACTCACGCCTAGTCTCTGAAAAGTTTACAATTTTATATGTTGAATAAAACGAGTTGTTTTAAATATTGTAGAAACTACGAGTTATTCAAAAAATAATTATTAAAATGTTACAACTATTATTAGACCTGAAACAAACGCGTGATGAAGGCGTTGAGAAGGTGATATCTGGTTAAGGACGAGAACGATTTAAAAAACTGTGTTGCTGGATTTTGATACTGCGTCGGAATCCATGGATGTTGGAGCTAATTTGTCGGTTCTCGGTATCACATTTCCTCGCAGATGAAGAGCGAAGGGGAGCAGATTTTCTTCCCATTGATGGTTCAATACATGGAGTTTTGAAGTTCTGTTCCACTTCCGACCATTTGATCCATGCATTATTGATGGTAATTGCGCCACCCCTACTGCTGAAGGACCCTCCACTAGCGACAGCTGAGCGGCGAGCTTCTTTAGTTTTGAAAGCTATGAAGCGCTCCTTGTCGGTATTTTTAGGATTTATATAAACCTTAGATGACTGTAGCTTATCTTGTTCCCGCAGAAGTTCTGCGAAGTAGCCCGGAGGGTTCGTCGTAATCTGCCTGGCGGAAGCGAGCATCGATTCAAACGGAAATATCGAAACTAGAAAATTATATATTTCCTCAAATCGAATGATCCGTTCCAAAAGAGTTTACGGTGATAATTATATTCTTTCTCTGAATTATTTTGTCCTGTGCCTCGAGTTTTGCCACGAGTGACTTAATAACCGAGTCCTGTGATTATATCTTCTTCTCTAGCAAAGATAGACGAGACGTGAGGTCGAAATTAATCTGGACAACCGTCGATTTTACCGTCTAGATCTCTTTTATGCAGTTGTTTATGCTCGCTTCTAATGAGTCGGCGACTCGACGTGACTTGTTGGATCGCTGCAAGAAGTGACTTTTGCAATTTGCATTTTCAAGCAAGAGTCAGTTGCATTCCTGCGGAAGAAGACATGGTAACAGATAGAGTCTGTGATTTGTCTAACTGATTTTGAGAGAGTGATAGCTTCCTTTGGCGGTATGGTGTTGAGTTGTTCACATTCTCTGCGTCAAATTCAAGGCCTCTCTTTCTTTTAGTAAAGCCAAAATCTTTGAGCGTGCTGCAGCTGCTAATGCGCACAGCTTTCCTTTTAGTCGCTGTAGCAGGGCGTCCGCAAAGAACGTCGGGCACAAGATAGAGCATGTGCGCTCCACCTATTCGACAGTAGAAGTGACCACGGGAGTGGCAGACACTTGAGATTCATTAGGAGGTGGGTTAGTGTATGGCGTGGGCTGGATTGCATACTCGCACTCGAGAACTCCTGACCCCTAGTGGTCGTATGTGCGTGCAACCGTAGATCTTCGCAGGAAATGCAGACTGTCCGGGGATGACTCTTATTGATCATGTGCAGTAGACGCGATCCAAACACAAGTTTACGGCCACCTTTCACAATTTTCGATTAATAATGCGATAGATCTCTTCATGAAGTTTAGATGGCAAATGACCACGGTATTCCAGAGACACTCAGACACTGAAATGCTTCGGGCTGGTCACTTAATTAGTTCGTAACTTAAGTACAAAGATTAATCTCACAACCTTGCACTGCACAAAAAATAAGTAAACGAGAACCGTAAGTATACGAACATTGAATAAAGCGGTTTCCATTTTTTATATGAAATACTCCGTATTTTTCGGCCATTATACGTATGCAGACAATAATAAATATAGTAAATAACAACATTTGTAGACACATACTACAAGGATATTTTTCCACGTTCCTAACAGTAAAATACTTTTTTCTGGCTACACAAATTAAAATATCACAGTTACGCATTTGTTTATATTGTTATTATTTCCAATATTTATTATTGTGTACTTACAGTGACCAAAAAATACCCAGATCAGTTTCATTTATTTTAAAACTGTCGAAAAGTTTTTTGTATCATTTATGTTTCTTCAAACATAGATGAATATTTGAATTATTTAGATAGCGGCAACGCCTGTTCGAACTATTGGACTTTGCAGTTTGTACGGATTTCTTAACTTTTTTTGCATGTTTTTAGAATTTCATCTCAAAACTTCAAGAAATTTGAGAAACTAAGTATTTTTCACACTATTTATTAAAAAATGTTTGCGTCCAGGGAAGGCGATCAAGACCCTGCTGATGAGCACACTGGACCGACCGTGCGAAACGCATTTTTAACAGTATAAACTGTTGTGTCTATAAAGACACATACTACAGAGATATTTTTCCACATTCTCAATCGAAAAATGCTCTTTTCTGGATACATAAATTAAAATAATAGTTACGAGTGTAGCGTGAATTAATATCACAGTTACGCTATTTTTTATTTATTATTTTTACTATTATTTATTTACATTGTTAGTATTATTATGGTAACATTATTATTATTTACAATATTTGTTATTGTCTATTTAAGTATAATGGCCGAAAAATACTAAGATAATTTTCAAGTTAAATTTTATCGGAACCAGTAATTTTTTTCAGTGTGTGTGCTACGTAATGAATTATAAATTATATCTTAAACTTTGCTAAGCAATAATTTTATTCCATTAACTGCATACTAAAATTTGTGTACCTCATTCAATATTTTACGAACATCCTAATATGCCTCACATCCTCCGATAATTTAAACTCAACAAAGAAATGCACACATTCATTATCCATTCCATATACAGTTATCTTAGTAATTTAATGAGAAGCGTAATCACACTTAAATATAATTAACATATACCCTACTTTTCAACATTTATTTAAAATTGTTTGCTCAAAGTTTGCTATAAGTTATGTTACTTATTTTACATTACTTTCTTGTGACTTTCTTAATGATGACACATTCACGAACCATATTATAAGAAAAAGGATCTGAAATTTTTTATACCAGATATACATCTTTATACCCTCTTTAACACAATCTTTTTGCACAGAGAACTGAATATTTTAGAGCTCTATTGAAATGCATATCTAAGTAATATATACATCGGTTGTAAATCCATCAATCAAAGTCACAATTTTTCGCTCCCGGTGATTACACGAAATTCTGTTTAAAAATATGCTAATGACTATATTAAGACCTTGGAACGCATTTAAAGGTAATACATCATTAGTAAGATTAATCGCCAAGGTAACGGAAATTTAAAATATTAAAAGTTGATATTATTGAACCCACCATATTTTATCAAAAATAAAATAAAATTGAGTAATTAAAAAATTGTTTACAAAATTATTTAATTAGCTACAAATTATTTATTTAGTTTTTCCAAAAATATACAAATATTTTGAAACCGTTTCATACTTTATTGTTAAATAATATTTGATAACTGTGTACAGCTATCGCCTAAAGGGACATGTAAGGGACAAAAGGGGCTGAAGTTCAAAACAGCAAGAATGGCCGACCGGAGGCTAATTTGTAAAAGATTCAAGACGAATATAAAACACTACGCGTAGATGGAGCAGCGATAGTCTTTTGAATTGTAAAACCATATTTAAAATAACATACAATATTTCTTGACCGTTGAAATAAATATTCAACAATTTCGGAGTTAAAAAATAATAACTAAATTTATGTATTTTTCCCATGTTATTCAAATGCAAAATTTCAAGGTCATTGCGCCACCTCTAAATATTAACCAAGCAGGTTCAACGACGGCTCAAAATTTTTGTTATTTTTTTTACTTTTCAATGGTTACCCAGGACATAGTTAGTTTCCAACTTCCTTTTTTTTTTAATCACCATAATATATAATATACAGGGTGGCCGATTTATCTGAAGACAGATTTGTGCCATTTTCGGCGTTATTGAGCGTGCTTTTTTTGTGTTCATTAGGACTAGTACGAGCGGAATAGAACGAGCGTGAAGATGTAAGTACCAGCTATATGTCGCCAGATTTCTCCCACGTTTATAGTTCGCCTCGTGCTCCAATCGTCGAACACGTTTTAGTTTCGCGACGTAATTCATCTAATTAAGTATTAGGCAGTATTGGCCGACTGCATTTAATGTCGCTAATTTTGTTGTATTTTTATTTATTTAATTTTGTTTTTGAATAAATGCAATTATAATAATATCGGCGTTTTTTAGCATTTCTGTCCTGCATCTTTCTATCCACGTATTCATTTTAGTCGGAACCCTGCCACCTCCGCGGTCGCGAGAATTCGCGTAACTGGTGCTGACCGGCACATAGTATTTTATGATCATATCATTTTATTTTATAATTTATAATAAACCTGAATGGCCTATATCCGTTGTCGTTGTCGGCCACCCTGTATATACAGCCGATTTATCTGAAGACATCGAAATATCTCGAGAACTATGCACAGAATCAAAAAAATTTTCGGATGAAAGTTGTTCGACACGAAGGGGGGCATCCAGTGATAATTAAATTTACCCCTTCCCCCATCCCCTGGAGGTGGAGTGGGGGCAAAAACAATAAAACTTAAATAGGAACCCCCAGTTTTTATTGCAGATTTGGATTCTCCGGAAAAAAGTACACCAATTTGACCTAGGAGCTATTGCATTTTGGTTCACAGGTGGCGCTGTAATCGATAAAAATCCAAATTTATCTGAAGACATTGAAATACCTCGAGAACTATGCACAGAATCAAAAAAGTTGTCGGATGAAAGTTGTTCGACACGAAGGGGGGCATCCAGGGGGCAAATAGGGACAATTTGATCCCTTTATGAAAATTTAATATTAAAAATTCTAATATTAGAATTTTTAATATTAGAATTTAGTAATATCAATTGCGAAAATTGTTATTCTGAATATGAAATTTTAATAATGTCCATTCGAAAAATTAAGATTATGAATAATTGATATTCTTCATATTAAAAATCAAAACTGATTACATAAAAATTGTGCATACAATATGGAAGCAATTTTATAAATAAGTTTTCTACCTTGAATAAAATTACATTTTAGGTTTTAAATTTATTATTTAATAAACAAAAAGAGGACATCACGCAATCCATTAAAAAACGCGTCATGTCCCTTTACTCAGCTCATTCATTCTCTCTCTGTATGTTTTTTCCGAAATGAGAATAAATAAGCTGAGCATTGACGGTCAAACCAGCTTCTATTAAACAAAACGAAACTCTTACTTCATTTGGGGATTTCGTCGCCATCTACCGGACCCCGAGAGAACTCACGTGGTTTCATACATGTACATCGCTTGCATTTCGGCCATCACCGGCGCCGGTTCTGTTACATAACGCTAGAGGGCGACATAACTCGAAAATAAAGTAGCATATCATTTTATACATAAGTTGAGTCACACGTAACCAGTTCACCTACATTTTTCTCTACTTTCCTGAAGGGAAGTAAATGGATATCGCGAATTTCTAATCCTCATATTAAAATTTAGTATTCACGGTCTCTCAGTGTAAGACTGTTTTTGAAGTCCATTGTATTGGTAGTAATTCGGTCGGAGGTCACTTTGCTTTTAGAATAACAACTTTCCGTTTACGTGACTATTTTTAGTCTACCCTTCATTGCTTAAATCGAATTGCAAGTTAAAAATGAATCCTGCTACAGTTCCCGAAAAAATCGAAATGATTCTCATTTATGGTGAATGTAAGAGGACTATTGACGATGCTGTTGCGTTGTATGCTAAGCGTTTTTCAGATAATGCTCACTCGCGTTCTTTTTTTTACAAAGTTGTGAATGCCTTTCACTCTGATGGCAGCGTACAAATGAAAAAAAGGAAGCGAAGATTAACAGTTACAGGAGAAGCTAACGAAGTAGCTGTACTAGCAGCTATTCACCAAAAACCACATGTAAGCACACGACAATTACATCGCGATTCCGGCATTTCCAGAGACAGTATTCAAAGAATATTGCATCGTCATAAGTTTCACCCATATCACATTTCACTGCACCAGGAACTAGATGGCGATGATTTTCATAACCGCGTGGTGTTTTGTGAATGGGCATTTGAAAAAATGCAAACGAACCACAATTTCTTTGCTAATGTATTATTTTCAGATGAATCTACATTCACGAACCATGGTGGCGTCAATAGGTATAATATTCATTATTGGAGCGTAGAAAATCCGCATTGGTTACGACAAGTTAATCATCAACGTCCTTGGTCGGTGAACGTTTGGTGTGGAATCATAGGAAATAAACTCATTGTTCCTTATTTCATTGAAGGTAATTTGAATGGAACAAAATATCGAGATTTCCTAGAACATGTTGCTATGGACGTCCGACGGACAATGTGGTTTCAGCATGATGGTTGCCCAGCACATTTTTCAAGAGTAGCAAGGGAAATACTAGACCGTGATTACAATGGTAGGTGGATTAGTAGACGTGGCCCCATTAATTGGCCTGCGAGGTCACCTGATCTAACATCTCTGGATTTCTTCCTATGGGGTTACCTAAAAGGTAAGGTTTATGAACAAGTACCAACGACTCGTGAAAACATGATGGAACGCATAAGAACTGCTTGCGCAGAAATTTCTACAGATATGATTCTATCATGTATAAAGTCATTTGAAGAAAGAATAAATAAATGCATTGAAGTGGAAGGTCAACATTTCGAACACTTACTCAAGTAAGTGAACAGTGAGACAGTGAGAGGCAAGGGGAATCACGTAAAACAAGCACCCCAAAGGGAACAGAAAAATACTACGTCCACGTCGTTGTTCCTGGGTAACGCTAAATGTATTTTTTCCCGGCTTTGTTAGAATGACCGTATTCCATATCCGCTACGGGGGAGGGGGTAAATTTCATTATTACTGGATGCCCCCCTTCGTGTCGAACAACTTTCATCCGACAACTTTTTTGATTCTGTGCATAGTTCTCGAGATATTTCGATGTCTTCAGATAAATCGGCCACCCTGTATATGTATATTAAATAAATAATCAACAATTCTCTCACTCTCTCTCTCTATCTCTTTCCCTTTATAATACAAGGACCGTCCGTGAACTATACGTTTGGCATACTTATATATATATATATATATATATATATATATATATATATATATATTATATATACAGGGTGCGCGCGTACGATCCCCACATAGGGCATGCCATGTTAAAGGTAGAGCGTTCCTGATTGGCCAGTTACAGCCCGCACCGTTCTCTCATTGGCCGCGAGAGAGCATGGAACGGCTGAAACTGGAGATGCGAGTACTGCCTTCACTGTTCAGTAATTCAACTTGAAGGACTTGAAGTTACGAAACTTCGTTCTTGAAGTAAACATTGATTGATTCTAAGCGAATTTTTGGTTAGAAAAATTCGGCTTCGATACTTCTTTTTAACCTGGCTGGTTTTTATCCATCATTCACCGTTCGTGATTTCCTGCTGTGGTCAATTATTACTGGGTGCCGCTCATTGTCATCTTGTTAGATAAGTATCGAAACTGATTTATTCTTTCTTGATAGCAATGGGGGAGATTAATAGAAAAGGAGCGAGAGTGATGTTTCGGATAATATGAAATCGGTTCTAGTAATTTCTCCGAGTATGTTTTTTCCGTTGAACAGGGTCTATTACGTTCGTGGAGTAAACCAGAATTCGTACCAGAGGCAAGAGATGGAAGAGATTCATAGAAAAGGAGCCGGAGTGATTTTTCGGGTAGTCGAAAATCGGTTCTACCAATTTTTCGGATAATAGGAAATAGGTTCTAGTAATTTCTCGAAATCTTTATTTTCCGTTGAACAGGGTCGATTACGTTCCAGGAATAAACCAGAATTCGTACAGCAGCAAGAAACGGGAGAGATTCATTGAAAACGAGCAAGAGCGATTTTACGGAAAATCGAAATTCGGCTCTAGTGATTTTTCCTCCTTTCTTTTACCGTTTCTCAGTGTCGATTACGTTTCTTACATAAACCGGAAGCCACACAAGCAGATAGCAATGGGGGAGATTAATAGAAAAGGAGCCAGAGTGATGTTTCGGATAATATGAAATCGGTTCTAGTAATTTCTCCGAGTATGTTTTTTCCGTTGGACAGGGTCTATTACGTTCCTGGAGTAAACCAGAATTCGTACCAGAGGCAAGAGAAAAATTATTGGAGTTCCTGCAATGGTAAGTCGAAAACGAAGAGCGAATAGATATTGCTCTAACTAGCTTGGGAATAGCAGCATGGACAGAGAAAAACGGAAAAGTGAAGCATAGGAGCAAAATGTCCAATCAAGTCGCAAGTGTCAGCGTTTTGTTCGTATCAAAGGAGGAGCGGTATTTAGAGTGTTTTTTTTTGTAAGTGGAATCACGAATGTATCCATTGCGAAAACACGAAAACTTAGTCTAGAAGATTGTAGAGATATCGTGAAAAAAGAAAATATTTGCTTTTATTGTTTACAACGCAGACATGTGGCTAAAGAATGTAAAATAAAAATTAAGTGTGATTGGTGTTTAAAACGACACCCGTTATTTATGCGTATACAAATTCGAAATAACGATGAATGAGACGTTAGTAGGAAAATCGAAATTGAAAAGGGTTGACTACATTCTCCGAGTTGCCGGCTATTTGTTTGCAAACATTGAAAGTTAAGGTTTATTCAAATATCGTAGAGAAAATTGAACGCGCATTAATTGATACGACATCCCAACGTTCGTATATCAGATCGGACTTAGCAAAAGAATTAGGTTATTTACCGACGGAAGAAAAAGAAATTACTAATTCGTTTGGAGGTATAAACTCTAAATGCGAAAGACATAAAATTTAATTAGTTCGTATACAAAGTTTAAATAATTCATTTGTGTGTAATTTCGCGGTTTTAAATCAGCGTGTAATTTGCGACAATATTGCTAGTCTTAGATCGGAGATATGGGCGGGGGAACTGCGCGACAATAACATTGAATTAACAGGCCTTGACGGGGATAGCGAACTAGTAGATGTATTTATCGGGGGTACAGGACGTTTTGGCTCTGTCGTTTTGGCCCTGCCCTTTTGGATCCGCCGTTTTGGCTCCAGGACGTTTTGGGGCCACCGTTTTGGCTCCGCTGTTTTGGCGCCACACACTTTTAACGGTGATCTTTTTGGTGCTAGGACATTTTAGCGCAAAATACTAACCTAACCTGTAACCAGTTACACGCAGATCCCTCTTACAGAACAATTTCATTGTTAGGGCGTGCACGTACGGTGTACAAAACGGCGGCGCCAAAACTGCACAAAAAAGAGTTTCGCATTATTTAGGCGTCTGCAGAAATCATGTTTTTGGAAGAAAATTCAGAAAGATTATCTTCTTTTCGAACCTTCCTAAATAAAGATGGTTTAGATATTTTGAAGACAACGATTTTCAATCGTACGGACGATTTTCAATTCTTGTGTCCAGTTCTTTTAAGTGAAAAACACGAAATTGTGAATCTCGTGAACGAAACGCATGAGAGATTGGGGCATGCAGGAGCGGGTACAGTTATGTGTAATCTGCGAAAGCGTTTTTGGATCACTTCTCTTTGCCAGTTAATTGAGTCCATCATAACGGAATGCGTAATTTTCCAAAAACAGAGAGTGAAACATCTTGAGTGTGAAGCTCCTCCTTTACCTGATCAGTGAGTTCGAGATGCTGCGGTATTCTAGTAAGTGGGAGCGGATTTCGCGGGACCACTTTATATGAAAGGGGGAGGGAAGGGGCGGATAGTAATTTTTACACGCTCTATCTATAGGGCAGTGCACTTAGAATCGGCGTCTTCACTGTCAACAGATGAGTTCCTGGAATGTTTGCGTAGATTTGTAGCTAGATCAGGTAGGACAAAAATAATTTGGAGCGATAATGGAAAGAACTTTACGGGCGTAAGTAATGAATTTACCGGTTTAAATCGGAAAATCATAAGTAAGCATAGTTCAGTGTCACAAATCGAATGACGCTTCAACCCTCCATCAGCTTTTTGTTGGGCGGATGGTGGGAGAGGCTAAGAGGAATACTTAAATAAGTTTTAAAAAAGGTTTTAGGGAGATGTGGGAAAGTTTAGTCACAATTTTGTGCGATGCAGAAGCAATTATAAACTCAAGACCACTTGTCTATCGTCTTCCATTTTCTTCAAAGAAATTCCAGAAATTGGTATGCCCGGCTGTGATATGCTAGACCAACAAAAATTAAATAAACAAGTAAAAAGGAGACCAGGGAAATTAATGATGGAGATGTTGTTATGATAGGTGATAATATACGTAAGAGAATATCGTGGCCTCTTGCACGAGTGGTTGAAAAAATTCGGATCGGACGGACAAGACAGAGACTATGTCTTGAAAACTAAAGAAGGAATTTTAAAGAGACCTGCCCAAAGAATTTAACCACTGGAGATCACCTGCAAAGATTCGATTTGGAATTTTCAAAATAAAGTGCGAGTTCCGCGGCAAAGGTATACCGGAAAGAGAGTAATGACAATGAGTGCGAGATATCGGCGAACTCCAAAAAGAGTACTAAAAGAATAAGTAAGAAAGTTTCTCAACCGTCAATTGAAGGTACTGTAATTTAAGGGGTGCGAGTGGTACGAAAAAAACAATATTTTACCTTTAAGACCAAGAATACAAAATAGGAATTTAATTAACCGTATCGAAAGGGATAATTACTGTATCGGGAAAACACGTAATCATTTGGAACGAATTTACACGGTTTTGATTAGCTCAGAATAAATTGTAAGAGTCAACATCAACTTTTAAGGGGGTGGATGTTAGAAATTAGATAGACCATGAACTTTCTGGAATTTTCTGTATTGCGAAATTTATAGATAGTGGGGACAATTACTACCGAAACGGGTAGTTTGGTTCTGTCGGGAACTCGCCATTGACCCCAAAACACACGCGCTTATAAACAACACTATTGTAATTGGACAAGAACGTTATTGCGTTTCTATTAAACGCAAATATATATCTTTTTCAATAGTACTCTTTTGTTATTATTTATTTGAGAGTCTAAATTTTTAACAAAAACAAACAAATTTTGTATATATAGAAAATAATTGATATGAAGTTGTAAGGGAAATTAAAGTAGTAATATTAAAAATTACAAAAACATTTTTAATTTAAGTATTAATTATTGTTTTTTATTGTTAATTAACGGGCGGAATCGCCCTTTTTACTGAATTGTTTTTGCCGCATTATTTACTATGATTTTGCGAGAGCTGCAGATCGACTTAGAAAGATGGCGCCATACTTCACATTTGTGTATGAAATGTAGGACTGCAGAAACCTGGACCATGTACAGCACGGGTCATGAGACGATTTCCGCCAGATAAACAATACTTTCGAAACGTAAACACAAACAACGTGGCTCGTCTTACCAACAGCGAGCTGCTGCTTGAAAACGAAATCGAAAAATTGTTCACCAGACGGGGATCGAACTCACGACCTACGACTTCGTAGTCCAGTGCGTTAACCGTCTGAGCTACGAAGCCTATTATGATGAAATAAAACTGAAAAAAAAAACATTGTTTTAAAAAACAATTACTTACTGAGTTTATAAGGATAATTAGCAGAACTACATACGGGAACAAAAAGATGTTGGGAAACCATGTGCTCTTGACAAACTATCAGATTGAAACTATAACCTTGAAAGGCACCAATATTATATAGTATAACTATGCAACTATCGACACCAGATATTGAAAGGTGAAACCCGTGAATTTTGAAATATCAGTGATATTGATTAAGGAAAAAAACACTAATATTGTATGGCCCATGGATGAATGTCTCAAGAATGTAACTAAAGTTAAACCACTTATGTTTTGAACTCATTATCTAAACCCTTCCAATTATCACAGTTTCAATAAAGGTAGGTACGCAATCAAAAAGGGATGATTTGAAAACTAAATATTTAGTTAAAACAATCATGACATTCTATTGCGTTGACCTTACAAAGCATCAATATTACATCAATATTATTATAAATATTTCGTTCATTTACAAACAACTAAGTATGTACTTACTGTTTAGATTTTGCATAAATTTTATAATTCCTCAAGTCACGTGGGTCCGAATTCGAGTATTACGGCCCTCAATTGCACGGGGCCTTGGCGAATTTGCGGTAAGGCCCATTTTTCTTCTCGATGCGTGACAATCTCCGATCAGCGCAATCAAACGTAAAGATGTTCCGCACCTGCGCAATCAATTTGTTCATTACATTGGGTGGGAGGGGGGGGGGCAGTCCCAAAAATATCGCACGCTACGCGTTTTCTTTTTTGTCGCATTGTACTTTTCCGTAAATTCGCCATTAAAGTAGTCCATTTTGGCTGTCTATTCGACCAACAAATTATTGTTCTTGTCGCCGAACTGCGAGTTTCGCAACGCGCAAGTCGAACGACCGCCATCCGCCTCGAAACACGAACCTTGGGGGTAACGCTTCGAATCCGCATCCGCGTGTCGTCTGCAATTTATTCCTGCAATTTATTATTGTGTTTCCCTCTGTTTTATTTCACCACAATTGACATCCACTCCGGGCTCCGTCGAGTTCGTTCCGGCCTTTATCGAGTCATCATTTTCCGAATTCCTTAAGGAGATAAACGAACAAAATTTTACACATTACATTACAGTTTTTACAAACAAATAACCAGTACTTGACAATTATTTAGTTATTTCAATGAAACATGTTAACTTGATTAAAATGTATGGGCTACGAAATTGACCAGAAGTAATTTCTTCTATCTAATTTTGGCGAAGAATATAAATACCAATCAAATCACTTATTTGAAAAAGTTTGCGGGATTGCAAATTATCATATCTAAACAGAAAATCCCGTTTGTATGACACTCGGAATTTGAAGTAGTTCAGTCCCACGGTGCCCGTTTTTCAGCTACTCCCGGGAGAAAATTAATAACTTTAAAATTAATAAATTTCCAAATTTTTTCTAACAATAGATGAGGTAAAATCCAGCGATTATTTTAATATTTTCTTCGTTGTAAAATTTTCAAAAATGAATTCACTGCCGCGAATTGAAGTAAATAGATAATGAAATTAGGTATTCAATTAAAATGTTATTTTTATTTTTATTTAAAAATCTGCACAATTTTTGCAATATTGTTACGGAAATAAGTTGTTTGTTAAATATTTGAATTCTTTATAAATACCTCTTTTTATTTTATTAATTCGAACTCTTTTAAAAAATTGTTCTCGTGACTCTTCCTCGCGATTTATATCTTTGTTCTGCCGCGTTTTGTGTTGCATTGTTCCGTGATTTTCACTTTTTAGATGTTTTGAATTTTCGCTGATGGTTGGCTTTGTAACTCAATAATGATTTAATTAAATGTTTTATTTTCCAATTGTCGCGTTTTAATCAACAGTTAAAATTTGGTCCTTTCTCGTCCACACGCCTCTCCGAGTTTGATTTACTCGAGAGCATTTGGGTCGTTTGAGTTTAAATTTCAGGTTCAATTTTGGACTTTGATTTTTCCGTTTTCGAACGACGAGTGTTAATGAAAAGTAAGTATTTGTAACTTTAAAATACAATACATGACTTATCATGCAAACCACACGTCACAATATCAATAATATATTATAAGAGTTGCCCAGTGAGATTCTCCGAAATATCGAAAGATCCAGTATGTGACATCCAAAAAAACGCAAGCAACAAATTGACGCCCGAACATAAAGGCTTGGAGGAAACAAAATGGTGACTGGTAGTTAGGAGTATTTTTGGTTGCGTTAAAATCTGTATTCATGCGCGCGTTCAGTGAATCTAAGTTTAGTTTACTTTTGTCTTTCATATAAGGAACATATCTGAGGCGCACTTTTGTATTCCGACTTTCATTAATAATTATAGTTCATATTGACCTAAGTTTTGTGTATTATTTAATGCTCCATCTATCGGTTTATCTGACAAATTGAATTTTTGTCATTTACAAAAATTATAAATTAGATTGGTGAATATTATATTTAAAATGTTAAATTCTTCTCATTATTAAAATTAGCGATTAAATATTGCCTCAGAACTGCGTAAACCTAGAGTCCCTTATCAAGGTGAGAATTAATTCGAGAAACAAAAAACACGCTATTGTTCGATATCGAAAACTCCAGATAAGACAAGCGAATCTCGGCAAGTCCTACAGAGAAGGAGCACAGGCTGTGTATTTTTTCTTCCCGTTGCCGTATATGTTAGCTTCGGAGTTGGAAGCGGAAAGAATATAGCCAAAAGCGGACACGTATTTTTACATGTGAAATGAACCTCAATTTCTTGTTTATCTAATGTTGATTAGCGAAGTTTCGGTTCCCTGGATATAGCGGGGCTAAAAAAGTTTTCACCGGACACGACCCTATACAGGGTGTCGATTTTAATCACTCACCCGAAATATTTTGAGAAGTAAATGTCTCAGAGAAAAGTATTCCATATGTTCAGGACAAAAGGGGTAATCATTGTACATTATTGGTATTAACCTTGTGATGACTTTTTTAAATGAAAACTCCTATTTTTGATACCGGAATCGGAAAGAGCGGGAAATTTTACGTCCGAATATAATATGACCGATATTTTGGACAAGGTCATTTCAAGGTGAAACTTAAATTTTCCGGAACGACGAAATATCTTGTAACAATAGAACAACGCTGTCTCAGCCACTGCACATAATCGTTTGAAAGAAGAGAAAATCTTGCTAGACATTTTACTATCTGTTTACCTCACAACATTCGCACTCGAACTTTAATTTTCTGCTTGTTTCTTTGCAAAGGTTGGTGATGCTATACAAGGGTTCTAAACCCTTGGATGAACCAGCTTCACACCGACCACTTTGTATGTTGGAAATTCTCGGGAAGGTGTACGAGCGGATAATGTGTGCCAGGCTCGCAGCAGCCATCAATAAAGTTAGAGGTCTTTCCGACAATCAGTTCGGCTTCAGGAAGGGTTGCTCAACCATTGATGCAGTCGACCGGGTGAAGGCGTTAGCCGCGAACGCCATCAGTGGCAGACGGAATACCAAGCGGATGTATGCCACCATCGCGCTTGATGCCAAAAACCCCTTTAAC
The DNA here is from genome assembly GCA_030407085.1 of Trichopria drosophilae. Classification (NCBI taxonomy): domain Eukaryota; kingdom Metazoa; phylum Arthropoda; class Insecta; order Hymenoptera; family Diapriidae; genus Trichopria; species Trichopria drosophilae. The sequence goes on from CM059586.1 coordinate 48,451,742, forward strand.
TCGGCTCGATGGGATTCCATCATGCTAGCCTTGGATGAACTCAAAGTACCAATTTACCTTAGAAGGGTCATCTCTACTAGCTACCTCTCAGCCCGGACCCCGTTTTATGACATCAATGATGGCAAACGCTCCAACAACATCACAGGAGGTGTGTCTCAGGGTTCGGTCCTGGGTCCCTTGCTCTGGAACGTCATGTATGACGGATTGCTCAAACAATCACTTCCAGATGGAGTGACTATGGTAGCCTTTGCCGACGACGTTGCACGGACTTCGCTTGGCGGCTGAGAAAACGGAGGCGGTGCTCATCTCTCGTACTAAGAAGAGAATGTACGCTACCTTCACGGTCGAGGATAAAGGGATTAGAGCGAAAGACGCCATTAAATACCTTGGCGTTATGCTCGATGCGCAGCTGTCCTTCAAAGACCATCTGGAATATGCAGACACCAAAGCGCTAAAAGGGGCTCGCGTGCTGGGGTATATTATGCTTAATATAGTGGGACCAAAACAACACCGTCAACTCATTGCTTCAGTGGTGAGCTCTGTAATTCTTTACAGGGCCTCCGTCTGGGCGGGCGCCATTGAAAGCAAGAAAAGCCAAGGAGTCACTTGCCGACCGGCCCGCAGGGCAGTAGCGCTAATAGTGGCTCGGGCGTATCGTACCGTGCCCTACATTACCCTCTCAGTGGTCTCGGAGTTCCCTCCCATAGACCTAATGATAACGGAGAGGACTGAGAAGTACCGTGAAGGTAGGAATACAGGCTAAGAATTGACAAATGTCTCGGGAGGCCACGGCATATGGTCCAAAAGGCTACTTGCAGAGTGGCAGCAATGATGGGACTCAGCAGCCAAAGGGCGCTGGACCCACCATCTCATCCCGAATGTGGCGAAGTCGACATGCAGAGACCACGGATTCGTCATATTCCATGTGACCCAGGTGGTTACTGGGCACAGCTGCTTCCGCAGCTACCTCCATCGAATCCGCATTTACGAAAACATAGAGTGCCCGATACGCCCTGGCGTGGACGAAGACGTGGAACACGCCATCTTCCACTGTCCACGGTTCGTAGAGGAGCGGAAGCCTTTTCCGAATCCGGTGTCAAAAATAGTGATTCCCATTAAAAAAAATAAACATGACCCTGAACACGTTCATTACCTAGACAGTAAAATATCTCAAAAAGTAAGCGTTGCCCGAGAAAAAATTTCAGATAAAAGTTGTATGGTTGAAAGGGGAGCAAATGATCGTAACCTCCATTTTGACCTTGACGACCATTTTCAAAGTAATTTGAAGGTGATCTTTGTTTTTTCTTACGGGAACACGTATTTTTTGTCTGAAACTTTTTCTCCGAAAATGTACTCCCCGGGAGATATTTCGACGTTCCGGGACTTTTAAGTTTTACTTTGAAACGACCTTAACCAAAATATCGGTCATACCATATTCGGACGGAAAATTTCCCGCTCTTTCCGAATCCACGAAAAAAAATAGGGGTTCCCATTAGAAAAAACAAACTTTACCTTGAAATAACCGTCAAGGGCAAGTTCAAGGTCAAATATAATGACACTATTAAGTAGCCATTGTAAAATCCATAAACTTTTGTCCAAAACATATTCCCCGAAAATGCACTCCCGCTGAGATATTTCGTTGTTGTAGAAGATTTATATTTCACCTTGAAACGACCTTGGTCAAAATATCCCTCATATCCAATTCGGAAGACAAATTTCCCGCTCTTGCCGAATCCGGTGTAAAAAATGGGACTTTCCATTTAAAATGAATCAATGTCGCCTTCAAATAACGTTGAATATTGACCTCAAGATCAGAAGCAATAGAGTACAATGATTGCCCCCTTTGTCCTGAACAACTTTTGTTTGAAATATTTGTCTCAAAAATATTTATTTTTCAAAATATTTTGGGTGAAGGAATAAAATAGGACATCCTGTATTACAGGGTAACGGATCAGCAAAACTGCCACCCAACCACGAGAGTGGCTCCGTGATTATGAAACGGGTGCTTCGTCCGATCGACGAAGTATCGGAGTACCGGTAAGTGGTCACTTTGGATGCGGATAGCACTTATTGGGTAGGTTGGATGCGATCGTAAAAAACGCTTCGGATTCAGGAAGCGGTTCGGTAGGATCCCACGAGACCAGCGGATGCTGCGGAGATTTGATGGCCTCTCGCCACGTGGAGTCACGTAGACAGCGACACTGTTCACTCTACAGATGTTGGTGTAAAGCGGAGCAGGGATGAACCCGTCAAGTGGAGCGACGTAGGCGGACACCCTGTGTCACACTACACGTGGAAAAGAATGGAAAAAACAAATTAAAAAAAAACTCTAACGATAGCAAAAAATAAAAAATGAGAAATAATTACGTGCATAGTGTTTCGTTCAACCCCCTCCTAAGAGAGGATTAATTTGATGACACATTATTATGTACATTGCATGCATGAATCTGAGAAAGGGAAGGTATTACTATACTGATTCACTCAGAATATAATAGTAAACAAAAATTAAATAAAAAGATGTAACCGCACCAAAAACCTTGACTAGATGTGGAGGGTTAGCTATGGGTCATGTATCTGCTGGTGAAGCCGGATTACTTTTTTTAATCAAGGGAATAACGAAAATATTTTTCCATGTCGAAGGAAACACACCTGTGGCTAGAGATATTTTAAACAGATGTGTCAACGGAGAACTAATGGTATCAATGATCTGCTTGAGATGAGCTAACTGGACACCATCAGGACTACGCTCCCGGGCCGATAGTGACAATTTGAGTCTCTCTAGTACTTCCGTTTCTTGGAGAAAAGGAACATTGAATGTTTCGGAATTGTGCGGCAGTGGTTTTCGTAAAATAAATTCAAGTTCTGACTTAGTGCAGGATGCGTGACATGAAGATACTGCACAATAATGAGAATTTAGCTCAGTAGGTGAAAAATGTTGAAGTGCAGATTGAGAGGCGTCACGTGAGAGTCCCATTTTATGCAAAAGAGACCAAATACTCGCTGGGTTTGTTTGATTGGAATAGCGAACACATATACTCACTTTTAGCCTTACTTATAGCACATTTTAACTCACGACGCATTGTTCTATATTCTGACAACATAACTTGACAGTTTTGACGCTTCGCCCGCCGATATAAAGAATTTCGCTTACGTATTTTACATTTTATTTCGGGAGTAATCCACGGCGCTAATGGTTTTCCTGGAGAACGCGTTATAAGAGGCGCATGGCAATTTATTACATTATTAACGCACTTATAATATAAAGACACTACATTATTCACTTCGCTCGCATGACATTGAGAAAAACATTTAATACGCATAACATCAAGATTCGGAATAAGATCCGACAAAAATGTATTATTGAGACTTTGAGCTAACTCGAGTTGGTTACAATTGCTAAAATGACGTTAGGTAAATGGAGCTGGTTCAAAGCGTAATGTGGTAGCATACTCCAGCGTGATACGGTCATGGCCCACCGCAAAGGGTGTTGATGATTTACCAAAAGAAATTATTTTATCGGAGGTGTCAATAATCATAACATCTAACTGAGTATCCGAGTGTAGGGTGTGATGAGTGGCTCCAAAAGGGATGGAATACAGCGACAGATCAGAGATAAAGTTCTTAACGTAGTTAGAATCAAAAGTATCAGCAAGCAGATTTGCATTTAAATCACCTGTAATAACAACATTTTTGTATGATATTGCGAAAATTTGGTAAAGAAATCAGAAAAAAGTTGACCTTGTGGACGGCGATAAAGAATGACTAGTAATAGTTTTTTATGAGTCAGGCAGTTTAATATCTAGAAACATGAACTCCGGATTATCAATACTAGTATTTGCTGATTATTCAAGAATAGAAAATGTAATTGAGTTGTGCAAATAACACGCAAGACCCCCACCTCGGATAAATCTGTAATTTGACTGATCCATAACTCCACGATCGTGACGTATAAAATTGTAGTCGTTAATATTGACAGAAGAAGGCGGTATAAGAGGGTAAGCCATGATTCGGTAATCGCAAATATATGCGGCGAATATTTTTTAAGTTCAAATTCAACTTCGTTGAGATGGGCCCGCAGATAATTAATGTTGAGGTGCGATATTTTAATAGAGTCATTCGAGTGCGGTTTTAATGCAGCGGAATACGCAGAATTGGAGCATACATTAGTTGTAGGTCATGCAATACGTGCAAGATCGCTTTCCATATTAATTGGCATTTCGGGTTGCGAACCATTTTTACGAACAAAAATTCTACCGTTTCTTATCCAGACACGTTCAAATCCAGTTGTTTTAGCTGCACTTTTCACTTTGTTAAGTAAGGTGTAAGTATAATTAGGCAGAAACTCATTTAGAAATATCGCTTTAGAAGCATGCACTGTAGCAGAAAGTTCCGGAAAAAATATCAACAACAGTAATTTTTCCCACTTCGCGCTTCGCATTAATGACAAAATTCCGAATACCACATGACTTAAATGAAACTATTAAATAAAAATAAGCCATCGGATTCGTAACAGCTGATGTTGCAGGCAAGGAAGCAGCATTTTGATCTGAATTATTAACGCGACGAATAAGCACAATATCTGCTGAAAATAATCCATCCAATTGGAGGTGTTTTAGAACGCGAGTCACAATGTCGCTATGGGAAATAGTGGTCTGTGACGGGATCCCGGTAATAATGAGCTCAGCGGTGGGAGCAGAATAGGCATGAGCGTTTGACATTTCGTCGAGACGAGTCGCCATGATTTTACACGCTGCTATATTGTTTTCGACAGCCTTCCTAATCTCAGAAATATCCTGAGCTGATCTATAAGCAACTTGCCTCAATGCAAATAGCTCTCTATTCGTAGCAATATTCGATTGCATAATTTGTGCTAGTTGTTGCGATACTGTTAACGAATCCCAATCGGATGGGAAGACAGGTAACATTTGTTTTCATTTGTTTTACTTTTCAATCGCTGTTCTTCAGTACGGAAAACGATAGGTATACGTTAATTCTATCTAAAATAGTAATGTAATTGAAAATGTACCCGAAAACGCGAATACGAATGAATATTTAAATTCATTAAAATTTATATAAAATATTAATAACAATTAACAGTAATAACGATAATAAATAATGTATTACATAGATGTTTATAAATTTAGTCTATTTATTACAAAAGCATTTACAAATACTGTTTTCGGTCGGGGGGGCCTTGCCCCCCCGAACCCCCCCTTCTCCACCGCCCTTGTACCGCCCTTGTACCGGCCTTGTACCGCCCTTGTACCGCCACTTTAAATGTTGTATACAGGTGTCGAACTTTGCGCACTTAATAGGAAAAATAGTATACGATACTATAACCTCATAAGTAAGGGGCCAGTTATTCCAATAAAAATATCTGACTGTTTCGAAACATCCTTGCCGGCAATATCGATTTGGGGTTTCAACTGTCATCGAACCGCGTGTTCCATGTGAAGCAGTCGACATTCACATGTCCACTAATTGTCCCGTTGGGGAGGATGCCCCTAAAATAAATAACTTTAAAATTCAGTTTACAAAGGAACCATGCCTTTCTGAAAATTAATTTTTGCGCCATCGGCTTTAGAAAAAAAAATCTTCATCATGGTATATCTCTCATACGCTATTGCAACAACACCCTGTATATAAATATGTACAGAGGTTGCTTTGGGGACATTTTTTGTGAAATAATGGCAGTTTCGGGGAAATTTGGCAGTTTCGAGGTCTGTCCTCATAGTAACCTTTTAAACAGCGGGGCCCTTTCGGGGACAGCACCCATTTGGGTCAAAAAACAAAATTATAAGATGGCTGACTTAATATGTCTGAAAATGTTTTCAGAATTCCTTTAATTCATTCTAATTTTCTACGCCAACAACATTTATTTCGACGTTAAGAGTTGTACGAGGTCTCAAAATTAGGCTATTAATGTCTACTTCAAAATACAAAAGGAAAATTTAAATATCCAAGATGGCGGCCACATTATGGCGGTTAATTTTTCGGAACTACTTAAATTCACTCAAAATTTATTACTGGGGGGGGGGGGGTAAGTGGGTCGCTGATTAGGAATGTGGCCCTAGTTTTCAAAAATTCAAAATGGGGGATTCAATATGGCGAAATATTTGTCAAAAATATGCAAAAGTTACTTTGAGTTTATGTCTTGAAGGATTTTGTAGGTCGCTAAATACAAATGTGACCTTAGATATTCACAACTTAAATTCTAGCTGTTTAGAGACAATTGACAATTTAACATTTTTTACAAAATAATTGAAACTAGTTCGTTATTATGTTTCTTAATAGATTTGTAATCACTTCCAATTATAATATTTTTTGTGACTCATGACATATCCCTTGTTTTACTTTTCGATCGCTACACGGAGAATTTTGAAATTTAGCCATATTTCCCACGCGGCACTAAATTTCATCATGTATGCAAAGCGAAGGGAACAAAACATCTGAGTATGGTGTCTTCACAGGACTGGCTATTGCGTGGCCGTTTCGTAAAATGTTTTTATTTCAACTCGCTATATCAGCCAATTTTTACACGTTTCTAGTGAAGAAAGGAAAGGCGAATAAACAAAAATGTTATTAATTTTTTCCACGCAACTACATAATAACGTTTTTTACGCTTGCAGGTGCCTCGTTTATCGAGCGAATTTCGAGCATCCGAAAACTTTCATCGAAAAGTTGTTCATTAAGGTATGGAAAAGTTTTCTGGACAGTTTCATCTTCATTGCATTATTAGTTTAAAAGTAATGAATAATTAAAATTGATAGTGGCACCGCAATTACACGGAGAGGAACAAACAGGACTGAGTTCTGTTTAGACATGACTGGTTACTGCGTAACCGTTCGCGATCGCTGCGACATTACGTATTCCTGTGTACGCAGTAATAGTTCCTGCGCAAGCATGAACCAGTACTGCCTGAGACGGGAACGCCATAGACAGCATTTAATCCTGCGTACGCAGTACCGGTTCCTGCCTACAAAGTAGTCGTTCCCTCGCACCGCATGAAACGCGTTACAGTGACATACATATAATTATCGAAAAAAATTTGATCTCAATCGTGGCTACTACTATAGAAACTAATAAAGTGTATAAAGTATAGAAGTGAGTGTAAAGTGAAGAAGTGAGTATTTTTACAAATATATTTACGCATGCCATCTAACATAACCTCGCTTTTGATGACTAGAAATTTTCATATTAATCCACACAATTCATTCATGAAACATATATTCGAAATTGGTTTTTACTTCTCTGTGCATGCACTTAGTTATGAATGCTTCAACATCATCCACTTCTGAGCCCGCTGAGGTGATGAATTTTTCAAATATGAGCTTCGAGATTATGTGCTCAAATTGTCAACGTCTAACCGATTTCAATAATGCACTGTACATACCAAGACGAACCGATTTACTATCATTTTTAAGAACATCGTATGACGGAATTTTAATTATATCGTATTATGCTAAACATAAAGAACTGCACGAAACTGCAAGAAATTCCTTGGCTCGACTCCTCATCCTTCGCGAATTATTTATACTTGCGCATGAAAACGAAGCCTCCATTCAGAATCCATTCAATAAAATAGAGTAAGCAGTTCATTACACATATTCATATATATTAAATAAGTTGAAAAATTAGTCAATATAATGCAGTTTATTACCTTCAGAATGTTAAGTGACACGCTGACCAAATTGGCTGCAGAAATACATACCGTTTTCAATGACAAGCCAACGATTTATTTCAATAAAGGGGTAACTGAGAATGGAAAACGACTTCCATCTACAGGGAAGTTCCTAGGCCAACTTAATTACGCAAGAAAATTATCCCAGGATTGCGGACTTGCAACTCCCTCGGTTAAAGCTACTCCACTGCAAACTGAGCCTAATACAGGTACAGTTTTTATAATTTATAATTTATTTAACCCTTTGAGTCATACATTTTCCTAATGATTGAAAAGTCGTGAAATAAAATGAAAACTTTAAGTTAAACATAAATAATTAAATAATTGTGAACGAATTTATCATCCAGTGTTGATCATTATTAAAATTTAGTTGAATTTATCGATGATCCTGATTAATTACGAAGAAAGAGGTGATTAATAAAATTGCTATCTTCCATTTTGTGACGTCGAAACCAAATTTTAATTGTAAATAATTAAAATTCAAAGAAATCCAGGTACTGTGTAGTAATACGGGTTGCTGCTGTGACACTATGGGTTAAACAAGAAATATTATTAAATAAGATATAAGCATGCTTTTTTTTGTGCAGAAATTGACCAACACTTGGAGTCAATACGTGAAACAGTCGAGGAAGTATTATCTCCAGAATTCCAAAATGCATGGAAAAAATCTTTTCTACTCAGGCAGGAATTAAGTGCGAAAAGCAAATCTAAAATTGACATTTTCGAAAAATTTGCAGTTTTGAAAACAAACCACGCACCTGAACTGGTTAGTATAATGGTCTTTATTGATTCATTATACTGAATATAGATAGTGTTAATTATATTATCTTTTGTAATTATTTTTTTACATGTCGTTTTTCATATTCATTCTTAGATAATCGAGGATTTTCACCAAAAATTCATCGTGAGCAGAGACGAGGCATTACATGGATGGCCGCAGTTTAAAGACTGTCTTCAAAAGTTTATAGAAAACAAAAACCAATATATATATATTAATATAACTTTTTGTGGATACATTCTTTGCTTCTGTACTTATTATATTTGTATTGCATAATAGATAAATTTATGATTATTTGTAATTAATAACAAGAACCTTTCGTAAATTGGAGCGTAACAGCAATGTCTTTATTTTAAAATTGAAACAAAATTCTTATGAAAATTATTCATTGATGGTTTTCATATATATATATTATCGTTTTTTTAAATAGAATACGAACGATTTCGAACCCAGCTTTTCAAGAAGATGCGCAGAGAATATTGAAAACAAGACAGAACCGATACCATACATCATCGTAGTTGGAGACCTCGATACGCCATCGCTTATCTTGACCGCTGTGGGAAACATCACGCATGTACATAATTCGATCCTGGGAGCATTAGAGTTTGCGTTAAAATTAATGTTAACATAGAATTTTGGTTACCCCAAAACAGTCCATAACGTTTGGATGCTGTTGCAAAAAATTTTATTTCAAATTTCATTGCGTTCAGACAAATTAAATGTTACGGTGAATAAGGCCATAACCTTTTTTGAAAAGGCTCTAAATATAAAAGTTAATAATTAAGTCTCATATTTTGTGTACTTTGTGTGAATCAATAAAATTGATTAACTTTGTTGTGTACTTTGCGATATCAAATAATTCATTTGCGATGGATTCCTCCACGTTCTTGAAATCATTAAAAGACTGCTCATCCCCATTCGTTGGGAATTTGTTGAATTATCCAGATTTACCTCGGAGTCACGCCTTTCAAATCATTCAATATTTTAATCAGTTCCTGCAAAATGATGCTGTCACAACATTATTTCGTCAAATGTTGGGTCGTCTAACTGAATTAAAAGAACATCACTACAATGTGTCTGCTTACGAGACGATGTTACATTCGTTGCAAACAACATTTCATGATTTTGAAACGGAACAGAAATGTTTAACTTTTTTTGAAACCATTGGATCTTACATCCCACGAATTGAAATAATAATTGATGACACAGACACTGCAAGTGTAAGAAAAGAAAATAGCAAAATAACAACTCAGTTGATTCCACTGAGGCCAATGTTAACGAAGTATTTTGAACTTCCAAATATGATGAACGTTATCATGTAATACGTACATAGCTTGGAAAAGGATAAGATATTGGTGAGCAATATAATGCAAGGGACAGATTGGAAGGCTAAAGTAGAACAATTTGGAGACAAAACAGTTCTACCGTTATTACTGTATCAAGACGACTTTGAAACAAACAATCCCTTAGGTAGTCGGAAAGGGTTAGGGAAAGTTGGGGCTGTTTATGTCGTCTTGCCATTTTTACCTCCTTACTTACAATCTCACACAGAGAATATTTTTTTATTCTCTCTTTACAAATCTGCAGATGAAAAAAATACTTCTTTACAAAAAATTTTTAAAAAACCTGTTGAAGAATTGAAATTATTAGAGACCGAAGGTATTTCTGTAAAAACATCGAATGGTTCACTTAAGATTCACTTTGTATTAGCTGGAGTAATCGGCGACAATCTCGCAGTTCATTCACTGCTGGGTTTTACGAGATCTTTCTCGGCTCATCACCCATGCAGATTTTGCACAATACATAAAACGAATATGAACAACATTGTTGAGCCATCTTCTTGTACTTTGCGAACCGAACAATCTTATATTTCACATGCAGCTGCACACGAAACTTCCTCGACAGGCATTGTGAGATCTTCTATTTTTAGTGACTTCCCGTCTTTGTTGGTTGTAGACTTAATGACAGTTGACGCAATGCACGATATTTTAGAAGGAGTTTGCGAATATGATTTTGGACTTGTGTTACACAATTTCATCATAAAAGAAGAACCATTTCTCACTTGCAACGATTTGAATACAAGAATCAATAATTTTGACTATGGACCGGATGAAATAAATAACAAGCCTCGTGGTTTTTCTCAAGAACACATCAGGACGAAACATATCAAAATGTCTGCAAGTGAATCACTATGTTTTCTGCAAAATATAGGGCTATTAATTGGAGATGTTATTCCTGAAGGCAATCTGTACTGGAAAGTGATTATTTATTTTAAGGACATTCTAGATATTGTGATGTCACCTCTCGTAATTGAAGATCTGTCACAATACTTAGAAAATTTAATAACACAATACTTAACACTTTTAATTGAGCTTTCTCCAGAATATATAAAACCAAAACATCACCATCTAATCCATTACCCGCTAATCATGAGGAGGAAGGTCCGTTATGGAATTTAAGTTGCATGAGATGCGAAAGCAAAAATAGAGATTTAAAAATTACTTCTCATATATCGCTCAATCGGTGCAACATATGCAAAACGCTTGCAATGAAAAATCAATTAAGATTTAGCTATCGAATTCTAAATAATACCCCTGTAAATGAAAAATGGTACACTTGCGGAAATTCTAAATCAATAACAATTTCTGAACTTCCCGAATTCATTTCGTTTTCTTCACACCTGCCATTTACATCAGAAGAAAAAGTTTCTGCGCTTTCATATATAGTTTTAAAAAGTCGAAAAGGGCAGAAAGGTACTATACTTACAATTTCCCAAGAAATAGACCGTAATTTTTTTATTGTTCATGAAATTGTTCAAGATAGTTCGGAAAACATTCATGTAATTGTTAAAGACATATCTGAATATGTGTGTTATTCTGACCACGTTCAAGCGTATACATTGCACGAGAATGTTTCCTACGATATGACGTCTTGGCGATACTTCACAAAAAGTGAGCTACAGTTCTGTAATGTATCACGAATTGTAAGCTTGAAGGACGGAGTGCGGTGCATACCAAAGCGCTGGGTTTAAACGACATTATTTTATATTTAAAATAAAATGTACTTAAAATGTATTTTAGTATTTCAGAAAATTAATTATACAATTAATCAACTTGCACTGTTGCAAAATAAAGTTTTTTAAGCAATAATGGAACTTCAATCATGTAATTTTTAAGAATTGATATTTGACTCACCTATGTTTACTAAGTTAACCTAGATTTAAGACGTATATTATTTGTACAAAGTAAAGTAAAATAAAAATAAAAGAATTTCTTAATTGTCTTCATAATAAATAAATAAAATTTTTTAATACTTAACGGGTCTATATTTTGTATTTTACAGTCGAACACCTATTCGTTCTTCGCAATTCTTTTCAAGAGAATTCAGTTTATCAGAAACAACAGTATACACGGAGAGAGATAAACAGGAACGAGTCTTGTCTGGCAGAAGGAGCCAGTCCTGCGTAAACAGGAGCGACCATTGTCAGACAGGATTCATTCGTTTTGAAATTTCGGACTTGTTTTTAAAAAATTTTTGTAATCGTTCCTTCTTACCATTGCTGCTGTTCTTTTTCACTAATTTTTCTATGCAGTTTTAAATCTTTCATAAAAGCTTTCAACTGCGGAGCAGTTATGACGATGACACCTTAAGAATTTAGAAATTCTAGCACTCGTCTGGATCATCCCTGTCATCGTTCATTTCTTTCAATTACCTATATAAGTGCATGCCAACAACGTAGAACAATAATCCTTGACTGCAACAACAAGCAATCAATTGCAGAGTGCACAACAAGACAGGAGAGAATGTTTTGAAAAGGAGTCCATATTGTCGATATATAGTTCTGACTTCTAACCTGCATTTGTGTATATGTACACCATCCAGTTCATGTGTACACAGTTGCCATTACTGCGTGCGCAGGACTAGATGCTGTCTATGGCGTTCCCGTCTCAGGCAGTACTGGTTCATGCTTGCGCAGGAACTGTTACTGCGTACACAGGAATACGTAATGTCGCAGCGATCGCGAACGGTTACGCAGTAACCAGTCATGTCTAAACAGAACTCAGTCCTGTTTGTTCCTCTCCGTGTAGATACCCGGCGCACGGCAGTCGGCCGCTGCCGACATTAAATATTCATTACGTTTAAACTATTAATGCGAACAAAATGAAACTTTCCAGAAAACTTGTTTATACGTTAATGAACAACTTTCTCGCTGAAAGTTTTCGGATGGACGAAATTCGCTCGATAAACGAAGCACCTGAAGGCACAAAAACTAACATTTTGCAGTTGTTAATAAAAAAATATAATAACTTTATGTTTATTGACATGTATTGCTTTTCCTTTCTTCTTTTCTTTCCAAAATTCTCAAAATTGGCTGTCCTACAGCGAGTTGAAGTAAAAACTATTTATCAATTGGCCATGCGCCTTATTCCCTTGACGGCACTGTAAGATGTAGAAAGCCTTCGGAAGCACGTAAGTACCATCGCCTGGAAAGATAGCGTATCGCGTATGAACATAACCTGTGGAAGAAACAAATAACAGAGCGTCGTTTCATAGCCTGTCAGGATTTCGCATGGACAATAAAATTTGAATTTGGAGCTTCTTCCAGTGGTCCCTGGGCCCGTTTAATAAGGTATACAAACACTTAAATCAATTCTATCAATTTTTTCATGAACAATAGTCTTTCCTCTGATAAAAACAAATATATTTCATATATAATATAGGTTTATCCTACGTAGGTTAATTTTTCATAATTTAAAGGAAAAGAAAAAATTAATTGAATAATTAACCAATCGTGTGTTCTTAAGTATTTATTTTTAAGCATATTTTTTATGTGAAATTAGCAAATTCCGTGTTTTTTTTTAATTTCAGGTTAGCTTAATGTATGATACAATTTTGTAATAAATTTTAAGCATACAATATTGTAATTATACGAGTTTGCACATTTATTACAGATATGGAGATCGCTAGCGATAATGGGAAGAAAATTACAATCTGCTACAAAAATGAAAGAAAATGTATTATTACATATAGTGGAAAAATAAAAAGATCAACAATAAAAGAGTATTTCCCACAAGCTGGAAATTTGACATACAAATTGGACGATGAGATTTATTTGCTAGAGACGGATAGTGAATATTTTTACATAAACCCTAAGGTCAATGTATATGATATGGAAACAAGAAAAGGTTTGCATTTATTTACAAGTTGTATTGCACGCAATACTTTTTTTCGCCCTTAGCAGTACGATTGACGTGAAATTTCTAATATCAAACCATTCCTTATTTTTCAACTAGAAATAAGAATATTTGCAATAAGAACCGACATAATTTTGAAATTAACACAGCTTTCAACATATTTGTTATACGACACAGACGCCGAAAGACCCGAGTAAGGTGCGAAAAGGGGAGTTCGTTTTCAAGAAATACTTGATAAACTATATACTGACAGATCGGGAAATAAAAAGGTGGATTCAAAAAAGGTATTTATTTTCATACCAATTTAATAGTCTTATGTATGTGTTATTTTCTATGCCACAAGTAACAAAGCATTATTATTCCGCTGAAAACTTTAGTAAGATTTCGAAGAAAGATTGAGCAGTTATGGTCAAATAGAATTGATTTGAAAACTTACTGAAATGCTTAATAAAGTTTATTTATATAATTTCAACTAACTGACTTGATTAATTAAGAAAATTTTTATTTAAAGTGACGGTAGTGTACATGTCATTGGAAATGTAATAAATTAATTTTTCTCATCCCCTAGCGTAAAGTTCGTGCTTTCTTCCCGCTGAAAAGGGGAAAAAGTGGGTTGTTTATTCCTTGTTTTAACTTTATTCCCTGTACTACGTGCATGAGTGACTGTCTAATGTTTATGATATTGACAGATCATAACCAAGTGTCTTATGTGTGTTTTGTGTAAGAAACTGCAAGAATCAGATTTGTAAAGTGAATTTTTAATTATAAATATCGTGAGCTGGCGAAAAAAAAGTTGAGGTAATATATTCTACATATTTTTCTCTGGTGTAAAATTCTCCTAGCCTAAAAAATCCCGTATGTACATTAGAGCAGAATGTCTTCATCAGAAGTGTCGGAAGACGAAAATTTTGATCCGGATGAAATTACGGAAAGAGATTTTGAGGCCGAAAAAAAGTTAATTATAAATAATTTACTACCATCGAAGTCAAGAGCTAGCTACGAGATGGCTTATGCTGCATTTTTGAAATGGAAAGACAGCAATAATGTAAATAAAATTGACGAAACTATTCTGCTCGTCTATTTCAAGGATTTGACAAAAAAATGGAAACCTTCAACTCTTTGGGGCCATTGGTCTAAGCTGAGGACAACGTTAAGTCTAAGACACAATATCAACATGAATGAGTTCCAGCTACTGAAATCATTGCTCAAGCACGAATCCAAAGGATATAAACCCAAAAAATCACTGATTCTTACATTTGACCAAGTCAACAAATTTTTATTTGATAGTGACGACAACATATATTTAGCTATAAAGGTATTTGCAAATTTCTATCTTTAATAATCTTTCTAAATTTCTTGAAGTGAGAATTCATTTTCACTCCAGAAACAGTGAATTCTCACTCCAAAGGATTTAGAGAGATGAATTAAAACAAAATATACATATTTACTAAATATTCAATTTTGCATAATATAGGTTATACTCATTTGTGGATTCTTTGGTGCATTAAGGTGCCAAGAAATTATTAACCTAAGTATCACAGATGTTCAAGAGTCCATAAACTTAGAGGACAAGACTGAGCAATATATTGTATCCGTTAAAGATACCAAGAATGAATACCCACGGCAATTCATTGTTGGTGGAAAGTATTACAATATTGTTAAAAAATATAAACTACTAGACCAACTGGATTAGCCGACAACAGATTTTTTGTACAATACAACCAAGGGAAATGCACTCGACAGTATATCGGAAAAAATAAAATTTCTGAAATTCCGAAAACAATCGCTCTATATTTAAACCTAGAAAATCCTGAGGGTTATACAGGCCATTGTTTTCGACGAAGTTCAGCAACAGCTGCTGCTAATGCAAAAATGGACTTTACAAAAATAAAGCAACTTGGTGGATGGCGTTCGGATAATGTTGCACAAGGATATATCGAAAATTCGACATCCAACAGAGAAGCAATTTTTAAATGCATCACTTCTTCTTACAACGAGAGAAATATTCACAGTATGAGAATTCCAAGTTTGAAAGAATCGCCACATGCAACCGATAATCAATCTACAGGTATTTACAAACCATATTTACAGAATATAAAATATATAACAATATAAAAAAATTAATATTATTAATATTAACTACTATTACAGAATTATTTACAGATAACAACAATAATTACAATATTTACAGTAATAAAATATATAAAAATATAACTAATAATGGATAAACTTTCCAGAGATATCGTCTAAAAACATGCAAAGTTCGAATGCAGCCATAAATCAAACGACAACAGATAAATTATCATCTGCCACTCTGCAATCATCAATATTAAAACAATATGATCCAGGAAATAGTAATTCAAATAAAACAGATATCGAAAAAACATCATATACAGCAACAAAGCGAACTGGCGGTGAGCTTTTAAAAATTGTACACAATAAATAAAAACAACTCATATAATTAATTCTGATTAAAAATCTCCAGAAATGCCATCGACAAGTAAACAGCCATTAATCAATCAGTTGCACGATTCTTGGGAAGACATTCTCTTCGAGGATGAACACCTCAGCAATATCTCTGAAGATTCAACTGCACAAAAGTCGAAAAAAAGAAAAAGAAAAATAACATTTAATACTCTAGATAGTCTAGGCCAAGAAAAAAAATCATATGTGTTATTTGAAAATTGTGATATTCACACAATAATAATAAATAACCATTATCATTCTTCAGAAAAGAAAGACGATGAAAACTTAAATAATTGACGCGCCTTTGTAATATATTAAGATATATGTTTCACGTATTGTATTAAATAGTATGATCTATTAATTTCTTATCTACATATTGGATACACATATAAGCTAGTACTGAATAAATAAATTTCAATTTTTAGTTCATCTTTTTTATCAATATTTACATTTTATTCGACATAATGGTGACTTTGTGACGAACTCGATTCTGCTGATGCTCCAGATCAACATTTTTCAGTTTTTCTACTTTCTTAAGTACCAGAACGAGTTTTTTTATCGGGTGGGCTTTTTGCCCCCCCGACCCCCCCCCCCCCCCCCCCCCCCCCCCCCCCCTTTCTCGCCACAACCCAGCATCCTCCTCATTACATCCTAGAATACTTTGTTAACGATTATCATGTATGATATGATATGATATTGCGTGGTTCGTGGCTCGGATGAAGAAAAATTTGGTTCAGTGTAAACGAACTTTCCGCTGGGGATGAAAAAAAAATGTATATTGCACTCGAGGAAGAAAATAAGCTGTGCGCTCTGGCGTTCTTGCCGTTCAACCGAACGCCGGGAGCGAACAGCCCACTTTCTTCCCTAGGTGCATAATATACTATTCTACTTAAGTTTGTCAGCAATTTTGACTTAAGTTGGGTTTCGTTAAATATTACAAGTTTGAATAATATATTAGTAACATATTGTAGTGTATTGTGATTGAAAATCAGGCTAGCAAATTTTATGTGTGTAACTTTGGCAACAGTGAGTAAATGATTTTTTTTTTTGTTCTAGTTATCTGGAAATGCTTTGGCAAATAGAAAGCAGGACATGTTAGTGAAGGATGGAAAATATGCGGATGATAAACCTATGAGTGAAAAACTTCGCAATGATAAACCTGCAGAAAAAACACCTTTCTTAAAAACAGTAGTTCATATCAGATGGAAACATAAATCCAAATTTGGAAATTCATAAAAACAAATTGGAAAACCCATCGAGTCAAAGAAGATTGCAATATTGAACGGAAATGAAGACTACTCTGTGTAGCGTTTAAAAACCGTATTAATGGAAAAATACGTGGATGATACAAATAGGGAGTATTTCGACGACTCTATTGTCGCTGTGGGAACGAGCGATGGTGTACCTATTCTCGAATACAGGGACTTGGATGGGGAAAAATGTGGATTTTGGCATTAATGCAGATAGAAATTGCGCAACACAGGACACCAGTTAACTATTTACTTATTGACAACAAAGATTCAATGTGCAAATCAGATCGACAAAACTTCAATAAATTCTCAAGATTACACTAGTAACTCCATGAAATCAGACAATAATAATACTTTAAAGACAGCAAAGAGCATCATGACTTCTTCGAGGTATCTTGCTGATATCGGAAATAATGACCATAAGAGAACATGTACTATAAATAATCATGAAGATTTGTCAATAAAACGTGATACTTCCAAGCAGATAAACAATACTACCATATCCTGTAACAGTACAGGCAATAAACCTGCTGCGTGTGATTCTAAACTCCAGAAGGAATCCTTTCAACTCGATATACCTTCTATGTATTCAAAGGATTGGGCAAGGATAAATGAACATCCTTCGATGTTAAAAACTGCAGATGATATAATTTCATAAGATTCGGTGGCGAAAATGTCGGTCACTCGCAACACAGACACAAATGATATAAACGAACAGAAAAAACGGAAAGCGTCTAACGACAATGGAACGAACTATTTATCAACGGAAGAACATGAAAGCAAAAAAAGGAACCATTACAAAAACACTTGCTTGATGCCGGAATTCATACAATCGAAGAAAAAGACATTAAATTTACCGATGATGTACTTGGTGAAGGTGGTCAGGGAATTGTGTTGAAAGCCAATTACTTGGGAACAGACGTTGCTGTAAAATCCGTTTTCAGAGGCAGATATGACAAATTTTCATTCAGAGAAATATGTTTATTAAGCAAAGTGAGACGTCCGAATATAATTTCCGTTATGGCTGTCTCTCATACAAATACAAAAATACATATTGTTATGGAACACTTTCAGTCGCATTCATTGTGCGATATTATATTCGAAAAGGCGGTTCGAAAAAAATATGCCCTGAGTACCAAGGATAGAAATTGGATAGCTAAACAGGTTTGCTGCGCCATATCATACTTGCATTTGCAATCCAACCAATTATTCACCGTGATATAAAGCCTAGTAATATTTTGATAAATTATTCATCACTTCAGACGAAAGTATGTGATTTTGGACTTAGTGTATGCAATGATCTAGAAATAAACCTTCAATCAACTTGCACAGGCTCAATACGAGGTACTGTTATGTTATAAATAAACAAAAAAAAGCAATACATGTACATGGCACCGAAAATGATTTTATATAAACAACCTGCCATGAAACAAAGCGACATCTGGGCTTTGGCAAGTTCTTTCGTAGAATTATAAAGTGAACGGCCAGTATGGGATATTGTAGGGAATGCCATTTTGCAATTATCACTGATGTTCGTAAAAAGAAGTGTTCCCGCAGTGGACAAAGTTCCATCTTTTTTTCAGTCGATACTGGCATTATGTTTCAGTTATAAGATACAGAACAGACAGACTATCCAGCAGATATTATCCTCGTTTGATGGTATACAAAAATTTACGTCATAGATTGCCCAGTAATTATTACACGTTAACAAATTGTATAAGTTCTTATCAATTTAAGTGTTTGTTGTTGATCATATGTGCAATATACATATATACAGGGTCATCGAAAAGTATCGGACCCCCCTAATATCTTCAGTTAGAATGCACTTAGGAGAAAATGTCCAATAGCAAAGTTGTATGGTTTCAAGCGGGGAGTAAGATGATGACCTTGACTTTGACCTTGACCATGTCCTTCAAGGTCATTTCAAGGTCAATCTTATTTTTTTAAATAGAACTCCCTACATTTTATTGCATATTCTTATAGCTTATCTCGAGAGCTTTCCAAAACACTATAATAAAATATTTTTTTATTAAGTACTTTTTGAGTTATAAAGGTTTGAAGTTAACAATTGTTCATGGACATTTCTCCAAAATGCATTCCTTAGGCTAAATATTAGGGGGATCCGATTAATGTATTTTCTTTAAACCATTTAATTGGTCTCATTATTCCGCGCACGAAAGTATTAAGGTTATGATTACTGAAAACTAAATAATATTTTACAAGATATTCTACATTTTGTGTCAAAAAATTGTTAACTTCAAACCTTTATAACTCAAAAAGTACTTAATAAAAAAATATTTTATTATAGTGTTTTGGAAAGCTCTCGAGATAAGCTATAAGAATATGCAATAAAATGTAGGGGGTTCTATTTAAAAAAATAAGATTGACCTTGAAATGACCTTGAAGGACATGGTCAAGGTCAAAGTCAAGGTCATCATCTTACTCCCCGCTTGAAACCATACAACTTTGCTACTGGACATTTTCTCCTAAGTGCATTCTAACTGAAGATATTAGGGGGGTCCGATACTTTTCGATGACCCTGTATATGTTTGGTAGTTTAACAATAAAGTTTGAAAATAAGTACAATTTTAATAAAATAACGCATTATACTATTATTATATAGTTTACTGCTAGCTCGATGGTCATGGGTACATCATCATTTGGACAATCGTCCAAATATATAGTTATAACAGGTGTAGTGATAGGTGTCAAAGATAAATCGGAATATGGAAAAAAATATACAACATAATAATCGTGGTATAAGTAGTTAGAATAGCTACATAAATAGTAAAACGCGGCACAGACTGATGATCCCTTTGAGAAGAAGAAGCCGTGTGACGGAGTGCTGCTTGAAAATCTTGCATTAAAACAGCTTCGGTACCACGGTCTGTTCTTAAGATTCTTGGCAAGCAATCTAATTTTTCAACTGCTTTCAAGTAATAATACCCTATTATTCGCGGATCGTTGTTACTTGCTGAAACATTTATCCATAAAACTTTTCTGGAGTATCCGTCGATGCAGCCGTATATCGCAAAACCAAATCTTTTTAATTTATCATAGTTATCTGCATGCCATACAAAATTTGGCCCTGGGACGTTATAAACTATATCTTCGTCGTCTATCCACTCCATCAGGATCAATAATCTGCATTAATTTCATTATTGTTCTTTGCTTCACTATTAATTTATAGACTTTTCGCAGCTTTTGCCACATTTTTCTGTATCCAACGTTGTGAGCACTTCCCTCCAATTCCAACATAATAGCGACTACTATTTCTTCTACAGGAGATTCTACAATATTTTTCCTCCTCAAATTCGCGCGTTTAAGTAATCTTAAAAAAGTACGCATTGAAATAGAAATATCATATTTTTGTTTTAATATGTTCAAAATGAAATCATATTTATATCCTTTTTCAAAGTAGGTTTTGATAATTTCAAAAATTTCTTCATAGATTTTCTCCATTAGAAATTATTTTACATTATTTATTTAAAAGGCAAATCTTTTTCAAAAGTTTGTAATTTGTTATATGTTTTTAAATATTATAAATAATAAACTGAATCGATAAATATCTCAGCAGGTTATTAGTGCATAAGTTAAAAAATTAATTGGAATGGTTTGAATTTAACCGTATACTTAAGGGTATACGATTTATAAGTTATTCATTTCATATTTTTCTTTTTTTAAATCATGAAACATGAACATACGTAGGATTAACCTAGAATACATAGGAAACTTATTTGTTTTTATAAGATGAAAGACAATTTTTCATGAAAATTTGATAAAATCGTTTTTATAATTGTTTGTGTACCTTATTAAACGGGCCCAGGGACCACTGGAAGAAGCTCCAAATTCAAATTTTATTGTCCATGCGAAATCCTGACAGGCTATCAAACGACGCTATGTTATTTGTTTCTTCCAGAGGCTATGTTCATACGCGATGCGCTATCTTTCCAGGCGATGGCACTTTCGCGCTTCCGTAGGCTTTCTACATTTTACAGAGCCGTCAAGGGAACAAGGCGCATGGCCAATTCGTAAATAGTTTTTACTTCAACTCGCTGTAGGATAGCCAATTTTGAGAATTTTGAAAAGAAAAGAAGAAAGGAAAAGCAATACATGTCAATAAACATAAAGTTATTATATTTTTTTATTAACAACTGCAAAATGTTAGTTTTTGTGCCTTCGGGTGCTTCGTTTATCGAGCGAATTTCGTCCATCCGAAAACTTTCAGCGAGAAAGTTGTTCATTAAGGTATAAACAAGTTTTCTGGAAAGTTTCATCTTGTTCGCATTAATAGTTTAAACGTAATGAATATTTAATGTCGGCAGCGGCCGACTGCCGTGCGCCGGGTCTCTAATTGCGGTGCCACTACCAATTTTAATTATTCATTACTTTTAAACTAATAATGCAATGAAGATGAAACTGTCCAGAAAACTTTTTCATACCTTAATGAACAACTTTCCGATGAAAGTTTTCGGATGCTCGAAATTCGCTCGATAAACGAGGCACCTGCAAGCGTAAAAAACGTTATTATGTAGTTGTGTAGAAAAAATTGATAACTTTTTTGTTTATTCGCCTTTCCTTTCTTCACTAGAAACGTGTAAAAATTGGCTGATATAGCGAGTTGAAATAAAAACTTTTTACGAAACGGCCACGCAATAGCCAGTCCTGTGAAGACACCATGTTATTTGTTTCTTCCAGAGGCTATGTTGTTGAGGCTATGTAAAATGTAGAAAGCCGCAATGAATGTCTTATAGTGCTAACTGTGAAATATATCAAGAAATAGAGTAGATTATGCTAATTTAGTTTAACTTAGTTATGTAGGTACACTCCGTGTACCATATATTTATATAGATGATTCATCAGATACAGATCACTTTCGATTCTTTGTTTAATAAATATTTTCTCGATTCATTTGAAATTACCTTTTTTTCATTAACTTGAACAAGAAATATACAACGTTTATGTATATGTAACGTTTCTTCCTGAATTTTTTTCTTTCAGCTGAAATTGATAATTTGTTGAGTTTTTCGTGGTTTTGTTCGATATACATGTAAAAATCACAATTAAATGCAAATCAGCGGAACTAATTAACAATATCACTATCAAATTTATATTATAAAACAATATAATCTGCGTTTTTTTATAATGTCTTAACTCTGGACCTACTTGAAATAATATAGCGACAAGTCTTGTTACGCTACTGACTCTAAGAACCATAAAGCCATCCTATTGGTGTTTCTAACCACAACGGTAAAAATTTGCAAAAAATTGCAGGTAGTTTGAAACGGAAATTTCCTCAGCTTCCTGATTCATTTAAAATTTGTTCTGAATGCAGACAAAGACAACATGAGTCTAAAATTCATAAAAAAAGGTTCGGGAGCGTCAGTGCATCAATTAAATAAAGTTGTCGACAGTACGGATATGGATGATATTGCAGTAAAATCGGTGATTATAACATTATATGAATTAAAATCCCGGCCGTGTGGGGTTTTCAAAAATCTGTAAATTTACTTCCCCAAAACTGTTTTCGACGAGATTTGCGACAATATAACCTCTTAAGGTGCGGATGCAAAACTTTCGAGTTGTCGATTCCCTCTCGGCTGGCTAGATTCTGCCCAAAACAAAAAGGCGATCACCGTTGCCAACAAAAATTTCGTCGCTAAGAACGCTCCATTTCGAATGATGGGAATTCGCTTTATGGACGGGTATTTGAATTTGGTTTTCATAAAAAGTCCCACCTTACGAACCTCCAAATTTGTTGTTCACCAGAGGGCCAGCACTGACCAAAATTCGAAGCGCGACTTCAAATCCACGTGCTCGAAACCAACTGGCTATTATCCATTTAGATGCGATACAGTGGCAAATCGGACATTATCCGCAATCTAAACTTGTGAACTCCACGGCGAGTTCTCGTAATAAGTTCAAACCAAATCAAAATACCATGCTACAAACGTCTAAACTTCTTGTTCACTCAAAGGCCAGATCTGACCAAAATTCGAAGCGCAACTTCAAATCCACGTGCTCGAAACCAAAGAGCTACTGTCCATTTAGAAGTGAGACAATGGCCACATAAAGCTTCATTCCATACCTCATAATCAACATGCATTATATTTATCCTTTACATTTCACGAATTGCCTTTAAACTATTTTTACAACAGTTTGCACAGCTTAATAATTCATATCGTCGCCAGTTTAGGACCTTTACAAATGTATATCTATTAGGTCCCCGTCTACAAATTAGGTACCCCCATTCGGGTGTGCAAAGGCATAGGAAAAAACCACAGTTAGTGGAAAAAACCTACGCCCAGTATCGTTACTTAAGTTATGACAATTATGTCCGCAACAGTGATTATTCGTTCGAAAAGAGAAATCGAATTGGAAGAAATTACTTCTGATTTCAAGAAAAATTTGTAAGTTTGCCAATTAATGATCCACTGAAGTTACGTATTCTTACTTTACTCTCGAAGACAAGGAGTGCTAACAACATTTTAGGACAATTTGCGTGCAGTTGGCAGTTTGCTAAGAACGGAAAAAATCTTACTACAGCGAAAGAAACTACAGCGAAGTCTGGAAAAGCGTTACCGTAATCAACTGTTGAAAATGTGGTGAAATTTTACACTAGAGGCGAAAATAGTAGAGTCATGGGTGGTCAGAGATTAGGATGTAGTCTGTGTAAGATGTGAAAACGGGAAATCTTTCAAGCAAAAACGTCCTCCACGTTTGGACTTCACGGGCTTTTTCTTTATACAAAGATTCCAATAAAAACTTTCCGGTAGGTTTCAGCAAATTTGCCCTTTTCCATCCAAAAGAAAGTATTCCTGCTGGAGGCAGTGGAACTCATTCTTTATGTGTGAGTATCGTTCATCAGAATTGTAAGTTGCTGTTGTGACGTTCCAATGTCCAAGCATTACAGACTTCTAATTATTAGATGGAAATAATATTTATTACGTACAATTTAGTGCATGGACTAATACAGATAGATCAACACTACAGACATGCATTGTGCCGACATCAGAATATATACAAGAATTATGTGATATACTTCGACTTCTAAACCCTCACTCATTTTTGGCAAAGCCGCAGTCGCATTTCTTTCGTGATATAAAAGACAATTTAGATGATAGTGAAGTTCTTGTTAGTTTGGACTTTTCTGAGAACTACAAATACGTTGTTTAAGATGCCTCTCGAGCGTTTCATTTTAACAAACGTAATGTACAGTCTTTCCTGTCTTGTTTTATCGCAAAGAAAGTACCGACATTAAACATAAGAGTCTTGTATTTTTATCAGAAAGTACTCGACATGATGCCGCGGCTGTTTACACAATGCAAAAAATATAAATTCCTTATTTAACCGAAAACCTTGATGTGAAAAATAATTTATTTCAGCGATGGGGCCAAGCAACACTTCAAAAACCAATTTCAAATGAAAAATTGATCCATCATGAAGAAGACTTTGGAGTTAAAGTTAAATGGCGTGTCATCAAACAGGATTCTCAGATGGTATTGGTCAGACGTTCAAAAGAGAAGCTGCGCGCCACAGCCTTTTGTCTAAGCCGCCCGGACCCATTTACTATGAAAAATGGGGAGAGAACTATTTTACGAGTATTAAAGTTTTTTTATCATAGTGGCAAAACGCATGAGAGCGTAGACAGATTTCGAAAAAGAAGATTCAGCAAAAGTCCACCAGTCCTACAAATATTACAAAATGACTGTTTCGTGGTCCGTGAGAATAAACAATTATTAATAAAAACATACTTAAATGCTCCAAATGGCATTGTACTAAACTATTAGGTTTAGTGAATTGCTGGTTGGACCAAACATAGTCTTGCCTTAACTGTCTGGACTCTGATCTTGTCTTACCTTTGCTGGTTGGACCCAAACCAGACTTGCCTTAACTGTCTGGACTATGGTCTTTTTTTACCTTTGCTGGCTGGACCAAAACTAGTCTTGCCGTAATTGTCTGGACTATAATCTTTTTTTACTCTTGCTGGTTGGACCAAAACTAGTCTTGCCTTAACTATCAGGACTCTGATATTACCTTTGCTGGTTGGACCAAAACTCGCTAATACTATCTTAACCTATCTCCACAGAACCTTGCGTAAAACCCGTCTGCGTGACTCAGAATATGCCTAAAATCTGTCTGAATGACTCTCCCTATTATTTACATTGAGTCAGCGAAATTACTAATCTGTGTAAAAATAATATCCGCAAAATGACCAGAAAACTTCTTTCCTTTTCGCGGACAGTTCGCGAAATGACTGATCTATAATAAATTTCGTCTTCAAAATGTCCAAAAAACATATGCTTAGAACGACTGCATGTAAAAAGCCATCAGAAATACTGAAAAAAGTGTTTTTCTTATATAAAAACAATGTTAATTTTCGAGGCTCTGAAGGGCCCGTAAGGAGTAAAGATAAAAATCATGGATTATCTTTGAATTATTTGAAGGCGATTTGGGGGGGGTCAAAATATCAACATTGATTTAGTCAGGACGTAGATTACTGGAAATAAAAGTTGAATAAACGCATTGGTTTAGCGCTTAGTTTGTAAGACATCTGATATTGCAATTTTCTAACAGAAAAGTAATTAACTCGAGAATCACGAGAATAGGGGTAAGCTTTCTCTCTTATTAATCACATTTACTAACTTAAATTTAACACCCATAAGTATTGAACTTTTAAAAATCTTAGAAGACCTTATTTGCGATGCCATGTTCAAATTCAATAACCCTACTTATCTAATTAATCACAGTCACCACCGACAAACTAAACTAATAGTATTCTATGACCTTGACTTGATTTAATATTAAAAGGATATCCGATTCGGATTCAGCAATCCTATAAACCTATAAATGTATTAATTTGCATTGATATCACATTGCTTGTCTTCATTTGACCGTCAATTGACCTGAATCCAAACGGGACTAAATTCTCAGTATTTGACCTTCAACCTTGATCCAGGCTTGTTTGGGTCATGGGATTCGGATTCGTCAACTTGGATAAAGAAAGAGGAGTAACTATTTTAATTCTTTGAGGTTACAAACAAAATTTGTAATATGTAGACTATCTGGGGAACTCATTTTGCTGCAAAATAAACAACAATCAACGATCGGTTAAGAATTCGTGCTTCTGTTGAATTTTGTTAGTCGAAACTTTTTGCCAAGACATTTTCGCCTACTGTGCGCGGTTATGAGCGATGTCAGGAACTCGATCGTAGAAATAGAGAGCAGCCTAAAACAGAAAAGTTTCATCTGTAGTGTAACCTACACGTTATCTCTCGTGTGGTTACGAATTGTACTTCGCGGTAATATTTTAATTCACAATCAATTTGCTGAATGAACGATTCACCGGAAGTTAGGAGTACGCCAGGCTCTGATCAATTGTAAACATATAGTGTACACACACAGACGACACAAGGAAAGGTCTCGTAAATAAGAAGGGAAGTCGTTTATTTACCAGATGAAACTATATGTTTATTTAATAACAACCTTAACCTTAACCTTATTTTCATAACATATTCTATATCTACGTATCGCGATACTTATACTACGCGGGACCTGAAAATATAATGGTAATGGATTAATACGAAATAATGGCAAGTCCGGATTTGCAGCTTTTTAATAAATGCAGACCAGAAAAACCGGAATCGCCTCAGCGATCGCGCTACCCCAAAATAATCGACTGTTCGTACTGCCGTCGCTCTCAGCGGGGTCCGGAACAGTACTACTGCCTAACTAAAAAATAATTAAAAAGAAATTAATCAAACTGTTATTTCAACGGAGAGATCGCCCAAGCTCCTGTCAGCGAGAAGACCTAGTGCAAGGACCTAGGGAAGCCGTGCCAGGATTCCTCAGCGGGAGTCCTGGGCGAGACTAGGAAAAGGGTTCAAGCCAGACACCTCTCAGCGAGGAGCTAGACGAAAACTGATCGTCTCTGGATTTTCCTCCAACAGGTCTTCTCCGATCCCCTCTCCCAATGCTGAGACGTCATGCCCTCTTCCTGGAATCGGGCATGCGCACCACAATGTATGACGAGCGAGATCGCCGCTCGGTCCCACCCGAAAGCCTCAGGGATGCAACTATAACTAAAAGTGTCCCGTGGAGTTCGTTGTGGAGGTTACAGTAGGGGAAAGTGCCCGATCGAGAGAAGAAAGAATCGAGAATATACGAGTTGTGGAAGATTTGGAAGATAGTCCAGAAGATGCACAAGAAAAAGAAGAAACGACCAGGCATTATGAAAGAAGAAAAGCAACGGAGTAGTTCTCGAAAGAAGCTAGAAGTCTCGAGGGGTACGGGAGATGTCACAGACAACTCCACCCACGGGAACCAGGTTGAGTATGATGGTTCATAAAAGGAGATTAAATTAAATTTATAAAGTAAAGTGTCTAGATAGCATGCGAAAAGCGTCGGCCGGGGCATATCACACATGAATTTCCCCTAGAGCAGGGATCTCCCAAAATAATTTCTGGCGAAGAGGACTTAGTAACCAAATGAAGGGTGAACGATGTCAGCCAAGATAAACAAATACTAAAAACAGGCCGTGCTGAGTTTATTTGGAATGATTGGTTCCTGGTATTGTTGCCAAGGGCAACAGTTTGCCCACACCACAATTGTTTTGTTTGTCAACAACGACCGGGCATCCAGCATATAATTGCCCGAATAAAGCACGTACAGCCCCACAAGTAATAGAGAAATGTAGTGGAAACCCAGGGAACCCCTTTGTGAAATGCGTTGTATTATGGAAGTCGATTTCGGAGGGTAACCTTTCATGGCGATGCATGATAATGGCGCATGACTTGAACGCAGTCATGAGACAGGATGCGTATCCTATCTCAAATATGGATTTCATCATAGAAAAGCTGCGGCGAGCGAAGTATTTGTCTGAGATGGATCTGAACTAAGCCTTACCAGATTCCCGTGGACCTGAGAGTAAAATGTATACTTTGTTTGCAGTCCTAGGCCGGGCTTGTGCGATTTACAAGAATGCCGTTTGAATTGATCAATGCACCAATGACATTCCAACGTCTCACTCATGCATTGTTTGATCCCGAATATGAACTATATATTTTTAAATATCTGCGGAAATCGTTAAATGTATATACACATATACCTATTCATGTATATGTGTATCTACCACAATTGATGGCTGTGGACGTGATCAGCGTCAAAGGTTGTGAGTGGGGGGAGGATAGATTCGGCGATGGAGCGAATTATGAACTTAGTTTGCTCCCTTGCGATTCCGACACATCCCGGAGCAGATTTCCTAAATCAGTGGGCATCAAGATCCAACCACGTGGGCCATCACCCTTTCGCCCCCCCCCCCCCCCCGGCTACTGATTTTCATCTGGATCTGGTGCACGGATGATTCTTAAATCCCTAACGTGCAGTAATTCTTCAAAGAAGTCGCACAAATCGGAGGGCACCCTGTGCAGAGTCGTGAGGAGCGTTTGCCCTTCGCCATTTTCTAAGCACCGTTGCTAAACACCTTTGGCATTTTCGTGCTAATGCAGTTATCGAGCATGATGAATTTACACCCATTGAATCATTATTTCATGCAAATTGGAGAAAACCACTTTTTATGGTGACTTGGGACGCGCAAGGCAAGGTTTCCTGTATGTGGCATAAAATATATGTTAAACGAATCAAGGCCCGACGCATCAGTAAACATTTCTAAGAGCATCTAGGGCGAAGTTTACAGCACATCGAACTGAGAGGTTGTATGAAATGACGTTCCGTTGGACAAAAGTGTGCGTTTTCTTTTATATTTCTTTCTGTGTTTAAACATGCATTATTTTGCGACATTTCTGTTCGCGTATTCGCTAGAGATGTGTGAGATTGTTTTTTTTTATTTATATTTGTGGGCGAAAAATCATTGACGCGCGCGTTTCTACCGAAGGTTATGAATCAGAATTGATAATGAATTAAATTAACCGGTACCAGGATAATGTATTTGGGAAAACCTTGTGGTTAATATATACATACATTTTATAACTAAATTCCTAAGTCCTGATTTAGTTTCTGCAGCCTATTGCTCTTTCCTGTTATGTTCTGTAAATAAATCGCTATCTTTTTGAGATGGAATTTACTCCTTGTATTTTAGTAAACAGAATAGAATTTAAATATTTATATAAATTTAAAAAAATTATTAATCATTCAAAAACGATATAAAACTTTCACGAAAATCGAGTTATTTGTTACTTAACTAGATGATTGATGCTGAACTGTTCCACGAACCCGACTGTAGTTAGTTAGTATGTATAATGGTCGTTGAACGAAAATAACAACTTGTAATCAGTGGATAAATGTCCACAAAAGATGCATAAACTTTTAACACTTATCTTGATTTAAATACGCGTTCCATCAGAATAGATGCATTTGATTTTGATTTTTAATATTATTGGCTAGGGAAAAAAGAGGTTGCCGAATAGGGAACATCGGCCCTAGAAGGCAAAACCACCAAGCATCAACCGGCATCAAATTCACCATCGACTTCTGCGTTACTCGATGTGCTCCACGTGAATGTAACAGCCTGGAATTTGCACATCATTTAGACCTGTACAGGGCTGCGCATCTGTAAGAGCGAGCATGTATGCGTCTTCATTTAAGAGTTTGCCGGTCACAATACGAAGAAAACTGAAAACAAAACTATTTGCCCCTTATAACACTGTGTCCAATCGATGGTTTTATTTCAAAGAACCCTCAGGGAAGGAGGCACAAAGAAAATGTAATATTTACATATTATAAGCTGCAACGACGTGTTCGTGTTCAGGCGTTTGATAAAAACAATACATATTTTGCTCCAGTCGCACCTCATATGAGTTTTCAATGGAGAAATCATGAATTTTGGTTGCTCCACACATGTATATATGAGAAAGTCATACAGGGCATATATCAATATTAGTATTTATAAATACATTACATAAAACTAGTATGGAACGATAATAATTGTATATTTATTCTTCTATAAATTTAAAATAATTGTCAAATAGATATGCATTTTTTAGTGTTCTGTGTGAATTTATATTTATATAATTATTGTAAAGTATTACTTTTACTCTTTTTTCATGGACCATTCAAACAGATAATACAGGTAAATAATTATTTTCACTATCATTGGTTTAATATCATTTAATAATAATTAAACTGTTATTAACAGGCATAAATTCATATCTTAACTATGAAGTATAACGCTAGTAAATTAGTCTGCAAACAGATTTTTTTAGAGTAGGTACATATATTTAAAATATTATTGTAACTTGTTCTCTGGTCGCGCTTCTATTTGTAAATCCGGTATTATATGTAAAAATTCGGATATGCGATACATGTATAATATTTTGTTCTTCTGCAGGAATGACAAATCAATTAACAAGATAATATTAAATTCACGTGGTATAATAGCTATTATAAAATGCAATGTTTATATGAAAACTGAAAGCCAATTCTACGTCATAATTATTATATGCAATATTTTACTAGCGTAAGGAAAATTTACAATGTGCAAATAAATAGCTGAAATCTTTTGGCGTTTTTCTTTTTATGGCCCACTTCATTAAGAGAACTTGAATCTGAATAATACGTACTGACATAAATAAACCATGTCGTTATACAAGTCGAATGTAGAAATCGTGTGCACTTATAACATAGATAAATGTTGATACCAATGTTCTCAATAATATTATACTAATTGCAAAACATACATTTATTTTTGTGCTAACAACATTCACAAAATAAATAGGTCCAAATTTAACTTCTTAAATATATATTTTAGTTCTCGCATTGAAGTGTAAATAATTATTATTCTTCAAGGATCTGCTATAAAAATTTAAATACATGTTATTATATGCTATTGCGCATATGTATCGAAAATATATATTCCTTAGCGAGTTGCAAAATTATTACAACTTTGATACCAAACATATAACAATATAAGGGCATGATTAGTGAATACCAAGCTCCGCTAAACATATTCTGATGTAAAATTATTACAAAATAGAATAAAAATCGTAGGTGTTAAAAATAATGTTCTAGATTACATCCAAACATGAATTAATCATAGCGCAACACTCAAGGCACATATACACTTTCATTTCATATTAGATAGGTCCACTGTTATCGCTTTGCTAGAGATATATGAATAATTTTAATTAATATAATAATCTTATTGGGTATATAAGCTTACTTATTAGACGAATTATCGACAGTCATATTGAGATAAGGAGTATAGCCAGAAGTACTGTGTTCAAAGAAAATTCACTCTCTTAATATAAAAGGTGATATTCACTTTTTCAAATAGTGTAATTCACCTTATCAAACTGCAAATGTTGACCATTTAAAACAGGGAGTATTCACTATTTGAAATCGTTTATAAGTGCTGCACAAACCACCGACGTAACCAAAAGCAGGCAAAAAGTCCGCAGCGGCTCTACAGGGAGAGAAAGTTTCTCGCGTCGCGCACCGCAGCACGCATCCGCGTATTCCCCACTCTTTCGGATCAGAGACCACCCCGATTCGGTTACATAGAACGTCAGATCTCAAGACTCGCTGCTTTTCCGCAATTTTGTTATCGTGGTTGCCCAATTGGCGAGAGGATTAACCCCGGAAAAATGACACTAACTGACCATGACCGTTCTAGTGGTTGTAATTCATACGATATAAAATTAAAAAACACCACGTTATGGGTGGTGAATCACTGAACATTTCCGTTTTTTATTCATGTCAAAACAATCGTAAATATGGGAATTTTTTAAAATTCGACAGTTTATCTCGATAACTATTAATTTTGCGCTGTATACATATCTAACGAAAAATGTTTGTTTTTATTGAAACTACATAACAGAATTTTTCCAAATTTTGTTGGGTTGAGTTTGACTTTTTTATTTAAACAATTGTTAATAACTTTTTAATGACTGCATGAAAAATAACCATTCAACATGGATTTTGTTAATATAAATGTAAATAATCAATCGTGAATCAACTAGGTGAATTATAGTCACTATGACGGTGTAGACAGTTCCTTTATGGAGGGTAATCCTCTCGCCTAGAATAAGTCGATCAAAACTTCCGTGTATTCACGTAAAAACGAAAAAAACTCATTCTGAAATTTGATATACCGATAAGAAAAAAGCTAAGCTTTACCTACTTCAAATAGAAAATCTTGTTTTGGAAATAATAGCTTCCAATTTATTTATAATGTTCCTAAATCATGATTGAATTCTGGGAATTTAATAAGTAAACTTCAACAATCTAATGAGCAAATGTCGGAAATGTAGCATTCTAAAGCCTTAAATAAGGTACAATAACATAATTTTATTTATTGTTGATGATATTATTGTTTAGATACAAAAACTAAACAAAATGTATTTTTCCCATGAAACGCGATTTCTATAAAAATATAAAAAGTTTTCAATAGACATTTTTTACGCGGGGTTTTCACGGTCGCCGAAAGTGTAACAACGGTTTCGTAAAGGGAAACCTCGACCCCTCCTCCCCTCCACCCATTTTACGCTGATTGGGTGAAAGGAAAAACTGGTGAAAATTTGGAATTATTAAATAAATAAATATTTCATTTATTGAATATTGCATCGACAGATTGGTTATTATTTACACTTCGTCGATAAAATTACACAAGGGCCACAAACAAAAATGTATACAGTTTTTTGAGCGGTGCATGGTTACTGGTATTTATTGTGACTCGCTATACGAATATATAATAAAAAATACGGGTTTCCCCACTCGTTTTAGAGATAACCTCAAAAAAAACCTTTAAAAAATCAATTTTTATAGCGTTAAAGACTTTTCTCAAATTTAGACCGCATTATTCTTATGTATTTTGACTCGCAAAATATGAATCTACAATCAAAAATGGGGTTTCCACACTTGTTTTTTACATAACCTCAAAAAACCTATAAAAAATCATTTTTGGACAACAGACTTTGAAAGTGTTGACTTTGCTCATATGTAGACCACATTGATCTAATGTATTTCACCCGTAGAATATGAAACTGCAAAAAAAAATGGGTGTTTCCCTGGTCGTTTTAGAGATGACCTCAAACAACCTTTAAAAAATCATATTTTATAGTTATAAAAGGTTCAAAACGGAACAATATGACTTTTCTCAAGTTCAGACCATATTATTCTTATATATTGTTACCCACTGATTACGAGTCTATAATAAAAAATCGTAGCTTCCCCGCCCATTTTGGAGAAAACTTGAAACTAACAAATGATGAATAAAAACCGCAAAAAACCGAATCTATCATGCGGTGTTACTTAATATTTCATGAACAAGTTTGAATTTATCGATATTCCGATATATCGATATTAAATTGATTTTCTCTCGAAAACGCGTTTCTCATCAAAAGACCTATGTAAAGGATTTCTATATCTCTTTTTGCCTTTTTCTTCGGTCTCGGTTTTCATGATCCGCCATCATATTCACGCTCCGGTTTCATTGCCATATACGTTCAAATTCCTTTAAATCTTGATGAAATCTTTTACCTTGCTCTTCACTAAAATCTCCAAGGTTTTGCGGGAATTCATCAAGGTGCGAATCAAGAAAGTGAAGCTTCAAATTCATTAAGGTAGTTAGACCCCAGAATATTATATGTTGACAAAAAATATTTAATAACGTTCGGAAGAAATTAATTTTCATTATTAATAATATTGTTGAAAAGTGAAAGCATTATTCTTAATTAAAAAAAAATTGAAATGTGACAAAATAATTTGTTAAGCCACTTTTGTTATTTTTTCAAATTTTTTCTTCTCCGCTGTTAAGAATTTTTTAAAAATGAATGGATTTTAAAGAATGACGGCTTATTTTTTCGAGAAAAAGATTCTCTAAAACTTTACCGTAGGTATTTTGAAATTTCCGAAGCCAACGATAAATTATCTCTATTTATTTTAAAAAAGAACTGCTACTTTTAACGAATTTTGAGTAACTTTCGTGAGCAGACAAAGAATCTTAAAAAAATTATGCGGTAAAGTTAAAGAGAATCTTTTCCTCAAAAAAATAAGCCTTCATTTGTTGAAATCCGTTCATTTTTACAAAATTCTTAACAGCGGAGAAGAAAAAATTTGAATCAATAACAAAAGTGGCTTAACAAATTATTTTTGCACAATTCAATTTGTTGTCAAGAAGATTAATGCTTTCACGTTTCAACAATATTATTAATAAAAAAAATTAAACTCTTGGAAACATTATTAAATATTTTTCGCCAACCTACGATATTCTGGGGTCTAACCACCTTAAGCAACCTAAGTTTTTGAAGTTTTCCATCATATTTTTTACGATGCTTCTATAGTTTTCATCCTTGTTATTTCCCAACAATTTAGTGCGACACTTGAAGCTCAGCCGGGCTGCTTTCTCTGTATCATTCATTTTTTTTGACAAACTCTTCATCTTTAAACAGTTTGCGAAAAAAGATCCCTTCCTTTAATTTAACTGTAGTTATATATGGAAAGACACTTTCACTACACTTTCTTTCTTCGCACCTTCATGAATTTCTGTAAAACGTTAGAGATTTGAGTGAAGAGCAAGATTTGATTAAGATTTGCAAGAATTTGAAAGTAAATTGCAAGGAATTTGAGGCGTTTTTAAGATAACGCAGGACTATTACTTTATACTCAAACGTAAAATACAACAAAAAGACAATAAGCGAAGTATAAAGTATTATTTACAAACACGGAAAGAAGCAGACAATACTGAGTACTGTTTGGAAAGCACTGGTTACTACCGGCCACCTACGATTCTCCCGTTTTCTATCTTTCGGGCTCGGTTGTGCTTAAACTATACATTTTAGAATACAAGAAAGGTTTAGTGGATTTTTGCCGTATCTTGCACTGTTTTTGATACGGAAGCGATAGAATGAAAAACAACCAATTTTCAGAATATGGCGGCGGACGCCCAATCGTTGATTTTGATTCTATTGCTTCCGTATCGAAAACGGTTCAAGATTCGGTAAAAATTCACTAAACCTTTTTCGAGAGGAGGAAAGGAGGAGGGCCCCTAAGGCCTATATTTCGTCCCCTTGGGATTTTCATTTAAACAGTTGAAAACTTTTTCTTAAGGTAGAAAAAGTAAGTTTTTATTGATTTTAGGTGAACGGGGGTGTTTTGGTCAAATTAACCCTTAGATTTTAGGGGTATTTTTCAAAAAGAGTGTCAAAAATATATGCAAAAAACATTGTTAAATTGTTGGGCAATTGGCTTGAAAATCATTACTCGGAGGTTTTCGGGGTCGCTGATTACGATTCCGATGATAGTTTTTCAAAATTCAAAATGGCGGATCCAATATGGCGGACGAATAATACGGTATACTTTTTAAAATCTGATCACAGATTCGTAATCAGCAACCCCGAAAACCCCCGAGTAACGATTTTCAAACCAACTTCATAAGATTTTAAAAAAGTCGTCCGCCATATTGGATCCGCCATTTTGAATTTTGAAAAACTATCATCGGATTCGCAATCTGCGACCCCGAAAACCCCGAGTAACTATTTTCAAGCCAACTGCATAAGATTTTTAAAAAGTCGTCGCCATATTGGATCCGCCATTTTGAATTTTGAAAAACTATCATCGGATTCGTAATCAGCGACTCCGAAAACCCTCGAATAACGATTTTCAAGCCAATTGCCCAACAATTTAACAACGTTTTTTGCATATATTTTTGACACTCTTTTTGAAAAATACCCCTAAAATCTAAGGGTTAATTTGACCAAAACACCCCCGTTTCACTTAAAATCAATAAAAACTTACTTTTTCTACCTTAAGAAAAAGTTTTCAACCGTTTAAATCAAAATCCCAAGGACAGTAGCCAGTTTTTTCCAGACAGCACTCAGTACTCTCTGCTTCTTTCCATGTACGTCGTTTGACAACACATGCGTACCAACGCGTATACCAAGCAGTCACAGCAGTAGACATCATAGATAAGCGTCACTCGGACAAATTAATCCGAGCTGGATTCGTGGATCAGCTTTTATACCCCGAGAAGTACCACTTCGATTCGGAAAGGGACAACGACCCGCGGGAACCTAGCGGGCGTAGCGCGTAGAAATTTGTCGCAGAGGTTTTCAAGATTCCGGAATTTCATTGCGAAGATGTAAATGTGACCTCTGACTTTTTAAAGGTTTTTTGAGGTTACCTGTAAAGTATAGAGTGGGGAAACCGCCATTATTTATTGCAGATTCGTGTTCAGCGGGTCAAAATACATCCTACAAACCAAGCGCCATTCAAAAAACAGTATACTTTTTTTGTGGGCCTGTGTTATTTGTCGAATCCAATAAAAAATTATTTACGAAAATTTAAGCTCGACTGGCACGTTTTTGGGCAATGTTAGTAATAATAACAATGTGATTACATCGAAATATGAATGACAAATATATTTCGTAATTGAAAGTTGGACGTTATTTTGAAAATCGTTCATATATACATACATAAGGAAAATACGACAAAACGAAACGCAGAGATCTCAGATATTACCTATTTTTTGGATTCCTGAATAAAATGAAACAACAACTTCTCACGTGGAAAAAAAACTCAACACAAAATATGATCAATAAACTTCTTAAAATACCGAAATCACTTTTCTATGCGCTTCGAAAATGTATATAATACACATTTTGAGGAACGCAATTGGGTTTAAGAAATTATCCAATTTGAACGCTCACACACAAACTGGTCATAATTTATATTTCGTAATTTATTTTGATTTGTTAATATTCTATTGTAGTTATTTCCTTAAAGAGGATGTTAGAGAACCGGGGAGCTAACAAAACTTTCCAGATCAATGTTTTAAGAAAGAGAATGGTACTGTCCGCTTATTACTCTTGCGGTAATGTCTTGTGTGCTTGTATTCGCTGTCTGCAGACTATTTAGATCTGTCAGTGTGGTTTTTCAGGGGCTTTTATTGGAAACTGCAAAATGTTCACTACATTTATAAAACCCAGGCATAATTCACTTGAACGAGTTATTAACGTAAATGGTATAGTCGGCAAAGCCTATGGATAGGCAAGATAAATTAACGAAGCTTCTTATCCTCATTTTAAACATAACAGATACTTATAGTTACATTTTAAGTACACCTCGTTTTTAACATATATACGTATGTACATTTTATACATGTTCCACATAATATGTATAATACGCGTAAAATATTTACATATTCTTTTCTTCAATGCAATATTCAAGCAGAGTACATATACGTATTTCTAAAAATGGTAGTATGAAATAAGGATTAGAATAACGAAACAAAAATCTTTTTATAGAAAATAGGATAGAACCAATTTTTTTGTGATAATTCATAATTGATATTTTCTGACAAGGTTGTCCAAACACCAGTTGCAACCGCTGTGAGCAAATGTGAGAAAAGTCACTATGCATGTCACTAGCATGACCTGCAATAAGGAACTTACAAAGGGTTGAACGGCAGATCTTTCTGGCGTTCTGATATCGTCGCTGATCTTTTATCGTGCTAAATATCTACTAGGGTGAACTTGTCTAACATTTTTACACACAAAAGTTTCACAGTATTAATCGGAAGCATTTTATTCAACAAGTCAAATTTAAGAGACAAATCTAGCTCGGCAATTCTAATAATCGACTAATATTTTATTAGGTACTCATGCAGCCTTGACACTCCCGTTCACAGCTTAGAATTAAACAAAACTTAAATTTAAACTTTCAAACATTTGTTTCACAAAGGTATGCCTTCATGACTTCCCGCTAAAAAAAAAGACTTCGTGAACAACGTCGTAAATGACAAGTTCAATTATATAGGAATTTGGGAGCCTAAGCGAAGTCGCCAATGTCATCGTAAATAAAAATTTAATGTTTTTAAAAATATTTTTTTATTATATATATGAATCTGTTTTTAACTTGTTTACTACTCTACCTTGATTTTTCTAAATAGATTTCCTCCGATGACAGATCATATATCAACTCGAATTAGAAGTATTGCACTTTTTTTAAAATAAATTTTAAATATTTTGTTAAGATGGTAAATTTGAAAATTTTGGATTTATTTCTTAATTTTCGAATAAAATGACGACCAGTAAAACGGCAAAATTCAATGCGCCGGGATTTGAACCCGGAATATTTCGACTCCTGGTCGAATGTTCGACCAATTCGCATCATTAATTTCGATATCTTGAAACCATCCAATTATAATCTGGTCATGCGACACATTATTACGCCTTTGTAGGCAAGGCACGGATTTCAAATAGAATTAAATATCTTGTGTGGTTCTCATTTATTTCGAAAATCAGAAAACAATTAATTCTTATTTTTTTTCCATCGTTGCCATCTTAAAATATATGGAAACGTTTTTAGACCGACAATTCGAGCAGTTAGGTACTGTCATTGGAGGAAATTTAGTTAGAATAATTAAAATAATGTTGCAAAATGAACATCTATGTTTCTTCGTAATAAATCAGAAAAACCATATTTATTTATATTAATAATTTATATAAATATATATAAGCACATTTTGAGTGTCGACAATGCTCATCACAGTACCGTTCGGAAATACCATGAGAAACATTCCATTTAAACTTTCATGAGTTAATACATTTTACTAAGGTACTTGTATAAAAACACGAGATGAACGTTGAACCGATTCGTTTGAAATTTCGGACTTCTTTTATCGACATGGACGCGCGCACAAATATATAATTTTCTCTTTTATTTGAATTAACTTTTTATTTGAAATTTTCATTGATCATTGAACTACGATTGATATCAAACAATTTCTTTACATAATCATTATCAAAACTTCTTCATCTCCCAAAAAGAGTATATAATGTACTATGAGAAATCAAAAGGATAAGTGAATGTACGTTTGAAATACGGTATTAAGTTCATATATAAATAACAATATATATTTTTTAAATTAAATTTCTTTTACCAGGTCATTACGACGATGTTTAGGAAGTCATCAACGACGTCGAATCCACATCCAAATTCCTACGTACATGGTGAGAATATAATGAAAATGATGACAAAACCGGACATCGAAACGAAATGAAAATTTGTATGCCTTTTGGGCAATAAAATCCGCAAAGACCGAAATTGTAGCTGATCATTTTCTCAAAGTATACTAAAATACATATGTTTTGTTTCCAGCGTTTCATTGAAATTAACGTTGTCAAAAATGAATTAATTTCGTTTAAAAAAGTAGTTTTAATGCTCTTAATATTACATCTCAGGAATGAGAAATTCACCATATTGATGTAATAATAATTTTGTTTGCAATTTATATCTTTAAACGGTTTACTTAATAAAATTACATCTTGAATTCTCATATACTCATTATTTTTATGAGTTACAGTTAATAGTTTTTTCAAAATATATATGTGTATATTTTGGTATACCATATTGGTATTAGGGTGTACAAAAAAACACAAAATTAAGTGTTCCGATTCGCTGGGGTGCGGAAAAGTTGTGGTCCCCCATAAAATGAAAGGGCCCGAATGTTAAACCCGATCGGATAATATTTACTATCCCCTCCGAGTACGTGAATGCTCGAAATTTGCATGAAAATTGATTTGTAGAGAGTACTGG
The DNA here is from genome assembly GCA_030407085.1 of Trichopria drosophilae. Lineage (NCBI taxonomy): Eukaryota > Metazoa > Arthropoda > Insecta > Hymenoptera > Diapriidae > Trichopria > Trichopria drosophilae. The sequence continues at coordinate 48,491,663 of CM059586.1, forward strand.
TATATTCTATCCTATTTATGAGTATACTTAGTCTTTAAAATACTATTTAACACTGTCCAAGTTGTCAACAAAGAGATATATCTTTACGGAAAAGGAGAGGTATCTTCTGTGTTATTGTTGAAAAAATTAAAATGGTAAATTTTTGTTTCATTTTACGAATGGAATGTACGGAGTAAGAAAATGTGTATCAGTCAAATTTGACGACTCAGATACTGACACAAGTGAATTAGATAATGAGTTTGAATCGAGAAATAAAAAGAAGTCAGTAAAACAAATGTGAGTTAGTCTCTCGAATACGGCCTTGATTAATTACCGATGTGGTGTATTCTGTAGAGTAACGGCAGCAATTGCCACTGCTGTATTAAAAGACGTGGCTATGATTACGAATGAGAATTCGTCTTTTGTCATTGACACGTCAAAAATTCACTGAAGGAAATCCGGAGTTATAAATTCTTTGCAGAAATTGAACAGTGACTTGGTTGATATTCAAGGTTTGTATTTTGACGGTCGGAAAGGCAAAACAATAGTTTAAGTAAAAGAAGGTGCTAAATTTTACAGAAGAACACAAATGGAAGAACATATTTCTTTATTACAAGAACGTGGATCTACTTACGTAGGGCATCTGTGTCCATCCCGTGGCTCTACGATTAACATTGTTAATAGCATCTTTTTAGTTTCTGACGCAGAGAGGAAGTACGGAATACCTAAATATATTAGGTTATGATGGTACTAACGTCAATTTGGGGAGCAAGGTGGTGTAATTCGTTTAATGGAGGAGAGATTGGGCAGACCATTGTAATTGATTATTATTGTTTTCCTGCACTTCAACGAATTGAACAGAAAACAGTTAACTAACTGCGAATGCCTTCCTGTCTGTAAGATTGAAAAAATAACTATTAACTTACCTGTACTCAACTCGAGGGAACTCAGTAAAGATCAAAAGTTTCTTTACGACATATCACAGGCTATTGGTTGTGGCAGTTGCCCTGAAGACCTTGCGAAGAACCCCGATCAGTTAGCACACTCCAAATGGTTAACTGCGACAATCAGAATACTGCGATTGTACGTTGGTACTTTAGCCGTCTGCAAACCTCAAAGTATTGATAAAAATGAGTGGCTCATGTATCGATGGAAGTAAACTTCTTTGGGAAACAATCCAAAAAACAAAATACTTACCAAATAGGTATAGTAACATCAATAATCCTGTGATTCAACATAATGCATATTTCGCCTATCCAGAAAACATAACGTTAACAATTCTGGCAGATGAAAGCAGCTAAGCAAAGCAGATAGCCGTTACTAACATTTTAAATGCAAGGCACCGTACACAAAACGAAGGCACATCGGCGCCTCGCATTGTGCTCGTATCGTCGATAAACTTCAATGCCAAAACATGTGCACAGATGGTAAACTGGTCTTCAAATCCCTCGGTCGACCCGCTAGTTTTGCGCAACATTCCGAATAAGACTATTCAGTCATGTATTGACGATAACTCTAAAATAATGGCATTAATCGGCGACTTTCCATGTCATACACAAGCGGTTGAACGATCTGTGAAGCTGGTCGCAAAGGTCGCTAAGAAAGTTTGTGGACGTGATGTCTACAAAAAACGAAACATTGCAGTCAAGACGAATAATGCCATAATTTATTGCAAATTATCAATTCAATGGTTTGAGTGACGAAGAATCGGGCTAAGGTGAGAAATTTTTAATCGTCTGTGGTGGGATGATTGGGACGGGTTAGAGTGGAACTCGACGTGCAGCCACCTTCTCATAGTGGGTTCTGAGCCGCTTTTCTTTATCATTTTATGGCGTAAAACGGGCGAAGAGCTGCACATAAAGCTAATAACAGAGAGATAAAGCTTCTGACTTTTGATGGACTGATACACATTTTCTTATTTCGCAAATTCCATTCGTAAAATTAAACAAAAATTTACCATTTTCAACTTTTTAAACAATAATGCAGAAGATACCTCTCCTTTTCCGTATAGATATATCTTTTTGTTGACAACTGAGACAGTGCGAAATAGTATTGTGATGAAGCTTTTAGATCAAGTATGCTCATAAATAGGATAGAATATACCAGTACCCTCGACAAATCAATTTTTATGCAAATTTCGAGCATTCAAGTACTCAACGAGGATAGTAAATATTATCCGATCGGGTTCAACATTCCGGCCCTTTCATTTTATGGGGGACCACAACTTTTCCGCACCTCGTCGTATCCGAACTCTTAATTTATAATACGGTCAGACTGTAAACCATCTTAGTGGTGCTGTGTCTCGTCTTTTGCTTATACATATTTGGTTACTAAGTAAGTTTTCTGATGTATATATTGTATTCTTGATATAAGCAATAAAACCGATTATTGTTATTATTATTGGGGCCCCTGTACCGCCTGGTGTAAGACGTTCTGGCGATACGCTAAGGTATTGATGACCCCATCCTGGCATGCGAAGATAAAACCCTCGGCCTCGGATTTCAAGCCGGCTGATCTTAAGAACGAGAAGGTCCTCTCTGCCGACAAGCCAAGTTCTTGGACATTTCGAAAGAATTCTCCTAGCAATGGCTTTTTGATATGCCTTCCCTCCAACATACGGAGTTGTTCCTTCCGTATGTTAGCCCTGAGACGCACTGGGCACAGATTGATGACTGATTCAGCTCCCTGTGCACCACTAAGTCCTACGTTGAAAACCAGACCGAGGTTTCGCGCTGCTCGTTCAGCCGCGTTGTACAAAAAAAAACGCCCCCTTCTCCTGAATTTCATGCTGATGAACTAGCATCATCAGGGGATCCTCCGTTCGATTAATGACGTCGCAAGCTGTCTCGAGGAGCAATCGGTCATGCATACACTCCAGGCTTAAAAGGCCACGACCTCCCATATTTCGGGGCAAATACAGTCGTTCCACGGAAGATCTTGGATGCAAACTGCGTTGCATACAAATCATCTTCCGTGTGCTTCGGCCAAGACCCCTTAGCTCGCCAACATTCCACTTCAGTGCTCCAAATGAATAGAGCACTGGAGGTCAATACTGATGACCAGATCTGACGGAGAATGCCCCGGTATTTCTTAATGATGGTGGTTTTAGCAGCCTGCACATCCTGGACATGCCTTTGAGGTACGCCCAGGTATGTGTAGGCTTCTTCGGCGCTAAGGTGGCGGATGATATTTCCGTTGACGAGCTCCATATCGTTGTTATGGGAGCCTGACCTTCCTCTGTGCAAATGAACGACTGCACACTTGTCCAATCCGAATTCCATGCCGATATCTCTCGAGTATGTGAGGGCGATTTTCAGAGATCGATGTAATTGATCCTCGCCTGTTGCGTATAATTTAAGATCATCCATATATAAAAGATGGGTGATCTTATGTACACGTTCACCAGGCGGTCCACACATGTACCCTTGAGATTTCCGGAGAGCAATGGATAGAGGCAATAGTGAGATGCAGAAGAGCAGAGGACTCAGAGAATCCCCCTGATAGACACCTCTTTGGAATTGAACCAGTCTATACATGGTTCGACGCTTGCCCGATGTCATGACAAAGCGTGTTTTCCAAAGAGGCATCAGGTCTTCTACAATTCTCACTATGTTTGGGTGGACTTGGAGGCGTTTGAGCAACAAGCTTAAAAACTCGTGCGATGTTGAGTCATACGCCTTCATGTAATCCAGCCAGGCTATTGACAGGTTACGCTTGTACTGGACTGCGTCCTGACAAACACACCTGTCGATAAGCAAGTTGTCCTTGCAGCCGGATACACCCATTTTGCAGCCTCGTTGTTCTACTATCCGTTGCCACATCGGTTTCACGGATTTCTCAATACGTTCGTTCAAGATGTTAGTAAACAATTTGTAGAACGTATTGAGACACGTGATCGGTCTATGGTTTCTCGGATCGGAAAAGTCTCCCGATTTTGGGATCAGTGTCATTCGGCCCTCCACCAGCCAGTGCGGAATGGGTTGGTCTCCATTTATATAAGAGGTGAATATTCGGGCTAGGTGTTGATGGACAGAAGTGAACTTCTTCCACCAATAGTTGTTAATTCCATCCCAGCCCGGCGAGGAGAAATTCCTCGCTCTTGTGATGGCATTTTTCAACTCTAATGCACTGACTGGTGGGCAATCTTCACTTTCAGTTGAGTTTCAATTGAGACATGCGTTTTGTAATCAGCCGACTCCCCGATATCTGTGTCAGATTTCGGCACAATTGACTTGCCACAGGTCGCAGTCATCTGGAAGAGCATCCAGAAGTAGGCTATTTGCTCTGTCTATTTCTCGTTGTTTAGGCCAAATTTTCGTTGTCAAATTTTGCCTAAACACGAGTGTCGTGCTTTCATAATGTGGAGCATCTCTCCCAACACCGCGTACTGGCTCAGTTGTTATTGCCCGCACATCCGGTACCGGTTGACAGCTGAGAACAACGAAACCTATCCGCCTCAGATAGGCCACATAATCTCTCAGTTGTTGTTGAGAAAAGCGATCTGCCAGTTCGGGATGCATTACTACGAACCGACTATGCATTCGCGCCATGTAGCCTCTCTGTTGCGGACAGCTCTCCTCGTAGAAGCGCATTAGATCTTGCCTGAGATCCTCCGTCCACTGAAATCGTCCGTGGGCATTATATTGTTGTTATTGTTGTTGTTATTGTTATTATTATTATTATTTCAATAATAACTTTAACAACAACATTCGTTCCTTATGTCGCTCAGTCTGTAGGAAAAGTGAGAATTTTTGCTCAAATCTCTATCTAATCTTTGGGTTGGAGCCGATGAACTATTTGATATTATTAAAAAAGAGCGAAATTTTATTGGAAATTATTCTGAAAGCGGTTTTTACTGAAAAACAAGCCACGTTTAGTAGTGTATACGTGTTACAAATGCTGTGCGCTGTACGTATGAAAACGTTAAACTTTTATTTGAATTGATTAAACTGAACAATATTTTGTTTAAATTGGTTCCCGACTTCAAACTTATTCTTATAAGTAATGACATGCTAACGGATAATTTGATATTTCCTTGCCCTTTTTTTTATAACACTACAGGACTTAAAAGATCTATTAGATCTTAAAGGAATTATGCGCAAAGTTTATCAGGTAATAATGAATATATAGGTTTGAAAATATACGGAAATTTACCGAGAGACTGTACTAAATTTCTTTGGGTGAAAACAAGAAATTGGCGAAGGCATCTAACAGTACAATAAACCCGCCACTTTTTGATAAAAATGATGATACCTATGTCCTGGAGAAGTCTTTCCTTCATGAGGTTCACATATTACAGGGGTTTATGAAGCATTACTTTTGGAGTGGCTTGGTGCCTCTAATTGGCACTAATCTAAAGCACTCCTCTGGCCGAAGAAACTGAAGGTTGTTCAGAGAAATTATGAAGGCGAGATTTTTGCAGACAATACCTGCCGAAAGCTATTAAAAGAAACGGACATACTTTTCGATTCTGAGATTACGAGAATGTCGATCGTCTGTCTTTACTGTCTATTGCCTTTGCAATTACGGCAACGGATAATATTGTCACTTGTTGCTTTTCAGTTAAAGAAATAAATCCCAGTATAGATATGGATAAACATATTATAGAATTACGAACGGCCGTGCGTCGTACTGACGAAGTTTCAGAAACATTGAAAATCCATGTAGCTTTGGCGCATATAAAACAGTGTATTTATTTTGTTGGAAAAAATGACTGGGTACATGGTTTGAGCAGGCAAGAGAATCGATACACCACGAATTTTTGAAATTTTGGGGAAGATATAAGATGAACATAATTTAGTACCCCCTGTACTTATCACGGCTTAAAGAAGTTGAATTTTCCTCGAGTCATATTCAATTTTCTCTTTTAATTTATACTCATGCTTATTATGTTTACAACTTAAAGAGTATTTTTTTAATCTAAAAAATAAATAAAGCAAACAAATTGAAAATATATATATATATACTGTTGATCCTGGGGGCAAGTAGAGCAAAATTATTAAAGTTAAAGCAATAAAAATGTATTTTATACACGTAATTCGCAACATCGTTTACTACGTCGTTTGCGACTTTATATGTACAGTCAATTACGACATTCTCATTTTTTAAAACTTATGTTATCCCACGATTATAAAAGTAACATCACCTAAATTTCTGGAAAAAATATTTTATATATACAAAATTCATTACATTGTTACATTTTTTATATAACAGCTTTCTATTTCTTTCCTTTTATATGTATTTTTCTATGTAGCTACAGTTTGAACTTTTGAATAATTAAAATTATGTCCTATTTCTATTCTGTTTAGTAAGTGCATTGTCATTAATATTATATTTATGTTCTGAGTTTCTACTTTTTAAAAACCAAATAGTTTCGCCGATATATGGGTGAATATCACGAAGTTGGGAAAATATAGTACGGTTTAAGAAAAAAATTACTATGATAAATTAACGCAAATAATGTTTTTTCCGCATATTACAACCAGTATCAAATTTTCGACAACAGGCAGTCTGTACAAACACCTTCTGGCGTGCGCTTACCAAAATGGAGTTTACATATATAGTTATCAACAACGTTCTAAATATATTCTAAATATAAAATAAAACCACAATAATTTACCTATTATATAATTTATCAATATTAATTTTCATAAGTAATAAAAAATGTTTATGCGATGTGAAATAATTCAGGAAAATGTTTAATAAATATTTTTTAAGGCTTTTGAGACAGTTTCATGGTAGATTCAATTCATTTAAAAATGTTTGTGGGGGTTTTCGAGGTTACTGATTATGAATTTCACGTCAGAATTTGGAAATTCTAAATGGCGGATCCACTCTGGCGGATCACAATCAAACACAACTAAATTAAAAAGAAACTATCATTAGAGGGTTTCTAAGGTAGTAGATTCCGAATATAATTTTAGCAAATTATGACAAATTAAAATTTGAAATATGAATTAAATGAAATTAAACAAGTTACCGTTTTGTTAAACCAAGAATTTTTTCACTTCTAAAATTGTTTAGGTTCAAGCTTATTCAATCTCCTCAACATAGATGTTTCAAATTTCAAAATATAAAATTTTGAACAAATGTAGAACTTTTCACAATTTCGATGAAATTTAAGTACTAAATTTTATTTTATTTTGTTTGCACGCGTAGTTTACGTTGTTTAGGAATACATTATAAATTAATTTTTTCGATAACCTATTAGAATGTAATTTTTGTTTATTTTTCGTAACTAGGTTTAATATTTTAATACTTATTTTAAGAATATATAAAAAATGTTTTCATACGTTAGAATTTATGATTAAATAAATTTTCTTGCTTTGGGATGTTAAAATCAATTTCATAGGCTTAGGAGAAGATTGATACCAATCTGCTTTTAATATCCGACAGAAACGTGCTATTTGGCAGGATAACGCGTGAAGAGAGCCAATGGCATTTGATTCTGTATACTTAATAATTTAAAATGGAAAAGCTTTAAGTATAAATATCGAATCTGAACTAAATTTTACAGACATTAAGTTAGCATATTTGTTTTCCAGTTAGAATAATCACGAAAGTAAGCTTACGTTATACCTAAATAAACAGGAATAAATATTTTTCGAATTTATATATAAATTTATTACCGGTATTTAAAATACAGTAAAACATGACATATTTAAAAATAATTATTACAGCACAAGTACACTCTACAGATAGGAAAATAAGTAGCAGATGACATGTACTCCTGGGGACATTTAATCAGAAAATACACGTAACCAAAGTTGAGAAATCGAGACAAGAGGCATAAGACAGGATGACATTTTCGCATATTCAATTGCATTCATACGGTTATGAATAATGTTGTGAGCTGTTAGCTCATAAGGAAAGAGACGTAATACTAAACGCTATGAGATTCCATCATTATTATTAATCATATCACTACTAGCATAATTGAGTAATATGCCGAGGACATGAATTATGCAAATTTTTTATTGTCACCTATATACAATCACAAAAATAGAAACACAGGTGCACTGCAGAGTTAGTAATGGGTTTTTAAAAAAAAAATTGCTAAAGAGTTGAATTTCGAATTATTTTTTCATTGCATATACTTTGACCCACAGTTTGATGGGTATTTGCTGAAATGCTGATTGCTTTATATTTTTTTTCAATAATTTCAAACATTTCAATAATTAGCTAACTTTTACTGCAGTAAAACAAGTCTATAGAAAATTACTCTCGATGTAAAGCTGATTAGACATAATAATGTTTTTTTCTGAACTCTTTGGTACTAAATAAGCAGACAGCCCGATAGATACCTTAATTTTACCCCACTCACCATATAAAGTATAAATTGGTGTCGTGTACAGTCCAATACATAGGGGTTTTAGTTAGAATAAATTTACGAAGAAAAATTGTAATTTGTTTTAAAAATACCAATGAAAGAAAAATACAGAAATAATTAAACGATAAATTTCATTAAGGAAACGTCTATATTTTATGTGTAGGGCGAATTTTAATAGGAAATGTTGCTTTGATACATCTCGCGCGTAGGTATATCTTTTATTTGTCGTGTCAGAAAGGATTGTTGAGCGTTCGTTAAAAACCATTCATAATTCGAAGCCATTCTTTTACTACATTTCTGGCGTTTCTGAAGTGCGTTAAAATGTTTATCTTTAAACTCGTAAAATGTTTGTTTTCGTAAAGTTTTTAAAATTGTCAAACCTCCAAGCGGGATATTATGAATGGAACAGCATGTAATGTCTTGTGTGCAACGAAACAACGCGTGGGTATCGAAGAAATAAATTCTGTAATGAGAAGATCTCATCCATACGTTAAAGGTTTAACCAACAATATTTCGAAAAATGTTAAAAGAAATCTTATCGTGTGGTAAAGAAATTGATCAATACCCATATAGGTGGAATTAAACTTTGTTATATATTATACAATTTCAACAAGAGCTACACAATTTACGTGACCCAGTGAGCTTTTTGTGATTGTCTATATATCGGAGTAACGGGTAGGTCATTCAAAACTTATTACACATAAAATAGAAATAGGATACAATGCTTATTATTTAAAAATAAAGAATTTACCTATTGGAAAAATTCGTATAAAAGGTAATAAATAGAAAAGTATTAGCTATATCAAAAAATGTAATAACGCAGTAACAGAAACACGCTTCGGTAAGAAATATGGCCATTTTTAAAACGGAAATATGCCATTACTGCATAAAAATGGATTATATATTCAGATATATTTAATGTCCTGCTAATAGACTTACTTGTGTAGAACAGATTTTAACAATAACTGTCTTAAAGCGTTTTCATATAGGCCCATAGCGCTACATTGACGAAGCAGCAAAAAGCAGAGTTATACAAATTAATTATGACCCATTCCACGTGGAGCGGATCAGCCATGCAATTTCAGAAATGGCTAAAAATTTCCATAGCACTAGTTATATATACATCTAATAGATAATTAATAAACCGTTTTATACGTTGTTATTAAATCTTTTATTATTTTTGTAAATTGTGCATAAAAACAAGAAACGTATTTCGTTTACTTTACGAAAGAATGTGGTACAAAATTTTGAACGCGGGTAGGCTCAGCAATCAGTACGGTCAGTACAAATTTCATTGAAATCAAGCGAAGAAATATCGGGAATAAATTTCATTAAATAAATTCAGTACAAGTTGTATTTTAGAATTTGCTTAATGTGGATATAATGGTGTATCGAAAAACAAAAAATTAAGATTTCGGATTGGGCGCCCTGCGGAAAATAGTCGCCCATAAAAGGAAAGAGCCCGACATTAGAAGATGATCGCACAATATTTACTATTCCCGCCAAGTATTTCAATGCTCGAAAGAGCCTTTGTAAGCCCCATGCAAAAAATGCCCGTTTTTCGTACCTCGAATATTGAAACTTTTTTTATGCCAATTGGTTACATATGATGACCCAATATTCCCTGCTTTGCAAGAAATTTAGGGAGTAATGGTATCTAGCCTATACATAAGCATGCAGATTCTACTGGTATAAGCAAACACTTTTTGCATGATATTTATACAAAGTATCAGATCAAAAGGATTGGAGAGTTAATAAAAGGAACGAAAGTTCAAACAATTTGGATATTACAGCCGTTGACAAAACATGTGGTTTATGACCTCAATTTAACATTTCAATATTTGGAATTTTGGTCAGCGTTTCCGAAATACTTTATCAGTTTAAAATTTTTGGTATGTACTTTAAATTTTTAAATTTAATTTTCGAGTCGCGGAATTTTTTGTAATTTAGGTTTCAGTAGAAAATTTCTTTATTTCTCATTTCGTTGTTTCTTAATTCTAATTACAACATTATTTAGATTTTCAGTTTATCACTGAAAGCTGATCTGTGATATATAGGGGAGAGTAGCTAGTTGTGAGACGGGTTTTGTTTTTTAAATATACCTCTCAGTGTGTAAGCAGAATTTGAAAATAATAAGTAATATTTGAAAGTATATTATATAAGCAATGTTTATTAATTTTTTTTTTTTAGGTCAATGAGAAAAGTAATTATTGCCAATTTTCAAAAACATTCACAAAAATTTATAGCCAGTTGTGAGACGGTCAAAAAAAATTACTAAAATTCGAAAAATATTTAACATAACCACCTGTAATATAAATAAAACATTATTTTAATATATTTTAAAGGCCTTCAGTCATCCAGATCGCTGTCACAATGAATGCAGGTGAAATAGCTTGTGCGCATGTTTGCACATTTTAAATGGACTGGCCTCTCACATGAATTGCACTTAATGCAATTGAAAGCTGTCAAATTCTTCGGCAACAAGTTTAAGCATATGATACAAAAATCCGGATCATCATCATCGTCATCGTCATCAATCGATCGAGGAGAAATTCTTGTTTTTGAACGCTTAGTAGGGTTGTGGAGCTTTTTTCGGCGTCTTTCTATTCGTTGCACTCCTTTTTTTTAAGGCTTCCTTATTCGTTGCCGCTGCTGCCTTTTTTGCTGCTATTGCTTCTTTTTTTTCTGTTATTGCTGCCTTCTTTGCGACTTTTTCTCGAAGAAAAGCAATGCAATTTAATTTAATGTTAAAACTAATAATGTTGCACAAATAACTAAAAATTTTTTTGAAATGATTTCACACACTGCATTCAGATCTAACTGAAGGAATACGAATAACTGCTTCAGTGGTTATACAATAACTAGTTCGCATAAAAAAAAACAGTACGCATAAACAGATCGGATTGTTTACATTTCATGGTGACAATAATTGACTGTCTCACAACTAGACGCGTCTCACAACTAGCTACTCTCCCCTACATTTAACAGGCAGAATCGACCTTTTTTATTCAGCTTTGATAACATTATATATGTCACTATATTTTTTATTGTAACTGCAGGTCGTCTTCCGAGATGGCATTATACCTCAGATTTGTCGAGAACACAGGAAACTGCAGAATCCTACATTAAAGTACCCCCGCGGCCATGAATCTATTCCTGACAGAGAAACAACATTAACGAAATGTAAACAAACAACGTGGTTCTTTTTAATAACAGCAAGCTGCTGTCTGATAAGGAAAGTGAAAAAATGTTAAAATTAGGAGTTACCCCATTAACTCTAATTTTTTTTTGCATTCGGAAATGAAATAGATCATCATTCCTGTTTTGAATTATACGCCTTTTTCAAAATTCGTCAAAGTTTATTTCTCTGCGCACCTGTCAACGACAACATTCAACGGATCGGCGACTTCGCAGGCTTGCCTTTGTACATATTTCGCATTCTACTACACGACCACTACGCAGATCGGCATTTATTCATCGCTACACGTAAAGAAATTTCCTAAACGCTGCGGTCGGAACACCAGGCCGTAACGTTTCGGAAACCGGAACGTTTCGATCAGATGTGAGTCGAAACGCTGCGTCTCGATCATCCTACCGTATAGCGGTCAGGTGGACTCTCAACCTGATAGTTTGCGATTACGCAAGTGAATGAGCGCCGGCAACGTGCATTGAAACCGCGCATATATATATATATTAGGGTGATTCAAAATAAAAAGGAACGGAATATGGACACGGCTGTTGATTTATTCAAAAGTACATAAAAGAACAAGAATTTTGACCCCTTACAAAACGCGATTGGTTAAATTTTAGAGGTGGCTCAAAGCGCCGGAAGTTTCAAACTTTTAATTAAAAATAACTTCTGCGACAAACATTTGTCTATAATAATAATAATAATAATCGACTTTATTGCTTATATCAGGAATACACTATATACATGGGAGAGTTCACTTACTTACTAAATATATATAAGCAAAAGGCGAGACACAGCACCACTAAGCTGTTTTACAGTCTGACCCTAAATTAACCCGATTATTTAAATCAATATATCTTAAAGGGTTTTCAAGGTCAACAATCACAAATCTGTAGTCAGATTTCCAAATTCAAAATGGCGGACTCAAAATGGCGGAAGAATTTTTGAAAAGCAATCCTATTTTTATAAAATTTAGTATACAATGGTTTTTGGGGTCGCAGATTATGAATCTGAAGTCAGATTTTAAAAATTCAAAATGGCGGACTCAAAATGGCAGAAGAATTTTTGAAAAGCTATCCTATTTTTATAAAATTTAGTATACAATGGTTTTTGAGGTCGCAGATTATGAAGAGGCCGAAGCATAATAAGAACTTTACCTTTTTTTTATTCTCTCATTCGTTATAATTAACTCGAAAATTTTAAAATCGAGTTTTATTTAACACGAAACTTTAACGTTAACGACGTTCTATCCTTTAATCTGTCATGCAGTTAGAAACGGGTAGAACGACGTCAAGGTTAAAGTTTCGAGTTTAAGTTCTATGGGCTTGGGTGGAAATGAGAGACAAATTGCAATGTTCTCTGGGAAATGAAATCGGACATGCCATTAATGGGGTAGCTGCCCAAGTCTTCGATAACAGCTCTTTCATGAACGGTTGTGCTCGTTCCTTATTTTGAAATGCTTTTACCATTTTTAATTTGATCTCGACTGATACATCATCGTCGAAAAATGCCAGTGGAGCAAGTTCATAGCTCAAGTACCATAGATGCCCAGAAAATTTGTTTATTGCAGCCTGTGACACCTGTTTGTTTACTTGGTCATACCTTTACTTGGAGTGACCTTAAAAGTCGGAGATCATTTCTCGGCGCAGAAATCGCAAGTGGTGCCCTAAACCAAGCTTTAGTGTATACTTTGACCACAAAAATGCACACTTCACTTAGGCCCGAAAGTTCACTACTTGTTAAGTGAAATTGTGATCGAAACATATATATTTTTAAACTGTACAAAGCTTTAGCCATCCATCTAGCGTGGTGTACTGCACCAGGTGTACGAAATTTTATCCCACACGGAGGAGTTTAGCTGATAAAAATTAAAATAAGTTCGAGAAACTCTTTATAATCATCTCTTGGTTGCGTGTTCTTAAAAAAATAAAAATAGAACTATCAGTAATAATATAAATTAATGACTCTATCGTTTACATTATTCAACAAGAAATATTAATAAAATGTTGATATCTGCTTTTATTTAACCTCTAGAGTCACGACGTTTTTTCGGCACCTTTAGAGCCATGACCAGGGTAGTTTTCGTCCTGAATGTTCTTAAATATGCAAAAGTGATGTAAAAAATCTGAAAAAATTCATGCAGCTTTTTTGAACCTTCAACTTGAAGTCCCAATTATAGTGTTAATTAAAACTCGATTTTAAATTATTCGAGTTAATTATAACGAATGAGAGAATAGAAAAAAAATGTAATGTTCTTATTATGCTCCGGCCTCTTCATAATCTGCGACCCCAAAAACCATTGGATACCAAATATTATAAAAATAGGATTGCTTTTTAAAAATTCTTCCGCCATTTTGAATTTTTAAAATCTGACTTCAGATTCATAATCTGCGACCCCAAAAACCATTGGATACCAAATATTATAAAAATAGGATTGCTTTTTAAAAATTCTTCCGCCATTTTGAATTTTTAAAATCTGACTTCAGATTCATAATCTGCGACCCCAAAAACCATTGTATACTAAATTTTATAAAAATAGGATTGCTTTTCAAAAATTCTTCCGCCATTTTGAGTCCGCCATTTTGAATTTGGAAATCTGACTACAGATTCGTGATTGTTGACCTTGAAAACCTTTTAAGATAAATTGATTTAAATAATCGGGTTAATAGACAAATGTTTGTCGCAGAAGTTATTTTTAATTAAAATTTTGAAACTTCCGGCGCTTTGAGCCACCTCTAAAATTTAACCAATCGCGTTTTGTAAGGGGTCAAAATTCTTGTTCTTTTATGTACTTTTGAATAAATCAACAGCCATGTCCATATTCCATTCCTTTTTATTTTGAATCACCCTACTATATATATATATATCTGAAAGTCAACAATATATTTTGTATTGGTGTCAGATCATGAATAAATTGTATTGATTGAATTAGACTTTATTTAAACATTTAATATCAAATTAAATATTACTACTACTAGTGTTTGAGGATTTACATTTTCAACCAGTTTGGTCATGATGAATTTGAGATGACTAACCTGAGGATGAATTCCATGATCGCTGTAGTGTCGTACATTGTTATCTACAATTTTTCAACATTTTCTAATAAATTTGAAGAAATTCTAGCACATTCCCTGATGAATTGTAAGCATTTATTGGTTCTTGGCAATTTTTCATCAAAGTTGCGAGTTTTTGAGAAAAAAAAATGTATATATGTATATAATTTTTAGAATTTTTTATTCGGGAAATAGAGATTTTTATGAAAAAATGGAAATAACAAAAATGCTTACAATTTATGTAGTAATATACCAGAATTTTTTCGGAATTTGTTGGAAATTCGTTAAGAATTTTAAAAGTTTTAAATGACAGATTTTTCAAAATTTCACAAAAACAATCTGAAAAAAATTTCACTGCATTCATCGTTGAATTTTAAAAACTTTTCATTCTTACATTTATTCGAGAAAGCTGATTGTTGTAGATTCAGGGCATCCTGAAATTTGTCAAACAAATGTTCATTTTGGACGCCAATTTGAGGACGGCCATATTGAATTTTTTGAAAATACGCTTCATCACATTGAACCCCACACATTTATCTCGCATTACAGTATCCTAATGTTGTACTGATGTAATGATGTCCTAAGTTATACGATTGGTTCTTTCGAAATGGCGGCACCCCGTCCTAAGTTAAAGCTCATTATTTTTTCTCATTATCCCCATTTTCCGTATTTTCGTTTATGCCCGTCGCGAATCTATGTGTTTCAAGATTTTCTTCCATCTTCATCGACTGCATTTAACCAGAAAAGCGTACTTAGTAAGTTACCATAACGTAACTCAACTTTTGTATGATTTTGGAGAGGGAAGACCTACAACTTAGGCCATGGAATACTGTATTTATACCCGTCTAAGATATTCTAATGCGGGAAATGATAAGAAAAGAACGGTAAGTGGAAAAGAAACCTAGAAAAAATGTGTTTTTTACTAATTAACCATGTGTAATTTTTTTGTTTTTGAATTTACAGTATTTTTCCATGCGCTATTCGAAAGAGCGGGGCTTCAGCCATAAAAATCGTCTATCACATTTTTTTCATTGCGTTTTAATACTAAAAAGTAACTGTAAGCTTCGAGTTAAATTTGTATTTGGTTAATTATTAATGAAAGGGTTAAAGGGGTTATTGGCGTTGGATACTGCCAGAGAATTGTTCAATTTTTAATAATTATAACCTATATTTCCATGTCACAACAGATGGCGGTAATTTACAAAGAAGCGATGAAGAAAACTTGTCCCGTCATACCCCAGTCACCCCTAACTGCGTATACCATGCGACAAAACAAGCCGCCACGGTAGGATGGTCGAGACGCAGAATTCGAATGCGACTCCCGTCGTCACGCTATAGCCCGCACGAGCAATACGGTTCGATTCCCTCCAGACCAACGCGTTGGAACGCGCCACCTAAGCGCCACGTTAGGAAATTTCTTTGCGTGTAGGCAACATTACAAAGACAACATTGCAAGTAAGTCTTCATAAAGTGACATCTAAAACTTAAGGGGCTAGTCCAGTGGTTTTTTCATTAAAAAATCGTTTTTTCAAAAAGATCATTTTTGTATAGAATATACATTCAGAAATACGATGAAAGTGGCCAGAAATGATTTTTGTTTCGAAAATTACTCAGAATCCGAATAAACAGTCGACCGCTCAAAAACGCCGTGCTGCGTACTCGCCGCGTGCTCTGTCCTGTTTAGACATGCATGCTATTTTGTTTTGTTTTCTTTTAGTAAGCATATCAATGTCTTCATTGGATTCTAAGGTCCTGGCATTGCTGATTAAGGTAAGTCGCTTTTTAGTCACTATTTCAGACCTAACACTTTAAACGCGTTTTCCTCGAAACAGTATCTTTTGAGCTGGCATTCAAGATTAAAAAACAATTATTCATCCGATCGCGCTGAAATTTTAAGGCGATGTTCTACGCATGTCTGGCTATCATCTGAACTAGAATCATAATTTTTTATTAATATTTAGCCATTTTATAAACAATCGAAGTTGCAAAAAACACGCTTAAAAATTCAAAGTCAACCATGTCGTAATTTTTCATCGTACAATATTTATTCTAGTTCACAACACAGCTACTAACTTATATTTTAAGAAAAATTTTGATTTTTTTATTTTAGATGATTTAGACCCGAGATATCTTGAATGCCGTTTTAACATCGGACCGACTTCACGCAGCTACAGCGCAGAAAGTATGACATGTACATATATATACAACATTTTTCTTGCTACTAAAATATGTCAGTTTCAAAGTGTGAAAAGATGTGTATGGATTAAAAGTCTTCATCATGAAATAAAAATTATTTTCTAAACCATAAGAAACCACTGGACTAGCCCCTTAAGCAGTGGACCCTGTCTAATTAATCAGCTGGATTTCTCTACAAATATTACTTGTCCACTTGTTCCGTGGAGTGGTCCTATAAGTAAAATAAGTAGGAAACATTAATTGCCGTTTACTTCCATTTTGGATGACTTATTTCGTCAACTTGATCTTGATTGTCAAGCTTAAGTTGTTTGTTCATTGTTTGCAAATAAAGAAGACACGTATTTGGTCCCCTTTCCCTTCATAGCGGAATCCATATACATTAAGGCTCTTTATCATTGTAATCGACAAAGACAGCTAGTGGCTTAGAGAGTGAAACGAATAAAGTGCCCCACTGCTTAATATTTGCACGACGAAACACCGCGTGCGGTTCACGGACCCCCGACACACTTCTCTCTATTTTCACCCACTTACTTTCACGATTCGGACACAATAAAAGTGGGTGTTATATATAACTGCCAATTAATTGTTCAGTGTTGCAATTAACTATTTTTATTTTCTATTTTTGACGCAGTATTGTAAATCGACATATTGCACATCCTTATTGAAACATAGCTTCCAAAAACCCTTAATATGTTGATTGTTCGAAAGAAATTAAGACGTTATCCATCTGTTGCGATTTTTGCAAATAATTTTACCACCCAAAATGTACCTTCCTTCCGAAGGTTGTAAACTAAAATAACAAAAGTATCTATGGCGTGTACTTGTTTGTCTAGAACGTGCGAATCCGAGTTCTCCAATGATATCACGATCACGCACTTCATCAACTTCTTCACCATCGTCAGCCGTACAAAATACAGCATATTCGAAAGATGATCTACAGCAATCCGATGTTTGTTTCCTTTTTTCTGCCATCCAAGATCTAAATAAAAATTTCAAGAAGTCGTCATCAAAGCAGGAGGCTAATCATATAATACTTTGACGCATAAATTTGAACAACTATTATCTCATGTAAATAAGAGTCTCCAAGATCTTAAATACGGCCACAATTCTCTTGTAGAACGCTGCAACATCCTTGAAAATGAAAATTTAACGACTAACGAAAATTCATGTAAATACTAACTTGGATAATCTTACGGTTAAACTTAGAAAACTCGATGTCCAATAGGAACAAAATGTCTTACTTCTCTCTGGGCTATCTGAAACGGCAAAGGCACGACTTGATAATGACGTTGCAAAAATTGCTGGACATCTTAATATTGATTTCACCTCTAATGATTTAACAGAGGCAGCTTGCATTTGTTCTACTGTACAAAGACTGCAATGAAACCGAAAATGATTAGAATAGTTTTTGCTACAGTTTCCATTCGAAATATCTTCCTCAAAGCTTTCTGGAAAAAAGGAAAACTCATGTCGAATGCTATTTTTTTAATAAGACGGAGAATGCTCTTTATGTTAATGAATGACTGCCATCTGATACATATGACCTACTTAAGCTAGTTCGCACTAAAGCAAAAGAGCTTGGTATAAAATATGTATGGCATTAAAATGGAGACATATTGGATAAACTTGATGACAACCCATTATCAAAACCAACTAGTATATTAAACGTCTGTGATCCGCTTCATATTCTCGAATCATCCGGTCTATCTATAGATCAACAATCGAAAACTACTTCGGAAAACCTGAGTAAAATGGCATCATCGACTACAGCTTCTGTTTCAGTATCTATATCAACAGCGCAAGCCAACTCACTAGCTTCTACAACTAATATTACCATTTGTAAAAATAATGTAAATCATCTAGCTATGTCATATAAATGTACAGTCGCTCTCAGCAAGAAATAAGATGAATGAATTTGCACCTACTTCAATTGTCATCTTTATGATATTATTATTATAACTGAAACGTCGTTTCATAGTCAGATTGATGAAAGTTGTTTTCAAATCCGAAATTATAAACTTGTACGTCATGACCATGGCTAGGGCACAGGAGTAGGCATTGCAATTTATGTGGTCTTTAATCTCACACCAAAAATAATAGCAGTGTCCGATAATTTGCTTTTTAGTTTGCTTTATTGCGCGGAATTCGTTTTTTGTGAAATTATATGCCCTGACTCCTCATCTATCTTGTTGCTCTCTATCGGCCACCGCACAAATCACTTAAGGTGCAATTTGATGCAATTCTCCAGCAATTAAATTCGAAATATTCAAGGATTGTTTTAATGGCTGACTTCAATATTGACTTATCTAACACGGTGCTCGGGAGCGAAGTTTAAATGAAAGTTGCGTGTCATTCCAAAATTTTTCAATTTCATGTTTCGGCATTGCTTTCTGATCATTCTAATGAAAAAATTTTTTAAATTCGTCGAGCGGATTTTGTAAAAATTAGACCAATATTTTTTTCATCGTTTTATCTGAAAAATTGCGTTTCCTATTTTATTAAATTCTAACGAATGTAATAGTAAAAAAGTAAAATAAATATTCATAGATTGTTATTTTAAAATAACAATAGTAGATTATGTGCCAAGGGCGCAATTATCGATCTTAGACGATTGTGAAGTTTGTCGCCCGAAAGAAGTGAGGGTAACAAGTACCCTCGTCGGCGATCGATATTTCGCCCGTGACCAATAATGTATTTTTTGATCCGATTGTCGTAGGACTCGATAATTCGCGGCCGAAGGTTTCGCCCTAGGGCGAGAAATTGAATTGTACGGTCGTAGGGTAAAAAATTAATTTTTTTTTTAATAATTGTAGGGTCTGAGTAATCAAATATGTGTAATGTCGAAAATACAAATATAACAATTAATATAATGTGTAACAATTTAGTAATTTGATTCTCATGATTATAACTAGCTATTGTTTTTATATTTAGTGCCGTAAAGAAAACGTTTTTGGTCACGTTGTGTGCAAATAATGATATCGTTTTTGTCCAAATAATGTTTTATCCTAATTAGAATATATCAAAACCATGAAGCGAATCGGCATAAAATCTATTTATTGTATCTACAAATTTCGAAACAGATATTTCTAATTAGTTAATTATTATATTTAATATTATATATTTCATGTTTTAATTTGTACAACATCCGCTCGAGGAATTTTTTAAATTTTTTCACTACAATGATCAGAAAGCGATGTAGAAACATGAAATTAAAAAATGTTCAAATGACACGTATCTTTCATTTAAACTTAGCTCAGGAGCACCGTGCTAAAAGTACTGCCGACGCAGCCTCCCTTACATACTTTGCATTGGAGAACACCACTTCATTCATTGTAATACCACTGATTCCTGGATTGATCATTGTCTAGTGGATTCCCTAGAAAATTTAATCTCTTATGACCAATTTAATTTGGAGTTATATGAGATGATGTCAACATAACTTTGAACCTTGGATTACTCCTGAAATACGGGAGATGAAGCATGAGCGCACTTCAGTATTACGGGAGTATCGCAGAAACGGCGATTCACTATTAAGACACTGATTTGTTGAATTAAATAAACATAAGTTGGCTTTTAAAATGGCGAGAGTGAGCTACTCTAGAGTTCGTCTCTCTTTATCCACTGATTCGAAACATATCTGGAGAGAGCTGCGCTCCCTCGGCATAATTAAACCTAAAATATTTCTAGCTCCTCTCTCCTGCACACTTGAAGCATCCATCATTCGCAGTAAATCAGAGTCCACTGGCATTGACAATATTCCGATTAGCTTTTATATAAAATCAGTTCCTGCACTAGCACCCCATATTATTTCATTTTTCCATAAATCGCTTAATACTGCAGTTTTCCCTCAGTATGGAAGAAATAACTAATGATTCCTATTAACAAATCGAAAATCCTTCTCAGCCTTCATAATATCGTCTAATTGCAAAACACTGCTCCCTGTCTAAGGTGTTCGAAAGATTGCTCTGAATCAGATTACTGATATAATCATGGGTAGTTTTACCCTCGTCAATCAAGATTTAGGAAAGGCTATAGCACGCAAACAGCACTAATGACGGTATCCGGTTTCTGCCGGCTTGCAGTCAGTAACCGAATGTTGGTCGTGCTAGTAATGTTCGACTTCAGCAAAGCTTTTGATATGGTCGATCATGTCCTGCTTCTTCGTAGGTTAAAGGAAGTAAATTTGTCTAACTCTGCCCACACCTGGTTTGCCTCCTATATTACGGACCGTTCACAAGCAGTGATAAGTAAAGATGGTGTATGCACTTCATCATGGCTTCCCACTGTGGCTGGTGTCCCACAGGGATCAGTTTTTGGACTGCTTCTTTTCTCCATCTTTATAAACGATCTACCAAGAGTACTAAAACATTCTGAATATATGATCTATGCTGATGACACTCAAATTTTCTTATGTTGTTATCCGAATGAGATTTCTACCGCGTATTTCACGTGATGCGGAGTGTTTCTGTGATTGGGCGACCAGCAACAAGTGAAACCTTAACCTTGAGAAGACTAAAGCCCTAATTATGGCAGTCTTTACTACATCAATAGCATTGATTTCGACCGTCTCACTCCCATCTCTTCATACAGCTATAAAATCCCATGGGTGAAATTTGCTAGAAATTTGGGCGTTGTTTATGGTAATACCCTCTCTTGGAAAGAATATGTTGGGGTTATGTCAAATCGTGTCTACTCGTGCCTTCGTCAATTATATGCATTTACCTAAGCGCCGTCTGTGTGAAGGGCGTTTTGCGTGAATTTTTTTTGTTATTTTTAGACTTGGCAATGCCGCGGTCCCCATAAACACTATTGCGTAAAAAATGAATGTGAGGAAGGCTCCGTAAGTATGAACAGTCCTCATAAAAACTAACGCATATCAAAACAAGTCCTCATAACTACCAGTACGTAAAGTTGTATATATATATATTATATAATGAAATCATGGCCATGATAGCCAATGCAAATGAGGTCGATAATGTAACTAACATGAATTGATCAATAGTGTAAGGGCCATGTTGCAACCTCCATATATCCATATCAGGTTACAATTTCATGTTTTTTTTATGTATGCAATTTAATATGTCAATTAAAGACTAAAACGTTGAAAAGTGGATTATTCAGATATCGTTTAATAAGAAAACCTTAAAAGAATAACAATGAACATCATGACGGGGAAAACTTTAAGCGCGGTGTCACTGATTGCCCGAATCTGGAATTTATATTGGCCATTGGCTATAGATGGGTTGCCCTATGTACCATTCTCTCTCTTCCAATTTATGTGAAAACATAGAAATACTTCGAGAACTATGCACAGAATAAAAAAAATGTGGGATGAAAGTTGTTCGACATGAAGGGGGACATGCAGTGATAATGAAATCGACCCCCCTTCCACCTCCAGGGGTGGGACAATAAAACTGAAATAGGAACCTCAAGCAAGCAATTTTGAAAATGTGTCATTTAGGTAATATTTTTTAATATCACTCTATGCATAGTCCCACGGTCGGGGGGTCACGATTTTTAACGGAAATTTTTGTACGTATTCTAGGGTGAAAATAAAAATATACGCGTTTCAGCACTTTATCCAATGGGTTTTTATACAATAAATTATTGAAATTCATGTTCTTATTGCCATATATATACCAACTTTTGAACGTCAGATACATTCCCCTTGAAACATTCGAATGCCTGACATCCGCATCATAACCCCACTGTTTATTCCTGTAAACAATTCAAAAGTTGAATACGAAGCATTTTTCTATGAATTAATTTATGATTTTAGCGTCCTTCCCTCCATTTAAATGTAACCGCCAATTTGAAATTCTTTAAACTAGTTTATCCTGCAGCGGCAAGAAAAGATTTTCTTTTAAGCACTATAATACACTATTCTTGTACTATTTTGAAGTACGGTAGCTCGGTCTTTTTCCCTTTTTTTTTTTTTTTTTTTTTTTTTATTTTAATTAACGGGCGGAATCCCCCCTTTTTATTTAATTGTTGCCGTATTTTGAATTGTAAGATTTTGCGAGAGCTGCAGATCGACTTAGAAAGATGGCGCCATACTTCACATTTGTGTATGAAAAGTAGGACTGCAGAAACCTACACCAAGTACAGCGGCGGTCATGAGTCGATTTCCGCCAGATAAACAATACTTTCGAAACGTAAACACAAACAACGTGGTTCGTCTTACCAACAGCGAACTGCTGCTTGTAAACGAAATCGAAAAATTGTTCACCAGACGGTGATCGAACTCACGACCTACGACTTCGTAGTCCAGTGCGTTAACCGCCTGAGCCACGAAGCCGGTAAAATTGGGAAAATTTTAAAAAGAAGTATTTAAAATTTTATAATGGGAAAAATATTTCGCGCAACATAAAATACGAAATAGGAATTCTATAAAATAGAAGACTAAAATTATCGCTTTTGCAGAATAAATGAAGTTATCATGAATTTAATATTATAGAACCACTTATTTTTTGGACGCATCATACCATATTCTAGTCATATATGTATACGAGTAATTCCGCTCGTACTTTTAATATTTAGGAAACTGAACATGAACTTGCTAAGTTTGGTATTCTGGGTGAACAAGTAAATTTTTGCGGTCCTTTTTAAAAAAGCTCATTTGTTTCCTCCGAAAGACAAAAAATATAGGGCAGTTTCTTACAAGAACCTTTAGAAATAATATTTCATAAAATAAAATTTACATTTTGGAGGGTAATCAGGAATATAAAAATGTGGGTAATTACGGACTCATAATACAATTAAATTAATACCATAAAACACGTGTATTGTTTTCGGAAAGTAGTATAAAGATACATTTATATATACAAAAAATCAAATTCATTATTTCTAAAGATTCTTGTAAACGACTTTCCTATATATTTTGAATAAGGTATTTTGCATGATTCATTCGAAAATTATAATTCTCCCTCAAACAAAGCTATTGTACGATATCTTCCTACATCCGCTTTACATAAAACAAATTTTGTTCTTCTTCTATAATACCAACATTTTTGTTCAGTTTCCTATATATTAAAAGTATCGCAGAATACGATATCCATGATAAATTCAATTATTCTGCAACAGCGATAATTCTAGTCTTCTATTTGTTGTTAGCTTTCCTATTTCGTATTTTATATTGCGTGAAATACTTTTCCAAGGAATCAATCTGTTTTTAAGAGAGATATTTATATTCATATTAATGTATATTTTCACTATTTTTCGAAAACAATACACGAGTTCTAAAGTGATGCTTTCAATGTATTGTGAGTCCGTAATTATCTATTTTTTCATATTCATCATTACCCCCAAAATGAGATAATGCAGTAAATTCCATATGATAGGAACGTTTTTAAGAATATACGATCATATTTCTTTGCAATATTTAAATTATAAAACATTAAACAATTCTTTTTTAAATTTTCTCAAAAGGAGAAAAGATCGAGCATACTTCAAAATGGTATAAGAATAGTATATTACAGAACTTAAAAGAAAATCTTTTCTTGCCGCTGCAGGTTAAACTAGTTTCAAGAATTTCAAATTAGGAATTGCATTTAAATGGAGGGAAGGACGCAAAAATCATAATTTAATTCATTTAAAAATGCTTCGCATTCGACTTTTTAAATGTTTACAGCAATTCGCTGCGGGGTTATGATCCGGATGTCAGGCATTCGAATGTTTTAAGGGGAATGTATCTGACGTTTAAAAGTTGATATATATATGGCAATAAGAACGTGAATTTTAATAATTTATTGTATAAAAACTAAAGCCTTGGATAAAACGCTGAAACACGTATATTTTTATTTTCGCCCTAGAATACGTACAAAAATTTCCGTTAAAAATCGTGACCCCCCGACCGTGGGTTCCCCTTGTGAATTTAATCTTTTGCGGTGCTGAATTGAATATGTAACAATTTCAAGAATTTTTTTTATTGCGTGCAGCTGACTAATGTTGATATATACCTATTCTAAAATGGCGAAGATGTAGAAAACAAACTGTAATTATCTGTTTACATTTTTTATTTTATATGGATAGTATACAAATATTTGGAAAACTTTAGGAATACGTATAAAGCAGTGCCCTGAGTGATGGTAACAAGCAGTATTCCACACAACCAAAATTCGACTAAAAGTCAACTACGAGAGTCTACTATGAATGTCCCGGTGATAATCGAATTCTACTTGACTTTATAGTTAACTGCATTTAAATATGACGTCGACATTTTATTGTATGGAAAGTTCGAGAAGTGTTCGGAGGCCAGAGATTTTACTTACATATCGACGTTCATTTTCAATTTTTAGCAATTTAACGATCCGTGGCTAAGTATAAAATTTGTTATTGAATAAAATATCAACAAAGTCAGTGTCATATCTTTCGTGTAGAACAATTATTATTAAAATTATAAATATTTTAAGCCTCTATTTTAATTTTTATAGGAAATTATCATAATTCTCTTCATCTTTATCATTATTTTCGCTTACTCCACTCTCAAAATCATATTTATCCTCCTTTTCCTTGTCACTATCATCTGGATGTGAAATTTGATGAAAAATTTGAATAATAAACGAGTGTTGGCGTGGTGCCTCGCTCGCTCAGAAACATCGACCCCGTGGAGCTATTCCTTAATACTCGTTCGTTTACTTTCAGTTACATTATGAAATTATACTGATATTTAGAATGTCCAAACATATTTAGGCCCAAGTGGCTTCAATAGATATATTACAATAATATAGTTGCTTATATGTATAAAAATTGAAAATGATTTACACATGTGGCCTATGGCCGGGCTCGAAGTAAAATTGGAAATCCCTATTTTCAAAACTTCGACCACGACTACAGGCCTGCCGAAGTATTAGTAAATAATACTTGTGAAACACTTTACTGCTACTATTGTAATATACTATTCGATGCACATTATTACATCTTTACTATGTTTTACTAATCAGCTGTCGGTATTTATAATCCATCTAAGATATCTTGAAAGTATTGAAAACATCTCTAACAGGTACTATTTAGATATATCGAAATAGTTATTTTCATATGAATGGCGTAAAGTAACTTTTGCGCCCGTAGGTGATCACTGCTCCCGAGTAACGGCGAAGCTTCATTTTTTTCAGTGTAGACGTAGTTATGCCGAAATGTCGAAATTTGATGAAAAACTATATGGTATTTTTTTTTGCTAAAGTGACCAAATTGAATACTTCCTCAGTCTAATAGTCATAAACATTTTAAATAGTTTTTAGGGCATTATCGTTGACTTTAAGAAGAAAAAGCATATAACCTTTTTTGATAGAGAATTTAATGCTCTATCTTTTTTGTTTGAAACATTTTTGAATAAAATTTGTATTTTTACAAAATAAACGCAAAAGACTAGGAAGAAACGAAATTGGGGCTAATGTTTTTTAGTAATGGACAGATGGATCTGCGCCAAAATCTAATCAGATCTAGGTTATGCCAAGACGTGCATTTTAAACCGAAAATTATTTTGTTCCGCTTATCCCTACGTGAGTTATCGCGCTACAAAAAAACGGCACGGACTACGAACGTACAAGATCACGGATACAAATTCTTTTATTGTTGATTTGGGCTCCTTAGGGTCTGAAACGTCGACATTTGATGAAAAACTATAACGTAATATTTATGCCCGAGGAAACCAAATTCAATACTTCGTCCAGACCTAAGGTTAATATTTTCAGTACTATTGATCTTCCAGTGTTTATTATTTTGTAAAATCAAAGCAAAGTTTTAAAGCCATCCAAAACTGGTACTGAAAACGTCCCATTTGATTTAACCCGTCTATTCATTGGGGTTTAGCGGATTTTTTTACAAACGTATGAAGACGAGGTTACTAATTAAATAAAATCAAAGGTTGAACTACACGGTCATAAAGAGCAGAGTATAACGATTCTAATGGTGGTATCATAATTAAATTTTCAGAAAAGAATTCAAAAGTTACAATCGATCAAAGTGTGAAAAATGCTTAACCGTCCATTCATTAGCATATTCACCCTATTTAAGGAACAAGATATTGTTACAATATATGTATAGAAACTACTCGAACCTAACGATGCTAGAACTACCCTCTGCCGCCTTCTTTCCTGGCAGTGTTAAAATGGGAATATTCCCGGAAGCATCAGCGTTTCGTCAGGGAACTGCAATACGAATTTAGCCAAAATTGTAGGCACCCGGGTCGAAGGCATCTAGTTTATGAGTTGTAAATGTATGTATAATATTTAAAATTCTACAATCAAAAGATATTTAGAATCGTTGTTGAAATTTTTCACAATATACTATAATGAACATATATGTAATAGTTGCGTAATTTTTCAATAAAAAAATGATTTTGGTAAGTATTATAGAGCATAACTTTTCCCGTCTGGAGAATCGATTAGTCTGAAATGAGAATCTACTCAAATAATTATTTAGTCATCAGAAATTTCGACTCAGCTACTTTTGAAATCGGCCCATACGCAAATATCCGACTGGGAAAAGTAATCGGTCACTAATGGATACAATAAAAAATATCAATGAGACACATTCATTGATTGTCGGATAGTACACATAATGTTGGGAAAATATGTACATGTTTACTGATAACAAATCTTACCGATGTAGGGAAGACTGGGGCAAGCGGCGCATTTTTTTAAAAATTCCAAATATCCTTGAAATTTAGCTCGAATTAATGCGAGTCTCGTAGGAAATGTAACAAATGTGCTTGCTATACTGTAGTCAAGCATTATTCATAATATAAATATTTTAATTTACATTTAAAAATAAAATATTTCGTTTTAAATGACTTTTTATTTTACTTATAATTTTATTTAAATTAATTAAAAATATCGTCGATATTTTATTTATATTACCGTCAATAGATTTTGTTAATAAGTCAAAGACAATTTTACCGCCATACATCACCTGCCCCAAAACCTCAACTAAATGGAGGGTAATGATGTTGAAATTTTTCTTGCTAAATCATCAACAATTGGTAATTTTTCTTTGTTATTATTTCTTAGGAATTGAGCGATGATAATAAGTTCTCAGCTTCTGGTTAGCCATTAGGAAAAAAAATTGTGATTTTTGGAAACCGAAAATATTCCAAAGTGGTACGTTACACTTCATTAAAACTCAACAAGAAAGTACATGAAAAAAATTCAATGTTTGGACAATTTTTTTGTAAAACAAATAATGTTTATATTTTTTTTTTGAAATTAAACGAGGTATTAATGCACGCGCGAGTGTATAGATAGGGATAAATGAAATCATGGAGGTTCAGAGTATATGCATAATTGTTGACACCATGCAGCCTGGCACACGATTGGATCTCTAAAATAAGAAATACGAGCCAACGAGTTAATGATTAAAGTAAGTAATTGAAATTTTAAATCAATATTTTAATTACATTTAAATAGATTTTTTTTCATTGATTGACCGTCGATATGTAAAATTTTATAAGACTCCAATTCTTCGTTATGCGGTTGATAATATGTCATTTAAAAAAAAAGATACGTCTCTTTCGATAACTGTTTAAAGCACAGGACGGTGTACCAATAAACCAGTGCTGTATAATGAAAATTGTACCTATTGCGACTAGAATTTCGAGTTGTAGCGGTCTGAAAGTGATCTGTCAGCACGCTTCGAATTTTCGAAGTTCCAGCAGCAAAAATTGTAATGTTTGTTCCGTGTGGTGTAGCGCTACTCTTTGGACATTCTGACAATTCTGACAATTATTTTATTCGCGCTAATAATTAATATACCATACTTTTTTTACTATATTCCTTCTCTCAATATTTTATATTAAGGGCTGCCTGACAACAGTTTTGACTTCACAAATCTTTACATAGATTCGCATTTAGTAAGATGTCGATTTGCAGGTTTGTATTTTGAGTTTCCTTAAAAATTAATATACCACTTATTGTCGTACACGACTCACATACCTATGGACTAGTTAAAATTTTTCCTCTTAAATCAACAGCTACTGGAGAGTAGTCTATTAATCGCAAATATATCGCATTTAAGTATATATATTTTTTCCTTCACGAGTATTTATTTTATTAGCAAATTATGTATTCTATGAAAATACAAATTATAAAAGTAAAAACTCGAAAATTCTTTTCCTTGGTATGCTTTACTCATAAATAATTATCTCCTTCAATGTTTAAAGTAAAGTCTTGGAAACGATACGTCTAAAAATTTGCCGTCATTTTGAGCAATTTCAAGTTTTTACTTAATAATTGTAAATCGCGTTGTATTGTATTGTCTTATCATAATTATAGTCTGGAAATGTTCACAAGAACGTATCGTTACTTATCAACATACCTACATATCAGTATATGTTTAATGTATCTTATGCACCATTTTTCACATTGTTTTGACGTATGTTAAAAATATTTTTTTGTATAGAGCAATGAATGCATCTGTTATGTATAGGAAGTAAAATATTTTCCGATAAATGGTTTGTATTTAAATAACAAGAAACAATTGTTGCTCTCAAAATCATTCTTCCTAAGATACGTAACTTCTTACAATCGTAATATCTGAATTATTTATAAAATCACTAAATCTCTCTAATTTACGGAGTAAATATTATTGTCTTGCTTTTGAGCTTTTCATCACTTTCAGTATTGTCGACGAAGAAACTTATAGAATACTATTGAAGCTTATACAACCATATTTTCTGTATATCCCAGCAAACAATTGGTAACATATGATTTCTTATTTTTACCCATTTATAAATACATTACAATAGAAGTTTGTCTCTTAATACCTTAATTGTTTACTTTTAAACCCGATAATTATGGGCGAGGCAACAAAAATATATTAAATATTAAAAATTATATTATCATAAAAGCAGATAAATTAAAATATGATTATTTTATATTATATGCCAGTTGTTTCAGACCAGCGTACCACCCTTTTAAAAATTAGGTACAATTAGGTTCTTTGTAATTCAGGTGTGCTCTATCGAATGGTGATATTTTCAACCGGTTCTGACCGGAAGTGGGAAATTTAGACCAAAAGTGCATTTTTTTTAAATATAACATGGTATTTTTTGTTGCAGAATCGGATTCTGAGCGAAAAAAGATAAAACTTTTGTACCAAATATTGTTTTGAAAAATGTCATTTCCAGCCTTCAAATCACCTAGAAATTGTTCTTTATTGAAAACAACGTTTTCCATTAATTCTTGTGGCGAACGCGCGCGTGTGTGTGGGGGGGGGGGGGTGGTTTGTATGCGAGCGAGCGTGCTCTGCAAAAACTGTTCCCGCGCTCGTGTCTCAAAATAAAACACTTACGTATTTCATATCCGCTGAGATACTAATCGTGTCGGAACCTGAGTTGCACGACTTTATGTTGTGTCTCAATATAAGACAGCAATGCGAGTTTTTGGCAACAACGATACCCATATCGCACCCTCCATTCCCACAATGTCTTCTCTCGTTTATCTAAGAAGCTGAAATGTCTTAAAATGTTTTCTGCGCCTTTGTTTAAGACGCCACATTCGTCTCAGAACATCTGTCTATTACAATGAAACGCAAAACGTGTCCCGATTCAATAAGATAGCATAGCAGTCTTATTGTGGGACACAACATAAAGTCGTGCAACTCAGGTTGACACGATGGGAGTCTCAACGGATATGTAATATGTAAGTGTTTTATTTTGAGACACGAGCACGGGAACAGTTTTTGGAGTGCACGCTCGCTCGCATACATACCCCCCCCCCCCACATTTTCAATAAAGAACAATTTGTAGGTCATTTGAAGGATGGAAATGACATTTTCAGGACAAAAGTTTTATCTTTTTTCGCACAGAATCTTATTCTGTAATAATAAATGCCATGTTTCATTTTAAAAAATGCACTTACGGTCTAAATTCACCACTGCCGGCCAGAACCCGATGTTGAAAATATCACCATTCGATAGAGCTGTCGATGGCATTACTGTCGCTGCCCACAGTCACGCCATCAAACTCTAGCTTAACATCTAAACTGTTGCTTCTTCATGTAATATGTCTCCATCACGAGTATGCATATTTGATTTTCAATTTTTCCCGCTACATCTTTATACCGTTCAATCATTTATTTCATTTTTGATTACAGTGTTTTGCGGCTCCCTCCATGAAAAGAAAGATTCCTTGAATATAAAATACCAGATATTATTAATTGATGTTACTTTTTCCTCATTTGTATCGTTTTCTTGACAAATGTAATACATAGTAGCGTAAGTAAAACCTACAACAAAAGCATTATTTTCATTTTTAGTGGAAGTATTGGCCATTGGGTCAAGTCACAAGATTAAATTGACGTCTGCTCCATTTATTGGTGCGATCAGAAAATATCGTGCACGATTTTGAAGTAGGTCGCTTTGGCCTAACTCGGTGTACGTAAGTTTGAGGGTGGGCGCAGATATATATATATATATATATATATATATATATATATATATATATATATATAATCCAATAAATTAAATTTTGGAAAACGTCGAAGTAAGATCGCGTTTTGTTCTGTGTCACGCGGTACAAACCTGGTAGAAAAAATTTGTCAAAGAGGAGTTCGTTCGAAACGTGCACATAGACTTATATAGTCTATATAACTCTGTTTTCGGCCCTGGCATTCTTACCCGTCCTGTTACGAAGGAACTCCGCATAGTGGCGCATCGAATAATATGTTCGGGAGATACATCCATTATATGCATTATCATATGCAATCGTTCCCGCCAGTGCTGAAGGCTCCAATAGTAGCGTGTATAAGAACCACGCTCTACGTTGGTATTCAGATTTAATTGCCAATGTTCGAATGTCTGCGAATGTTTGCGATCAATCCCAAAAATATTACACAACCTTGTTAGTAAAACGCTAAAAAAAAACTTTAAAATTACCTATTAGAAAAGTATTTTGCATTATTGCAGCCCGAGGTATCGTATAAAAAAGCGATTTCTTCACATTTTTTATGTAGAAAAAAAGCAAGCCACCGCCGGTGCTGTAAACTTGGAATTGAGTAGGATGTAGGATCTCTCCTACACCCCCCCCCCCCTCCGAATAGTCATTTGTAATTTTGTGTCTTTTTCAAATGGACATGCTGACTGGACTATAATGTTTTTTACAAAAGTTTCTCATATTTTCCTTACAAAATGGGAGCTCATACTGGATGACGGAGGAATGTGTTTTCTTACAAATGCGAAGACACAAGGGTCGACGGTAACAAAGTGAAAAACGATAACGAGAGTTGTTTACAATGATAAGTTCAGTGAGAAACGTGACCTCGATACACGTAACGAAGAACAAAAAAGGCGTGGAATGCAAGACCTAAACGCGTTCCGACAAGATCGTTTTCCGACAAGGAGTTTCTCAAAGAAGACGTGCATACAGCTGCATTGAGAAGTGATATTTCTGAGATGCATAATAACGAGGACAAATCCGATTACAGTAGCCATTTTCCGTACTCGATATTCGTGGTATAAGGCTTTCGCGGAGACTTTCTTCGAGCGATGACATTTTGCTCTATCATGTAGACTCTCATCAGAGAAATTGAAGGCGGTGCCACGGAAAACGATACGGGCATTGCACCAGGCAAATTACAATTCGGCGCAAAGACTATGGAGGCAACTGAAAGCACTGCGAGCGTTTTCAGGTTTCTTATTTAGTCACCTCGAACGAATATCAAAAGAAGTTAGATTGCGCAAGTAATCTATCAATAAGTGATCTGTTAGTGTCACGTGAACTACTGGGAATAAAGAGCAGATCCGAGAGAGAATTATTCGAGGCCTGATGGATGTAAAAGTATTAACTATTCAACTTGAAGACGAAAACAAGTAATGCAGGAGGCGAGGAAGTAATTATAGCAATGTGGAGATAGATGATGTTACGCGCAGGAGATGAAGAAAACTCGGAGGAAGACGACGTCTACGAATCGATTGCACAGCACCGTGGTGAAAGAGTTGAGCGAAACGGAGCTAGTAAAAATTCGCACTCAGGCACTAACAGGTCGAGGATCCATTATTTGAGAAATTATTTATTGGTTACAATATTATAGAATTGGCACAGTTACAGATCGATTGAAAGGAACCTGGGTAGAGTCAAGGCGACGTCCACAGTATACTTTGCGCGTATTTAGTTGCACGATAAAGCTAAAGCGGATATTGACTTGATTTCCGACGAGAACTATCAGACAAAGACGCATATGAACGAGAGAAATCCAAGTCGGCGGAGATCAAAGTAAAATAATGCTTAAAGGCGAAAACCCGATCTTTCAAGGTCAACACA
Source organism: Trichopria drosophilae (assembly GCA_030407085.1). Taxonomy (NCBI): domain Eukaryota; kingdom Metazoa; phylum Arthropoda; class Insecta; order Hymenoptera; family Diapriidae; genus Trichopria; species Trichopria drosophilae. The sequence goes on from CM059586.1 coordinate 48,524,665, forward strand.
GATTTCCTATAACGCAAAGAGATACAGTTGAAAAGTAAGTATTAGAATGGCGTGGAAACGCTTGTCGACCTTTGCTCATCAGAATTTGCAAGCGAGTTATCGTAAAGCACCGCTACTCTTTCGCTAATAGATGATGAAATTATTAATTGAAAGATGCACCAATTTTCGGCACTTTTGACCTCACAAATGGATTTTTTCGCGTAGAAGTAGAGGAAATATATGTCTCTTGTAACGCATAACGGTGAATACAAAATTTTAGGTAAGGTAAGAGTCAGTTTTCGTCCAATTTCGATGACAATGTTAATTAGGGGATTTTGAGGGTCGCTGATTACGAATCTGATGTCAGAATCTCAAAATTCAAAATGGCGGATCCAATATGGCGGACAAAAATGCAAAAAGTTACTTGATGTAACAGAAATTTGTTACTCGGGAGTTTATGGGGTTTAAAATACTCTCCGACCTCTTCTTTTCGTTGAGTAGAAGAAGGAGAGAATGGCATAGCTGCGCAAAAATATGCGCACTTACCCGCTCCTCTCGTAAAAAAAAACTACTAGTGCACACAAATGATCAGCACTGGTAGTGTCCATTAATAGTAATTTCGTGCACTATTAGATCATTAGTGCAATTCTATAGCCCCGCAAAACTATGGCAAAAGTATTTTATGAAATACATGAAATTGAGGTCGCTAATATAAGGTCAAAATTCATTTTCCACATTCGGTCTTGCATCTTGGATCTACCATATTGAATTTAGCAAATTTGACGTCGGATTGGGCAATATACAGTTTTAAATTATTTAAATTTTTCACACTATATTAGGTCAGCCATGCCCTATAGGGATCCAAGAAAAACCGACTGGACCCAATTCTCGGAAAGAGTAAAGAAAAAACTCGGCCGAACTTGCCGATGCGAATTCCGTGGAACGAGAGGTCGAGAAGGTGACGGATTCTCTCTGCTCTGCCTTGAGTCGCGCCCTGTCGTGTGAGCCCGGTGAAGGAACAAACCACTTTGGTGGACAGCCGACCTGGGGGTGCGCAGGGCAGGGGCGAGGAAGCTCTACAATAAAGCGAGGTGGAGCGGGAAGCAGGCGGACTGGGACGCTCATAGGGCTAGCTTTAATGAATACAAAAGTGAAATTAGATGCGCGAAAACCCGATCATTTAAGGCTTCTGTGGGGCGATAGAAAGCACGGCGGAAACAGCTAGGCTCCGCAAGCTTCCATTAGACTTGCTGATGGATACGCATTTTCTTGGCAGCAAGCCGATGCAATGTAAGGAGGAAACTCACCACAATTTGCCCCCCCCCCTCCTCCCATTTAGGAATAGATGAATTTATACTTGAGGAGATTGTAGACGAAGAAAGTGTGATGTGGGCACTGGGGTCCTTTAAACCTTACAAATCATATGCCCCCCAGAACGGACTACATCGTGCCGCAGCTGGAGTTCGGGAGGAGCGTTTCCTACATCTCGCTGGAAATCGATGATTGGAAGGAGGAGCTAGCGAAAGCACAAGAGAGTGCTGTTTTTACCTACGTGTCAAAACTGGAGAACAGAGTAGGAATAGGTATACTATATATAATATATGCACCACACCTGCGAGTCTCCGTGGGCCTGCCGTGTGGTAGTAGCGTTCTGCAGGAGGAGGTGACGGCGATTAAGGTGGCAGCCGAACAACTGCTGGAGAGCATGTGGTCAACAATCTTCAGCGATAGAAAAACTGCGCTGAAAACGCTTATGTCTAGAGACATACGTTCAAGAACGGTTAAGGAGTGCAATGATACCCTTAATCAATTAAGTGAAACATTCTGAAACTGCATACTACGGTTATGTTGGATACCAGGCTACCAGAACATTCCAGGAAATGAAAAGACGGACAGATTGGCCAAGAGAGGACTGAGCATGCAGGTTACGGGAGAAAGCAAGATCACGTATGAAGCAGTCAAAAATACACTGTTTCAGGCTGCGACAGAGGAGGCCAACATCAGATGGATACGACTGCCAACTTGTCGTATCTCCCGGCAGTAGCCCTTAATAAATGTGAACAAAGCCGGATTTTTGTATTTCACTAAAAAGACGAACAATAAGTCTACTGACGGGAATCGTGACGGAGCATTGCCTGATTGGTAAAATTTCCCGGGTCATGCGAGTACCAACGCACGACTCCTGTCGAAGTTGATTATACGAAGATGAAGAAGAATCAATTCACTACATGATTGGTGAGTGTACTAGCTTAATGACCAGAAGGCTTCAACATCTGGGAGAGCTCTTTTTGGATAGCCTAGAAGACGTACCGCACATCCAACTAGGAAGAGTACTGAAATTGTTGACTCAACTGGATGGTTGAAACAGGAATAAGTGGCTGGATAGGTTTCCTGCACAACGGTGGAGGTGACGATAGTCATTTAAGGGTATCAGAATGGACCGTGTTGGTCTCTGACATACTGGATCGGCCATTGTTAATTTTGAAATTTTGACCTCAAATTTGAATTCAGCGACCCCAAAACCCTTCAGTTACAAATTTCAAAACGATTGGTTGAGTCATTTCAAAGATATTGATATGACGTCTACAGACGTCATACCAGTTATGTCACGATTTATTTTGACGTCTATAGACGTCATCACCAGGTAACGGGTTAATAGTTGTACCTAATTCGATGCAACACAATTTTTCCAACAAGGAGGATCTCAATGAGGCTATTTCCCAATTGAGAAAGTGATTGATGAGATAAGCCGAGTTTAAATCTGCTTTAAAGCTTAAAGCCGAGAAGTTCACATCAAATTGTCTTTCTTACATAATAACAAATAAGAAGACAAATCAAGAAGAATATTTAAATCCTTTAATGAAAGTAGATCTACCTCTCGATATATACGACGTCGATCAATTAAGCCCACTAGAGTCAACCAGTAAAAGGTACGATCACATCCTATATATTATCGACAGTTTCACGATCATGTTCTGATTATTTCGACACTCAGCGTGGAACTTATAAACGTGCGGCTCAGAGTATAACGTCTTTAATTTTCGAGTATCGCTATTTTCGAAAAATCGCCTAAATTTTCTTCCGCCCAAAAGTCGTTTTAAAGGCAACTGGCAGATCAGTGCAGCTGAAGGTAATCTAATTAATTCAAAGTGATATAATATGTCTGAATTCAACGACCGTATACGGTGTCGGCAAAATATTATGCTTTTTAATTGTCTGGATCCAATTAATTCGTCACGTTAATCTGTTGAAACTTTCAATCTGCAAGAGTTCCTCAACACCTTTGCTTCAGGAAGCTCTACTTTTCGTATCCAAATTAGTAAATTTTTTGAGGAAGCTCAACATATGCGTCCCGTGAACATTACTCTACAGAATTCCGATACTTCGCAAAACGGAATTTTTGCTTCCAGCAAAATTTATCTATATAATTCGGGAAATTTAAGGTATCGATCCGCATAGAACAGGCCGAACTACAACTCGAGGAGCAGAAGAAATTGCAGGTAATTTACCGGGAATGTTTGACAGCTGGAGAACCAATACGGGTCGGGCACGAAAAATGCGTCTTTCAATTGCAAGGAAAACCAAAATATTAGGAGAACTGGATTCTGTGAGGTAGTATAAATTTTTGAATCATCATTCAACTTTTATTTATGTTGTGTACTTTTCGCGAGACATGTCTTTTACTGATTTTGAATATTATCTTCATGTTTTAGACAATTACGTTATTTCTTTTACCAATTTAGTTTTAGGTAATCGTTGTTTCACGTATTTTGTAATATTTGAAGACATTGAAGTAACTACTTCTAGCTTGGGGTAATTGTGCTGTTTCGCGAGAGGCCGATTAACGTGATTTTTCTGAAACATTAATGATTACCGTCACTTTGCATGTCTTTTGAATTAAACGCTTGCTAATTTCATTAGAATGTGGCGTTAATTGTTTGCATTCAACATTTTCAAAATGCAGAAGTTAAATGCCATTTCTTACGAATAGTCCGCGATTTATCCTCTAAAAAGATTTTCGTTAATGATAGTAATAATATGTTAATATTTTTCTTCTCGTCTGTGTACATATATTTTTGTAGAGTTAGTCGGGTGAGATGGGACACTGGTAGGAAGGAACTTTTCACCAATTAATAACGGCATTAAAGTTTAATTCATAAATGAAAATCCTTTAACTCCCATTGTCAATTTTCTATTGCGTTCAACATTATTAACAGTAATTTTTTGGTAAATCTGTCAAGCCAAGTGGTTAACATATTTTGTTTCCAAGCGAAAATATTTTGACCTCCGAGAAGATACGTATATGACTGTTATGATCAGTACGTACTTACATCACGCAAAAGTTGATGTCTCTCTCTCTCCCACCAATTCCATGAAAAAAAGGCTTTAATTCCACACGATTGCGACAAGTTGTTATACTACGTGCAGGCTTTTAGTTTAATGATTTTATCATTCTAGGAACTATTAAAATAAAAAAAAAATGTTCCCCAATACCACTCAGGCTTGTGACATACTTTTTTTGATCATAGCAGTGTTAAAAGCGATCGAAAATTCTGTGCACTTCCATGGATGGTCTAAATCGGTGCACTCCCATGACCATCTAAAAGGGTGCTTAGACTTTTTTAATCGCTAAAAATTTGATGCGCTATGTTGGATCCGAATTTTCCATCTGTCTCGAAAAGACCATTCAAATGAGCCCTTACTCGACCCATATTGCCATTTAAGATATTCATTCCCCCTCGTGTGCCACGGCTCTATCGAGGTTTTGGGGGTTGAAACCCCTCAGGAAAGATAGCTTTTTTGAAAAATCATTAATTAATAAGTAAATAATTATTAATCATATGAAAATGATCAGGGAGAGATCTAACATTTAAATGAGCGGTACATAGAAGAACAGAATTAAGGGACGACGATGATAAAAGCGGACGTGCAAATAAATTACATTGCTGGTTGCCTCGATGAACGATGGTGAGGGAGTCGATTTCCTTGCATAATTCGATATGTTCATTTTTCTTAACGCTTACAGAATTTAAAAAATATTGTTGTTAGCTAATATTTCTGTAAGATTTCGGGTGTTGTGAAATTTGTATAGGAAGAAGTTTCCAGATGTGTGAGACTTGGTGGTTCTAAAATAGGAGTGTTTGCATTACATTTGTGACAAACAGTCATATTTAAGATCATCTATATGTCAATAGATACTTAATCATAGGGTGCCACTATCCGAAAAATAAAGACGACGAGGTGACACGATTGAGCATGGTCCGCACGGTTTCGCTAGGCGGTGGTGACTGCAATTGCGACGAGTCAGAGTACGTTCGGTGACAATTCCTCGTAACGCGATAATATACGATATGTGCTTGTATAATTGAATATTGAATGTCGTGTCAATGACGCGCAAATCCCGTCCCTATTCCTGGGTTTCTCAGTATCGAATACTTAGGCCGATTCACTTGGAATTGAGGTTACTTCAATTCAGAACCGGTGAGCAGATGAAACATTTAATGACCAAAATATATAATTGCGGTGGTCAACAACTCAAAATTCTGATGCAAGACGAGCAAGAAAATAAAATGCTCTACTTCGAATAATTCTGATCCGGAACTCGCTATTTAATTACTCGTATTAATTAATTTATTTATAATTATTATTACTCATCTATTTTTGTTGTGCTTATTTTTTATGAGAAATAAGTGCATGAGATATTTTTTAAATTTAAATCTTTTTGAATAAATTTCATATTGATTTTGTTCTATTTTTTTAACTTGTTTCCTATGAATAATATAAAACATATATTATATAGCTATTTTTATCATTCAAAAAAGTAATGCTTCCTATTTTAATACGATTGGTACTGCATTACTCGCCTCATTTTACAATATGCGCATTGCACTATCTATTGCGCTGCCAAATTTCTACGGGTTCTGAGTTGATGACAATTGCCGGAGTTGGTCTGAGAATTTACTTTGGAAGATTCGCGCAATGAGAAGATTGCATTTTCATTGCAACGCATTCTTATGAGCACCCTATACTGCGCTGTAGAGACATTTAAATGTTAATCCCTGAAACTACAAAACCACTAACTACACATTATATAAAAGAAATATACACATTATATACAACAAATTAATTAAAAAGAAAAATTGTGCATTGTACGACAATATAATACGTTATAGTAGAACGTAAGGATAAGTATAATATTCTTTCTAATGAAGTTATAAAATTCTGAGTAATTTGTAAATTCAATAGTAAAACCAAATATTATTTTTACCAAAAATTTGTAATTGCTGCCTCAGTCCCTCATGTTCTCAGTGTCATCAAAAAATGATTTTTTTTTGTTAAACCGATTATTAAATGTTTCGTTTAAATTGCACATTGAATACATTTGACGATGAAAATTTAAAATCTTTAGTAAACTACAACCTTACATAAAATTGTTTAAATCGCTTCAATAAAACGATATTTTCGTTTGCATTGAAAACTGTATCATATTGTTTGCTGGGATGTACTAGTAAACAACGTTGACTATATATACGTATCTCATATTATAAAATGTTCAATATTCGCTCTTAAAAATGTTTGTAAATAACTTACACTTAGACTTACGTACTAATTACTTTCTTATCAGCGTGTCTTGTATTACACATACATCTTCTGTGATGTATCCTTGATTTCTTGTGATGCTTCCTCATACACATCCGCACATATATGCGGATATATTTATTTATTTTCTATTCACCTTTCGAATTTGATCATTTCCAGATGAAATCAAAATCCCACTATTATTGAGATCAAATTTATGTCACAAAGCGTAATAAATTGTGCAATAGCACGTAGGTGATCATCAGCAATGGGGAGAAGGTTAATGCTGCGTCATTTATAACCTGTATTTTCCATCCTAAATTATTATGTCTATAACACTGAAACATTATAAAAGTATAATATTAATTACTAAATAAAATATAATGTCAAATGAGTTAGACATCTATATTATAAATATTCCTATTTAATAAAGTATGTTTCATAACCTTTAATGGAAACCTACACATAGCTTTCTACAATTGGGCCTATTATACTTTTTTCCCATGAACTTATATGATTTTTTGTAATCGTTGTTGCGAAAATTAGTGTTTGTTTTGAAAATATCTGCAGCGTTATCCATGCACCCTTTTGGTGACTAAATCTATGGGTTGAATATAATTGTACAATAAAACTCTTCCATTTTTATAGCACGACCTTGTTGTAGTGAATCCCTATTCCAGTCTAACTACATTTTCAGTAAAGCTAAGAATAACTTTTCATACGATATACCCCCTGTTATAACTTTCTATCAATTTATTGTGCAAAATTTTGTAATCACATAGTTATTTGAGTTATAAAACTACTATAAAAAACTAAAAAACACTACAAAAAATCGTTGTTTCTCACTGGGCACCAAGAACTGGCGAGATACCTTTCTGTATATCGCTTCCGAATCTAGCAGTTTTCGGTTAATAGTGCAATGTATGTATTTTAGGTCCCTCACTTCTTTGCCCAGCTTATAGTTGCCCACTCCTCGGAACTGGCTATATTGGGATAAAGTGATAAGACATATGGTTGTGCCGCGTCGCGTAATTTACCTATATTAAATATTTTAAGAAACTTCTACTATCCTTCGGTGGGCAACCTCACTTTTCGGTTTTTGGCATCATGTACATGATATGTTTTAGCGATTCTCAATCAACAGTGGTTTAACATATTACCCTAATTCGCAAATACGGTACACACAAAGACCGGAAGAAGGTCTAATCACTCATACTTATAATTGAATACTTCCATTATACGGCAAGTAAGATGTGTAGAGTAGAGTAAGGGCACCTCCAAAGTGCCCACGTCCATGCAGATAGCAATGTTCTACTATATTGATCTGAAAATCGTCAAATTGTAAAAGACGGTAATGATAAGGTATCTTGGATGTTTCAGCGAAGTTTCGAGGACATCGGGCAGAAAATTTAGTATCATTTTATAGTTTCGATCAACCACTTCCCGAGGCTTACAAACCGTGTGGCGCAGTCACCGAGCCCTATTGGAATCGGTCATGTCTATTTATTTGAAAATTAACCGAACCGACTGAATTAACAGAACCGAACCGAATGAAAAATTTTCCAAACCTCTGGGAAACAGGCTGGTTAGGCGAAGATTGGGAATCCAAAAGCAAGAAACCCACTTGATTGAAAATAAAAATTAACTTCCGTTTATTAATAGTAACAAGGACGTACGGGAGAAAAGAAGGGCACGTTTTTGCGTACGTGTTGGCGAAACAGGTTCACTACGTATGAAATCTAGACCGGAACGAAGCCATTTTTTGACGACCTAATACCGATCTGTGGCGAAAGCAAATAAGGCAGGAATGATCCAAAAATTTTCACGTAGCAGACGGTTCATCGATGTCGTACCTCCATGAAGTGTCTCCCCATACGTATCACGCAAGAGTAGTGTTAGAAACTGACATTTTGCAAGGATTACCGGGTGTGCGAAGTCGTAAGAGACTAGAGCGTTTCATAGTCGGCCACCTAAGCGGATTAGTCCGTTCTCGTCTATGTAAGAGTCGAGCGAACAAAGGCGACTTGATTTTGCCAGAATCGAGCCCTCTTTCAAGCGAGAAAGATCTGCTTGGATTTTGCGCAGCCAATAAAATTTTGCTTGTCGTCTGCCGTTTAGCTGCGTCGAAGTTCGTCGAATCTTTCGGTGTGTCAGGCGCTTAAATTTGAAGAGTAAAGCAGTAATGGTAACGAGTGATGAGTACCGATGGGCTGAGTCCCAAGTAGTAACCTGTGTTGTCAAGGTTCGACCTGCTTCTCCTCGGGATCTTCCAAGTGTGACATCGTTAGTCGTTTTATGAGGGCGACTTTTATCCTGCTCGTCATTAGACTTTAGTCAACAGGAAGACGACGTAGGCCACGGCGCCGCAAGCCTTCTTGTAATAATCGGCAAAGCCGTGTAGGAATAATCATTCCGTGGAATCAGTACGAATCCAACGTGAAATGGATATTGGACTCAGTTCTCTGAAGGGAGTTTCGCCACTCCTGGAGAATTTCTGCTGAAGTCGGATCGTCCCATCCGAGACCCAGATTTTTTGGTTGAGAATTTTGGCCGGATTATCACTGGAGATATCCAACCAAGGGGGTCAAAGAGTTTCGCTATACTGAATAACATCAACCATTTTGTCCATTTTTTGGAGTTAAGGTTGCTAGGGTCACACTGGAACCAAAAAACGTCATCAGTGGGGACTTAATGAATACCCAATGTTATGACAGATCCCTCATCGAAAAACTTCTTACTGAATGCTGCATCGCAAACGTCACCGGGCATATCTGTCAAGAGCGCCGCACAATCAAATGTCCATTTGCACAGACTGAAGCCTCTGGCGCGAGTAACGGCAATGAGCTAATCGCGACGAGTTCTCCAGAAGCGGAGAACCACCAAATAAGACGTCGTCGACGTAGAAATTAGTAAGAATTTGTCACCGAAATTTTGTTCATCGAACGCAAGTTGATATAACACTCATAGAGCAAGATAGGGTACTGAACTTGTACCTTACGTTACGGTATCTAATCGAAAGGCCTCGATAGAAGATTGCGGAGCGCTTCTCTTGAGAATTGATTTGTAATTTGCATCGTCCTGGTAAACGCGAATCAGGCGAAACATTTTCTCGATGTGCGTAGAACACACGTATCGGTATTGTCGCCAAAATGACAGTATTGCGGAAAAGTCGCGTTATAGCTTAGGTCTCGTTAGTAGATTGTCGTTAAGCGACTTAGAATTCAAGCTGGAGCTAGGGGCATTTAAAGCAATCCGCAACTTGGTGGTCGAGGAGTCGGACATCAGGACCGCGTGGTGGGGGAGATAATAATGTGGCTTCGCAATATTGTGTTTGTATTTTATTTATTTATCGTACCCTGCCACTCATATATCTGATATGTGTTTATACATGATAATTAATTTATACTCAAATGCCTACAATTTTGGCTAAATTCGTATTGCAGTTCCCTGACGAAAGGCTGATGCTTCCGGGAGTATTCCCATTTTAACACTGCCAGGAAAGAAGGCAGCAGAGGGTAGTTCTAGCATCGTTAGGTTCGAGTAGTTTCTATACATATATTGTAACAATATCTTGTTCCTTACATAGGGTGAATATGCCAATGCATGGACGGTTAAGCATTTTTCACACTTTGATCGATTGTAACTTTTGAATTCTTTTATGAAAATTTAATTATGATACCACCATTAGAAACGTTAGGCTCTGCTCTTTATGACCGTGTAGTGCAACCTTTGATTTTATTTAATTATTAACCTCATCTTCATACGTTTGTAAAAAAATCCGCTAAACTCCAATGAATAGACGGGTTAAATCAAATGGGACGTTTTCAGTACCAGTTTTGGATGGCTTTAAAATTTTGTTTTGATTTTACCAAATAATAAACACTGGAAGATCAATAGTACTGTAAATATTGTTTTGAAGGGTGATCCGGAGTTCCGGTTGAGTGACAGTTCGCTCTGCCTACCAGTGGTTGGTTTTTAGCAAAAGTAAATTGTATTTGCGAACGGTCCGGTCGTGTCAGTGATCGTCTGTGAGATTGTCTTTGTTCTCAGTCTGAAATCAGTGCCGTCCCAATATTTATTTTGTTTATTCGTTAAATTAAAGACTATTAATCTGCTCTAACCTCAATTTCTGAGAGACTCATCTGGAAAGTTCATGAATGGACCGCAGAGTTTTTGCAAGTGATATCGGAGTGCGTGAATGCCGGACACTGAATCTGATACTATCTGACGGCTAAATTCTCGCAAGAAATAATTAAAATTCGGTGACTTTGGAACGACAGCCAAAAACACGTGTTCGCCTTTCTCGCGACGCGCATGCCCGACGGTATCCCGCCAACGCAAGGACACATCACATCCGCTGCTCTACGCTCTTGTGACCACCAGAGGTCAGAAGCTCTGGGCCACGTTCGTCTCATGTCAGCACACTCTTCACCACCCCGCAGCGAATCACAAGCGTCTTCCCCACATACGGCTTCTTCAAGTGAAAGGGAGGCGGAACGCACGCCGACCATCTTACGCCCGTCCGTTCTCAGCGGCCGCCCCCGTACAGCGACCAGGTGGAAAGCGCTGTGTACGGACGGTTGCAGCGCACTGGAGGACTTCGGTTTCGCCAAGCGAAAACGAGACGGCCTGCCCTGTGCGGATGATCTGAGCGACCAACAACCCAGTAGACTAAGGAAACTCGCATTTTCAACACAAGACTCGCAGGCAAGTGAACATTCAACCATGCCTCCGACTACACCACCGCTTACGCTCGAGTCTCTGCAACAATCGCTACTTGCCGCGATCCAGCAGCAATCCACCACGCTGCAAACGAGTATCGACAACTGCACTACCGAATTAGAAGCGGTAAAGTCTACGGTAGATCAAATCAATGCCGATCTCACAACGCGCCTAGGCTTTTTAGAGTGCAAGCTTGATGCTCAAGTATCGATTAATAAGGCTCTTGAGACTAAACTTAACGCGCAGGAAAAAATTTTGAAGAGAAGGAACATTATCATCACCGGTCTCGTTCCCGGGCCGGGATCGTTAAGGAAGGAAATTTCGAAATTTCTCTCCGAAAACTTTCCTCTCGAGTCGTCGGTTGCCGCTGCTAGACAGATCCGCTTCAATCCGCCGGCATATTTGGCAGAACTAATGCTAGAGGAAGATAAACAATTAATTTTGTCTTCCAAGAAAACGGCGCTTCAATCAACTAAGATTTTTATCAACCCGGATTATACTGATAAAGAGCGTCTCATGGCCTATAAGATCAGAGTCGCTCGTCGTGCTGCCGCAGCAAGTGGCGCGACTTTCGAAAAGAAAGGAGATGCCATAGCCACTAACAACATTTGGCTGAAGTGGTCAGAATCGGAACAGGAATTTAATACTCCATGCTCCGCTCCTACAGTCAACAGAAATTCGACCTCTCTCCGCTCATCTTCTACGAGTCGTACGCAAATTAACCCAAGAAAGAAGATGTCGAAAGCCCACGCAGGATCTTCAACCATGGACACCGAAACGGGTTTTTAAATAGTCCCCGTCCTCTGTCTACTGTCAACGTGTCTCCGTCGTCGTCTTCTGCTGTAACTTCACCGCCTGTTACTGATAAGCCGTCTATTGGTCATAATTTATTAAAAATAGATTTTTGGAATGCGCACGGTTTCTCTAATATTAAAAAGAACACTTTTTATTCAAAGCATAAAATTATAAATTTTGTCGAAACTTGGCGAGATTCTGAAATTCGCGCGGAGGATCTGTCAACTGGTCATTCAGTAATTAATTCACCAGCTATTCGTTCTAGTAATATTGGTCGCTGTAGTGGAGGCCTTTTATCCCTAATTACCCCCAACTTCAGTTTTGTCCCTCTAAACGCGTCTCCACACTGGCTTTTTTATAAGCTGAATATGCATCCGCGTAATTTAATTGTTGGTTCCTTTTACTTCCCTCCTCTCTCCGACTTAGTTTCTCTGCTCCACTCCTTGCAACTTGTTCTAGATCTACTGAAGGACCAGTTCGCAGATTGTATTTTTATCTTAGGTGGCGACTTCAACTGCCGTGTGGGCTCTTCAGACCAACTAAGCGAGGTTGGTCAAATTTTCGAGGAGTCCTCTGTGCGAGTTTATAGACGCTCACATGATGAGACTTTCAACCGACGCGGAACCCTCTTGTCTGATTTCATGACCACAAATAATTTTGCCTTATTAAATGGCCGAACGTCCAGTGACTTTCCGGCGCACTATACTTTTCTCGGACAAAGGGGTTTCAGTGTCGTTGATCTGGTCTGGGTCTCTGTATCGCACATCCACTATATTCATGACCTCTCGATCGGCGACGACCTTTACGGTTCTGACCACTTGCCAGTGTCGGTAGCACTTTATCTTTCCGACGAAAAAGCTTCCGTTCAAGCACCCGATCAAGGTGCTATAATTCGTCGAGTGACTCGTTTTCAGAAGCCCTCGGACGGGGCAAACAGTGCTTTTGCCATATTTCAAGCGCTTCTCGCGCCCTCGCTTCAGATTGCCGTTTCATCGGATTGTATTAAACTCGATGCGCTCTACAACCATTTAATAGAATCAGTCCGTGGCTCGGCGTTCGCTTCCGGCTTTTTAAAAGAAACTTTAATTCGCGATAGGAAATCACCCATCGGCTTTGAAAAACAGTGGTTTGACAAAGACTGTCTTTCCGCTAAGAGATCTTGTGCCCGTGCGCTGAGACATATGAGGGAGGCTGAATACACCGCGGAAGCATCGGAAGAGTTTAAGGAATCTCGCAGGTTTTATTCGAACCTATTAACAGCAAAAAAATTCTCTTATGACTCTAACATCGCCAACAGATTTGCGGAAGTACGCAACTCCGCAGATTTTTGGTCGGCAATACGTAAATTTCGTTCAAAACCGTTAATGCGCCGCCTAGTGTCAGATGATACCTGGAATGCGTTTTTTCTCGCGATCTTTCCGCAAACAGAAATGCTGCCCGAGCGGTACTTCGGCTCCTTTGACCCGGAGCTGGACTCACCTCTCTCTTTGTCTGAGCTTCGGGATAGTTTGAGCGCCTTGAAGGTGGGTAAGGCCATCGGTCCGGACAAAATTCCCGCTGAACTTCTTAAACTTATGGACGACCAGTGGCTTTCCCTCCTTCTCTCGCTCTTCAATAGAATTTTCACTGAGGAGGCCTTCCCCTCAGGGTGGGCTGACTCGCTGATTTTTACCTTGTATAAGAAGGGCGCCCGCACCGATCTTCCAATTACCGGCTAATTGCTATAACTAACGCCCTGGCGAAAATGTTTTCGCAGATTTTATGTACACGTCTGTCCAAGTGGGTACTGCAGAGAGACATTTTACCGGAGGAGCAATCCGGCTTTCGCGGGGGAGGGGGACGGAGGATAATATCTTCTGCCTCCTCGCAGCCGCGCAGGTCGTTTTGAAACGTCGAAACGCGAAACTTTTTAGTCTCTTTGTCGATTTTAAGAGAGCCTTTGATTCAGTCCCTCATACTCTTCTTTGGCGGAAACTACTTGGATTAGGCGTCAGCGCTAAATTTGTCAGGGTGCTTAGCGCGCTTTACGGCTCCGCGTCAGTATTGTATACTAACGAAAATGGAGAAACATCGCGTTTTAAGGTAACAACAGGTGTACTTCAAGGCGAAATTCTGAGCCCATTATTGTTTATTTTATACCTTTCAGATATGGTCAAGTATTTCCGAGACAGTAATGTGCGCGGAGTGGACGTTACCAGATCCACGGATCTGCTAATGCTCCTCTATGCCGATGATCTAACTATTCTGGCTTTTTCTCCCTCAGACCTTCGCCGCAAGTTAGGAATTCTCTCAGACTACTGCTCGACTAACCAGCTTACCGTAAATGTTGAGAAAACTAAAATAGTCTGTATTAGAAGGGCTGGCCCGCTCGACCAGTTCTCGAGAGACTTCTCTCTCGACAACACACCAATCGAGGTGACAGGCACTTACAGATTCCTAGGCATAGTATTTTCTTCCTCAGCGTCAGGCCTTCAGCCTTGCGAGGACGCCGTTACTCGTACACGGTCCGCTGCAGCCGCGTGTCTTGCGATAATAAATTCAGCAAAAATTGACGCATGGGACGCATACTGGAAGCTGTATAGCGCCATGGTCACCTCGGTTTTATTATATGCGTCTCCGTTTTGGGCTTTACGATATTTGGATAGACTGGAGTCGGCGCAGACTGACTTTTTCAAAAGGCTTCTCCATCTGCCGAGAAATACCCCGGCTTATCTACTACGTTTGGAACTTGGTATCCCTCCGATTGCGGTAGAGATACTAAATCGGTCTATAAAATGGATAATCAAGACTCTAAGATTGCCCGACTCCAGACTACCCAAGATTCTACATTTACATTTGACCGACTATACAGCCAGTGGAGACGAAACAAGTGCAGTAACAGTGATGTGGAGAGAATTTTGCGGCAGATAGTGGAAGTAATTTTTAAAGCATATAATATTTGGTGTATTTTGGTGTATTTTGGTAGATTTTGATAGCTAGTAAATAGTAATTAGGATCACCACTGTCTGTGTCCTTTGACAATAGAAATGTATATAATAAAGATTTGAACGATTGCGCTGCGGATGCATTTCTAATCTCTTGGGTAACTAGCAATATTGTCTCCGCACGCAGAGCAAAGAGATTGTAAAAATAGGTAGGCGCCTTAAACGGTAATTCGCTACTTGTTATAATAGCTAACAAATAGAGTCATCGATAATTTAATGGTCGCCACCCACGTTTACGCCGGTACGGTACGAGTCAAATTTAAGCACAAGGTTAGTCAGTACAGATAGTAGAGGGATTATGGTACCTTCAATCACTAGTGGAGGATGGTCGGATGAACTGAATCATTTGATGTAAGGTGTAGAACCTAATAGCATTCCTTTCGTCTTAATGAAGTGCAACTTCTCTTTGAGTTTACCCCCCCCCCCCCCCCCGAAGACCTGTCTCCAGACCACGTCTCACCAACCCTTTCCATCCATATCTCCATATTTTTGTGTAACACTTCCAATGAGCATTCCGGATTTAAATTTAAGTTTTAATTTCATTAATAATCCACGGAGTAGTTTTATTTGGTTGGGTAAAAATGATAGTTGGTGCATGTTTATTATAAGTATTTAGCAGTGTTGAGTTTAATAATGCTAGCTTCTCATGTATAAGCACAATCATACCAATCTAGTTTCATTACAAATTCGTTCGGCGCAGAATTTTCTATATTCGCGACGAGTGATTGAGCTCAGCTTTCGGGTTTTAACAGCGTATATAAGATATATCATATCATGGAGTGATAGTTCTGGTCCATTTGTTTGTCTGATCGTTAAAACGTTTTTTTCCATATCATCCACCAGACAGTGATCAATCCACGTTGTAGAGCTATTTGCATGGCGATTTAGAGAAAATGGTAGAATATGAAAGTTGTGCGTATAAGAACAGTTATTCAAATAATCAGACACAGAGGAAGCTTTACATAGATCAATATTTACATACCCTAGACAAATTATGTTACTGCATAAATGCTGGATTTTAGTTAACTCAGATTCCATTTCGGCAAACAAAGCAGTGTTTGGAGGACGATATATGGAGATCAATAACAAAGGTAACAACGAAAGTTCAGTCTTAGATATAGATATCGATGTTGGTAATGAAGATGAGGCGCAAATTCTACTAGATCGATTGAACTCGTGGACGAAAATGCACACATAGCCTCCCATTTTACATTAACAATCAGATCTATGTAATACATAGTTATTGGTTCGGACGACATCATCAGGAATTTCTATCTTGAACGTACAAATTGGACGCGCGTAAATGTAGGTTAGGTCTTGACTCTGGTGATGGTGCATTTGTTGACATAGATAATAATGTTGAAGACGTAGATTCCCGATTTGCAGCTGCATATATTACATATGGTGCTAGTTTGGGCAGGTACTCTGATGTTAATAATGGTTGATTTTCTGATGCCATTTCATATATGTCTGCATCTTTACAATTGTCGATAGAAGTGTCAGTGTGCTTGCAGTTCTGGCGTCATGAGCTGATTTGCTCAATATCCTCTTCAGATAGAATTTCGATAGATGGTGCATCTCAGACATGCATCTCAGACATCTTTGGACAATTTTATTTTTGTCACCCTGGATAAGATCAAGCGCTCTCTTTTTCAGATTTAGTGTCGCTGCAGATAGACTTTCATTAACAAAAAAGGCCGTCTTTTTGAAAGGCGGATTTATAGTGTCGGCAGTTAAAGTTTTCAGATTTCTCATAGCCTTTATGAAGCTGGTTCGTAACCAAGGTTTCGATAGTCTGGCGATTATCATTTTTGGTCAAGTTGCTTGAGAGGTTGACGGGGCAATAGTTGATACATTATTATCCAAGCGAGACGATAAATGAACGTGGGATATAAGGTCTCTCACTTCAATGACAATATTCATTTTTTCGCTTATTCTAACAATTATTCCTAAAAGGTTTCACCTTCCATTTCTGGGATTCCAGAGGTTACTAGATCGCAGTTTATGATCTCATTCGATATGATAGCTCTGTCTTGAAGTATCATGCTCATTTTACCTTGCATGGTGGATATAGTGGATTTTATTTCTGCTTTAGTGGTGTTCAGGCTCAATACTTGATCCATTTTTGAGGACAGTGTTGCATTCGATTTTACTGTTTTCGCATGTCTACTTTCTTGATTGAGGCGAAATTCGCGTAGTTGTGTAGCAAAAGATGTTGCAGTTTCTGGTTGTACAGTAGCACTCAATATATTTATCCTAATTCCACGTTTTTTGTTCATCTACATATATTTCCCACACAGGCTACGTAATAAATGATTCGGAATTGGATAAAAATTCATGGATAATCTCCATTGAACGAATCATTTATTTTCAATCCGGGTAAACATACTGTAACACTTCTCCTGTATATAAGCCTGACACTTTTAAACACTTTATCGATATCAAAAAATAAATTAATCAGAAGGCAATTAATTTATGCGTACTTTACACGGCTGTAAGAAAAGCTATGTAAAATAAAATTTTATCAGTTTATCTGAACTAAAAAAGTAATGTAGTCCGGAGCATAGTAGTACTATGTATGTTTACGTGAGACTAGGTGATCTATTCACGCCATCAATAAGGAGATTGGTATACATATATCGGGCTCGAATTTGAAACGGCTCAATAAGATTAATAATCTGAGAGTTGAAAATCATAGACAGAGAGGAGCCGGTGAGTACAACGGAATTGTTATTGTGGGAGCCTTGACAAAGATTAACGTCAAAAAAGTAAAAGGTGTGAAGAATAGAGAAGGGGTCGAACAGTTACAACGACTAAGGATGAGAGATTAAGGAAGCTAGTAGGGGTAGCTCGGCAAACACCGTCGTTATGTGTTATTTGGAAGGCAGTGAGTGAGGGCAATGAATGAAGTGAGTGTAGAAGAAGAGAATAGGTGGAATATAATGAGGAAAAAATAAGCTTGGAGACATAAGAAATGAAAAGTCTGTTAATAGAGATGAAAGAAGAGAAAATCAAAGAATTAAGCGAAGATAGAAGGAGGAAATGGGAAGAAGGAGAAATGTAAAAGAAGAAATAAAAAAAGAAGAGAAGTAGAATTAGGAAAAGGAGAGGGGTGAATTAAGAGAAGTACTGAATGTGGTGACAAGAAAGTGAAAGATCTAGAAAGAAGAGAGAAGAGAAAAAATATTGTAATTAGAACTATGAATGTGGGAGAGAATGAGCAATCGGGAGAGATCAAAGCATGGGTATCGAAAGAGTTAGGTATGAAAGAGAGAAAGATAGAATTCGAGGAATCTATTGTGGAAGGGAAAGAAAAAACAAAAAGAGTAGCTGCAAAGCTATGTAAAATAGAAGACAAATTATACATCTTAAATAATAGTAAGACAATGATTTGACATGAAAGGGCAATATGACTAAAATGGGATGTGGGAAGAGGATATAAATAGAAAAGTGCATGTGTGAGACGAAAGGGAGAGACATATGGAAGAAAACACATTTCACAAAGACTGAGATGAAAGAATATGTAAAGATAAAAAAATAAGTAAAGAAAAGGTGTGTGGGAGTAACATATTGTGAAGTGAAATTAGTAGGAAAGTAAGACATGTTAAGCGTAAAGAAAAATATAGTAAAAGGGGTACTGGAAATGTTAGTCAGGTGAAGAATAAATAGTAGGATTTTTAGGGATTTTTAAGAGGATATGACGTTATAGGAATAACCCGAACGTGGATAGAAGAGATACACTGGGATAATTTGGGACGAAAATATCAAAAGGAGGGATATGGAGTGTTCATTAGCAGAACGAAACAAATGTTATTACTATAAATTAGAAATACCCACCTTAATACTACATGAATTAGATAAGGATTTTGAAGTTATTACGCAAAATAAAGGAAATTTAATCAAGAATAAGGAAATAGGTATCATAAACTTAATCATTAAACATTTGCCACAAACCACTGTTCTTCAATACAAGAAGAATGTCAAAAACAATAGAACTAAACGAAAACAAAAACCCCATTACCATAACAACAAATACAACTAACCTAATAAACGCAATGAATATCAACATAATGAATACGGTGTGGATAAAAATTAATATGATGAAAATGACAGAAATAATGAACCCTACAAATATTATAAATTGATATAGCATCGAGTGTTATATAAATAATGACCACGAGAAGCCACATGAGTATAAACCTTTCGAAAATAACAATATAAAAAAAAGAAATATAAGAAAAATAAGAACTCTTAAAAAATAAGAATACAATGAAAATGACGAATCTTACGAATATAATGAAAATGATTATGATGTATAAAATAGTGTTTATATATTTCGGTCTATTATATTAAAATACAAAAAATATAAATTAATAATAAACTAGGTGAGTATTGAGGGTTATATACAGGTAAAACCAAGAATTACAAAAATTCGGATTTAAGCAGAAAATGGAATTATTATTTATTATTTTATTTTTATTATTATTCAACGGGCAGAATCGCCCTTTTAAAGAATTTTTTTGTTTAAGTTATGTCATTACAAATTTTGCGAGAGCTGCAGGAATGCAAATATTTGTATAATGTTGTGAAATATTGGGAATATGACAATTATTTACGAATAAATGAGGGAGAATCTTCAACGAATGAAATTGTAGGACAAAGCCGACCTTTTTATTAATTTTTTTTATTATATACTATTTTAATGTTATTGATTTTGAAGATTTTTGCACTTTTTTCACTGAGGCCTTTGATATAAGGGCAACTGGTTGTTTTCATTATTTGTTCATTGTTGTTATTGTTATTTGTACTGAAAGTATAGAAAAACTCATAAATACTCATGCAAACGTCTGTCACGTAACTGACGAACTCTTTGGTTTTTCGCGCCTTATTAAAAACAAAATGTTCACTACGGATGATGTCTCAATCAATATGGGATTTGGAGAAATTCACAAAGAAGCAATAAATAAATATGTTAAAGAAACATACATACAGGAACAATTAAAACCTTCAAAATAGACCTACAACATCCCAATATGGATAATACCAATGAAAGCCGACAGTTAAGCAAATAAATATGCAGAATGGTACTTTACTTCGAGAAATTGAATGACAAATTCATCGGAGATTTCTACTCAATGCCTAACATTGTTGACATTCTAGACAGCAGGGAGGGAAACCTTCCCTTGCGATCCGGACATACCGTTTCAAGCGAAAGCAGACCGTCTACGATGGGGAAGACCTCCCAGAGGGGAGTGAGATCCCGGAAGGAGTGAATGAACAAGAGTGTTGAGAGGGGAAATTATTTGTGGAGAGGATGTATGAGTGAGGAAGCTTTGAATGAATGGGAGGGTTTGAGGGAAACAAATATGGAAGTGGATGAACAAGAGGAGGGCAAAAAGTGAGAGCGTCTAAGTCATGTGGGAGTTATGTAAGGGTCAGTAGTATAACAATGTATATACGAATTTGTAAGAGAAATGCGGGGAAAAGATTGGTGAGAATATGTGGGAATGAGAAGAGGGTGAATAGCTACTGGATGGAGGAAGACGAGAAAAAGTGTAAATTGTGCGAGTGGGAGAGAGAGAATGTTGAGCATTTAAGAATCAACGACCTTCGGGCACTACAGGGATTAACGAGGATAGCGGACAGCCAGGGGAGCCAGCTATGCGACCGAGGAGGAGAGAAAGTATTGGGACTCTAATGGGATACAACTTCCCACAAATTACAATTTGGCGTAAACGTGGCGAAAATATCAAAGGACATTCTAAAAAGACAAAGGAAACCTACGAAGCGCGAATACCTGAGAAATATAATGTCAGTTTTTGATCCGCTTGGATTTCTCTCACCGCTGATGGTCCAGTCAAAAATATTGATGAAAGAGGAGTGGCGAAGCAGAATTGGATGGGAAGATCCTATAAGGGGCGAAGAAAATGTAGGTTGGTGTGCATGGTTAAAACACTTGCAAGACATATGTAACATCAAAATACCACGCTGCATGTCTCCGATAGGCACAAGCTCCCCAAGAGTAGAGATGCACGTTTTCTGCGACGCCAGCCTCAAAGCATACACGGACGTCGCGTATTTACAATAGGAAGCCGAAAGCACAGCAGTGCACGTCGCCATCATCATGGCTAAAACCAAAGTCGTCCCTGTGAAACCATGTAGAACTTCAGGCGGCACTGATAGGAGCTATATTAGCGCAAACGCCGAGATAGACATAATGGTGGACCGACGCGTTTTATGGAGCGATTATATGGCGTTATATGGCAGTCACGCACACGTCAGACATACGTCGCGAATCGCTTAGGGGAAATCCAGGAACTTGTCAAAAGTTGTGGCTTTGGGTACCGTCGAAACTGAACCCCGCGGATGACGCAACACGTTGGTCGACGGATCTTTTACGTGCAGACCACCGGTGGTTTGCGGGACCAGATTTTGCGGAATTCTGAACAGAATTGGCCGACCGAAGAAACTCTTCCCAAGGAGCAAATAAATACAATCGATAAAATGGAAGCGCGAAAAGATGCAGCATACCACGTTCGCGCAATGACATGCTACTTCCCGTTTACGGGAGATCCTTCTGGGGTGGCCGGGACGACAAGCGGTAGCTAGACGCGTAAGATCTGCCTTTAATCGCTGGAGAAAGAAAACGTTTTCCGATGTGCCAATGGAAACCGGCGTCTTCGAAGAAAGATATTGGTATCGCGAAACTCAGTCAGAGTGCTTCGAATCCGAAGCGGAAACATTAACCAGAGGAAAAGATATCAGTCGACTTAAAAAATTTGGGCCGTTCTTAGACGAGAATGGAATTCGCAGGGCATCAGAATGCGTGACGTAGAATTAGGTGTGTTTGATGTCCGGAACGTTTGTCCAAGGAAAAAGTGGCATGTGGTGCGCACGTTCTCGGACGCATACTGGAAACGATGGCTCCGTGAGTATCTGCCTACACTATTGCCAAAAAAAAGTGGAACGTGAATCAGAAGCCATTGCAAATGGGGGATATAGTTTTGGTTGTCGATCTCCAAGCGCTCCGGAACACATGGCGAAGAGGGACAGTCATTGATGTATACCCGGGAGAGGATGGAAACATCAGAGTAGCAAAGGTCCGGACACCTTCAGGAGTATATGTAAGACCGACTCGGAAACTTATCCACTTGTTTAGCTCGCATGGGATACAAAATGTTTAGATTTTGTACGAGGGGGAGGATGTCACCGACAAGCTTAAATTACGTTTAGTCTAAGGTTTACCGAATTATGTGCGATGATTAAGTTCGAGTCTGCCAACGACGGGGGTCTGTGGTCTGGTAAGTGCTTGGGAGGGCCATATCGTGCGTTATGGGGTAGGCCAACCTATAGAGTGTCGTGGCTATCATCTTTGCACTGGCTAGACCATGGTCCATGGTGCGCGAGGATTGATTTGCACGACGTGTTCCCATCAGCGTACGTTACACCCATAAAACAGCATTTTCTATATCTAGATGGCGACGTTATGTGCTCATCATCACTAAGAAAACGTTCGATTAAACCCCAAAAATTAATTAAAAGATTAAGAGAAGTTTATTTAAAATTTCTACCCGACAAATGCGAATTTCTAAGAAAAGTAGGTTACTTCTAAGGACACCTCATTGGTGAAAATGGTATACTACTATCTTGACAGGATATACGAATGGACGTAAAACCTAGGTTGATTTCAATGTAGGATAATACGTGCAAGATACCTGTAGAACATCGTATTTTTATGTTTGTTGTTAAATACAAACTAAATATTTGATGGGAGGTTAGGATGGATGTCTTTGACGAGCAAATTACGGTGTTTTTATGATTGAAACGAATCGGAGTCTATTAATTAAAAACTTCATGAATCGTCCAAACATAAAATAAAATAAAGTCACTTATAGTCAATCATTATGAATAAATTATTATAGATTAGATTGGAATCGTTGGTGCTGAAATAAAACGTCATTAATATCATTGGCCATTAAATTAAAATATATTTTATAACTTCGAATTATACAAATAATTGAACTCGTTATATAATAAAAATTACCACATTCATACGAACACACTCGAGGTCGTCACTGCACATATAAAAAATAAGAGTCAAGATTACAAACTAGTTGTCGAGTCGTCGGTAAGTGATGTGGGGTCATACATAATAAAAACTGTCATTAATTTAGTCAACGGGATAACTTACGCGGTTGAAATAAATTAATTCACGACGCGGACACACATTCATCTCATACACAATTACATGCACACACTCATGAATAAATAAACATATATGTGCGCCTCCCCGGGTACCCTTTCTGATGATAGCCGTCACTGCTTCCAGCACTTTTTAAGGGCTCAAAAAGGGGAAGCGGACGGCTAATTTTCTTCCTTTTTATTATTGTTGAATTTGGGGAGTGGAGTGCGCTCACCTTCGTTCTTCGACCGGGTTGGTCAGACATTCCTTTAGGACACCGCAGATTTACTGGAGGTCCGGACCCGTCCCGTCGACCTCGTGGCTCCAGCGTATGCAGGTCCGGATTGCGGTGTCCACGTCCTCGTTGATCGGGAAAAGAGAGAGTGAGTGCATCCCCGGGAGTCCTATTTATAGATTTGGATCCTCTCCGGGTTCACCCAACCCCCTCAGTCAATATTCCGTATTGTGGACGGAACTGTCAGTTTTTTGAATATCATTCGTCAATTTCAAACTGACAGCCCGCCCGTCACATTTGAAGCCCGCGCCACTTCTCGGTATCCGCACATGCTCCCTCAATCCTGCCTGGTATGTCGTCCGCGCGTAGAGCGCTCCGACCGCGCTCGGAGCGCCGCGTCGTGAGTCCTCGGGTCTCTCCGTCTTCCCGCGTTTGATCACCAAGACAGGTGAGGTTGGGTTCAGTTATTCGCATGTGCGAACCCGTCGTCTTTTTCCGCGCCGATTTTATTAATTTTCCCAGTCACTTTTCTTGATGTCTTATTTTAGCTCCTGCTCTCCTTTACTCCTTCTCTCCCGCTCGCGGTCTAGTCAAACGGCTCGTTACAACATCCCCCTTTCTTTTTTCTGGATCGCGATCACGGGAAAAGAAAATCGGTTCGCGCCGGTCGCCATGTGCTTTTAGTGTCGTGTTTGTGCTGTGCGATAAAATAAATAAATATAAATATAATTGTGTCGTCATTTGTTTTTTGTCCAATTTTCCTTTTATTAGCGACTCCGAGGATTCCCGTTGCAGCAGAGGATTAATTACATCTCCGGTGCAACACCCCGTCGAAAATCGGATCGGTAATGAGTCCCCTTATATTATTGCTCGTAGGGACACTCAGAAGGAAGGCAAGGTTCCCTATTTGTTTCTTAATTGTATAGGGACCTTCGATAAAAATAAAAATCTTTTTCCACTCTCTACCCAAATCCATATCGTTTCATGTCTAACTTTAAATCGGCCCCATATTCGCCGTCATGAATCTGTGGGATTTTTCCTTTTATCCCCCCATTATTTAAATTATCATTAATATCTATCATATCGTCATTAATACACTTATTATTCACAACAATTCGGTCATCATTCCACACATAAAACTTATCATGTACATCACATTCATACAACTCTCTGTTAATACCATTGTGAAAATTGTCGTCAGCATAATCATTTTCATGAACGACACTGTTATAATCATTCTTATAAAGGTCATTATAAATATCACCTTCATAAGAATCATCACTGTCATCCTCATAAAAATAATTAGTCACGTTTTCATCAACTATGTCATTTTTATTGTCCTTTTTACAAAAATCATTATCGACGTCATTTTCATATAAATCATTATCAAGAACTTTATACAAATTGTTATAATCCTTTTTATACAAATCATCATTAATATATTCATCATAAAAATCATTATTACTGCCGATTTCATAACAACCATTTTTACGAATCTCATTATTAATGTCAGTCTTATAAAAATCATTATTAACGTCATCTTTTATATCATTTTTGTAAAAGTCATTATCGTTATTAGTCGTATTATCATTAAAGTTTTCAACGTTCTCAATCATGTCATTATCGTTAACGTCAATTTCATAAATATCACTATTACCATTATCATTACAATTATTATCATTATCATTTTCACAATCAACATGTACATTATAATTTTCATAAATAGCATTAACATCAACATTTTCACAATTAACATATACATTTTCACAAATATCATTATCCACATTTTCATAAATATCATTTTCATAATTCACATAAACAGCATTTTTATACATAGTATTATTATTACCATTATCATTCATACCCTTAGACATATTCACATCATTCACATCATTTAATAAGTTAGGACGTATACAAAAATCAATCATACCATTCAATAAATTAGGACGTATACCATTAGACATATTCACATCATTTATATCATTTACAACATTCACATCATTTACATCATTTACAACGTTTACATCATTTACATCAATATCATCAATTACATTTACACATCTATTATTATCAACATTTAAATAAATATTATCAACACATATATTATCATTTTCGTAATTCACATAAACATCATTATTATAATTACCATAAATATCATTAACATTTTCACATATATTATTATCATTAATTATTTCATTATTTTTCATGAAATTATTTTTTTTATTATTATCATTATTTAAAAATTCATTTGTTTCATTATCCCCCTTTTTTCCTATATCAGTCTTAACATTTTTTGTATACCCCTGATTCGTGACGGAGACATATGTTGCCTCGTCATCATTCGAGCTTATTATTTTGCTCGCGGGGTCAAGTGAATATTGTACTATGTCCTTACTTATCGCGTCCAATATTATTCGCTAGAGCCTCGTCTATTCGATTTGTTAAAGAGTGGAATTTTTTTCTAAATAATGTTTTAAAGTCTGCATAGCTTTCAAAATTGTTTATTGCAAACCATATTTTTGCCCTCCCCTCTAACGTTTCCTCTACGAACAACAACCTTCTAATTCCTTTAATATTTTTTATATTGAAGTACCGATCCAATTCCTCAAGGAATGTCACCGGATTTGTTTTGAATTCGTTTTCAAATTTGGGTGCAATTACGTCGATATTTTTATTGTTCGTATTTATAATTGCACCCAATTCGTTTGCACGCGTTTTTATTTTATTTTCGTCATTATTTTTGTGCATTTCCACATGCTGCTGCCTGTCATCCTCGTTTTGCCGCCGCATTTGACATTGTATTTTATCTATTTCCTTTTGCATTTCGACGAGCATTAATTTCCACTCTTGGATGCTGCTCGCCGTATTTATTGTCGTTTGCGGCGACACCTTGTGAACTTTTTCATCGTTAAATACCGTCATTGTAATAATTTATTTGTCGTCCAACCATTTATAAAATTCAAAGCTTTAAAAATTTATTATTCATTTCACCACCACACGATTCCATATCAGTCACAAATTAATTAAATAAAACATGGGTCACTCAAAGGAATGTATCTTCCTTCGTGCCCCACGTTGGGCGCCATTGAAACGAATCGGAGTCTATTAATTAAAAAGTTCATGAATCGTCCAAACATAAAATAAAATAATGTCACTTGTAGTCAATCATTATGAATAAATTATTATAGATTAGATTGGAATCGTTGGTGCTGAAATAAAACGTCATTAATATCATTGGTCATTAAATTAAAATATATTTTATAACTTCGAATTATACAAATAATTGAACTCTTTATATAATAAAAATTACCACATTCATACCAACACACTCGTGGTCGTCATTGCACATATAAAAAATAAGAGTCAAGATTAAAAACTAGTTGTCGAGTCGTCGGTAAGTGATGTGGGGTCATACATAATAAAAACTGTCATTAATTTAGTCAACGGGATAACTTACGCGGTTGAAATAAATTAATTGACGACGCGGACACACATTCATCTCATACACAATTACATGCACACACTCATGAATAAATAAACATATATGTGCGCCTCCCCGGGTACCCTTTCTGATGATAGCCGTCACTGCTTCCAGCACTTTTTAAGGGCTCAAAAAGGGGAAGCGGACGGCTAATTTTCTTCCTTTTTATTATTGTTGAATTTGGGGAGTGGAGTGCGCTCACCTTCGTTCTTCGACCGGGTTGGTCAGACATTCCTTTAGGACACCGCAGATTTACTGGAGGTCCGGACCCGTCCCGTCGACCTCGTGGCTCCAGCGTATGCAGGTCCGGATTGCGGTGTCCACGTCCTCGTTGATCGGGAAAAGAGAGAGTGAGTGCATCCCCGGGAGTCCTATTTATAGATTTGGATCCTCTCCGGGTTCACCCAACCCCCTCAGTCAATATTCCGTATTGTGGACGGAACTGTCAGTTTTTTGAATATCATTCGTCAATTTCAAACTGAGAGCCCGCCCGTCACATTTGAAGCCCGCGCCACTTCTCGGTATCCGCACATGCGCCCACAATCCTTCCTGGTACGTCGTCCGCGCGCAGAGCGCTCCGACCGCGCTCGGAGCGCCCCGTCGTGAGTCCTCGGGTCTCTCCGTCTTCCCGCGTTTGATCACCAAGGCAGGTGAGGTTGGGTTCAGTTATTCGCATGTGCGAACCCGTCGTCTTTTTCCGCGCCGATTTTATTAATTTTCCCAGTCACTTTTCTTGATGTCTTATTTTAGCTCCTTCTCTCCTTTACTCCTTCTCTCCCGCTCGCGGTCGAGTCAAACGGCTCGTTACATGATGCATACTTTTAATTTTTCTATCCAATTTTTGTTCTGACTACAGAAACTCGTCTGCTCTTTCAGAAACAATCAAAATTTTACTAGAAAAATACAACTTTTTGTATGATAGTAAAATGGAAAGGTTGCACTATTTTAAGATTTTTCGACAAAAATAAGGACCAAAGTAGAAAAATTCGATGTTCCGGGGGTTGAACCCGGAACCTTTCGATGGCCAACCAAATGTTCTACCAACTAAGCTACGCGCCTTCTGAGCACTTCGCAATATTAATTTCGAAATCTTTTAACAATCCAATCATAAGCACGTAATGTGCTACCTTACCGCGAATTTCAAACCAAATGATTTTTTGTATGCTCGTAGATTGACCGGGATGGTGAAACAGAGGAACGTACCTACGAGTAAAAACATACATTTATTTATTTGAATTTTGCACCTGGTCGAGAAAGCAACCGTAGTCCTTAATTTATTTCTTAATTCCGGCGCTCTGTTGGTTTTGCCCTTGGGTGGTAGATCGCTATGGTCCAATGTATCGCTTGCCAGTTGTTGCATGCACTTTCCCACTCTCGACTTTGGAATTAAGATCCCTTACCACTTAAAATAGTTCGAGTGATAGTTCGATATCCTAATCTGGAGAAGACATCGTGCTGGAAGTCTTAATTTATTTCGCGGCGCCTGTGAAGCTCAATGCAAGGCTTCATCCCGTGAAAACAAGTTGGTGATAACGAAAGTAAAACGTTTTCCATTCCGGATCCTGGGATAAGTAGATAGTCTTATAACATCCACAGAAATAGTTTCCCATGACTTTGTGGGTATGGAAGAACGCATTTGACCAGTTTCCCGTGTAGCTTTTTTACAGGCCCAGATGTGACACAATTGAATTCATTGCAAAACGCCTGCCGTCTCGGGTATAGTATTCGAATACGATCCTTTGTTTTGCAGCTTTCGGGATGACAAGCACCCACTAATTTGTATTATTCTTTTTCCAGAGAGTATCGTGGAATATGTGGTATTTTTGTATTAGTACCTCGTCCTTCGGGAAATCGTTCCGCTGCTTGGCTCTAGTCACCTAGCATATGAGATCGCTAATCTTTTCATCCCTCTGCTACAGGATTCAAAGTTCGTCTATCAGTGGATCCGACCTGACCTCCGGCCAGGTAGACTACTCGTTTTTCCGTGATCGAAGCTTGTGGAATGACTCGCGGTAATAGGCGTTCCTCGTCCTCGATCTACATTTCTAGTGCTTTTGCGGGCGTCTGGAGAGAACGTCAGGAAGCTTGTTATATCTGCCCGTACATTGACCCACCTTGAATTGAAATTCTTGAAACAACAAAGCCATCTCGCCAACTTTCCTTTAGTATCATTGAAAAGCACTAGCGACACTACAGCCTCGTTGTCAGTTTTGAGGGTAAATGGTAGGTCTTCGAGGTATCGCCAAAACTTTTCGATCCTTCACATAACGTTACAGACTCCTGCTCATTGCTGTGGTACCTTCTTCGGGTGACGGTACACTTAGCACCGGCATAGCTGATTATGTCCCGTTCATCATTAATACGCTCCAGGTAAAGAACGGAATCCACGCCGTGTTTGCCTGCATCCGTCTGTAAGGTGAATGGTGGAGTGGGATCAGGACGTGAAAGTTCCACGGGACTCTTTAGAAAAATCTTGATTCTCTGTCGAAAGATCCTTATTCTTTATTTCTTTACTTGTCTGTGCAGGCACTTGTAAAGATCCAAAGCTCCTTGGTGGTGGTAGGAGTTGGTTACTTTGAAGATAGAGGGTAGATAGATAGATAGAGGCCGACCCGCTACGTCGCGAAAGAGACAGGGGGATTTAGTGTGATTTCGCAGACCTACCCGGTATGTCACAGAAGGAAACGATCATACGATTTCGCAGGCCTACCCGCTATATCGAGAAAGGAGTAAGAAGCGGAGAGGGATTATTCGTATATATGAATAAATAAAGGGGTGCATACACTATCCTTTCCGGGGCCCCTTTTTAGATGATGGTTAACTCTGCCGGATGGTTGGACGAGATGTCCTAGATTTTTGCCTGGAATTTGCAGGCAGCTTCCGATCTGCTGAACGGCTGGGGGCTTCGTTGATAAAAACTGAGCTGATTTACCTGAGAGGACTGAACTGAATTGGCTGGTAGAACTGGCATGGCTAAACTGAGCTGGCCTCCACTCAGCGATTTCTGCTGTCTGAACGAACATAATTATGGTGGACCATAATGTTTATCCCCCGCTTGGAGATTCTTTCCTATATATTTTAAATATGGTGGATTTGTGTTTTAGACAGGGCTTGGAAATGGGCTAAGGAGGAAGCATGCATTAAGTGTTGTTTTCAAATTCTGTTGCATTATTGTCGTATTATCTTTGAAAAGATAAGGTATAGCGGTTAGCCGTTTAGAACTTACACGTTTGTCTATATCACGTTGTATTTTTAAGAAAAGTTAAAAACGCGAGTTGAGACTTGATAGTCATTGTGACGGGCGACACCGATCGCTCCCTACGCGTAGCAGTAGCGGAGGAGTATGGAGCGCCACCGGCAAGACTCGCTTTATTTTCCTATAATTTCATAGCAGTTTTAACGATCAAGTTCTGTTCGTCAAGAGAATGTCTGGCTCGATGGCGCGTCCACGCTGGCGATCTGCCCGCCGCAACCTCGACGCCCGAGCCCGCATCTACCGGCATCCATTCGGGGGTCACCGTCGCCATGTGCCACCGGCTCCGCCGCGCATCGGTGCTGGACAGGTTCCCCTTCTTCCCCGGGTGTCATTACCACACCCGGATATACGAGGAGTAGTACGGCGAATTCTTGCCCACACCTCCAGTGCCTCATCGTCCTTCGTCATTGTGAGACTCTTCCCCTCATTCGACGTCGACAACAGAAAGACTCCGACTAAATGTCGCGTATCGGAATTTGTGTAATTGGAAACTTTCTTTTATACATTATGTTTTATTTTGTTTAGTTGTGAATATAGTTTATTCCCGCGCCTCTAATCCCTTTAATAACTGAAGAGCATTTATATCATAACCTCAATTAACATATGTTTTTGAAAGAAAAGAGCATATAATCTGTTGCATCTATACGGTGATTTTTGAGGAATGCTTTTGGTTTGGACAACGCTTGCCATCTTCTGATTTATTGTTAATATAGGTTTCAAGAAAATCTTATTTGAACCTGATACATTCTACCATGCTGCGCCTACGCAGTCTGAACGATACATTATAATTAACAGTTTTCGGATTGTCGACGCATAAAAACCAAAGGATAACTGAACTGGTTACGGAGACATAACAGTTCATCCCCGAAATTCCAGAATCGGTGTTGGGCATTGAGTAGTGCCCGAGCGAATTCTTTCCAGGCTGGGAAAACTGGTATTGCCGAAGGATTCGTCCTTCTCTGTTTTTTCGTAGGAATTTTAGTAGATTTGACAAGCGGAGTTCACGTAATAGATGCGGCGTTGACTGAATTGCCCCTATTGGCCAGCAGATTATTGGCACAAGTGTCATTCCAGTCCGGCTGGAATACTGGTTGTCTCTCCAAGACGAACAGACTCATTGATGACACGAATAGGAATTTCTTTGCTGATGTTCATCAATTGCTCTGTACGCCGTTCTGGGAGTAAGCAGGGCCGGTGGGCGGGAGTCTTCCCTTTCTCTTTAGTGGTTAAGTATAAATATCCAGAAAGCCTGAAATCCCCGTATTACGTGTTTGAATCGAATCTGATCGAATTTTTCATAATCGGCCATAGTGGATCCGCCATTTTGATTTTATAATTTTCACCACATATTCAAAATAAAGGGATCCCTAAGCACTTGAGTGATATTTACAATAAAATATGCTCCTGATCTATTGTAATGACTGGTCTAATCTACTATATTGATTTAAATTCCTGTTTCGATAGCTATACTGCAACTTATTGTTATGAACAGTTTTGGCTTCCGATAAACCAAACGAGTTGAGCAAAATGCCGTTATATAGTATTTATACAGTCATTGAGATCGATGCTGACTTCGTAGAGGGACGGCTACTTTAAATTACGAACTTTTGCGTGACGCCTTCAAAGTTTGACTACAATTATGAACGTGCTTGGATGGCTTATTTAATATTTTCCCCTGAAAGGATTTTAGTATAGAAATATCTCATAATACCAAATAGTACTATTCCTCTATAATGCCTTTTGAAGGATTCGCATCTCCTCGAAAAAGGATACAATAACTATTATTATAGGAAATCTGTCATTAATTACGCAGTTTAAATAAAATATTATGAAAACATATATCTTAAACACGATGCTATCGAAGGGATATTAAAATAGGTTGAATAGTGATGGTGATTACATTGTAAGGTTTTGTTTTTTAAGCCGTTGATTTGTATGATAATGTATTGCAAATAAACAACGCAATCTGCATACCTGATAATAAACTGTATCAGGGGTTTCTTCAGCAACGAGCCATAACAATTTAGCTGGTTCTCCGGGTTCGCAGTCAAGTTTTAGCGTCTCAAAGAAATTTTTGAAGTTTGAAAGTGGTCCTGGATCAATATTTTTATATGACCATTCGCAGTAGCGGCCAGCAGCTGTTGGATAAGGAAATCCATCTACTCCGAAGGCGACGCCGGCGTAAAGTTTTTGCTCCATTTGTTCTCTCCGCCTTTTTTGCTCAAATCCCCCTTCTGGATTATCAGTTATATAGAACGGATGATACCTGCAATTGCAGTCATTCATTTATATTTAAATAGCAGATCTTGCAGTAATTTTTTTCACATTGGTGAATGAAATTATGCATTATGTCTGTATGTTTATTATGGACGGGCCATTCATACCGTAACAGTGAATATATTTACTTTCATGCATCATGATTTTTGATATATTATAAAATATATTTTATTATAATGTATATATTATATTATTATAGAGAACAATTACTATATAAATACAAATTATTAAATGACAACAAATTTTCAGCAATGTGTTAAAAATAAAGTTAAGTTTATGAATAATGTTTTCACCGTAGATTAAACAGTTGCTATTATTCTGAAGCCATCCGCTCTGCTCAGATTTTACGATATCTAAGTTTTGAAAAATGTATTGATATGGACATTTACAGGAGCCTGATTGCCTCTTCAGTCCTGAATGTAGAAAATAAATATATTTTTTACAAGAAAAGTGTTTTTTTATTTTTTCAAAACATTATATATTTTAATCTATGGTCGAAGAAACCACACATCATATAATTTCAGAGTCTGCGTTACATGGTATATAAATATGAAATATCCCATAACAGATTTCGGCACTGAATCTAAACCATCCTTAGCGAAAATAACTGTCGTATTGTCGTGTAGTCAATTAATGGTCGTGAAAAAAATCTTTTACATGCATCTATGAATAAAACGAAGGCATAGGAGTAATTAGGGTATGATTTTCTGACTTTATATCATAAGATGTTTACATTCGCAACCTATCGCAACGAGCGCCAAGGCTTGATAATATTAAAGGCTTGAAAGTTGCACTGCAACCACTCTTAACACAGTAATTACGTTCACCTAGACGCAATCATAATGATCGCAGTTATAAGAGCGGCAGCTCGAAGTTAACGCGATGGAGCGTTATAAGTTCATCCACTCGTAAATTCTTTTAAAACTTAGAAACTATTCATAAGTTGTTTTTATTCTGATTATCTATGCTTTTTGGTTGTTCTCAAATTTTCCTTTTTTACATTTATTTTGTAAATAATATCGGAATTAATTGTCTTAGCGATAAAATACCATTTGATCTTAATTTTAAGAAAATGTACGAATTTGTCGATTTAATAATTCCTAATATACTCTTAATGCAAAAACGAAGTTACATGAAGATAGCCCACAATCGGCCGAAACGTAGAAAATAAATACATTTTTTTTCAAGAAAAGACCAACACACCGACATAATTACACTATATCACCTATGATACCCCGTTTAAATCCCATTATTCACACTAGCGTTTTCAGCGTTATTCAGCGTTAAAATTAGCCAATAGGAGCAGGAGCTTCGTGATGGTCGCAGAGGTTTCATTGTCGGGGAACGACTCGAGTGAGATCAGTGATTAGTAGGGAGATCGCTCAGTTTCCTGATGTACACGTGACAGATTTGGTCGAAACCGATGGATTAGATTTATCCGGAACTACGTAGCGAAAAGGTGGTACATCGGGTAAAACTGATGCTGCAGGGGTAAAACAGAGCATCATTGGGAAGGCGCCTCGTAGCGACGTTGCCGTTTCAGCGATTGTACCGCCTGCGCCCCTCACCACACATATTCATTCGGCTGTTTTCGCCGGTGCTGAAGCTTGCTGGTACTCGAGAGAAGAACGGGGGTCCCGGGGAAGGTGGAAGTAGAAGGATCCCCGTGAGGACGCTAGCGAGGGAGAGAGGATGCGTAAGCAGAGCTCGCGGGCGCGTAAGAGTTTAAAACAAATGACTGCGAGCAGAAATTTAAATACAATTTCTGGATTTATATTTATATAGAATGTAGTTCTCTGTAGCTAAGTGGTCTAAATGTCAGGCATGTAATACTCGTTTGGTCGCAAATGGTGGGTCGCGTCCCTTTTTTTTGTATTTTTTTTTATTTTAATAATTTTTTTAAATTATATTGAATAGTAATTTAAAGAATTGGCACGATATAAGTGATAAATAAATAAATAACTTAAACAATGTAATAATTTTAAATGGAACTTTGATTATGATGTTATCATACATTTTTATGAAAGAATTTTCAACTTATTAAAAATTTACCAATGTGAAAGTACAGCTGTAAGCATACTTTCCAATTGGTATATTACAATGATTAATTTCATTTAAAAATGTAGATTTTTGTAATATGCAACAATTAAGTAAGGAATACAGAATGTCGTCAAAACGAATATTGGGAAATGTTTGTCGACATGAACAAATCTTTGACAATAAACAAAAAATTACAAAAATTACTGCATAACTTTTATTGTTATAGTGATGATTAATGTTTTCAAATGCAATAATCAATCCTTAAATGCCCCATTGGAAATTTAACTAGAAACCAAAGATAAAATGAATGCCGTATAGTTATGCTATTTAAGTTGAAAGAAAATAAGCATATGGTTTGTAATAATGAGAATAATAAAGTAATAATAATAATAATAATAATAATAATAATAATAATAAATTATACGCATCAGGAGAAGATCAATTACATCGATCTCTGAACATCGCCCTCACATACTCGGGAGATATCGGTATGGAATTCGGATTGGGGCCCAAAGGGAATGATGCGTAACACAATGCGGCTATGCAAAAAGCCGCATCTTAGCCTATCTTCCCAAATGGCCTACTCTCACCTCCACGTGTGCTTATTAATGCCGGTGGGCACTGGACTCTTAACAACCTTGCCAGAGATTGGGTAACCAACCCCAGTGGATGGCGAGGTAAGAGACAAACGAGAGAGGCATAACAACGGGGGGTAGGGCCAACCACCCTACTCCCTGTATTTGCGGTTAGAAGAAATACAACGCGCAGGGCTCCTGACCATCGGGCTGCTTCGGATGCAGCCCAGTCCCAAGGTGGAGGAGCCGAAACAGGTGTCCCGGGACAACAACGTACGAATGCCCATGGACGATTTCAGTGGACGGAGGATCTCAGGCAAGATCTAATGCGCTGCTACGAGGAGAGCTGTCCGCAACAGAGAGGCTACATGGCGCGAATGCACAGTCGGTTTGCAGTAATGCATCCCGAACTGGCAGATCGCTTTTCTCAACAACAACTGAGAGATTATGTGGCCTATCTGAGGCGGACGGGTTTCGTTGTTCCCAGCTGTCAACCGATACCGGATGTGCGGGCAATAACAACTGAGCCCGTACGCGGTGCTGAGAGAGATGCTCCACATTATGAATGCACAACACTCGTGTTTAGGCAAAATTTTACAACAAAAATTTTGCCTAAACAACGAGAATTAGACAGAGCAAATAGCCTACTTCTGGATGCTCTTCCAGATGACTGCGACCTGTGGCAAGTCAATTGTGCCGTTTACGAGGCTACAAGTGATCTGGTGACTCCGCGAAATCTGACACAGATATCGGGGAGTCGGCAGATTACAAAACGCATGTCTCAATTGAATGGCAAGATTCGACTGACACGGAAGCTCGCTTCCCGAGTTCAGTGTGTGATCGACTATTTAACATCTGGCCGTTCATTTACGGCAAAAGTCAAGAAGTTCGCACAACAACTGCGAACGTACTATCACACACTGAACAAGCTGAAGTTGCTCAACATCAAGCAACGTTTGGCGGATAAAATTCGGGTTTTGGCGGATGCCAAAAAGAGGCTGCAAAGACGGGAGGATGGAATTCGACAAAATGCAATATTTTGGACGAATCCTTCCAACCTCTTCAAACATCGTATCGCAGCCTCAAGCGAGTTTCCGTCGATGGCCGCAGTTGAGGAATTCTGGGGGAGCATCTACGAGAGAACATCAATGCTTAATGCAGACACTCCAGGTATTGAAATCTTCACCGAGTTGTGCGACGAAGTCACACAACAAAGTGAAGATTGCCCACCCGTCAGTGCTTTAGAGGTGAAAAATGCCATCACAGGAGCGAGGAATTTCTCCTCGCCGGGCTGGGATGGAATTAACAACTATTGGTGGAAGAAGTTCACTTCTGTCCATCAACACTTAGCCCGAATATTCACCTCTTACATAAATGGAGACCAACCCATTCCGCACTGGCTGGTGGAGGGCCGAACGACACTGATCCCAAAATCGGGAGACTTGTCCGATCCGAAAAACCATAGACCGATCACGTGTCTCAATACGTTATACAAATTGTTCACTAACATCTTGAACGAACGTATTGGGAAATCCGTGAAACCGGTGTAGCAACGGATAGTAGAACAACGAGGCTGAAAATGGGTGTATCCGGCTGCAAGGACAACTTGCTTATCGACAGGTGTGTTTGTCAGGACGCAGTCCAGTACAAGCGTAACCTGTCGATAGCCTGGCTGGATTACATGAAGGCGTATGACTCAACATCGCACGAGCTTCTAAGCTTGTTGCTCAAACGCCTCCAAGTCCACCCAAACATAGTGAGAATTGTAGAAGACCTGATGCCTCTTTGGAAAACACGCTTTGTCATGACATCGGGCAAGCGTCGAACCATGTCTAGACTGGTTCAATTCCAAAGAGGTGTCTATCAGGGGGATTCTCTGAGTCCTCTGCCCTTCTGCATCTCACTATTGCCTCTATCCGTTGCTCTCCGGAAATCTAAAGGGTACATGTGTGGACCGCCTGGTGAACGTGTACATAAGATCACCCATCTTTTCTATATGGATGATCTTAAATTATACGCATCAGGCGAGGATCAATTACATCGATCTCTGAAAATCGCCCTCACATACTCGAGAGATATCGGCATGGAATTCGGATTGGACAAGTGTGCAGTCGTTCATTTGCACAGAGGAAGGTCAGGCTCCCATAACAACGATATGGAGCTCGTCAACGAAAATATCATCCGCCACCTTAGAGCCGAAGAAGCCTACACATACCTGGGCGTACCTCAAAGGCATGTCCAGGATGTGCAGGCTGCTAAAACCACCATCATTAAGAAATACCGGCGCATTCTCCGTCAGATCTGGTCATCAGAATTGACCGGGAGACATAAGGTGGCAGCCACAAATATGTTGGCCGTATCACCAGTGCTCTATTCTTTTGGAGCACTGAAGTGGAACGTTGACGAGCTAAGGGATCTTGACCGAAGCACACGGAAGATGATTTGTATGCAACGCAGTTTGCATCCAAGATCTTCCGTGGAACGACTGTATTTACCCCGAAATATGGGAGGTCGTGGCCTTTTAAACCTGGAGTGTATGCATGACCGATTGGTCCTCGAAACGGCTTGCGACGTGATTAATCGAACGGAGGATCCCCTGATGATGCTAGTACATCAGCATGAAATTCAGGGGCAGGGGGCGTTTTTGTACAACGCGGCGGAACGAGCGGCACGAAACCTCGGTCTGGTTTTCAACGTGGGACGTAGTGGTGCACAGGAGGCTGAATCAGTCATCAATCTGTGCCCAGTGCGTCTCAGGGCTAACATACGGAAGGAACAACTCCGTATGTTAGAGGGAAGGCATATCGACAAGCCGTTGCATGGACAATTCTTTCGAAATGTCCAACAACTTGGCTTGTCGGCAGAGATGACCTTCTCCTTCTTAAGATCAGCCGGCTTGAAATCCGAGACCGAGGGTTTTATCTTCGCGTGCCAGGATGGGGTCATCAATACCTTAGCGTATCGCCAGAACATCTTACACCAGGCGGTACAGAGTACGCTTTGTAGACTGTGTAGATGTCATGCTGAGACACTAATGCATCTTTTGGCAGCATACCCAACGTATGCAGTTTCAGCATACATCGAACGTCACAATGCGGCTCTTCGAGTGCTGTATTACCATCTTCGCAGCACTTATGGTATTGATGCAACCCCAGTTTTGCCGTACGCCCCCACTGATATTGAATCCGTTGTCGGGAATGTGTCGTGCCGAATATACTGGAATTACTCATTCCCGACGAGCAGGCAAATATCAGCCAATAAGCCTGACATCGTCCTTGTTGACTTCGATGACAAATCCATCTTCGTCATCGAGTTTTCTGCACCAGCAGAAACAAATATAGTCAGCAAAGAGGACGAAAAACGGATGAAATATCAGGAACTCCTGTTCGAGATTCGCAAGCTGTATCGAGGGTTCAAAATCAAGCTCGTCGTGCTTATAATTGGAGTGCTGGGAGGAATGAGACCAACTTTCCTCCAAAACATCGAAAGCATTCCGGCCT
Organism: Trichopria drosophilae; assembly: GCA_030407085.1. Lineage (NCBI taxonomy): Eukaryota > Metazoa > Arthropoda > Insecta > Hymenoptera > Diapriidae > Trichopria > Trichopria drosophilae. Next base: position 48,563,270 of record CM059586.1, read on the forward strand.
GTCGAGAACATGCAAGTTCCATCGCAGGCCGAATGCAGAAAGCAGTGCTGCTGGGATCTCTCCGTCTACTGAGGTCACACGAGATCCTGTAACCACTAACCCAATGGTAGAGGGAGTGGTTACAGTTGCAAACGAAATGGCCCGGTGCAGTCTGCAGCGGAGGAGATGGATATCGGAGCCACTTTTCTGCTGCAGACTGCACACGTGGATTCTGGAGGGCCAAGGGAGGTTAGGGTTTTAGTCGGTAAACCTTGCCGTTAACATCAAAGGTGAGGGAGTCCGACACACGGGGGGTTACACAACATCTTCAACCCCCTATGGTGCCTAATGCATTTCCCCCCTCCGTCAAAAAATAGCAACAACAAAAAATAATTCAAACACATACCTCATGATTTATTAACGTATATGTTTATAACACATTAATATCATTAATTACAAAAAAATCCTTATACAAATTCCTTAAACGCCCTTACCTTAAACACTGGCACACATACGATTATGTAAATTTATTTTACTCACTTACATATATTATTTTATGTGGGCATACCCACAAATTGAAAATCAACTATAATATTTGTGAATAAGTTTTAAAAATAATTGAAATGGGTACCAAATATCGACTTGAAGATAGGTCTGTGCGGTATTTATATTATTTCTCATTAATTATTAATGTTTAATATCAATACAGGCAGGAATAACGCATAACTTAATGCTTTAAACGGAACGTTATCATTGCATATCTGCAATTGACGTAACATGTCTCAATGGCTCTGTTGTTTTTGAGCTCTCACTGAGAATCTCGCGTTGAAACTTTATTTATAGTGTTTCTAAGTTTAAAATTAATGGTCTATTTGACAAAACTTATTTACTTTATTAATTATTTTGAAAAAAGTGTGCAATTGCACTGTTTAGAATTTCAGGTTCTTTATGTGCATTCGATTACTTAGCAATCGTTTTTTGTACTATCCACAGCAAAATAAACAGGTGGAATAACTAATATTTAATAATTAATTTATAATTATTTCATGTATACGGCGATTCTCCATTTCATAATCACTTTTGAGAAAGGAAATTTCATGTCGAATATTATTTAAAAGTAAAAGATCTATTACTTCAATGAAGGGTAGAAAAACCATTTAAAAAAATATTCGAGTTTAAAATCCTTTTTCCTTTTATAATGTTAATCCTTACCAACAATCGACAACGTAGCTCAATAAAATAGAAATACGCCTTTTCTAATTTTTAACTTCCAATTGTTTAACAATACAAGTTTCGTTTAAACCTGAGTGAAATATATTACATCTTTCTAATTTCATTCTCAACATTTTCTCTATCTTTGTATACAGCCAGAGAGAGATAGAGAGAAAGAGAGAGAGAGAGAGAGAGAGAGAGAGAGAGAGAGAGAGAGCGAGAGTACATTTTCTACATGATTCAGAAGGACACGATTTGCCTGCTCATAGTGGGATTAACGCTGCCTAGGCAATGAAGTGGTTAAGCAAAAAATGAAAAGTGCCCTTTTTTTCTGGAGATTCACTCATACAACTTAATTGAATTCTGGTTGTCACAAACATATATTATCAATATCTATTCGAGGAATCATTATTGCATTTGAAAACATTAATCATCACTATAACAATAAAAGTTATACAGTAATTTTTGTAATTTTTTGTTTATTGTCAAAGATTTGTTCATGTCGACAAACATTTCCCAATATTCGGTTTGACGACATTCTGTATTCCTTATTTAATTTTTTGTATATTACAAAAATCTACGTTTTTAAATGAAATTCATAATTGTAATATACCAATTGGAAAGTATACTTACAGCTGTGCTACGCAAATTGGTAAATTTTTAATAAGTTGAATATTCTTTCGTAAAATTGTATGATAACGTCATAATCAAAGTTCCATTTAAAATTATTACATTATTTAAGTTATTTATTTATTTATCACTTATATCATGCCAATTCTTTAAATTACTTTTCAATATAATTATATTTTTAATCGTAATTGAATCCGTCGTTCAAATCATTTTAATAAATTATGTTAGTAAAATTATACAGCAGTACCAAAATTAAATTACTTTAGCGAGCTTTTGAAAATAATGCAGTACATTCATTTAAGTAACGTAATCAAATAAAAGTGGAGCATCAAAAACATTGTAAAGATGTAAAAAGGAGCATGAAGAATAAATAATTTTTATGTAAACGTCAATATTTTAGCAGTTTTATTTTGTGCAATTAGAGATTTCAACTTATCGCAAATTAATAAAATCAAGTCATGCATGCGATTAAAAATTTTAGATTAAATTGGCCATCGCATGCAAATAAGGGGATTACTATTTGTGCGAAGTTGAAATACAGGGGAAGAGCACCGGTTGTGGGCATCCTTTTGTTTTTAACGAATAATTTTTGACAACACTCATATTATGTAAACATATGTGTATCAGTGGAAAGTTAGATATCTAAGCTATCCCCTGTAAAAGAATTAAATTGATTCCTTGCAATAGAAAAATTTTATCATACATTCAGGGAAGTGACGATTTTTGACACAAAAAATGAATTTCTCTCCTTACACTATCCACGCTTCGTTTCGTATTCCGTTTATTGCAGCTGCCTTTCCTTTGTTCAATCCCTTCACTTCTATGCCTACTTCCTCTAGATTTATCCCTCCCCCTTTCCTCCTATATATTGTCACTCTCTTTCCTCCACCTTTCTCTCTTCCACCCCTTCTAAAGCCATCTTAAAATATACTAACTTAATATAATAAAAAATATACTAACTATTAAAAATGCTCTTCCCACCGCTCTATTTTATTCCCTTCGCTTAGATGATCCCTGATATTCCTTCCTCTATTTATAAATTCCCAAACCTGCGCTTCTTTTTTAATCTTTTCTACCTCTCTTTCTGCGATTTCCTATATTCCTCTTTTTTCTTACATATATCTCTATACTCCTTTCTCTTTGTTATAAATTCCTCGTATTCCATATGCCGCCTCCTATACTTCCTCCACGCTCTATATACCTCTTTTATTTATAATCCCTATCCCACCATGGTATCCACCAATTCCTTTCCTCCTTCCTTTCCTTCTCTTCTTATCCTCTCTTCTCATGACCTCTTTTAATCCTTTCGCTGCGAAGACCAAAAACTCGAAAGTGGGCTCAAAATGTTACAATGTTTTTGGTCAATTTGTGTAGATATTGGTGTTTGTGTTTCCGAAGACTCTGATTACGAATTTGGAGTCAGATTTCCAATATTCAAAATGGCGTCTTTAATATAGCCGACATTTCTTTTTATATTCAAGCCGCCATGTTGAATTTTCTGTTTAAAGTCTTAAAAATTTGTCCTCAAATTCAAATTCAGCGATTCTACATACCCATTAAAACTTAACTCTGGTGTATATCTATTTGTTTATTCTCTATTTATTAATAATAGACATTCGGGTAGGACGTCCAATGGACGTCCATATAAGGTACACTCAGCGCCCATTATTCGTCCAAGGAACGTCCAGATGGCACCCACTTGTACGTCCAGTAGACGTCCGAAAATGTACGTCTACTGGACGTCCAAACATGTATGTCCACCGGACGTCCAAACATGTATGTCCACTGGACGTACAAGTATGTACGAATAATGGCCGTTCAGTGTACCTTGTACGGACTTCGAATACGGACATACTGGACGTACATTGGACGTCCATTATACGCCAAATAATAGAAGACAAAAAATATAATATTTAATTTTGAATTTTTGTTTAATCCACATTTATAATTTTACGGACACCCATACAGACATAATCACGGAATGTTACTATATCTAAACGCATGCCTAATTTACAATTTTGTGTCGCTCGCAAATAATTAAGAAAGAAAAAATCCTGACCCCGACGGAGATTCGAACCCGCGACTCCTCAGTCCATTCGCTCGATGTCCACGCACTTAACACGCTCGGCCACTATCGCTATACTGCCTTCGGCGATAAATAAGGCTGACACTGTGTAAAGTATATCGACAGTAAAGCTGCTTATATTCGTAACACTGGAAATAATACATTAGGAATAGCATAATACTGTAATTTTTCAATAAGACATAAATAATTATTAAATGTTCTCTCTAAATAATTTATGTATATACGTGCACTGTAGGTCCACATATGTACGTACATAGGACGTCGAAGTATGTATGTGCTGTGGACGAATATTATACACAGCACACTGAGCTTGAAGCATGTCTAAGCTCGACTAAAATGTCAACCAAAACCGTTTGTACAGAATGACTGGCATACTATTCGAGTTTAAAAAACCACGTTTACTTTAATCGTAACTGATCCCGTTTTTGAGAAATTCAGAAATCAATTTAAATTCAGCTTACGTAGATTTAATCATTTTACATATTTTTCTTCACATGAAAAGTAAGTGAAATTTGTTACTAGAGGGGTTTCGGGGTCGCTGAATATGAATCTAACCTCAGATCTTCAAAATTCAAAATGGTGGATGTAAGATAGTGGACAGAAATGTGAAAAGTTACTTGAGCAAGAAAGAACTTGATACCTGCTGATTTTTGTGGTTGTAGATTCTGATAATAGAAAAATATTATATAAAATTGAAAAAGTAAAAAAAAAAATATAACAAAAAATAAAAAAAAAATATAAAAAAAAATTAAAAAAAATAAAAAACATGGTACCAAACTACCGCCACGTCCACGGCGTTGGTTTTGGGATTAGCAGAGAGTGGTAAATTATTATATTATTTTAATTAACCCTTTTGTTGGCATTGACGCAATAGTGCGCTGAATTGGAAGGTGCCCTGTGTGGCACTGACGCAATAGTGCCTATTTAACTTGCTCCGATTTGGAATCCAAGTCTAACTTGGAGGTTTTTGGGGTCGCTGAATCCGAATCTGAAGTCAAAATTTAAAAATTCAAAATGGCGGATGCAATATGGCAGCGGAAAATGAAAAAAAAATGAAAAAAGTTACTCGATAGTAACGAAATTTGTTACTCAGGGGTTTTCGGGGTTGCTAATTACGAATTCAAGCTTGAAATTTCATAATTCAAGATGGCGGATTCACATTCGCAATCAGCAACCTCGAAAACCCCCGAGTAACAAATTTCATCACAATCAAGTAATTTTTTTCATTTTCGGCTACCATATTGGATTCGCCATTTTGAATTTGCAAACTTTGAGTTCAAATTCGTAATCAGCGACCTTGAAAACCCTTCAGTACGGGTTGGAGTCGAAATGGCGATAAAAAAAATTCCTGCCATTCTGGGCACTTTTTGTAGAATTTTCTGTGCCAACGAAGGGGTTAAATGCAGTTACATATATTTAATTACGCAGTAAAATTTAACATACTTCCTGAATGTAATTCCGACGAGTTTGTTGTCCATAATCTGGAACTCCAAAAACCTCCGAGTGTTTACTTTTATCTCGATCAAGCTATATTTCATATATCTGTTGGTCATGTTAGATCCGCCATTTTGAATTTTGAAAATCAAAGATCACATTCATACTCAGCGGCACCGAAACCCTCATGGCAACGAATTTTAGCTATTTTCCATGTTAAAACAATACATAACTTAAATGATCAAATCTTACCTACGCTGAATTTAAACGACATGTGTACATACATTAAACATCCATTATATATCCATAAAATGCAGTTCTGATTCGTGAAAAAATGGACGCAAGTGGACGTCCCGGTAAGTGCGTATACCTGATGTCCACATGTATATGTAAATTCGACGTGCGGTATACAGGGTGAGTCTGGTAGAAGTGAACATAGGGAAACCCATGTTAAGGCTACGCGCCTCGTGATTGATCGATTCCGGTGGAACGTCGCTTGTTTGCTGATTGGCTGTGAACGGTCATATGCGTCACACGTAATTTAGACCACAAGAATGTAAACAAAATACTGCAAGCTTTGGATTGTTTTAAAACTATCTTGCTTTAAAATAATATTTTAATAAAAAAAGAAACTCGAAATGAAGTAGCAAATCTCTTGTGTGACATAACCACATTTTAGGCTTATGTAAAATGTGTCAAATCCATGAAATGAGTAACACAATCCCAAATTCAAGACTCAGTTCGTGAATCTTCTACTTTTGTTACAACCGGATACAGCCGATAAGTTGAAAGGTTTTCAAAAAAACAATTGGCAAGAGTGGGCAAGAATAAAATATTAAAGCAAGATAGTATTAAAACAATCCAAAGCTTGCAGTATTTTGTTTACATTCTTGTGGCTCTAAATTACGTGTGACGCATATGACCGTTCACAGCCAATCGGCGGACAAGAAACGTTCCACCGGAATCGACCAATCACGAGGCGCGTAGCCTTAACATGGGTTTCCCTATGTTCACTTCTACCAGACTCACCCTGTATGTCCATATACGGATTGTAGTATTTCGTGTGGACGAAAAAGGGACGTACGATGGACGTCCACATGAGTCCGTACATTTGACGTCCATTATACATCCCTGAAAATACAGATCTGCCCCAGTGGACACTCATGTTGGAAAGACGAATTAAAGATGTCCTTTACGGAACGTTCTAGAGACCTTGAAAACATAACGTCGCAAAGACGTCCATGAAACGTAATAATATGGTCCCCAAAGTCTTTAATTCTTGAAAAATTGGCCTTTGAGACGTCTTTTTATAATTCAGGGGACTTAATAATACCGTCTATGGGAGGTTAAAAAGATGGTACAAAGACGTAATTAAGATCTAATGTCAGGCATGTTAACGTCTCTAAAATGTCCTGGAGATGCCTCTCTACAGCGATCTTTAAAACGTCCTTATAACGTCTTAAAGTCATCTCCGTCTCGATTTCCAGATGTTTTTAAGTTGTAGACATATAGACACATAATGCAACATCAAATACTTTGCAGAATGGTAATAACTTTATGCTCATACACTTTCTCGCCACGCCAATAGTTATTTTCATCAGGAATGACGGATGTTATTTTATCAATACAAAATCATGACGATGATGATTATTATATTATACTCATAAAATTTAATCTGTACATCCTACATATTTCTATGATAACAAATAAATAATAAAATTATTATTATTTATAATCGATTACAGCGCCACCTGTGAACCAAAATGCAATAGCTCCTTGGTCAAATTCGTGTACTTTTTTCCGGAGAATCCAAATCTGCAATAAAAAATGGGGGTTCCTATTTAAGTTTTATTGTGTTTGCCCCCACTCCACCTCCAGGGGATGGGGGAGGGGGTAAATTTAATTATCACTGGATGCCCCCCTTCGTGTCGAACAACTTTCATCGGACAACTTTTTTGATTCTGTGCATAGTTCTCGAGATATTTCGATGTCTTCAGATAAATCGGCCACCCTGTATAAAGTTGTCGGATGAAAGTTGTTCGACACGAAGGGGGGCATCCAGTGATAATGAAATTTACCCCCTCCCCCAACCCCTGGAGGTGGAGTGGGGGCAAAAACAATAAAACTTAAATAGGAACCCCCAGTTTTTATTGCAGATTTGGATTCTCCGGAAAAAAGTACAGCAATTTGACCTAGGAGCTATTGCATTTTGGTTCACAGGTGGCGCTGTAATCGATAAAAATCCAAATTTATCTGAAGACATTGAAATACCTCGAGAACTATGCACAGAATCAAAAAAGTTGTCGGATGAAAGTTGTTCGACACGAAGGGGGGCATCCAGGGGGCAAATAGGGACAATTTGATCCCTTTATGAAAATTTAATATTAAAAATTCTAATATTAGAATTTTTAATATTAGAATTTAGTAATATCAATTGCGAAAATTGTTATTCTGAATATGAAATTTTAATAATGTCCATTCGAAAAATTAAGATTATGAATAATTGATATTCTTCATATTAAAAATCAAAACTGATTACATAAAAATTGTCCATACAATATGGAAGCAATTTTATAAATAAGTTTTCTACCTTCAATAAAATTACATTTTAGGTTTTAAATTTATTATTTAATAAACAAAAAGAGGTCATCACGCAATCCATTAAAAAATGCGTCATGTCCCTTCACTCAGCTCATTCATTCTCTCTCTGTATGTTTTTTCCGAAATGAGAATAAATAAGCTGAGCATTGACGGTCAAACCAGCTTCTATTAAACAAAACGAAACTCTTACTTCATTTGGGGATTTCGTCGCCATCTACCGGACCCCGAGAGAACTCACGTGGTTTCATACATGTACATCGCTTGCATTTCGGCCATCACCGACGCCGGTTCTGTTACATAACGCTAGAGGGCGACATAACTCGAAAATAAAGTAGCATATCATTTTATACATAAGTTGAGTCACACGTAACCAGTTCACCTACATTTTTCTCTACTTTCCTGAAGGGAAGTAAATGGATATCGCGACTTTCTAATCCCCATATTAAAATTTAGTATTCACGGTCTCTCAGTGTAAGACTGTTTTTGAAGTCCATTGTATTGGTAGTAATTCGGTCGGAGGTCACTTTGCTTTTAGAATAACAACTTTCCGTTTACGTGACTATTTTTTGTCTACCCTTCATTGCTTAAATCGAATTGCAAGTTAAAAATGAATCCTGCTACAGTTCCCGAAAAAATCGAAATGATTCTTATTTATGGTGAATGTAGGAGGAATATTGACGATGCTGTTGCGTTGTATGCTGAGCGTTTTCCAGATAATGCTCGCTCGCGTTCTTTTTTTTACAAAGTTGTGAATGCCTTTCACTCTGATGGCAGCGTACAAATGAAAAAAAGGAAGCGAAGATTAACAGTTACATGAGAAGCTAACGAACTAGCTGTGCTAGCAGCTATTCACCAAAATCCACATGTAAGCACAAGACAATTACATCGCGATTCCGGCATTTCCAGAGACAGTATTCAAAGAATATTGCATCGTCATAAGTTTCACCCATATCACATTTCACTGCACCAGGAACTAGATGGCGATGATTTTCATAACCGCGTGGTGTTTTGTGAATGGGCATTTCAAAAAATGCAAACGAACCACAATTTCTTTGCTAATGTATTATTTTCAGATGAATCTACATTCACGAACCACGGTGGCGTCAATAGGCATAATATGCATTATTGGAGCGTAGAAAATCCCCATTGGTTACGACAAGTTAATCATCAACGTCCTTGGTCGGTGAACGTTTGGTGTGGAATCATAGGAAATAAACTCATTGGTCCTTATTTCATTGAAGGTAATTTGAATGGAACAAAATATCGAGATTTCCTAGAACAAGAAGTACCATTACTACTTGAGGATGTTGCTATGGACGTCCGACGGACAATGTGGTATCAGCATGATGGTTGCCCAGCACATTTTTCAAGAGTAGCAAGGGAAATACTAGACCGTGATTACAATGGTAGGTGGATTGGTAGAGGTGGCCCCATTAATTGGCCTGCGAGGTCACCTGATCTAACATCTCTGGATTTCTTCCTATGGGGTTACCTAAAAGGTAAGGTTTATGAACAAGTACCAACGACTCGTGAAAACATGGTGGAACGCATAAGAACTGCTTGCGCAGAAATTTCTGCAGATATGATTCTATCATGTATACAGTCATTTGAAGAAAGAATAAATAAATGCATTGAAGTGGAAGGTCAACATTTCGAACACTTACTCAAGTAAGTGAACAGTGAGACAGTGAGAGGCAAGGGGACTCACGTAAAACAAGCACCCCAAAGGGAACAGACAAATACTACGTCCACGTCGTTGTTCCTGGATAACGCTAAATGTATTTTTTCCCGGCTGCTTTAGAATGACCGTATTCCATATCCGCTATGCGGGCGAAAATCGGCAATATTGGAGAATCCAAATCTGCAATAAAAACTGGGGGTTCCGATTTAAGTTTTATTGTTTTTGCCCCCACTCCACCCCCAGGGGATGGGGGAGGGGGTAAATTTCATTAACACTGGATGCCCCCCTTCGTGTCGAACAACTTTCATCCGACAACTTTTTTGATTCTGTGCATAGTTCTCGAGGTATTTCAATGTCTTCGGATAAATTTGGATTTTTATCGATTACAGCGCCACCTGTGAACCAAAATGCAATAGCTCCTAGGTCAAATTGGTGTACTTTTTTCCGGAGAATCCAAATCTGCAATAAAAAATAGGGGTTCCTATTTAAGTTTTATTGTTTTTGCCCCCACTCCACCTCCAGGGGATGGGGAGGGGGTAAATTTAATTATCACTGGATGCCCCCCTTCGTGTCGAACAACTTTCATCGGACAACTTTTTTGATTCTGTGCATAGTTCTCGAGATATTTCGATGTCTTCAGATAAATCGGCCACCCTGTATACAGGGTGTCCCATTTTAAATAACGGATTAGAATATCTCGAATGGTAAGCATTTTGGAGGAAATTTGTTTAAACAAAAGTTGAAGGGTACAGACAGGGCTAACTTATGGTGACCTTGACATTGACCTTGACGATGGCCTTCAAGGTCATTTCAATATCAAGTCAATTTTTTCAAATGGAACTCTTTATTTTTTAACCCGGAAATGGAAAGAGCGGAAGATTTTACGCCATAATGTGACCTTGATTGACCTTCGCCGCTACCTTGAAGGTCACATTAATATCAAGTCGATTTTTTTAATGGAAGCACTCATTTTTTGCTATGAAAATGGAAACAGAGGACAACTTCACGCCCGCATGTGACGTTGACATTAAACTTGACCTCAACCTTCAAGATCATTTGAAGGTCAAGTCGTTTTTTTTTAACGGAACCCCTTATTTTTTACCCTGGAAGACACCGCGGAAGATTTTACGTTCGTATATGACCTTGACCCAGACTTGACTTTCACAGCTACTTTCAAGGTCATTTTAATATCAAGTCGATTCCTTCAATGGAACCCCTCACCTTTACCACGGAAATGGTCAAAATGATCGAAAAAGATCGAAAAAGATCGAAGAAGATCGAAAAGGATCGAAAATGAGAGAAAATTATCGATGTGATCGAAAATGATCGATATGATTGAAAAATATCGACAAAGATCGAAAAAGATCGGAAAAGATTGAAAAGTTCGACAAAGATCGAAAAAGACCGAGGAAGATCGAAAAAAAACGAGGAAGATCGTAAAAGATCGAGGAAGATCGTAAAAGATCGAGGAAGATCGTAAAAGATCCAAAAAGATCGGAAAAAATCAAGGAAGATCGTAAAAGATCCAAAAAGATCGGAAAAGATCGTAAAAGATCGTAAAAGATCGTGAAAGATCGTAAAAGATCGTAAATGATCGAAAAAGATCGTGAAAGATAAAAAAAGAAGGTAAAAGAGCGTAAAAGATCGAAAAAGATCGGAAAAGATTGAAAAGTTCGACAAAGATCGAAAAAGATCGAGGAAGATCGAAAAAAAAACGAGGAAGATCGTAAAAGATCGAGGAAGATCGTAAAAGATCCGGGAACTGGCGACCCCGCATTCCACCGAGCTGGGCGACCAATCCCGAGTAGGCAAGTACTCAACTGGTAGAGGGCTGGTGTTTGAATCATGGCCAGTCATCGCCATGTCTCACCAGGTCACATTAAATGGTACTCGCGGGGGCTGTTCCAAGCCGGGGAACCCTCTCAGCCATTGGTGTTGGACTCGCGTGGGTAGTGGTCTTAAAAGCCCGCATGCTGCTCTAGGAGCATTCTGTAGGACTGGAAAGACTCTCCCCGGGTCTGAGAGATCTCGCTTGCACCGATGTGTGAGTTGTAATGCAACTCGGGTGCGACCCTGCAGAGTGTTGTAGGAATTAGAAAGGTCCCCTACCTCACCGATGAGCTAGAAAAATCTTGCCGCTTTGAGATAGATTGGTAGAGACGAGCGGAAGAAGGGATCTCGCGTTGGTCCGAGCCTTAGAGCCTTCTGTCAGGTAAGGCTCGGTCAACAAATACGAGGAGACAAATAAACGAGAGATATAGATATAGACTTGATCTACTCTTTCAAAAAATTGAAAGTCAAATTCACGGTAATTTCTTAGACAAAGTCTTCTTTATTCCCACATAGTAGCAGAGCGTGGATTAAAGATTAAGGCAGACTGAAAATTCGAGCACGTGATGAAGATAAGCGACCGTGAGGTAAAAAATTGAAATTCAAGTGTTGAAAATAAGTGTAAAAATTTACAAATAAATATTAAATGAAAATTGCTAAGTTATTAATTACAAAAATACTGATGAACATGGATTAAAAATAAAAGTCAAAACGTTCTTTATGAATAGGTCATCGACCGCGTGCTAAACTTTGAGGTTGAATGTAAATACGTGATATCACTCGTTTACACAGATTTTATCTTTACTGAATTGGAAATATCGTCAAATTGGATTTTTTTTACATATCAATCTCAGGACCTGTTGATGTTGCTCTACACCGATGACCTAACTATCTTTGCATTCTCTCCGGTGGATCACCGTAAAAAATTAATTTTACTCGCGGGTTATTGCCAAGAAGAACCTACTTACAGTTAATACTAGTAAGACCAAAATAGTATGATTCAGAAGGGCTGGACAGCTGGATGATCATTCCAGACGTTTCGGTACAGAAATAGTCCGGTCGAAGTTGTGTCCAGCTACAGATACCTGGGTGTCGTGTTCTCCTCCTCAGGGCGCGTCCTCCAATGTACTGAGGATGCCATAATCTGAACGAATGCTGCGTAAGCCGCGGTTACGTCCTTAATTCGCTCTGCTAAAATTGACGCATAGAATGCCATTTTCACGGTGAGCTACGATTAAGTTCAACCCAAAAGTGCCCCCACCTCTCGGATCTTTTCAGATATTATTTCAACAAGGTCCCATGGTTATTTTAAGCCATAAATAAAAAAAAAATCGTCTGAGGGAAAAGAAAAGTATCCCAAATTTTCAATTTTTTTTAGGTTATTTCAAATAATTTCCTTGCAATACTTCTTTTACATAATTATATTTCATTTCAATCCGATATTTTGCATTAGGAAAGTAATCCCATAATGATTAGTACATTTTCAATGTTCAAATACGAAGCAATATTCGAAAATAGCTCGAAATGAGCCGTTTTTACAGCTTTTTTACATCTGGCTTGTTTACTACAATTTCGTCGTTAAAATGGCTCAGGAATGAATTGAAGCGAAGAAAATTATCTACAAAACTAGTGTAATAACTTTCCATTATTTAATGTATTTCCAAAAATATGACCATTCGAAGTTACCTAAATGGGGAACAAATTATGGTCATTGTTGTTTATGGTTGATTAACTTTTTCCCTGGGCATTTCTGAGAAAAGTTATAGGGAAGTAAGTTAAAGTAATTACGAACAATTTTAAAAAAATTGGAATCATTTTTATCCTCTACATGAAAAGTTGCAGAGCTTTGAAGATGCCTACTTTTTTTGCATTGATTTGACATCATGCCAGTTGAATTGAAATAGTTTTTTACAACTTTTAAAGTAATTTTGAATGGTTAAAATGATACTTAATTGTTTTTAACTTCTTCCATCATTATATAAGTGTAGTATATACATACATGATGGATGACAGAAATGATGGAATCGATTTCAATTGCTTAATATCAGCATGGCCGCATATTAACAACATTATCCTTGAGTTATTTAATCACTGCCTTCAAAATAGCATCTTTCCTCAGGATTGGAAAAGGTCAATCTTAAGACCTATCAATAAAGTCCCGTCTCCTCTATTTCCGTCAGATTATCGTCCGATAGCATTACTATGCTATTTGGCAAAAATGCTCGAAAAGTTAGTTTACGAACAATTACTCAGCTTCTTAAATTTGTATAAATCACTTGACCCAAAGCAATCTGATTTTAGAAAAGGACATAGCACGCAAACAACCCTTATCCACGTATTGGATTACGCACGTCATGGCATGGAGGCAGGTATGCTAATAATCTTGGTTTTATTTGATTTTACTAAAGCGTTTGACACTATAAATGTTGTAATTCTGCTTCAAAAACTAAAAAAACTCCGATTATCACCCAGTACTCTGAGATGGTTCTCCTCTTATCTAATCGGCCGTTTTCAAGCTGTAGCAAATGTTGATGGAGACCAGTCTCACTGGAAAGAGGTTTACGCAGGCGTGCCACAAGGATCTATCCAAGGCCCCCTACTATTCTCCATTTTAGTAAATGATATTTCATCAATACTAACTCATACAAGCCATATGCTTTATGCTGACGATCTGTAAATAATGCTTCAATGCAAACCGTCTGAGATTGAAAAAACTGTATGACTAGTCAACATTGATGTAATCTCTAAATATGCTAAAGACGTCGGATTATCACTTAGTTTACCAAAAACCAAGGTCATTCTCCTTGGTACTTCGCCTCTGATTCGAAACACAAAGACTTTAAAATTGCCTAAAATCGAAGTCGATGGCTTTGTTGATGAAGTCATCAATCTTGGGCTAAAAATTGACTCCTCCCTTACTTGGGAAGGTCATATCAAGCTCGTGAGAAAACGTGTAAATTCAGTACTGCACCACCTGAAATACAGGGTGTCCCATTTTAAATAACGGATTAGAATATCTCGTATGGTAAGCATTTTGGAGGAAATTTGTTTAAACAAAAGTTGAAGGGTACAGACAGAGCTAACTTATGCTGACCTTGACATTGACCTTGACGATGGCCTTCAAGGTCATTTCAATATCAAGTCAATTTTTTCAAATGGAACCCTTTATTTTTTAATCCGGAAATGGAAAGAGTGGAAGATTTTACGCCATAATGTGACCTTGACCTTGACCTTCGCCGCTACCTTGAAGGTCATTTTAATATCAAGTTGATTTTTTTTAATGGAAGCTCTCATTTTTTGCTATGGAAATGGAAACAGAGGACAACTTCACGCCCGCATGTGACGTTGACATTGACCTTGACCTCAACCTTCAAGATCATTTGAAGGTCAAGTCGTTTTTTTTAACGGAACCCATTATTTTTTACCCTGGAAGACACCGCGGAAGATTTTACGTTCGTATATGACCTTGACCTAGACTTGATTTTCACAGCTACTTTCAAGGTCATTTTAATATCAAGTCGATTCCTTTAATGGAACCCCTCACCTTTACCACGGAAATAATCAAAATGATCGAAAAAGATCGAGAAAGATCGAAGAAGATCGAAAAGGATCGAAAATGAGAGAAAATTATCGATGTGATCGAAAATGATCGATATAATTGAAAAATATCGACAAAGATCGAAAAAGATCGTAAAAGATCGAAAAAGATCGGAAAAGATTGAAAAGTTCGACAAAGATCGAAAAAGACCGAGGAAGATCGAAAAAAAACGAGGAAGATCGAAAAAGATCGAGGAAGATCGTAAAAGATCGAGGAAGATCGTAAAAGATCCAAAAAGATCGGAAAAAATCGAGGAAGATCGTAAAAGATCCAAAAAGATCGGAAAAGATCGTAAAAGATCGTAAAAGATCGTGAAAGATCGTAGAAGATCGTAAAAGATCAAAAAATATCGTGAAAGATAAAAAAAGATGGTAAAAGAGCGTAAAAGATCGAAAAAGATCGGAAAAGATTGAAAAGTTCGACAAAGATCGAAAAAGATCGAGGAAGATCGAAAAAAACGAGGAAGATCGAAAAAACGAGGAAGATCGTAAAAGATCGAGGAAGATCGTAAAAGATGCAAAAAGATCGGAAAAAATCGAGGAAGATCGTAAAAGATCCAAAAAGATGGTAAAAGATCGTAAAAGATCGTAAAAGATCGTGAAAGATCGTAAAAGATCGACAAAGATCGAAAAAGATCGTGAAATATAAAAAAACAGATGGTAAAAGAGGGTAAAAGATCGAAAAAGATCGGAAAAGATCGAAAAGTTCGACAAAGATCGAAAAAGATCGAGGAAGATCGAAAAAAAACGAGGAAGATCGTAAAAGATCGAGGAAGATCGTAAAAGATCAAAAAATATCGGAAAAAATCGAGGAAGATCGTAAAAGATCCAAAAAGATCGGAAAAGATCGTAAAAGATCGTGAAAGATCGTAAAAGGTCGTAAAAGATCGAAAAAGATCGTGAAAGATAAAAAAAAGATGGTAAAAGAGCGTAAAAGATCGAAAAAGATCGGAAAAGATCGTAAAAGATCGGAAAAGATCGTAAAAGATCGTAAAAGATTGTGAAAGATCGTAAAAGATCGTAAAAGATCGAAAAAGATCGTGAAAGATAAAAAAAGATGGTAAAAGAGCGTAAAAGATCGAAAAAGATCGGAAAAGATCGTGAAAGATCGAAAATCGGTAGTCTTTTAATCGAGACTTTCCATACGAGACGAGACGGTACACGGTGTTTTGAAAGGCGAGATTGCGGTTCTCATCTCGAGTGGTACGCGACGAGACATGCCTGAACGATAGGAACAATTCTCGAACGGCATCACAAATCTTATACGATGTGGCTTCTGGAGCATCAAATCAAAACAATGTCCATCTTGGATCAGTGTCCTATGTGTTATGGAATGTAAAATATGCATTTATGCCATTACACAATAAATTCCGTAGCTACATTAAATTATTTCTTTACGTTGATATTGTTGCTTATAATACATGGAAAATAATTTTTTGTAATAAAGTAAACGCTCAAAAATTCAGTTAGTTAAATAATCTTTAAACCTGACTCTGTATTAATTATTCAAGTACTTGCCACACGCTTTTTCAGCTTTCTATTAAGATGAGTTAAACGATAAAAAGTACTTATCTAAAAATTCATCTTTATCTTACATAATGGCAGATTATACACCGAATGAAATAGTAGATATTATCCTCATACTTGGAGAATGCCGAGGTAATTATGTACAAGCTGCAGAATTATATCGTAATCGCTTTCCCAATGTAAGGCACCCGAACGATCGTACCATTGCGAGACTTGTAGAACGTCAACGCCAAAGACCAGTTTGTCTGCGACAAAGACGACGAAATAATGTACCACAGAGAGATGATCCACAAGTGCTTGCAGTGTTAGGTATGGTAGCAAACGATCCTCATGTTAGTACGCGAGAAATTGAGAGACAATTAGGTGTTCCAAGATCCACGGTGCACCGAATATTGAAAGTTCATAGATTGCATCCTTATCACATAACTTTGGCACAAGAATTGCAAGCCGGAGACTTCGAAAGAAGGCGCCTGTTTTGTAGATGGGCACAAACAATGATACAAAAAGATCCGGACTTTTTTCGTTACGTCTTATTTAGTGATGAAGCCACTTTTCATAATACTGGTCAACTTAACAGGCACAATTGCCATTATTGGTCTGTAGAAAACCCTCATTGGCATCGCGGAGTGAATCATCAGCAACGTTGGAGTTTGATCGTGTGGTGCGGTATTGTCAATGGAAATTTGATTGGACCTCATTTCTTCGACGCAAATGTAAATGGTCACTATTTACAATTTCTAATGAACGATTTACCGACATTGCTTGAAAATGTTGATCTACACACGAGAGTCCGCATGTGGTTTCAGCAAGATGGTGCACCTGCTCATTTTGCCAGGATAGTTCGTGATTATTTAAATATCAGATTCACGAACCAATGGATAGGACGTGGTGGATTTGTGGAGTGGAGTCCGAGGTCTCCAGATTTAAATAGTTTGAATTTCTTTTTGTAGGGCTATCTGAAAAATATTGTCTACGCAGAAGCACCCACCACAAGACATAATATGATGGAACGCATAACAAACGCATGTCGCAACATTCCAAGAAATGTTCTTCTTGCAACCATTAGAAGTTTCCAAAATCGCATTCAGTTATGCCTTGACAATAACGGTCAATTATTCGAACATTTAATTAGATGAATTTGCTTATGGATTGAACTTTTTTGATCTTGCCTTGACCGGCTGGGTCATCACTTACCTTGCCTTCAGTGGCTGGGATTCTTACGACCTTGCCTTGATTGGCTGGGTCATTCTCGATCTTGCCTTGACTGGCTGGGACATTCTCGATATTGCCTTGACCGGCTGGGTCATCACTTACCTCGCCTTAAGTGGTTGGGATTCTTACGACCTTGCCTTGATTGGCTGGGTCTATCTCGATCTTGCCTTGACTGGCTGGGTCATCGCGTACCTTGCCTTAAGTGGCTGGGATTCTTACGACCTTGCCTTAATTGGCTGGATCATTCTCGACCTTGCCTTGACCGGCTGGGTCATTCTCGATCTTGCCTTGACTGGCTGGGTCATCGCGTACCTTGCCTTAAGTGGCTGGGATTCTTACGACCTTGCCTTGATTGGCTGGGTGCCCCTATGTGTCCACCTTCTTGTGGTGGGGGTGTTGTGGCTTACGATCTGCTCGGGCTCTATCAGCTAAGGTTCAACCATGCTGAATGCTGGCCAGCAGGGAGGTCCAAACTAACGGATACAAACCGAAAAAAACTATAGCACCACGCCATGGAGCGTGTGCCTTAAAGTGGCATAGACAAGCGGGGCACAACGAAAATACAAGGAGGACCGATTAACTGGCTGTGTGTTTTCACCATCTTTCCCCATCTGGATGGATGACGGATCGATCATTTCGTTTAAGGTCCACGCTTTCCACTTCCTGGATAGAAATAAGGGGTTCCGTTAAAAAAACGACTTGACCTTCAAATGGTCTTGAAGGTTGAGGTCAAGGTCAATGTCAACGGCACATGCGGTCGTGAAGTTGTCCTCTGTTTCCATTTCCATAGCAAAAAATGCGTGCTTCCATTAAAAAAATCGACTTGATATTAAAATGACCTTCAAGATAGCAGCGAAGGTCAAGGTCAAGGTTACATTATGACGTAAAATCTTCCGCTCTTTCCATTTCCGGGTTAAAAAATAAAGGGTTCCATTTGAAAAAATTGACTTGATATTGAAATGACCTTGAAGGCCATCGTCACGGTCAATGTCAAGGTCACCATAAGTTAGCCCTGTCTGTACCCTTCAACTTTTGTTTAAACAAATTTCCTCCAAAATGCTTACCATACGAGATATTCTAATCCGTTATTTAAAATTGGACACCCTGTATATATATATACAGGGTCATCGAAAAGTATCGGACCTCCCTAATATCTTCAGTTAGAATGCACTTAGGAGAAAATGTCCAATGGCAAAGTTGTATGGTTTCAAGCGGGGAGTAAGGTGATGACCTTGACTTTGACCTTGACCATGTCCTTCAAGGTCATTTCAAGGTCAATCTTATTTTTTTAAATAGCACCCCCTACATTTTATTGCATATTCTTATAGCTTATCTCGAGAGCTTTCCAAAACACTATAATAAAATATTTTTTTATTAAGTACTTTTTGAGTTATAAAGGTTTGAAGTTAACAATTTGTTAAGTGGTGTGCGAGTCCGACCAGTTAAGGCAAGAGTGGTGTGCGAGTCCGACCAGTTAAGGCTCTCATTATTCCGCGCACAAAAGTATTAAGGTTATGATTACTGAAAACTAAATAATATTTTACAAGATATTCTACATTTTGTGTAAAAAAATTGTTAACTTCAAACCTTTATAACTCAAAAAGTACTTAATAAAAAAATATTTTATTACAGTGTTTTGGAAAGCTCTCGAGATAAGCTATAAGAATATGCAATAAAATGTAGGGGGTTCTATTTAAAAAAATAAGATTGACCTTGAAATGACCTTGAAGGACATGGTCAAGGTCAAAGTCAAGGTCATCATCTTACTCCCCGCTTGAAACCATACAACTTTGCTATTGGACGTTTTCTCCTAAGTGCATTCTAACTGAAGATATTAGGGGGGTCCGATACTTTTCGATCACCCTGTATATGTAAATTAATGGAATAATTTGTCAAGGAAATAAAATTAGAAAAAAGTGTAATATCTGTATGTACCTTATTTCTCATTTGACCATATTCTTCTCTGTTTCAGAAAGCTTCTTGAAAAGTGTCACCACTTTTCTTTTTTCAATTTCTGTTGCTCGTAAGTTATCATCAATGTTGACAAATATTTGTATGTTATAAATATGTATATATGAATTTCAATCAAATTTTTAAATTAAAATAATAATTAAAATTAAAACTTTATTTGACAAATATTCGTACTTAAATTAAATGAATTAAAATTTATTAATTACATGGAATGTAGACTGATTAATTTCTATAATGCTGAAACTAGCAGCGGATTCAAAATTCGCTACCAAGATTAACTTTACGTATATTTTCTAAAATAGACAATTGTTCCCTGTATCACCGCTAGAGGGACACAGAACCTATTAATAGTCAAGTCATTAAAATTCCTTATATTCCGAACAGTAATATCAAAAGGTCTGAGCGGTTATACTACAAATCCCGGCAATGCTCACTTAAGTTACTTTACGTCATATTCAGTGGTTGAAATCGTCAACCCATATATTTGATTTATGATTTATGATTTATTATTTGTTTATTTAAGTAAAAGGACCGTACATACCAAGAAATAAATCTAATTCTTAATATTTACTTATAAGCGGTCGAGAAAAACATTAGACGTTGCTTTCGCAACGAATATTATATTTTGATAATGGATCCTCATATCTATTGCAGTGTGTAACGAAATCACGTTACCATTATCATGCATAGATATCTTTTCAACTTTTTCTAGCATTCCTCCTCTGCTAGATTAATTTTAAAATACCTCTTATAAATAAAACCGGATATACGTATAAGGCAGGTTTTTCACGGTCTTACTGACGAGTCCACGTAAAAAAACTGGGACGAAACGTATATTTTCTAAAATAGACAATTGTTCCCTGTATCACTGCTAGAGGGACACAGAACCTATTAATAGTCAAGTCATTAAAATTCCTTATATTCCGAACAATAAAATCAAAAGGTCTGAGCGGTTATACTACAAATCCCGGCAATGCTCACTTAAGTTACTTTACGACATATTTAGTGGTTGAAATCGTCAACCCATGTATTTGATTTATGATTTATGATTTATTATTTGTTTATTTAAGTAAAAGGACCGTACATACCAAGAAATTAATCTAATTCTTAATATTTACTTATAAGCGGTCGAGAAAAACATTAGACGTTGCTTTCGCAACGAATATTATATCAAGATTAACTGTTTTACAAGTTTTTATAACTACTAAAAACGATTTTTGCGACTTACATTATTGAAAATTGTACAACTAAAAAGCTTTAGTAGTATATACAACTTTTCCTGGATTTAGGAACGTTTTTACAACTCCGTAAACGTTATTTATCTAATACGTTTTTAAAACTTCATATACATTTATTGCATTGTAATACGCTATTAAAGTTGTATAAACGTTTACACGATTCCTCAAAGGTTGGTTGCAATATTACGAATATTTAAGTCGTTAAAACATTTATAAGACCATTGTACAACTTGATATATGTATGAGTTTGTATTTTCAACGTTGTAAACAACTGCCGCTAGGTGGCGAATATTAGATTCTAGTTTTTCGACCTTGCAAGAACTTTTTCGAAACTCATATATATACATGCCATCGTGAGTTCATTTCGTATCTGCGATATATTTGCGACAAGATGTATTTATGAGACTAATTGCGGTTAGGTGCATTTGCGAAGCGTTGTTAAATGTGCATGTGTTGATATATATGTAAATGCGAAATATATACAGGGTGGCCGATTTATCTGAAGACATCGAAATATCTCGAGAACTATGCACAGAATCAAAAAAGTTGTCGGATGAAAGTTGTTCGACACGAAGGGGGGCATCCAGTGATAATTAAATTTCCCCCCTCCCCCATCCCCTGGGGGTGGAGTGGGGGCAAAAACAATAAAACTTAAATAGGAACCCCCAGTTTTTATTGCAGATTTGGATTCTCCGGAAAAAAGTACACCAATTTGACCTAGGAGCTATTGCATTTTGGTTCACAGGTGGCGCTGTAATCGATAAAAATCCAAATTTATCTGAAGACATTGAAATACCTCGAGAACTATGCACAGAATCAAAAAAGTTGTCGGATGAAAGTTGTTCGACACGAAGGGGGGCATCCAAGGGGCAAATAGGGACAATTTGATCCCTTTATGAAAATTTAATATTAAAAATTCTAATATTAGAATTTTTAATATTAGAATTTAGTAATATCAATTGCGAAAATTGTTATTCTGAATATGAAATTTTAATGATGTCCATTCGAAAAATTAAGATTATGAATAATTGATATTCTTCATATTAAAAATCAAAACTGATTACATAAAAATTGTGCATACAATATGGAACCAATTTTATAAATAAGTTTTCTACCTTCAATAAAATTACATTTTAGGTTTTAAATTTATTATTTAATAAACAAAAAGAGGATATCACGCAATCCATTAAAAAACGCGTCGTGTCCCTTCACTCAGCTCATTCATTCTCTCTCTGTATGTTTTTTCCGAAATGAGAATAAATAAGCTGAGCATTGACGGTCAAACCAGCTTCTATTAAACAAAACGAAACTCTTACTTCATTTGGGGATTTCGTCGCCATCTACCGGACCCCGAGAGAACTCACGTGGTTTCATACATGCACATCGCTTGCAGTTCGGCCATCACCGGCGCCGGTTCTGTTACATAACGCTAGAGGGCGACATAACTCGAAAATAAAGTAGCGTATCATTTTATACATAAGTTGAGTCACACGTAACCAGTTCACCTACATTTTTCTCTACTTTCCTGAAGGGAAGTAAATGGATATCGCGACTTTCTAATCCCCATATTAAAATTTAGTATCCACGGTCTCTCAGTGTAAGACTGTTTTTGAAGTCCATTGTATTGGTAGTAATTCGGTCGGAGGTCACTTTGCTTTTAGAATAACAACTTTCCGTTTACGTGACTATTTTTTGTCTACCCTTCATTGCTTAAATCGAATTGCAAGTTAAAAATGAATCCTGCTACAGTTCCCGAAAAAATCGAAATGATTCTTATTTATGGTGAATGTAAGAGGAATATTGACGATGCTGTTGCGTTGTATGCTGAGCATTTTCCAGATAATGCTCGCTCGCGTTCTTTTTTTTTTACAAAGTTGTGAATGCCTTTCACTCTGATGGCAGCGTACAAATGAAAAAAAGGAAGCGAAGATTAACAGTTACAGGAGAAGCTAACGAAGTAACTGTACTAGCAGCTATTCACCAAAATCCACATGTAAGCACACGACAATTACATCGCGATTCCGGCATTTCCAGAGACAGTATTCAAAGAATATTGCATCGTCATAAGTTTCACCCATATCACATTTCACTGCACCAGGAACTAGATGGCGATGATTTTCATAACCGCGTGGTGTTTTGTGAATGGGCATTTCAAAAAATGCAAACGAACCACAATTTCTTTGCTAATGTATTATTTTCAGATGAATCTACATTCACGAACCATGGTGGCGTTAATAGGCATAATATGCATTATTGTAGCGTAGAAAATCCCCATGGTGAACGTTTGGTGTGGAATCATAGAAAATAAACTCATTGGTCTTTATTTCATTGAAGGTAATTTGAATGGAACAAAATATCGAGATTTCCTAGAACAAGAAATACCATTACTACTTGAGGATGTTGCTATGGACGTCCGACGGACAATGTGGTTTCAGCATGATGGTTGCCCAGCACATTTTTCAAGAGTAGCAAGGGAAATACTAGACCGTGATTACAATGGTAGGTGGATTGGTAGAGGTGGCCCCATTAATTGGCCTGCGAGGTCACCTGATGTAACATCTCTGGATTTCTTCCTATGGGGTTACCTAAAAGGTAAGGTTCATGAACAAGTACCAACGACTCGTGAAAACATGGTGGAACGCATAAGAACTGCTTGCGCAGAAATTTCTGCAGATATGATTCTAGCATGTATAAAGTCATTTGAAGAAAGAATAAATAAATGCATTGAAGTGGAAGGTCAACATTTCGAACACTTACTCAAGTAAGTGAACAGTGAGACAGTGAGAGGCAAGGGGACTCACGTAAAACAAGCACCCCAAAGGGAACAGAAAAATACTACGTCCACGTCGTTGTTCCTGGGTAACGCTAAATGTATTTTTTCCCGGCTTTGTTAGAATGACCGTATTCCATATCCGCTACGCGGGCGAAAATTGTCAATATTGGAGAATCCAAATCTGCAATAAAAACTGGGGGTTCCTATTTAAGTTTTATTGTTTTTGCCCCCACTCCACCCCCAGGGGATGGGGGAGGGGGTACATTTAATTATCACTGGATGCCCCCCTTCGTGTCGAACAACTTTCATCCGACAACTTTTTTGATTCTGTGCATAGTTCTCGAGGTATTTCAATGTCTTCGGATAAATTTGGATTTTTATCAATTACAGCGCCACCTGTGAACCAAAATGCAATAGCTCCTAGGTCAAATTCGTGTACTTTTTTCCGGAGAATCCAAATCTGCAATAAAAAATCGGGGTTCCTATTTAAGTTTTATTGTTTTTGCCCCCACTCCACCTCCAGGGGATGGGGGAGGGGGTAAATTTAATTATCACTGGATGCCCCCCTTCGTGTCGAACAACTTTCATCGGACAACTTTTTTGATTCTGTGCAAAGTTCTCGAGATATTTCGATGTCTTCAGATAAATCGGCCACCCTGTATATTATATGTATGTATGTAGATGAATATGTCCGGTAAAAGATGGTGTGCGTATATAACATATTTCCAATAATAAACTTTACATTTGATACATTTTTGCAATATTTCACAGTTAGTCGTATAACGGTTGTATAATAGTTATAATAACGTCAATATATGTTACGTTTAGATGTATTTCATTTCTAAGTTTAATCTTTAAGGTCTTATAAAAGTCGTATAAACGTTACGATAACTCCTGTTTGTGACTATTAATTATTGGTTTCATAACAGTTGTATTAATAGTTTTAATAACGTTTATACAACGTCGAAAAAAGGTTGCATATATTGCCCATTTGGTTGATATAATCGTTTCTACAACGTTGATACATAAACATTACATTGATGTGGCGGACGTGCCACGCGTTAAAAAATGGGCGCAGAAACGAGAACGCGTAAGTTCGACTCACAGGAGAATATAAGTGTGAAAAATTAGAACACACAAATTACAATATACAAATTAAATCTATTCCGCGCCAAATACGGAATTATACTTACGCAAGTATAAACATCGGAGTCACACACGCTTGAGGTAACAGGAGTCAATAAACAAACAAAGTGGCACGAAAATTTAAAAGTAAATATTCAAATACAAGAGTTAACAGAGCATTTAAATGTAATTCCGAGAATTACGAGTATTTCGGAATTAAAATTAAAATTTAAATTGTTCAGTTATACATTCGAAAATAGAAATGATTTTTTACGAAGATTTGTACTAAACTAAGTTCCAGGGTATTTTTTCAAGACACTGGACCATAGACATCATAACTCGTATAGCGGAGTACAGATATTTTTACTTAAGACGAATCTGAACGATTTTTTTATGATGATTTTTTAAGTTCTGTTCACGTATTAATAATATAGCCCACGAGAAATGACATAAAAAATGTTTATGTGGAACAGACTAAAAAACGCAGCATTAGAAACTAATAAGCATTCAATACAGAAGAATCGTTAAACATGAAACACGTTAAATTAAATGTATAAAGAGAGTACCATGCATTTTTTAGTAGTTAAAAATTCACAAGTTTAGAAGCAAAAAAAGGGTTAAAATATAGGAATGAGTCTGAATCCTGATTAATATTAGAAACTAGCAAACTTAGCATGTCTGAATAGAAAAAGCTAATTTTCACACAAAATATAGAACATTTTATTATCGACTATTTAGTAAATCTTAAAACAACGAAAGTCAGGAAACAGGAACTCATATTTATTTATTAAAAAACGTAAATTCATTTTTTACCTATATTATTAACCCCCCACTGTATAGCCGCGAGCCAATCAGTGTAAACTCTGTGCTCGGTCAGGGTATAAATTACGGGCATTTCCAATGGAAAAATATTCAAAGTTCAACCTTCAACTTTGGCACTTACAACAGTCGACAACTTTAGAATATCCGAACATCCAGGAGGTTATTGGTATTAGCAGCATCCGGAAGACTTAGGACCATCACTAGTTACGCTTCACGAGATCGAGTTCAGCATTGGACCCAATATACCCCTTCAATTAATCCCTTTCAGTACCTGGAACACATTACCGTATATACCACTCAAGGTCGTAAATACTCTCAAGGACGACAACGACACAAAAACATCTCTCGAGATTTCATCTGGGCTGCCTGTAAGGTCGGCCACTTATACAATATCATCGAGTGGAGGACCTTACCTCATAACTTCTTTTCAACTGGGCGAACAGGTATCTAAGGAACATCCTTACGTCCGTACCACCAGTTTGGTAGGCACCCGTAAGTCTCCCCGTTTCTTCTGCAATCCTAATCCGTCTGCAAGACAGGATTGTCATCCGTAAGTGACCTTATACAGCCTGCTGCTAGCGTGGCTCTATTTTTTAACGCAATTATCAATTAGAGTCAGTGCGTGATTTATGTCATCGCCGGTCCAAAAAATAGAAGACACAATACGCGAAAACGTCCGTCGCCGTGCAGTGTGTAAGCATAATCTCGACGAACTTTTCGAATGTGACGCGATAGATCCCGACTCAGTACGAGAGTACGCTCGTCCACCAAATGAGACTTGTCAGATCGAAGAGGACTTAGTTTCTAATCGTTTGAAATCCGTTATTATTGTAAAGCCAACTGTTTGGAAACTTATCCCGTGTGATATAGACATTAATCGTAAATTTCTAACCACTAAGATTTTTCTGTCTGATCCGCAATTTTTATCTATACATCATAAGTATCGCTCCGCTTCACCAGCGTTACAAAAAGATTCTGGTCATCTAGATTACAACAGTGAAATACCCGATTCCAAATATATAAATATTGATACGCAAGCTGTAGACGCGATTGAACGTCATCGCACCAGCAGAAACGTCAAGCGTCGTGCAAGAGCGCAAAAAGCCAAATTGTATAAAAATTATTTTGAATAAATTCTTTTAGTATTTCCTTTTTTATTAACTGCTAGTATTATTTAATAAATATTCCCTACGTGCATAACATTAAATACTTGTCGTAGAGAGCATCGCAACAGGAAGAGTAGTTTTTTTTTGCAATCGTTGAAATCCTCAAGGGCGTATTTACAATCAATTGTTTACTTTTTCACATCGTCGACAATACGAAATACTTCCTTTTATTTATATATTCCGCATTAGATCAACAGCAGAACTGTTTCATAAATGTGTATTTCCCGAGGTGAATTAAAAGTAGCCATGCCCTTATAACAACACAAAAATCTAAACTAAAAAATAAAAAAACTACCAAAAACCACAAGTTGTATAATAGTTATAAGAAAAGTTATAAAGTTTTAAGAAAAGTCATATAAACGTTGTTGTGCCCATAATACAACTAGATGTGCTGCTTGGGGTATATTTGAATAATTTTTGTGAATTAGAAAGTATTATTTCTTTAATTTTGCATAAAAATTCATTGATTTCCATTGATAGTTCCCAGCAGATGGAAAAGAATTGGAAAGTTTTGAAAATTCCGAAATTGCATTCTTTTTGTTAACATTTTTAATCCATGTGTATACTTGAACACTTTTCTTTCCTTATAAAAGTATTCAGAGTTTATAATTGAATTCTTTTCAATACTTAAAGATGGATGCCACTCATTGAATACTTTTCAATTCTAGCAAGAGTATTGCGTTGATTATTTTTCAATAATTTTTAATGCTTCAACATAAGCGGTTTACTATGAAATATTCCGGATACTTATTGAAGTATTACTTTCTTTTTGTGGAAAGATTTTGAATGATCGTCTTATAGATTGTGTGTTTCAATACTTTTTAATTCCTTTCAAGCATGGGTCTTTATCATTTCAATACTTGTTGATGTCCATATTAATGATTTTCGAATACTTTTAAATTCTCTCTGGCGAGCATATGAGTGTACACCTTGAGTATACAAAAAGAAGGCAGTCAGTGCATCAGAGCAGTGATATTTGTAAGTGGAAGGGAAATGTATAACCGGTTGGCAGAAAATGTTAAAAAATGTGTGCATTGGGCCCCTGGAAGTGTATACGTTTTTTATTTAAAATCTTGTCTTGATGAGTGTTTCACCAACGATATAAGATTTGAGACCTTAAACCTTCTTCCCATAAGGCTTTCTCCCATCTATTGATAATTTTCTTCCATTGAAGGATCTAAAATCTTCTTAGGGACTATTGTGGACATAATAGTGTTGCGTTTGAAGGCCAAAAATGTAATAATACTATATACAGGTTACACAAATAGAGAGCATTGATATAGAATTTACCGTTCATAGAGATAGAGAAATAAATTAACCGATTGAATATAGATGTACATAGTGTAAAGAAATATATGTATGTTTCTGTGCCTATAGAAATTAAGGATTCGAAAGCATTAAAATTTTGAATACTTATTAATACTTCTATACCTGTAGAAATTGAGGATTGAAAACTATTAAAATTTTGAAAACTTGGACATACTTTTTGGAGAATTAAGAAAAAGGATTCTGAAGGATTCATTTTTTCAATACTCCTGAATGCTTTTCCGTTTGCTGGGTTGTCATTTGTTAAATTGGCAATTTTTAATGCCAATCGATTGATTAATATAATGGATTTTAATTTCATATTTGTTTATTCAATATAATTTGGTTTCATAAATTGTGAATTAATAATTTTCAATTGAAATAAATTGTCAGCCATATCAGATTTGAAATTTTATTATTTATTTGAACCTACATTGTGTGATTTCACAACACGCTGTGCTTTCCCTCTGTTCAATGCGATGAATTTACATAACTATTGTACTTTGTCAATTTTATTTGGAAATTCACTGCGTTCAAAGGAGGGTAATCATAGTGCGTTGTGAAATCACATAACATAGGTTTACATTTATGGTAAATTTCATTACATTTTTACAGGTAAATATTGAGAAAAACAAAAGACAGATAATCATGGTTCCAATGTCACGGTTCTAGCCAATCACAACATTTGTTTTCAATATTGACCTGTACAAATCCGCCTAATGGAGACGTCCTGACTGTATCTCATATTTGTAATAGTTACATTGCTATTATATGTAAGAACGCACTTATGTGTAATATGCAAAAAATAACTTCTTTATTATGTATATGATGTAATAAAACAATGTAAAAGTTGGAATGAATAAAATTATGGCATTGTTCGCACATGCACAAACTTTATCGAAATGTGACCGTTGATTGTGACCACAGCGGACCATGCAGACTGAATAATGATTTTGAAATTGTTTAACATTAAACAAAAACTTTTTAAACTTATATTCATAAACTTACATTTCGTGAGATTTTTCCACTGTAAATCTTGGTTATGACGATTTCAAAGAAATTCGCTTCCACAATTTTCAATATCACTTGCTCGCTGTAGACGTTATCTGAATAGACGCACAAGACGCTAGAGTAGAACACCAAATGTTATGTAGTTCCCTCGTGGCCAGCCGTTGGGGCCCGGGACCTCGCGACTCCAACCCCATCTTCAAAATAATGTTAGAACCTCTTACGTTATTACTTTCGAAATACACCAATATGTTGCCCCTCGCGGTCATATAGGACGATTTCGAAGGAAGCACATTATGATTTGAATATTACTCTATTTCTGTATTTTTTTTTATAATTGTAGCTTTACATCTAACAAAAATAATTTTACTGAAATTTTTACAATGATCAACGTTTTTTTTTTCGTGAATGGTAAATTTACCGCGTACAGCGTTAGCTCGATTTTGACCAACGTATAGCATGATAAACATACAGCGTGTTGTAATTTTCCCACCTCGAACGTAGGACTGTTACATAACCTAGTAAAATCCCTAACCTCACATAGGAAATTTGTAACGTTAAATATGGGCATTATGGCCAAATTTTTACGAATGAAAATTACAGCAGATTGGTAAAGCTCAGAGTTATTTTTTACAGTGTAGGATTTCCTTAATGTTCTCAACTTAACCTAATCTTTAAACGCTAATTTCAGATAATTTTTGTAGGATAATATTTTATTATATTTATTACAAGTACAAAAAATCTTAAACCTAAATATAATTATGATGTGTTCGCGACGAGGATCTACGAACGACTGACTTGTCGAAGTGGCGCTCGACGAGTCGTGGCCGTTTCTACCGACGGAACCGCGCCATCTGTGGAACGCGAGCGTCACTCGTTGAATACATTTGTACTGCGCTCGAACGACAAAACGAAATTACATACTTTACGAAAAACGTAAATCTAACATTCCTACATTCGGCCATCCAACCTAGCTATCGGCCTCGATACCCTTATCTAATGATGCCCACGGCTTTATATACTCGATGCAGGTGCTTGTCATTGCTGGACCATCTCCGTAGTCGTGTTTCTCTACGTCGTACGTATCATTCATCTTCACTTTTTTAATGCGGTAAGGGCCGAAAAACTTTCCCTTCAACTTTCGTCCTGGACCAAATTGAGTTCGTTTAACAGCAACAAGGTCCCCTAGCTTATATTTTGCTGGTGAGCGTCGACGAAGATTGTAAGTCTTAGCGTTTTCTTCTTGTGTCTTGAGAATCTGGAGCTTTGCCTTTTCCCTAATCTTGTCGCGATGTTCTTCAAAGGTATTCTGGAACTCCTGCTCCAAAATTTCTGTCAACTTAACGTCTTCGCGGTTACGCATTGGTATACCTACCATTAATTCGAAAGGACTTTTCCCTATGCTTCTATTGGTAGTGGAATTTAGAGTCTGCTGAAGTCTGTTGACGTGTAAATACCACTTACTAGGATCTTTTATCGAAAGCTTGGTCAGAACGGGAATAATGGTGCGGTTTAAACGCTCAACTTGGCCGTTTGCTCGGGGCAAACCCGTCGTGATAGGTATGTATTGAATATCGCTTTCCTTGCAGTACTTCTGAAATTCCTCTGATGTAAATGCGGAGCCGCGATCGGATATAATTCGTACTGGATTTCCAAACACACTTTTCTGAACTTCTAACTTGGAAATCACTTCTCGCGATGTCGTTGATTTTGTCGGATACAACCATACAAATTTTGTGAAACTATCGATTAAACATAAAATATGTTTATAGTTTTTGTGTGTGGACTCCAGCGGTCCGAGGTGGTCAGTGTGAAGAGTATGAAGTGGTAAGTCACTTTTTGCGATCGGATGTAAATATCCCTCTTGTTTTCCTGATTTACGATTTGCAAGTATACAAGGAATACAGCTCGCGATAACCTGTTCCACTTTACTTTTCAGCTGCGGTATAAAGTAGTCCTTTTTTAAAATGTATACTGTTTTCTTAACAGAGAAATGTCCGTTCTTGTAAACCGACTCAATCAATTCGAGTTGCATTGACCTGGGCACAGCTAACAACTCAACACCATCCGCAAATTTATATAGAATACCCCGATGCTCACAATAGTCTTCAAAAGGCCTATCTCTAAGTAACCCTAAGATCGCACGCAAACTATCGTCTTTTTTCTGAGCTTCCTTAATTCTAATTAGAAGTTCGCTATTACACAAAGAGAGTACTGTGTGACGGCTAAGTGCATGAACATGGCGCATCGCAGTTCCTGCTCGGTGCTCAAGGGTGTAATCGAACTCCTGCAACATCAGAGCCCATCTCGCGATTTTCGGAGTTACTTCTTTTTTATTCATCGTCTGCGTAAAGGCAGCACAGTCCGTGACGATTTTAAATGGCGTTCCGAGCAAATATACTCGAAATCTTTTTAGCGCTCCGATAATTGCCAAAACTTCAAGTTCGTAGCTAGAATAATTGCCTTCCGCACCGATCGTTTTACGGCTCATAAAATAGATGGGATGAAGCTCACCATCGTTCGGACATCTTTGCAAAAGTACGGCACCGTAGCCTTCTTTACTTGCATCGGTATGCAGTTCGGTTTCTCTATCCGGACAGAATAATTTGAGAACCGGCTCATTTATTAATTTATCTTTCAAGCTGTTGAAAGCGGTTCGTTCTTGTTCATCAAAATAGAACTTTTTATCCTTTTTCAGGAGATCACTCAATGGTTTTGCAATTCGGGCGTAATTAGCTACGAATTTTTTGAAGTATCCGGACAACCCGAGAAAACTCTGCACGTCTTTGGGGGTTTTCGGCTCTGGAAATTTCACTACAGCAGCCGTTTTTTCCCGGGGAGGGATATACTTGTCCATTTTCGACCACGTGGCCGAGGAACTCTACCCGGCGTTTTAAGAACTGACATTTCTTAATGTTTAATTCTAAACCGTACGCGCTTGCGTTTCTACCGATGGAACCGCGCCATCTGTGGAATGCGAGCGTCACTCGTTGAATACATTTGTACTGCGCTCGAACGACAAAACGAAATTACATACTTTACGAAAAACGTAAATCTAACATTCCTACATTTTCAATACTTGATCGAATTTTAATTTGATCTGGAAAATGATCAACATAATTTTATTGCATTTTCTACAAGATGTTGTTGTTCGTAAGTTTTTACTCGTGATGGGAATTTTTTAAAATATTGCGACTTTAACATATAAAAGTAAGCAATTAATACCAATTTTATCTATAGGAAATATTCCATACGTATTCATTGTATATTCTACCTGTTACTGCATGCAATTTTTTATTGTTACTTTATTAACATTATCCCACGAATGTAAGAGAAATATAACTATTTTGGATAATTTTTTGCACGATCATTTCTATAATTTCATTACTAACCAAAAAACGATCAAAATATAGTTGTCATATATTCCACCAGTGCCCATGTAATATTTCAATACCAGTTTGGATTTCTTTGATGCTATTGCTTTTACTTATAAATTTCCACACACAAATTTGCTGATAATTTTTTATTGAATTTTAATTTGATCTGAAAATTAATCAATATAACTTCAATGCATTTTCTACGTTCCTCTATCAATATTACATAGTATAAGTACTATATTTATGGGCCAGTAGAATTATTAAATCATGATCTTGGACAGAAGAGCGTCCAGAATATTTAATTACTCCTTTCAATAATTCATTAACACCGCATACAGCATAATCATAATTAAATTTAAAAGATAATGCAAACTATGAAAAGTCACAATACCAAAAGCAGTTGTGGAATTATAGTCTGAAACTTGGACTCTGTTTTGAAAAATTATACAATATAATATGCACTACCATTGGAAAGTTACTGAAC
This sequence comes from Trichopria drosophilae, assembly GCA_030407085.1. Classification (NCBI taxonomy): domain Eukaryota; kingdom Metazoa; phylum Arthropoda; class Insecta; order Hymenoptera; family Diapriidae; genus Trichopria; species Trichopria drosophilae. The sequence continues at coordinate 48,596,328 of CM059586.1, forward strand.
TAAATATTATTCATCAAAATGATTTTTTCTTCATACGTGTCCGTAAAGTCGTATTTTACTAGGCCTAGAATCCAAAACTACTATTTGTGAATCGTACTTGAAGTTAATAAATACCACAATTGATCACATTATGTATGTTCTTGGTCAATGATATAATTTTATTGGATGTTTAATATACAAATAAAAGTTCAACAAATTAATTATAAATTATAATGGTGATGTATTCCATTTTGATGAGTATTATTTGGCGTGTTAATTTTCAAATTATAGCATGTGCTATGATATAAATTTACAAAACGGAATAAAATTTTCAGACTACAATTACGTAATTGATTTGTAATTAGAAATATTTATTTACTTGGACCTATATTTTTATTATTATGTTGCATATAATGATAATAATTTGATGATCGTGGTAAGCAGTGCTGTAATCAATCATACGGGGGACGTTCAAGGTTTTCAGCCCGAGATCATCATTAGTTTATTCGTTATTAATTTAAGTGACCCCTAATCACAATGTACAACATGGAATTCTGTTGACATTATCAGAGTAACTTCTAAATGTGTTTCCGATCATTTTCAATAATTGATGAAATATTTTTTATGTAACAATGTCCGTAAAATGCTCTTTTACGTATTTTTCACATTTTTTGGTCGCATTTTACGGACACTGTAACATAAAATAATGTTTGGCACATGAGCCTAAATGTTTTTTCTTGAAGTAAAAACTTTTAGGCTCTTGTATCGAAAATAGCTATTATGATATGAATGAATCAAAACGCAGCCGGAAAGATCGAATTGCGATTCGATTAAATCGAACTATTGAAAAACGAGATTCGGTATGTTTCATTGGAAACGCCTTTCATTTGATACTGTTTATATTCAGTTGCCATCAATGAGTTAACCTTGTCTCGTTCTACGATTCGGATTAAAAAAGCTTTTTTGCATAAATTAGGTAATTGCTTCTGATTTCTTATCATTACTTGGAATATCTTTAGTGTTTTAACTGTAACCGACAAAGGTAAGAAATTTATACGAATTTGTGAATAATAAGCTTATTTCCTTTGCATTTTTCACAAGCTTTAACCGTGAAATATGTGACAATTACCTAGAATTTCGTGAACATTCTAAAAGTTTAACATACAAATGTAACGGAGAGATGCAAACTTTTGAATCATGTTAAATCATTCCTTCCCGTATGGAAAAAATCAACGGTAATCTAACGCAACTCACCGTACGATTTTTACAAATTTCGGCACGTCTGTATAGAATTATGTACGGTGAGGTACGTTTACGTACGTTCGCGTACGATTTGGTTACGATTCGAACATTTTGTACACCATTGTACAGAAACGTACACAAACGTACGCGAACGTACACAAACGTACGCAAAAGTACACAAAATTGCTAGAACATACTGAAGCATGCGGAGATGTACAGCATTGTACGCTATAGATGTCAAACAACCATTCGTAATAAAATATTTTCTTACAAAAACGTCCGGAATCATATGAATATGTACTGAAACGTACGTAGACGTACGCAAACGTACGCAATTTGTACGGATATATGCAGCCATGTACAGAAACGTACGAGATTATGGAACTATTTACAGGAACGTGCCCGACTGCACGAATATTGAATATCCCATATAGGTGCCCGTTTTTCTTCCGTTATTTTTTTTCGATTTTTTGTCAAAAATTTTTCACGTAATTTTGGAGAAAAATGACCCAAACCAATTCTTCTACATTGGACAAATATTCCAAAAATTTGTCGCGTTTTGTAGGGATATTTATACATTTTTTCATATTATTCGGGCAATTTTTTCCTCTTTGTATACAAACAAATTTTTTTTATTTTTAATTTTATTATTATTTTTTATTTAATTCAAATATTTTTTAACCTTTTTTAGTTGATTTAATTTTCTTAAGAAAGTTGTTCTCAAGCGGTCATCCATCCAAGTAGTGTTCTCCACCAAGAATACTTGACTAGAAACAACGATCGCGCGCGACACCGACCACTGGTCTATCACTGTCGATCACTATCAGTAACGTAATATGATAGTTCTGTTACACATTAAAATTTTTAAAAATTCTTAATTATCTCAAAAACGGCCAGAGTGCCAGAGATAAGCAAAATATGACAAAATTTTGGAGGCTATCAAAAGGGGGGATCCCATTGAGTCGGTTAATGCGTACATACGGCATGGCGATCTTCAATATATTTAGAAGTAAAACCCCACCGTATCTATATAACCAATATGTATGGCGTAAAAATATAAACGATCGGCAACCCAGAGCGTGCTCCGAAGACCTCAGGATTCCAACCTACAGGACCGAGACTTACGCGAACTCCTTTTGTGTAATATCCATTCGATTGTGGATACATTATGTGACAAAAATAGGATTCAAAAGCATACGAATCACGCAGAATTTCTGTACTTTTCTATGCTTTTCTATCCTCCTTTTCGAGTAGGGGTACGTTTACGTATACGTTTAGGAATATTCTTTGATCCATTTTTTCTCGTAAGTGACGTTTCTGCAGCATTCTACAGGATACTGTACCTTTGCACACTTTCGCGTACGTTCGCGCATGTTCGCGTACGTTCGCGTACGTTTACGTACGTTTACGTACGTTTATATCTGTTTAGAAATATTCTGTTATGCATTTTATCTCGTATGTGTACATTTTTGTAGGATTCTGGACGATACTGCATCTTTGCATACTTTTGCGTACGTTAACGTACCTTCGCGTACGTTCGCGTACGTTTCTGTATAATGCTGTAAAAATGTTCGAATCGTAACCAAAACGTACCTAAACGTACCAAATCGTACGTAATCGTACGGAATCATGCTTAAATGTAACGAAAACATACCATTTTTATTTCCATAGGGGTTTAATTTAATTTGTAACTAAAAAACGTTCGAAATATAGTTTTCCTTTATCCTACCAGCTGCACCAGTGTAATAATTCAACACCAGTTACGATTTCCTTGATACTATCATTTTAACTTATAAATTTACACACATAAATTTTCAGATAATTTACCATATTTTATTGAATTTTTTTTTTTTTTTTTTTTTTTATTAATTAACGGGCGGAATCGCCCTTTTTACTTAAGTTTAGCCATATTGTTATTAATCGAGAGAATTTTGCGAGAGCTGCAGATCGACTTACGAAGATGGCGCCATACTTCACATTTGTGTATGAAATGTAGGACTGCAGAAACCTACACCAAGTACAGCGGCGGTCATGAGTCGATTTCCGCCAGATAAACAATATTTTCGAAAACGTAAACAAACAACGTGGCTCGTCTTACCAACAGCGAGCTGCTGCTTGAAAACGAAATCGAAAAATTGTTCACCGGACGGGGATCGAACTCACGACCTACGACTCCGTAGTCCAGTGCGTTAACCGCCTGAGCCACGAAGCCGACAAATTTTAATTTAATTTTGAGATAATCATTAAATTTTTATTGCATTTTCCAAAAGTTTGTTGCTGCATCATTTCTCATTTTTACAAGGAATTGTTGTGAATATATGGCTCTTACCTGCAAACGTAAGCAAGGAATGCCACTTTTTTAATTAATTTTTAATTATTTCTCTAATTTTATTTGTAACTAAAAAACAATAGAAATATAATTATTGTCGAATATTTTGGCAGCTCCGACCATGTAATATCTTAATATCTGTTGGGATATATAAATTTTCATCAACATATTTGTTGATAATTTTCAATACTTTATTGTAATTTAATTTGATGTGGAAATTAATCAATATTTTGCTGCAATTATAAGTTACTAAATAATTTATTATTATTACTAGGAATTTACAACTTACAAACGTAAGCAAGTGAATTACAATTTTCACTCTAGCGGGCGTATCATATCATTTTACACCCACGAAATTACGTGGATAATATAAGAATTTCCACCCTTTCGAGTTGAAAATTCGAATTTTTACAACCATTACGGCGAAAAATAATGTTCATATAACGGGCATAAAATAAATTTTTTTACGAATTTTACGAATAATACGAAAACTACTATTCTTTTATATACTCACACTATAAATCGAAATAAAGTCCAGACTGGAGAAAAAAATGTTTAAAAATTTTCGAAACGTCTACATGATTTCTATGATTTTTATGATAATTCATAGTATAATAATGATAATGGTAATGTGTCTTTATTAATGACAATCCAAACAACCAAATATAGAATATATAGAAATAATGCACATCAAAATTACATGGCTGTTTTACAGACTGACCTGAAATATTTATTGCTTTTTCTATAAAAATAAAAAGACAATAGCAATATTAAATTTCAACTAGTATTCGCTGAAAAAACAGATTTTTAATAATTAAACTGTATACAAATTTAGCAATGCCACTCAGACAACACTATCGCACTTTATCCCGTCGGCAACAAATTCGACGATTACGGCTGCAATGCAAAGAGGATCGTAATGATCTCCGTGATAAAAAAGCAGGACGTGAGGCACTCTTGACCACATGTAATCACTTGAATGCTAACACCTCATGTGACTTCAAAGAGAGCAATATCGAAATTGATCATATGGTTATTGATAATGAAGATTTTCATTAAAAAAAATATGACGAAATTATCCTCGGTTCTCAATCAAATTTCGAAAATACTAGTACCCCTAGGGAAAATTTAAAAGGAGTTACGGAATCAATAGACGAACAGGATTCAGTTCTCTCCCGACACTGGTGAGTAACAGACAGCAAGTTATCAGCTCGTGTGAATTTTCATAAATTCTTACCATTATTTATTCTTTTCGAGCGGGACTTTTGTAGAAAAGGTGCGCCGGTTGTGGAACTGCATTTCGCCTTACGCTCTACAGTGTGACATTTGCGATTGGGTCTATGGTGTGCCTTTTTAATCTCAACAGAAATTGTGACGTTTTTCTAACTGTCAACGGCACCTTTGAGAGTGAACACGGCGCAAGTCAGACACCACGTGACCAGCGTTATCTACTCTTCTTCGGTATTGTATAGTTCGTCTACGGCAGGTCAACGTCAACATTGGCAGTAAGTTGCGCAGTGGATCGTCATGAGGAAAAAATGTCAGTTTCACTCATCGCTGTCATATGATCGGTGTCTGTAAGCCTTGTTTGGTGTTGTCAACTCTGGTGGAAAATCTCACCTCGTATATATTGTCGCGTGTATACGTTGCGTATTCGCTGTGTCTCGTGTGACAACGTTTCCATGTCAAAACGTAAACCGAAATCTGCTCTATCACCACATTCTCAATTTAATTTGCTCCTGGCATGCAGAAGGTGTCGTGGACCAGTTCGGAACAAATATTCTTGTTCTGTCTGTGACTCGTCGTTTCATCGGTCGTATGCATTGTTATTTATACGTCACAAGCCTGCATCTTATTGCTGTGCACAGTCTCTAAATTATTTACTTCAGCCATATTCGAAAAGTGTGTGTGTTCCCCACTCTCATATTCCCTCTCCTCCTGCTTTAGTCGCTCCTTCAACCTCACATCAATCTGAGATTCTTGATTATTCCATAGACACGCCCTCACCCGTAGTAGACTCTACGCGGCGAACTATTATTTCCCCCTCGCACCTGACTCCTACCGCAATAATGAATCCGCCTTCCTTTTCCAGTCTCCCCTTAATGCCCGAAATCCCACCCGTTGCATTACCAGACAATTGGGATCAAATGGACGAAAATGAACGCAGTTCATTTCATACGCTACAAACGTTGAATTGCGTGGCGCGCTTGGAAAATATGCCGGCTTACATTCGAACAATTGCTGATCGCGTTCAACGTAATACTACCGAAATTGAGCGTCTTAAAGTGCAACGGGCCTACGAACAACCAAATTCGGAATTAGCTGTCACAGGCCTGCCAAATTCGTGTAATTTGTCCCACGTCGAGATCGTTGATCGTGTCTTGTCGAAATTGAAAATTCCCCGCTATAATTATAAAATCATCGAAATTAGAAAGACCACCTTCAATACTAACACTGAAGCAAATACTTTCGTTCTCATTGTTATATTCGACTCAAATGAAATTCGTAATTATGTTATAGACATGAAACGTAAGTTTGGAAAATTAACTAAGGCTGACATTTTTCCGGAGTTGTATCCTACCAATCAGAGGATTATATACAGGGTGATCCAAAAGTCCCGGAACAGCAAAATATCTCAGCGGGAGTGCATTTTCGAGGAAAATGTTTCAGACAAAAGTTTCAGGATTTTTCCCTGGCTATTTAATGGCGATATTGAATTTGACCTTGAATATGACCTTGAAGGTTATTTCAAGGTCAAGTTAATTTTTTTAAATGGGAACCCCTATTTTTTTTCATGGATTCTGAAAGAGCGGGAAATTCTACGTCCGAGTATGATATGATCGATTTTTCCGGCAAGGTCATTTCAAGGTGAAACTTAAAACTCCCGTAACGGCGAAATATCTCAGAGGGTGTGCATTTCTTTGGAAATTGTTTCAGACAAAAGTTTAAGGATTTTTCCTGGTCAAATTCTGTGCTACCATTAAATAGCCCGGGAAAAATCCTTAAACTTTTGTCTGAAACAATTTCCAAAGAAATGCACACCCTCTGAGATATTTCGCCGTCACGGGAGTTTTAAGTTTCACCTTGAAATGACCTTGCCGAAAAAAACGGCCATAGCATATTCGGACGTAAAATTTTGTGCTCTTTCCGAATCCGTGAAAAAAAATAGGGGTTCCCATTTAAAAAAATTAACTTGACCTTGAAATAACCTTCAAGGTCATGTTCAAGGTCAAATTCAATATCGCCATTAAATAGCCAGGGAAAAATCCTTAAACTTTTGTCTAAAACATTTTCCCCGAAAATGCACTCCCGCTGAGATATTTTGCTGTTCCGGGACTTTTGGATCACCCTGTATGTTAATGAATTGTATGCTCGTCCTGTCTGTATTATGCTTCGAAGAGCTAAAAGTATTCCGAATTCTCGGGTTTGGGCCTGAAATGGCTGTATTTTCTTCCGTAAAGATCCAAATCAGACTGAAATCCCAATTGTTTCGGAGCTAGATCTCGAGAACATTTTCTGACAGCCACAATCACCATTGTCATGTAGTAATACTATCTCGATTACTCGCAATTTAAATGATCACCGCAATAATTTCTTAAATGTATCTCATTGTAATATAAACTCGCTTCGTGCGCATTTCCATCAAATCGAACATTTCCTACTATCGTCAAACACAAAAATTCTTCCCATGACAGAAACATGGTTGACTCCGGATATTTCTACGCAAGTAATATCAATTCCATCTTTCAATTTTGCTAGAAATGATCGGGCACTAACATCTATCGGCAGGAATAGATTCACCTTAGGAGGAGGAGTTGGCTGTTATTTACATGAGTCTTTTACATGAGTTTTGAATACATCTAAAATTACATCTATTAATGAGCCCGAGTACATCATCCTCAATGTTAAAATTCCACCTAACAGTAATGTACTCTTAGCAGTAGTCTATCGTAGACCGGAAGGAAATATGTTTGCTGATTTTATCTCAACGTCGAGTCGATATCTGCCTACCTACAAAAATATATTTATCACTGGTGATTTAAATGGTGACCTTTTATCTAATTCCTATAGTTCTAACTACCTTCGGCAGTTTATTAATGAGAAATTGCTCTACTCGGTCCCGTTTGGGCCCACACATCATTCTCATATTAATAACACCCATACACATCTTGATGTATTCATTGTTGATTCCATAGATAAAATTCACCAATTCAACCAGTCGTCACAACCGTTTGCTGCTGGGCACGACTTAATCTCGATTTGCTACAATGTGACAAATTATTCGCATCGACCTAAAGTGGCCACGTATAGAAATTTTAGACGTTGTAACTTTGAGATTTTAAGTGCAGAACTTGATACCGTCTTCCGCAGTAACCTTCAAGTCCTTTTTGATAATAGCCTTGGCATGTTGACCGGTCATGAATTTTCGCAATTAGTGCAACGTTTCTACAATTGTTTAGAAACCTTGCTAGATCAACACGCACCATTGGTGACCAGGACAGTAGATCGACTCCGTGCCCCCTGGATTAACTTGGAACTCAAGCGTCAAATTAAGCAACGTATTTCGCTATATCAACGGGCTAAACGTACTCATAATGCAGTGCTTCTGACTCAATATCGAGAATTACGGAAGCGAATAAAGCGATCGATACGAGCGGCTAAAGAGCAGTATATTTGTAATGCATTGGGACAGGTTACTGATCAAGGTAGAATTTGGGCTCTGCTGAGGAAGTTCGGCCTCTCAGAGATTTCATCACATTCTGCATTAAATCACTTCACGCCCGAAGAGCTAAACTGGTACTATAGTGAAGTTGCATCAGTGTATCCCCCCGTGATCAGAACCAACTTAACAATATTCTTGCAATCCCACTTACATGTAATCACCCGAGATTTGTTTTCCCAGCGCTACAAACTGATGAAGTTTTGTGCTCTCAGCCTCTTTTCATAAATCGAAAGGTCCTAGCCCAGATGGGCTTCAACTACGACATATTCAGAAAATCCTGTCTGTTATGGTTGTCCCGCTAACGGAAATTTTCAACCTATCACTGTCACTTGGCAACTATCCGTTAACCTGGAAGCGAGTGTATATAATACCACTTAATAAGAAAACCAATCCACTATCGCCAAGTGACACTCGTCCTATAGCAAATCCAGCCCACATCGCCAAAATCTTGGACACTTTAGTAACTCGGAAGATTGTCGAGTATCCGGAAGCTAATAACCTGCTCCATCCTCGACAGTATGGGTTTCGAAGATTCCACAGCACTCAAACTGCTCTCCTTCACATCTTAGATGATGTGCGACGTGGGATTGAACATGGTTATATTACCATCCTGGTATTATTCGACATCTCGAAGGCATTTGACTCCCTAAACCACCCGTTGATACTATGGTCACTACGTAAACTGGGTTTCGATGACAAGGCTATTATTTTCATGTACTTCTATCTGTCTGGTCGCTCGCAAATCATTCAGGGCCTGGATGGATCGGCTTCGGAAGAATGCTTCACTACTACCGGAGCTCCGCAAGGTTCTAGTTTGGGACCGATTCTATTTATAATAGTCTTTAATACTCTTTTTGCACGATTACGCTTCTGCCGTGAAACGACCGTTGTATTCGCAGATGATACGCAGTTCTACTTAACAACACCACTCAGCCGCCTAGACGAGACTATTGCAAATCTAAATAGTGACATCGAATCGTTTTGCCTTTGGACCCAGGAATGCGGCCTTATGCTCAGCACGAGAAAGACACGGGCAATTATTTTTGGCTCTAGGCAAAACTTGGCAAAACTGCGCAACTTTACGGTCCCACCGGTGTTAGCCAATGGCACGATCATTCCGTAGGTTAATGAAGTACGAGATCTGGGAGTGTACTTAACTTGGAACCGCCATATATCCTCAATTAGTTCTAAGGTACACTACACTCTATATCCCTTACGATTCCGAGGTTCGGTGCTGCCGCCAAAATTGAAACTGTTGTTGGTAAATGCGTTAATTCTCCCCATATCGATTTTTCGTGTTTGGTCTACAAAGTCGCCTCTGCGTATCTGCTGTTAAAGGTGCGGAGACTACAAAATACTGCGCTCAGGTTCATTTACCAATTGCGTCGTGATCAGAGCTTGGCACCTTTCTGGCGGAGATCTAACTGGTTGTTACCAGAGGATCGTTGTAATTACTTTTTAGGTTCACTTACATTTCAAACTTTATCGTCACATCAACCATCGTATCTGTTCGCTAACTTCCTACCAGTTTATATAAAAACAATCAATAAATATGTTGGTATTGGTATAAATATGTAAGGCCGTCTATACCAACATATTTATTGATTGTTTTTAATTGACGAGCGGCAAAGAAATTTTATAATGTTCTCTACATGAGAACATATATATATTCCTACCAGTTTCCCCATCATTGCGTACTTCATCGCGCCTATCACAATCAGCATACCATCTCCCGCTATGTCGCACCGAAATTTTCCACAATTCATTTTGGATATCAGCGATTTCCTTGTGGAACTCCCTTCCCGACGCAATTAGGCAATCTACCTCACAAACGGCCTTCAAAAACGCGCTGAATAATTACCTGCGGAGAGATTATAATATAGTGACAAATCGTTAAATTGTATTGTACTATAAACTATATTTCAACTGTTTTCCCTTGTCGTTTGCTAGTGCGCTATTAAATAATTAGAGTAGTGGTACTTGTAACTATTTTTTTTATAGTATCTCTGTTGTTTTTATCTTTAATTTTTTATTTACGTTGTCATATATGTACTATGATTAGGAAATTGCGTCGGGTTGTTAATGTAAAAAGTCAACTATTTTAAAATGTCAATTCTACCATGTAGAGAGAGAACTAGATAAGTAAGTGTAGGTTAATGATTTTGTAAATTAGCGGATAAGTGTGTATTTTTGTATGTTGGTATATCTTTTATATTTGTATTTTTTATTTTTAATTTTGTATTATTGTAAAAAAATTTTTTTATGGTGTATTGTACTTAATGTACTGGTATTCTTTTGCACGCGGTCTGTCGGACCAGTGCATAAATAAATGTTATCAATCAATCAATCAATCAGGATTTTTCGGACCAATACGAGCATGGTGGTAATTATGAATAGTATACATCAATAAGCAATACCCATCTATTGAACTGATCCCTTTTAATTTTAGTGTTAGTTACAAAAGTATACAATTTTATATAACAATAAATAAAATTACACTGATTTCAGAGGTGTGTTTGAAGAACAATTTTTTTTTCTTTCGAACAGCTAAAAGTTAAAAGTTCTATGGATATGCCCACCTATCGCATTTTATTCAAATTATTACTTTATGAACGTAAAAAATGACTTGGTTAAGCCAATTACAGTTGCTTTGTTTATACCAACCACGTTTTACCAACCAACAAATGTCCAATTCACAGTTGATTTGATTGCTACAACGAAATCTTTTTCTTGTGTAACATTCAAATTGAAATAGATAATTAGCCAAAATATGAGTGATTTGTACAATTGTTTTATACTCCATTCAATTAAAAATCAATATAAAATATTTCAGACATAAGGGATAATAACCATACTCCGGATAAATTGACATTGTGGGGAAAAGTTGCAGTATGGGCTTTGCGCAACAGCAAAAATCGACGGGAAATAGGGGAAATGCTTGAAATTCTACGTGAAGAAGGGCATTCCGAATTGCCTAAAGACCCAAGAACATTACTTGGTACTCCTCAAAAACTTCCAATATAAGGCCTTGTGGAAAAGGAACATATTTGCACTATGGAATAGAAAGAGGACTCTGTGGTACCTCAAAAATATAATGTTTGATATCCAAGAATCTTTACAAATAATTATACACATTGACGGAGTCCCAATTAGTAAAAGCTCAAAAAGTCAATTGTGGACAATTTTAGGGAAAATAGAGGGGTGCAATTTCCGTCAGTGTTTATTATTGGCGCATATCATGGCTACGAAAAACCAGAATCGATGAAAGACTATTTAAAAGAATTAATTAAAGAAATTTAAATTTCTTAGAAATGCAGGATTTTCGTATAATTATAAAAGATATCAGGTTTTTCTGAAATTAGTTCTTTGTGACAGTCCTGCAAGATCAATGGTGACTTGCACCAAGCCTCATAATGGTTACTTCGGCTGTCCCAGATGCACCGACGAAGGTGATTACGTAAATCATAGAATGCTATTTCTTAATAACCAGTGTACGTTGAGAACCGATGAAAGTTTTAGACTGTGTTTGCAAGAGGAGCACCATTCTGGAAAATCGCCCTTTGAAGATGAAGATCTTCTTATGCAAATGATTACTCAATTCCCCACTAGATATGATGCACCTTCGCGATTTAGGTTTAATGAAAAAGTTACTAAAATTGCTTGTTCATGGAAAACCGAAAAGAGGGAAATTGCATTAAAAAAAAATTCATGAGTTATCGAAATGCCTTATAGCACTACGGCCGTTCGTACCTTGTGAATTTGCGAGAAAATGAATTTGCGAACTATTGACGAACTTGACCGGTGGAAATCTACGGAGTTCTGTTTAATTCTTTATTATATTGGTCCGGTTGTTTTTAACGAAGTTTTAGACGAACCATATACTCTTCACTTTAACGCTTTAAACTCAGCAATGGGAATTCTCTCGGATCCTGTACAGTATTTAGAGAATAACAAGTGTGCTGAAGATTTACTGAAATAGTTTGTTCGAGAATTCAAAAACTTATATGGAAAGGAAAGCCTAATTTTTACTGTACACTTAGCTATACATATCGCTCGTGAGTATTTAGTACATGGACCATTAGACAAACATACAGCGTATCCTTTTGAAAGCTTTTTACAAAATTTAAAAAATATGATTCGCAGGCCGACAGAACCATTACCTCAAATATTTCGTCGACTTGTGGAAAGAGCTCAATGCTCTACTCAGAAGATTTAAAAAGACGATGACAAAGTATATTCATATGTCTCAAAACCATTTGAAACCACCCTACCTTTCGAATGGTTCTAGTGCCTACAAAGAATTACACTTCAAAGATTTTAAACTGACCACCAAAATTCCAGACAATTGTTGTTTCCTGAAAAATGGAAATATTGTTTCTATTAATTACTTTGCGCGAAAAAGGGGAAGTTTGGTTGCCGTTGGAAAAAAATATATAGATTTGTGTAAATTTCCTAACTACCCTGTAAATTCTCAAAACTTGAATTTATTTGTATCTAAGGCACTCTCTAATACCATTTGTTTTCCTATTTACGATATTTCTAAGAAGTCCGTTGTTTTGTCCTGGAAAAATGAAAATTACATTTTACCTTTGCTCCATACGTCATCAACTGATTGATACAACTTATCTCGGTTTGTGAAATCATGTAATTGTAATTAAATTTGGTTTATATTATTTTAATTTTTATATAATACTACAATTGATTTTAATTGTATAATGTTCATACGTCCAAATTCATAAAAATTATGCGTTACAGTGTGCGTAAAATGCTATTTTACACATTTTTTTCTTTTTTTTCCGTTGCATTTTACACACACTTGCAATATAACATAATTTAAATTAAGTTTTTTTGAACGAATGTGAATATAGAATAGAATTTTTCTTTAATTGAGACCGTTAAAATATCAATATACTTTTATCAATTTCATTTAAATGTGAATATAGCCCTTACATTCGTAGAAAAAAACTTTTACGCACTTGTATCGAAAATAAGTGTATTATGACCTTTTTTAAGAAACGCTTTTAATTTGAAGGACTGGCATTATTTTATATTAAACTTTGAAAGTTAAGGATTTTGTTGACAACATTTATATTTAAAATTGGAAGGACATATTCCAGGTTAGTTACTTGCATTTAATCAGTTTCAACATATTACAATCATCGCTAATTAATAATTCTTTTCGCAGATGCCTTCCTGATTTGTGGTCTACGTTGACAAGTGGGTTGCTGCTGTTCCTGATTTGTGGATGTCTGACAACCATCGAAAGGTATACTGGCCACCGAAAGGATGCAATGTTCGGAAGTTGATGAATTGCGTAGCTATTCCTCAGGATCATTGGGACAAATACGACGTAAAACGCTGCACTGGTCCTTATAGTAAGTATGCGAACACAGACATTCGTATCCAACAGCATATATGTATACCTACATATATATCGACACTGACACACGCACGCATTCATGCACACATAAAATGTATCAAATTGTTATTTGCTCAATTCCATCTTATTTGTTCGTTATAAAGCCAATAACACCCCATTTATTTAATTATAAGCGAACATTAACCTCCATGTATTGTAACGTGGCAAAACACGTTACAGGGCTATCTGCCGCGAGACTCACAACGGGGATAACTTAAGGGGGAGGGGGGCTGGTCTTCAAGAACCGCTAATATTTCGTATGGGTGCAATTTCCGAAATGATCTCATCACCTTATAGGGGGGATTGCTCCGAAGAAGCAGTAGTATTTATTTTGGTGATGACGTCATTCGGCTCTTTTTGAATGATATTTGTTATGAATCTGCCGGGAGGCTTTTATCCAAGGGGAAATGTTGCCATTATAGGGGGGACTGCTCCGAAGAAGCGCTAATTTTTAATATGACAACACATTAGGATTCATATTTGTTATGAATCTGCCGGGAGGCTTTTATCCAAGGGGAAAGGTTGCCATTATAGGGGGGACTGCTCCGAAGAAGCGCTAATTTTTAATATGGCAACCCATTAGGATCCATATTTGTTATGAATCTGCCGGGAGGCTTTTATCCACGGGGAAATGTTGTCATTATAGGGGGGACTGCTCCGCACACCAGTCCTCAAGCAGGGAAAAGTTTGACTAAAATGGATCCAAAATCGGCTTTGATATGTTATTTCTACATCATTTATAGGTTCGAAATCTGTAAAGAACAAAATCGTAGCTGCTCCTTTTCTCGAGATATTCGTATTTTAATATTTTTCTGATTGTTTTTGCTAGTAATTATACTGATATATATTATAGTTTCACTTATCTCACTTTTAATTTTTCATTTTGATGATAAATAATACCAGAAATCTTTGCTGTATCTTTATGGACCGCATATAACAAAAATTGCGATTTTACTTCCGCCGCGCCGCTCTGCTGGTTGTAGTTGGAGCAAGCGCAAAATTTGTTTCTCGCAAGTGAAGTGTGTAACGTCAAGTTCATAAGAACGCGGGCCATACGCCGCGCCGTTCCTCGTTACGTTTATGGCATAAGATGTCTCATCCTATGAAGAAATGTTCCCATGCTGAAAACAGACTTAAAGTTTGTGGCCCATGTGGTAAAAAAATATCTTTTGGAAACATTAAACCCGATAAATTTCTCATAAGCACAAAAATCCAGGGCCTTATAACAAAATTTGTAAACAGCGATTTCAAATTATCCGATGAAAGGTTTCCGATAAGTATTTGTCGAACTTGCTACTTAACGCTCCTCGATGCTGGAAAAGGGATATTTAAAAGACCTATACAAAAAATGCCCAATTATGAAGACATAATACTGCACAAAGATACTCGCGCAAAAAAAGATGTATGTGAATGTTATATATGTGTGACTGGCAGATTTGAAGGCCATACACCAGTCTTGAAAGGAAAAGGTTGTAAAAGGGATACAAATAATGTAATTGATACATCTAATAGACCTTCTAACTGTGTTAACGAAGGGAAAAAGGCAATACTTAATAAAAAATCTGCTCATCTCCTTCTTTGCAAAAATTGCTTTCAAGAAATCGGTAAAGGCAAAAACCATGATTGTAAAAATATCAGTAACACTATCCCAAAAATTACAAAAAAAACTACCAGAAAAAGAACGAGATAAAATTGTTAGTGCTATTTTAAGAAATAAAATTGAATGCGAAAAATCAACTGGAAAGCTTGAAAACGTGAATATAAATCTGTCTACCGGAGGTCGTCCAACAAGAATAATAATAAATCCTGCTGAAAAAAAAATGTTTCTATAACGGAAGATAGTTTAGATAATTTTCGAAATAATTTAGGAGTATCAATGACATTCATGAACAAAGTAACAAATTTTCTAAGATGCAATGTTGGGAAAAAAAATGTTCCTGCAAATTATCGTAGTCACATGTTGCAGAAATCAAAAATATTGGCAGATGTGTATAAAAGCGGCATATATGAATTCGAATGTGAGAAATCAATGAAAAACAGTATAGAAAAAAGACCAACAGTGTACGCAGATGCAGGGGAGTTGCTTGATGCAATTATAAAAGAACGAAATATAAAGGGCAACGTTCTAATTAAAGTTATGGCCGATGGAGGGCAAGGTTTTTTTAAGATTTGCTTGACCATTTTGCCCGAAAATTATTTTCCAAAATTAGACTGCACTATTGACAACATTAATGAAGATGATGATACTAAGTTGGAAGATTGTGATAATTCGTCTGGGAAAAGAAGACATTAAAGAAGTATTCTGAAGGTGGTAGTATTAATAAGAAAAGCAAGCTTACAAGTGTTAACAGATTACTGTTATTATGTATTGTACCTGAAATTAAGGAATCGTATGAAAATGTTAAAGTTTTAGTACAGTTAACACAACTTAATAATATTCCGTTTAAGTTTGTGGCTGATTTTAAGCTCTTCCTTATAATTAATGGACAACAAACAGCTTCGGCTATGTTTCCCTGCCCACATTGCTTTATATCATTAGTGGATTTAAGGCATCAGAAGGACCTTACAAGTGCAGATATAAATATTGTTTCCGATAACAGTCACTGTAAGAGTTCAGAGAGTAAAAACCCTACGAGACTAAAGACATACGGCGATGTAAAAAAAGACTTCGAAAATTTTAAACTTTTAGGGGAAAACAAGAAGTTCGGTAAAGAATGTCACAGACTTTTGTTCTGCAAAAGTGTATTATCCCCGAACTTCATGTTTTACAAGGTTTTGTCAACCATCTTTTTTGGAATGGTTTGGTCCCACTCGTAGGAAAAGAAATTATTATTACATATAAAATTATTATTATACATTATTGTGGCCAAAAAAATTAAAAATAGTAGCAAAAAACTATCATGGAGATTCATTCGAAGGAAATGCTTGCAGAAAACTTCTGAAAGAATCCGATAAACTTAATGATCCGAACATCTATGAAGAAGTGGGATATTTTAAAATTATCCCTTTCATCAGTAGTTTCAAGGCTATGAATAAAATAGTTAGCTGTAGTTTTACTTCAGGTAAAGTTGGACCTTCTCTGGATTTGTACATACAAGAATTGCGTAAAAGTATCGAAAGTCTGGACATTTCCATAACATTAAAAATCCATGTTATTTTGGAGCATCTGAGAGAAAGTTTGCAGTTTTGTATTGATGATAACAATGGTTTAGGGTATTGGTCCGAACAAACTGGCGAGTCTGTGCATCGTGATTTTCTGAAGATTTGGGACCGATACAAGATTAAAATTATCAACGATGAATCTTATCCATGAAGACTTTTAAAAGCAGTTACAGAATACTCGTCAGTTCACATTTAAAGATTAATCATAATAAAAACTAAAGAATAAATGAGATTTAAAATTTGCGTTCCCAACATGAATATGAAAAAAAATACAGAAAACAAAACTATAAAAGTTAAAAAAAAATAATAAAAGTCATTTTAAAAAACAAAAAAAAAAATAAAAATCATTTGAAAAAACCAAAAAAAAAAGTTTTAAAATTTGCGTTCCCAACGACAATACGAAAAGTTAAACATAGAAAACAAAACCATAAAAGTTAAAAAAAAAATAAAAATGATTTTAAAAAACAAAAAAAAAAAATAAAAAAAATAAACAATATAAAAAAAAATGGAGCCACGTAGCCACAACGTCCTCGTCGTTGGTTCCGGGTTACGCTAAGGGTGGATTTAATAGAAATTGGTTTGCAAATAAATATTTTGAACAAAATAAACAATATTTATGCATTTCAGCCAGTGAAATGAAAAATACGAATATCTTAAGAAAAGGAGCAGCTATGATTTTGTTCTTTACTGATTTTGAACCCATAAATGATGTAGAAATAGCCTATCAAAACCGATTTTGGATCCATTTTAGTCAAACTTTTCCCTGCTTGAGGATCGGTGTGTCCGAAGAAGCGCTAATTTTTAATATGACAATAATTGAGACATAGAATTCGTAGTTTAGGAATTAATATTTGGTAATAATAAAGGTAGCTATAATTCGGGGTATTATTCAGTATTTAATTTTATTTTGATTATTTCCTGAAAATAATAGATTGCATGCGATCAATATTTCAGGCGTAAACATGACTTTTCTATTTGCTTTGTTTTGGAAGTCGGCTCAAGGACGGCCTTGTTGTCGAATTCGAGAGGTACGAGACCTGAACATCCAGGGTATATCGTCAAGCACGCTGCTTATTGCGGCGTGCAGGGGGGAACGACGCGTGGAGATTCTGGAATGTCCGCGAAGGAGAGGGTACGCGAGGGCGAGGTGCCGAAACTTCGCGAACATTCCAGAAGGATGAGAAGAGAGTACCGGGAGGGGACGGCCAGTCGCGTGTGCCCGTACGGGCCGCGAGGCTCTCCCTACCATCACGATCGCGGTAGAGAGGTGGAAAAACGGCGGCCGGCGCGGCGCGAGCGTCGCGATTCCAACACACGCGTCGGATCGCCAGTCTGCAAGAGTCTGCAGCAGTCCGTGGAAGTTTAAACAGTCCACTGGTAGCAGTCCTGGAGCCCAGAGGTACGCCTGGTCATCAAAAGGTACCAACAGCCCTGAGCGCAAATAGTTTCGGCTACGAAGTCTTTCCGTACGCCAATAGTTTGATTCTTTGTTCTCACGGCTGTCTAAATAAAATGCGCTTTTCCGATTGTCCGTTGCCGTTTCGCGAGTGAGAGTGAAAGTGAAAGTGAAAAACGCGAATCGCCTTCGGTTATCTGAGTCGGGTTTTCGATTCGTATCGTGCTTCGGTTAACTTCTGCTTTGGCCGCGAATTTCTCTAGGGTTATCTTCCGGGAATCTTTCTTTCGCGGAGAATATCTTGATTAGATCCTTTAACGCGACTGTGGTTATCTCTCGTTGTTTTATTCGGCATACTCGGGAAAAATATGGTTATCTTACGCTTTTGTTCGTTCTCGTTACTTTCGGAAAGACGAAGCCCAAAAGCCACGCGCGACGGTAGGGTTAACTATCGGAAACGTGATCGCAGACCGTTCTCTTAAAATTCTGTGAGATGCTTCGGTAAGAGGATAACTTCGTCCTTTCGAGGACTTCAGGAAAAAGCCGTCATTTGGTTATCTTGGGTGATCGTTCGGTATCCGGGAGAAATAACTAGCGGTTCGGGCGAACGTAAGATCGAATCTAGTGTGGTTACCTTTATCGTCTCGGAAGTCCGTGTCCGGTGATCGGAAATAAAGACGGTAACGAAAACGGGAATACAACGCGTGAAAAGCAAACTCCGCCGAACGTGATGCTTTGTGACGTCACTCCGCGACGCCGACAAGATGGTCGCCGGTTCCGATCCGCGGTCCGCGACGCGATCTCCAGTTGGCTTGGCGAGCCGTTAGCTAGCATGGTCGACGTTCTAAATTTATAGAGTGGCTTCTTGTGATCGAAAACGCAAGCTCGTTAATTTTACCTTGGTTCACTGGATCGCTCTTGTGAGCGATCGTACCTTGAACTTCCTGGTTATCTTTTCACTCTGTTAGAGTGAAGACTGTGGTTATCTGTTATCTTGCCCCTCTTGTGAGGTGGCGCTATCTTATGAATTAACGAGCGGACTTTTTGTGCAATAAGAAGGTTTTTCTCGGGTAATACTCCTGCCGATCTGTTGGTAAGGAAAGGACCATGCGTGCGATGCTAACTGGACCGGGCCCTCCGCGCGGTTAAGTTACCTAGATTGCTGATTCACGAGCAATCTGGTGGGGCCAAGGCTATCTCGCACTGTCGGAAGGTAGTGCCGTGTTTTTGTACGTGAGGATAACTGTCTCTACGGAGACACTAAAATTGTTGCGTATAAGTGTGAGTGCGTTAATTTGAATAGCAGTGTCCGCGGTAAACGCTAGCGTCCGGGTAATCCGTTTTAATTTAGTAACGAAAGTGTAGATGGTTAGATTAGGGAATTCGGGAAGTAATCGGTTTGTTAATTCACGCAGTCAGTTGAGTGGGTTTCGGGTGACGTAATTTCGGTTATTTGTCCGGGTGTAGCAGATTTCAGAAAAGGGGTAGAATCAGTCAATTTGGTCGGTTTCGGTAAAGTTCGTGTGGTTCGTATAACGTCGTTCAGTGCAGTTTCGGTATGAGATTCGTATAAGTTCGGGTAGGTATTGTAGTGTCGTTTTGGGGAGGGCGCGTGCGTATCGGGCGAGCACGGTTCCTCGACGGGTTCGTCACAGGGCGCCGCGACCGCGTGCGAAAGTCCCGACCGAGTCCGTCGCAAGGCAGCGCGCTTCAAAAGTCCTTGTCGAGTTCGTCGGCGGGCACCCCGTATTTAGAAAGTCCTGGTAGAGATCGTCGCCAGGCACCGCGTGCGAAAAGTCCCTGTCGAGTTCGTCGCAGGGCACCGTATTTAGAAAGTCCTGGTAGAGTTCGTCGCCAGGCACCGCGTGCGCAAAGTCCCTGTCGAGTTCGTCGCAGGGCATCGTATTAGGAAGTCCCTGTCGAGCTCTCCGTCGGGGAATCGCGTGTCGTCTCGTATCGGGGAATCGGGTGTCGTCGCGTAGTTGGGAGTCGCGAATAGACGATGACGTCCGTGATTTTGGGCGCTAGAGAGGGCGCGATGAACGTGGTGAACCGTCCTCGTCGGCCGTGGTCGCGTAATCTTTAGTCTGCGCCAGAGAATACCGCCCTCTCCCTTGCCGAGCCGGGAACTCGGGGCTGAGCTAGCGGGCACACCAGCGCGTGCGGCGCGCCCATAAATTTGTCGAGCTTCGGCTCGGCTGGCGCCCTCTCTTACCATCCGGCGCGCCGTGCGGATTTTTGTGGCCCCCCGGAAAGTTCGGTTTTTTGCAGGCGGCCACGAGCGACGACGACGGACGGGTGGAGGCGTAGATGAAGTCGAGGGGGGCGGGGGTCACAGTATCAAATTGTTTGTTGCAGGCGATAAAAAACGGGCTACTGAAGCTGAGAAAAAAACTCAGAATATATCGAGTTCAGACGAAATGATCTCTTTTTCGAAGGAACCACTGCCACTTGAAGAGAATGACGAGTCAAATATTTCGTCCAAGACCTCTAAAAACAATAAGAAAATTGGTAACTTCCTGAAATTTAATTATTTTTTTGATCCTCCGACCGTAAAACTCGATTTCTCGGCCTGGGGCGAAAATTTCGGCCGCGAATTATCGAGTCCTACGACCATCCGATCAAGAAATACATTATTGGTCACGGGCGAAATATCGATCTCATTTCGCTCAGGCGACAAACTTCACAATCGTCGAAGATCGATAATTGGGCCCTTGGCACATAATGTACTATTATACGAAAACTGATATCTCTTCAAATTCATATTTCGAGCGTTAACTTGAACTCTAAATCGGGATCACTCTTGACACTAATGTGCCGTTCGCTAGAAAATTTATTAAGGCCTAAACGGACGTTTTTGAACGACTTTTTCGGCAGCAGAGTACATGCACTTAAAGATGTCAAAAAAATGGTGGTCTTATTTTTTTTTATTTAATGAAAGCCTGAATTGTTATAAATTATTTATTGAAAGAAAACACGACTAAATTTTCGATAAAAAATATTTTTCAATCAATGTCAACACTTTAAAAGTGCACGCTTCGGGATGTAAATTTTTAGCGTCCATGGACCAAAAACTATGAGACCATGCATAGTTAAGTCAATTTGCAGATGGCGCTGTCCACAGTACCGTTAATTAAGTTGCAAAATTATCGGGATTGTGCTTAGTTGGTTTTACTATTTAAATAGTAAACTTAAGTAGATAATTTGTTAATGCTACTATTTAAATAGTAAAACCAACTAAATAATTTAGTTGGCGCATAGGTAACTATTTAGATAGTAGTTCGAACTATTTCGTTTTTTCAGTGCGGTCATTTCTAAAGTCTATAAATAGTAATAACTATTCATTTGACGTTGTTACAAGTCGGAGTCATAGTATTTAGAATTTTCGAAAGTCAAAATACGTTGCGGATGGCCACATGTAAGCAGTGAAAATCTGCAAGCCTCGCCCTTGCTGATTAACTTGTTTATTATAATTTTACTATGAATAACTGATTAACTTGTTCATTAATGGTTTTCGTATCTTACTAGTTTCAATTAGTGGTTATAATACATATTGATATATTTTTATAGTTGAAAAGTCAAATATAACGTCACCCCCTTGGAATTTCAAAGCAGATAAAGTATTGAAGGTTGAAAGAAATGCTAATAATTCTGAAAAACGTGGGAATTCATATGATCGTTCAAAGAGAAAGCATTCTCGTTCACGCTCACGTGGAAAAAACACAAGAAGCATAAGAGATCACGTTCACGACATAGATCATCAAGATCATCTTCAAAAAAATCGAAGGGTCGTAAAAATGATCGTTCATCGATTGAAGCGGAAAGTATGTTAAATATAAAAACAGTTTTTATAGTATTTACGAAATTCTGCAATAGTTATCATAAAACAGAGATATTCGTATTGTTGTTTGTATATAAAATTAATATTATTTTTGTACAATTTTTTATTTATGGAACTTACCGAATAAAGTATTAATACAAAATATTTAAAAAGCTTGTAAAAAATATGGCTGTATATATACCGAACTCCAAAAAACAGCAATGAAAGAGTCATTGACATAATCGTTCTTTATATCTATGTAAATGGTATATTTATACATACATTTTTATAATATTTTCATGATTTTAAGACATGGTTAACGATGTTCTATTGAATTTTGCGCATATTATATCAAACAAATCTATAAAAGCTTAATAATTAGAAGTTATGTGCCTCTGTACAAAAATCGTAGAAATTATTTTAAACATTAAGCCATATCTATTGACTGCTTGATAAATATGTAATTTCGAATTTTTTCAAGAGTTACAACTGCGTCCACATAAAAGTATCACTGTTTTTCAGAAAGCAAATCTTCAGAAAGTATTTCATCTCCATTAAAACCGAGGAATAAACCAATAGAGAATCAAGAAATATCCTCGAGTTTGAAAAAAAAGCAATTATTACTTCATCCATTATTTTATCGCCTGCTAAGAGATTAAAATCATTGCTACCAGCCCAAAATCATGCCCAGGTGTCGTATCTAATAGTAAGTACACCGAAACAAATTCCTCATATACGTCTGTGAGCATTTAACAATCTTGCCTAGTCAGGAATGGAACCAAATATTTCAATCCTTGTTAAAATAGCGAGGAAAAACCTTAGTATGTAGTCTACCCTATATTAGATCAGCCACATAGGTCTGCCAGTCTACCCTATATTAGGTCAGCCATATACACTGGCAAATTCTGACCTAACTTATGATAGGTCAGAATTTGCCAATGTACCCTATGTTAGGTCAGCTTACGTCAACCTAATCTTAGTTAACTATTTTGCATAATATATTCTCAGAAAATTGTATTTAAAGTATTAGGTTTGATATATTTCTAGATTATTTCCAGATATAACAATCAGAATATTCTGAATGAGACTTTTGAAATATTCTGGAAATATTCTGATGATTTGTGTTATTTGGTTTACTATTTTTATTCATTATAATTATCTTGCAAAACATTGTTTTTTCCAACTGCATGCATATGTTTAGAACTTTTTTAAAATATTCGTTTAATATTACGAAGTTATGGTAACAGTTGACTGAATCAATTTCTTTTACCCATGCGTGCAGTAAATATAACCAAATATTTAATTGCTCGTGTCCATCTATGGATTTGTTAACTATTTATTTAACAATACTACATCGCGATAGAACCGAATCGCTGTTCTCAATGCAGTCTTTTATTTACGAAATGAATAAAATTTATATTGCAAATGAAGTAAAATCTTTTATACCTATTAATCTATGCCCAAAACGTACTTAATTTGTAATATATTATAACGGTTGTTAAGTAAAACTGATATTGATACATTTTCAGAAACGCCAACTCCTTCAAAAAGTCCAACCTCTCCAATAATTCCTTCGATAAGTCGAACTCCTTCGATAAGTAGAACTCCTTCGATAAGTGAAACTCCAAAAAGTATAAAATCTGCAAAATGTCGAACTTCAGAAACAAAAAAAAAGCAGACATGTCAACTTCCATCATTTGCTTCAAAATATGTGACATCAGAGTATGCTCAACCATCGACTAGTTACTCTCGTGACATCGATACAAATTGCGGTAGGTTCCTCAAAATTTTTAAACAGCGTTCATCCATTAAATAAATATTGTATTTAAAATAATGCTCATATATGACGCACATACGTTCTAACATTACAGAGCTACTTTAATTTCACAGTTGCTTTCATTTTTAACGCTCTCACCTTCAGAGCTAAAAAGTCGAGTACTTTTTTTTGTAAACTTCTGAATTGTGTATTACCTGAGAATAACAAATATAACCTTCAAATTTTTCGTGATTACTATAATTAGGGGAGACCGGGGCTAGTTGGCGCAGGGGCAAGTTGGCGAATTTCAATTTATTCCAAAATTATAAGTCGAAAAGTTTCGCCCTTCACTTATCTTAATGTAAATAGCGAACACTAAGTTTTCACCATGTTTCATCATTATAGTATCAATATTCTAAAGAATAAGCAAGAAAAACTGATTTTGATACCCGAAAGTAAATTTTTACATTATTCTTTTTTATTGTTTTTTTTTTTAGTTTTATATTTAGGAAAATTTTAAATATCCAGACTTTATCTCAGAGCATCTATTTACAAAGAACAATGAAGAAATTTTGATTTCCATATTTAGCAATGCCAGGACAAACAGAAATATTTCAAAATTAACCACGGGGCTAGTTGGTTTTTGGGGCAAACCATACTGCAAGCTGGAAAATACGTGTAAAAATGCCGGTATGCTCATTCGAGGATTTCTAAAAAAGTTACCAATGTAAAAATCCAAAATTTTGTTGATAGTCTATGGATAGCATTTAGTTACAAAATAGAAATATTGGCTCTTAAAAATCGCATCAAAGAAACTACGCCGAACTTTTTTTCGCTCAAATGAACGGTCATAAGAAGAAAACGACAAAAAATAATGGGATAAATTTTTTTAATATGAAAGCTGAGACATTGTGGAAAGTTTTCCACGTGGCATTTTCATAAATATAATAATGACAAAATGAAAGACTGAAAAACGCGCCAACTTGCCCCGGTCTCCCCTATTACTCATAAATAGCTTCAGTTGTTGCCTGTAAATCAGTACCCTACAATTTTATATTTTTATAAATAACTGTTATTTCTTTTTTTTAAATAAAACTTCTCGAATTGTTGAATATTATTAGATTTCACTGAACGTAATGACATTATTATTAATATTTTCTTATATTTGCCTCGGTCACTATGTACGACGCTAGGGAGTCCGCGCCGTGAAGAAAAGCGCTGAAATGCAGCGATAAATGCGTCCGAAGAACAATCGCTGACTACCTCCAGATGTACGGCGCGCGAGGCCATACATATGAATACTGCTGCGTATCCGAAATGGGACTTTGATTCCCGACCGCTAATAAGGCGCAACCGATACGGTCCAGCGTAATCAACGCCGCACTCCATGAATGCGCGAATCGGACGATCTATACGAGCCGTTGGAAGCAACCCCATCCTCTGGGTGGGGACCGTAGCGAGATGTCGAGCACAGGGCACACAGTGCGCGATTAGCGATTTAATAAGTTTTCGTGCCTGCAGAACCCAAATGTGAGAGCGCAAGGTGCTCAAGGTGAGTGTTATGCCACCGTGCAGGCATCTTTCATGTGCATGTCGAGCTAGCAGTAGCGCAATATGGCCGCGTGGCAGAATAATCGGGTATTTGGCTTCGTAGGGTCGATTTGATAAGGACAAGCGTCCACCTACTCGTAGCAACCCGTTCGTGTCCAAAAATGGATTCAAGCGACGCAAGGAGCTGCTCTTGGAAAGAGCTTGGTTGATTTGGAGATGTCGAGACCCGTCCTCCAATTTCGGATTCTTAAGGAGAAGCTCGAGTTCCGGAGCGAATGCAGTTGCCTGAGTGATGGCAAAGATTCGATTAGCGACACGAGTGAGTTCGGTAACACGCGACTGGTCTAGTATATCGCTCCTCCATTGTTTTGAGAACCGTAAGCAGAGGGCGAGCACGCGACACATTCGCGGCCAACTGGAGAATCGCTTAAACAGTTGCTGAGCGTCGTCTGCGTGAGCAACTACGTGATGAACGGTCGACTTCCGTTCTAAGGGCGCATCTTCATCTACTATGGGTTCTATGGAGGGCCAATGGGATGCATCTGATGCCAACCAGGCTGGTCCGTGCCACCAGACCTTCGATGAGGTTATGTCGGATGCGGATATGCCTCGTGACGCCAGATCAGCCGGATTGTCCACACCCGGTACGTATCGCCATGCAACGTCGGGCATTAGCGTATGCACTTCGGCTACACGGTTGGCGACGAAGGTTTTCCACTCGTTGGGCTGACCGTTAAGCCAGGCGAGCACTATGGTCGCGTCAGTCCAACAATGGATAGGACAATGCGCGAAGACTGGTATCGATTTAACGTGGCTCAGCAATCGAGCCAGTAAGGCTGCTCCGCATAATTCGAGCCGCGGAATGGTTAACTGCTTTACGGGGGCAACGCGGGTTTTCGCGGTTAACAAATGAACGGTGACATCGCCAGATGGCGACTCCGTTCGGACGTAGATGACAGCGGCATATGCCTTCATAGATGCGTCGCAGCACCCATGAAGTGCCGATCGACTGGAAGACGTTGTGTTGAGCCAACGCGGGATTGACAATTCCGCGAGCGAGGGAAGACACACCTATCCTCAAAGAGTCATAGGTCTGACAAAAATGTGGAGAAAAAAGGCGTTCACGGCTTCATTTGTACCACTATTTAGCTTCAAAATTTCCAAAACGCTAAATCCCAGCTGATCGTTTTCTCCAAATATAGATGATTATAGATGATTTACAATATTTGCAGCAATTTTTCGTTATTACCGGCGACAGTTGACCTCTAATCGAAAAAAAAGTTCCAAAAACGGCGTAAATCTAAAAAACTCAATTTTCAACATTAATTTTGTCGATTATTTTTTTAAAATTAGCTAATATTAATGAAAATTTAATGTAAAAATCATTCATAAAACTAATCTATAATGTTCCATTATCGATTTTTATTAATTTATTAACTAATAAAATATACAGCGTAATTACACAATAACACAACTGCTCTTGTTTCTTCCTTTAAAATATGCTGCGATGAAAATGCAACAACGGCTTTCTTAAGCCTCGAAGAATAAGATGGATCGTGCAGAACGTTGATCTAGTATCGATTCCAAAACTTTAAAAATTCTCGATGAATAGATTCGCCTGTTTGTTCCGACCACGAACCTAACCCTTGGTTATTTAAAAATGACACACAATCTTTTATGTGTTTTAAAGTAACGTGAATTTTTAAAGTTTCAGAAGTATCTAACGCTTTAAAAGCATTGTGTAGCTCTTTAATACGTTCATCAAGATCAGGTCCAACTTTGTTTGCAGAAAAGCAGCAATTCACCAGTTTGTCTACGGCTTTAAACGCGGAAACTAATGGTACCAAACGTAAATACCCAATATCTGCATATATTCTTGAATCCATCAGCTGATCTGCCTCTTTAAGAAGTTTTGTGCAGGCATTCCCTTCAAATATTTCGCCTTGATAATTTTTTGGAATGATTTTTAATTTTTGCGGCCAAATTAATGCTTTTTGTCTACCAACAAGAGGTACCAAGCCGGTCCATATAGAAATGTAAATTGATTCATATACCATCTGAAAGTAGATATTTCAACGAACAAATTCCATTAAATAAACTTCCATTATCTAAAGATTTGACATTCGATTTTTCACTGAAAAATATGGGTGTTTTATCAGTTATTATAAAATTACAGCTTATTCGGGACAAGAAAAGGTAAGTCTCCTGAAAATTTCAAGGAAAAAAAATCACTTTTCTGCGAGAGAAAAATTAAAAACGAAAAACATGGTTTTTTCGATTTTTCTCTGAAACTTTGAGGTTATGTGAAAAATGATGTATACAAAAATTGTAGATCCTTTCCATACCTACAACATTCCCCTAGAACATTTTTCGATTGGAGGTCAACTGTCGCCGGTAATAACGAAAAATTGCTGTAAATATTGTAAATCATCTATAATCACCTATATTTGGAGAAAACGATCAGCTGGGATTTAGCGTTTTGGAAATTTTGAAGCTAAATAGTGGTACAAATGAAGCCGTGAACGCCGTTTTTCTCCACATTTTTGTCAGACCTATGACTCTTTGAGGATAGGTGTGTAGAGCGTTGTAGAACGCATCCCACATCAGCTGTATGTCTGGAGGCAGCGTTGAGTCCCACGGTATTTTACAGGCCCACAATAACTGCATTACGTGCTTGGCTACGATTATCACCGGCGCGAGCCAACCCATGCGGTCGAAAATGCGGGCGATTAGCGATAGGATCGCTCTTTTCGTAACTAGCGTAAGCGGAGCCACATTTAGCGTAAACCCGTAAGAATCGGTGGCGGGTCGCCACGCGATGCCGAGAATTTTTACGCTATCGTCGGCTTGGAGTGCTTTATCGCACGACAGACCGTGATTGGCCGGATCGATGTCGGCGCGTAACTCGCTTGAATTGCTGGACCATTGACGGAGCGAGAAGTGGCCCTTATTTAATAACGCGGTAGTGTCGTTCCTGATCGCGACAGCAGCTTCAACTGTGTCGGCACCATATAGCGCGTCATCCACGAACATGTGAGAGAGGATGATTTCTCTCCCACGCGGGAAGGCTTCGCCTTCATCTTCGACGAGCTGTCGCAGCACGCGTAGCGCCAAATAAGGGGCGCTGGCTGTCCCATAGGTGACGGTGAGCAGCTGATATTCGGATACTACATCCGAAGCGTTGCGGCGCCATAAAATGCGCTGAAGGTCGATGTCTCGCGTGTCCACCAGAATTTGGCGGTACATCTTCTCGATGTCGGCCGTATAAACGTACCTGTGCGTACGCCATTGGAGATGGAGAAGATGTAGATCGGATTGTAATTTGGGACCCGTAAATTGCAGGTCGTTAAGCGATTTGCCCGACGAGGATAATGCGGAAGCGTTAAATACTACCCTTGTTTTGGTAGTCGAACTAGTAGTTTTCACCACAGGATGGTGAGGAAGGTAGACTACAGGCGCGGCAATTGGGCGCGTCGGAGCAACCCTCATGTGCCCGAGCGATTCGTACTCGCTCATGAAATCTTAGTATGCAGCGCATTCTTCTGGTCGAGCCGAGAAACGTTTCTCAATCGATTGCAAACAATGTGCTGCACGCGTATACGTATCACCGAGAGCGGTCACTGGATCATCGCGAAGCTGCAGTCTAACTACGTATTGTCCGTCACTGGTGCGCGAGTGCGTTGTGACAAAATGACTCTCACAGAGCGCATCGTCTTTCGATACGAGGCGGGGCACGCTAATCTCTTCGGTCTCCCAGAACCGGGTGAGAGATGAGTCAAGGTCATCATCGCTCGTGTGCATGTGATGCACCTGTATGGTGGGTGATTCATCGGATTCGTTCGCAGTACTGCTCGTCCCGCACAGCACCCACCCGAAGATGATATTGATTGCCACCGGCTCGTCGCGGTTACCGCGCCTAATCCCATCGCGGAGTACATATGCGTACAAATCTGCACCGATTATCGCGTGAATCGGGGTATCGTCTGTCAGCTGCTCGTCCGCGAAGTCAAGACCCTTGAGATGCGGCCACCGTGAGATCGGACATCGAAATCTCGGAACATACGAGGTTAGTTTGTCTAGGACGAGAGCCTCAGTCGAGACCGCGACTTCAGTATTCTTTACCGAGCTAATCGTAATTGGCACGATCTTTTTCACGATCGCGGACTCCCTTTGACCGATTCCGCTGACGTGCATAGAAACTGAATACGATTTTGCGCGTAACTCATTTGTCGCTGTTTGCGACACAAACGTATGTGTCGATCCAGGATCGAGTAAGGCTCGAAGCTTGACGACTCGTTGTGACGGAGAGGTAATCAACACCCAGGCAGTAGCAAGGATAACATGCGCGGGTACTTGCGGAATGCTCAAATGCGATTGTATAAGACTCGCATCCACTTCGGAAGAACTACTAGTCGGTGCACTTGCTTCTGCGAGGGTACTTGTTGATTTACGTAATAGCGAGTGCAACAGCGAATGATGCCGTTTCTTGCAGTGCAAGCACGTTCGGTCG
This sequence comes from Trichopria drosophilae, assembly GCA_030407085.1. Classification (NCBI taxonomy): domain Eukaryota; kingdom Metazoa; phylum Arthropoda; class Insecta; order Hymenoptera; family Diapriidae; genus Trichopria; species Trichopria drosophilae. Next base: position 48,626,215 of record CM059586.1, read on the forward strand.
CTCTTGCAGGCGTCGACTTTGTGATAAGTCGAGAGACAGTTTGCGCAGAGCGAGTGCTGCTTAGCGATATCCCATCGTTGGGACACAGCCTTTTCCAAAAATTTGGCGCATTTATAAATAGGGTGCGCTTCGCCGCATAATATGCATTTCCCTATTTGCTTGGACGTTATATGATGAGCGGTTACATTAGACGTCACTTTCGTCTTCGCTCGAGGTTGCGACACTGACGACCGATTTACTTGTGCAATAGGCGAGGATGCCTCGAGAGAGAGAGAATCTTTAATTTCAAAAATTTCATAATTTGCTCGGTAGTTGCGAAGTCATCGCCGTCGAGAGAAAATTCCCATGCTTCGCGTGTTACGCGGTCCAGCCGATTCGAAATTAAATGCACTATAATATCATCATTTACTGGCCGACCGAGATTAGTAAGCGCATCTACTGACTCTTGCACAGAGTCTATTAAATGACGCAATTCAGTCGGCGACCCGTCACGCGAAATCGATTTTAAAGAAAATAATCTCGTTAAAAGAGTTGATAACAATACGCGTTTATTTTCGTAGCGTTCCGAGATCATTTTCCAGACTATTTCATAATTTTCCGCGGTTATCGCGATGTTCTTTAAAAGTGCGGCCGCGTCGTCGTCAAGACACGATTTCAAATAAAATAATCGCTGGAAATTGTCAAACGATTGATCCTTTACGATCAATGCTTGAAAATGATCTCGGAATTCGGTCCAACCTAGGACATTCCCGGAAAAACGAGGTAATTGATGGCCGGTACTTGTGACCTTCGATGGTGTCCACAGCTGACTGATGCGGCAGGAGCGGCGGCTATCGGCGTCGAAGTTGCAGGTGTCGTAAGACTAATTACAGCAGACAGCCCGGCACATGTATTTGCATATATCTCCTCTGCCGTTCCCATGAAGTCCGAGGCGAAATATTCGTGCGTGGAGCAAGATGGCATTAGTTTGAGCGGAAGCATGGCCTCGTGCCTGTCTGACATCTGCTGCCACTTATTTTGAATAAGGTGTAGCCGCGTGCGCGCCTGTTCAAGGCTTAAATTCGGTGTTTCTAATAACGTCGCCGCACGTTGGACGGATGTGAATGCGTCTTCTTGAAGCGCGGGTTGTTGGACAAGTTCATGATACTCGTCCTGCAGCTCCGATCGACTCCGATTTTTCGGCATTTTGCAGCTCATCGAGAATCTCCGAACCGCGCGAGAATACTAATTATATGCGAATGGGATCGCTAATTTGATGCGCGAACTGATTTGAATTTTCAAATTTTAATGAATTGGCACACCCGAATATGCACTTCTGTCCATGTATCAATGTTTAAATTTTGGTTTTAAGAAAATGTTGTCCTTTCAAAATTGTCCTTTCAAAATTGTCCACTGCACTTCTACTTACGAAGAATCCTGGCAGGATCGCCAAATGTTGCGCTTGATGCAATATCTTCGAACAGCTGAGATATTTGCACGCTAGCTGCGTTGGTCCAGGTCCTCCGCAAATGAGAGATGAAATAAAACTCCAGCATTACATTTCTGTCCTTCACTTTATTAGTAATCCAAATTTTTTTGAATACACGGTACACTGCACAATTACAAGTTTTAACTAAAGAGCGCACGTGTCCGACGGAACACGTGTCGGAAAAAAACGGCAAAGTGTCGCAATTTCCGAAAGAAAGCGAACTATTTAAGTTGCGGCGAATGAGCGGCGGCTCATTAAGTTGGCGGAGAATCGAAAATAGAAAACAGACGTGGATCGATAGCGATTTTACAAATTTTCCGTACCGACAGATTACACGCGAGGGACATGTGATGGCGGTTTTCTCCAATCTGAAAATTCCGGAAGTCTTCTCGGTCTCTTCCAGGAAATCAGAAAAAGAGCGGAACGCCGCAGGGGCCTTAGAGGTAACTAAATTCCTGGAAAACCCACCGCGAGATTCGAAGTTCTGTGCTCTCCTACAGTCGCCGATAAGAGCGCGTCCGGTCAGGGCGATGCGGTAGTAGAGCTCGCGAATAGATGGCGCGTCGAGTATACATTTTGACTTTTCCGGTCAACTTACGCAATGAATACGCCAACAACTTTCGAGATTTTACGTATATGAAAAAAATCAATATTAAAAGGAGTGCATGGCGGTCAGACATTTTGTTTCAATGTCGGCAGGTATGGTTTTAGAACGGAAAAACGATAAGGAATATGATCGTCTTTAGTAGAAAAACTTGAGATTTTTTGTCGTGAGTTATAACGTATGATCTAAACTTTCATTTCCTTTACATGATTTTAGTAAAAAAAAATTTCTTCTTAAATAATTCGATAATTCGGCAACAAATTTTTTTTTTTACTTAAAAGGTGGTCGTTTTAATCGGAAATCTATAAGAAATTCGGACTTCTACGGTTTATAAGTTTAGAAAGTATTCGAATAGATATTCTGTAATTTTATTGAGAGATTTCCGATTTTTTTCATTTTTTGAGTGCAAAATTATTGAAGTTGTAAGTGGAATAACTCGGCCGGAAATTGATAAAATTTGATCCGACTAGTCTCATTTTACGTGGAAAACATACAAGAAAAGATATCTCAGTTGCTTTAATATTAGAGGGTCCGTGGTGGAAATGGCCAAAGAAATAGCAAAAAAATGTGTCTTCCCATAAGATTTGTGGGTTAATTTTCAACGTCGATGAGCCTCCACTTAAAATCATCGTAAAGACTTTTTATTACCGTCAAAATTTTTGTTATTTTTTGTACTAAAAAGTTAGGGGGGGGGGGGTCCCGTACAAATTTCAAAAATCGCCAAAATAACGGACACCCTAGTATACATATATAAATCTTTTGAGTGAGCTTATTTAAGTTACATCTTATTTTCATTCAATATCTTATTTAATGTACATAATCAAATTTCTTTCTTGAGTAAATAAATGACCTTTCGGGGACTAAGTGAATAATTACAAATTAATGTGAAGTATAGGATGACTTCAATTTTTTCAAATGATAATACCCTTGTTCTGAATTTAAATGCGTCCAAAGTTTAAGAATATTAGAAAATTATTTTCAATTACTCTATTCAATTTTTGAGTTTTGGTTCATGCCACGTTGCTATTTGTTAACTCATTGACTGTCCATACACGGTATGTTGACGGCTATAGCCGCAAAAAAGTGACCAAGAATGCTTGTGATGGCTTTAGCCGAAACTTAAAAAAAATGTCTTAAAACTTTTCCAATATACTGGGAGGTTTTCGGGGTCGCTGATTGCGAATCTGACATGAGATTTTGAAAAGTCAAAATGGCGGGTCCAATATGGCAGAATAATTTTTCGAAATTGATCGGATTCGTTTGAAACTGGTCACAGTTTCAATACACTTTTGGCCAAAACAGTGAAAATCGTTTTGACAGCCAAGGGGTAAATTAAAACTATATTTATCCAAATTTTCGAACTTGCCCGAGCTTAGAGCGTTTCAATTATTTTTAAGACCATTGTAACTCTTACATTACGCATAGTCCAAGATATTCGCAGATATTAAATGAGTTCTGTTGCCGGCAACTCTCAAACAGATATTTCGTGCACATCACAATTTTTTCATCTGGGCTTATTCTAAAACCACAACCCGTATATGCGAAATGAGCAACAGCACAGTTCTGGCCCAGTGCTCGCAATACTACATTTTTAATTTTACCTTATATTTTCTAGTCATTATTCAGGAAAAATATAAGCCAATAGTATTACGCTAGTTATTGATCTTTATTACGTTTTCAGATGGATGTGTCAAATTCGACAATATTGAAGAGAGGTTGCAAATAATTCAGGAGAAATGTACCCACCTGTGCAACTATATAAAAGTTGAAGGAACAGATCTCTCCTCGAAGAGGTCACGCGAACAGGAAATTCTTCCTGGGCCCTCTTGTAAGCTCAGAGGAATTGCAGAAATTCAATGAGCTTATTTAAAAAAATACCTTAGCTCTTAATGCTTTTGTAAGTGTTTTCATTATAATATGGAACATATTGAAATATTTCGAGAATTTATGCTTATAACAAAAATATGAGTCCGTTTTACCAATGAATCAATACCAAACAAGTATGGACCTAATACCATTAAGTTATGTATTTATAAACATATTTATCGTTGTCTACATATTATAAACATAAAAACAACGATCAGTTATAATTTCTAAAAGTAAAATTATTGTAAAAAATAATGCTCTCCTCTTTTTCCATTACTCTCCTATTTCACAAATTCATTATTTAATCATTAGGGGGGATTGAGGAGATGTGAGTCATGGAGAGTTGTGAGACAACGTCATAATTGGGAAGTTTGATGTTCAGTTATAAGTGGTAACATTGTTTCTCAATGCAAACTCACTTTCCGGCTAGAGTTCCTGAAGTAAACTCGCATTCTGAGCGTCCTTCCACGTGAGGTGTTGTGAAATTATTCGCAACCTTTGCTCCAAGCTGTAGGTTTCAAAAATGAATTTTCTCGCAATTTTTTTAGAGAACTATTTTTTATTACTATGGCTACAGAATGAATGAGTTTGGTGCAATTGTGCTGCTAGGAAATATCAAAATGTAAGCATTGAATGTTGAATTCGCCTGGGTAGGTTACACTGGGTAGGTGGCACCTTACCTAACGGCTTTTTCGTCAACACTAACAGAAAGGGCAGAATACACTCACAAACTTGTATACGTGCACACGGACTTGTGCATGTAGCGCCCTTTCTGTTAGTGTTCACTCAACTGCCACTAGGTATTAATGCACCGCTGCAGACCTACCTAGGCGAGTTATACGGCAAGAAGCGAATGTGAAATAACAGGTCCCCTAATCTGGCGTAGAATTCAATCAAATTCATTCATTAATTCTTCAGTCACCATAATTATAATAAATATTTCTTTAAAAAGAAATTGCGAGAAAATTCCCTTTTGAAACGTAGAACTTGGAGCAAAGGTTTTCTCACTTTTTCCTTCACCCACCCACGTCTTCTAGGGCCCTTAAGGGCCAATACTTGTATACATTCACTACCTGGCTTGTTACATAAACCCATTGTTACATTTCTGCCTTTTTACAGCGGTCATTTTTTGTATTAAATCTTCGGAAATAACTCGCTTGAATTTACATCTATTTCGTACGCAAAGAAGGGTTACATGACTGCAACTAAACTTTTCGATTGCACCAACCGCATTATAGTACACAACCAAACTTGTTGTGTTGCAGCAACCTAACAGTTCATTTCTAAAACCCGACCAAGTTCGGTTAAAAATTGTTTTTTTTTCAGTGCGCAGATCCCCATAATCATGTTTCATGCTTATCTATACTATTTCTGCTATAAAGATGTAATTGCGTAAAAACTTATTCCGTTGGAATAAACCAACTTGTCGCAGTGCTATATGGCCCCGGTCTCTCATATTAAATACGAATAATTTTGTTTCCCAATCTCAATATATTTCGTAAAATCTACATCAGGAAGTTAGAATTGAACAAAGAGGCGGGAAAGACGTCTATGCAGCTACCAGGAACGTGATGACGTTTATTATGACCGATTCTCTGGGACGCGAATTCTCATGGTGCGGACAAAAGGGCAACCGAATTTTTAAGAAGACGCATATTGCAGATGCAGTTATAAGTATGCATATTATTACCAACAGTGCCTTCCCGCATGGAAAAAAATATCTCCCGAAAATATATCCTGAGATATAAATAATAAATATAAAAAATATATTTGGATATATAATCGGAGGTAAACATATGTATGGGGCATTCCACGCCAAATGTGCAACTTTTTTTTTCATATTTTTTTTTTCTTATCTAACTAGTCTCTTATCTTTAAAACATAAAAATGAAGCACTTTGGACCATATATAATAATAAAATATCGTTTGTATGAAATATTATAGAACTCTTTGCATTAAATCAAAATTTCGACTTTAATTTTTATAAATGATTTAAGCTGCAAAATATTAGTATAAAAAATTAATACAATACATGCTTTCTGTAGAATTTTGATTAAGCTTTCGTATAAAAATATTTATTGTTATGAATTATTACAGAAAGGCATACAAAAATCGTTTCGAAGTATTTAATTTAAATTTTACAATAGATTCAAGGTTTTTAAAAATCTGAAAAAATTCATAAAACAACCTCTGTTTGGTACATTTCTAACAGCATATTAGACATCTTGGGCTGTGACTATTTTATATGTTCATTATCGATTTGAATTTAATAGCAAAAAATAAAGGCCCCTCAATTGCATGTAAAGCTATACAACTCAGGGGCCTCCTTTCTCGAGAACTTAAAGTTAATTATCTCCGTCAATTTTGATCGTAGCATAAATTTTTTTTTATAATTTTAAAGGAAATTTCATGCTCTACACGACTTATTTATCTTAATTTATATATTTTTATTTCTTACTCACAATAACTTCAAAAAGTGCCAGTAGTATTGAAATGGTTATGTGCAATTCCCCAAGTTGGAAGTTTTAGATTTTGTTAATATTAAATTTTTTATTGTCATCCGTTATCTTAATTCCATATTCGTCTACGTGGTTTCTCATAAAAATATCCATCTTCGAAATGATCAGATTAGCTATGGGCTGCCGCCGCGTACCGCGAAACTTTCGCACGGTCGGGTTTACGTCTCTTCGGGGTATGCACGGATAGTGAACTTTTCCGCCGCTAGTTGCCGTCAGAGCGTTCGTGCATATTTTTGGTTCTCTCTACAGAAATGGGTTTTTGGATAGTCATAAGGAGGCTTGTCGGTACTCCCTGCCACGATACCTTATCAGCTATTATATACGACGTATATTCTGAAAGGTAAATAAAAGGTTAATAAAAATATAATATTGCTGTAAATTTGTATTTTATAGTAATTCACTGAATTCAGGTATAAATCTATAAAAGTTTGCCTTCTCTCACAGATCGTTGTTGCAATTTTTTTATAAAGCGAAACATAGAAAATTTCCTTCTTCTGGTATTCGTTGTATTACTGCAAGACAAAGGGAATTATTACCAAATGTTAAGGTAGGTTCCATGCTTTGCTCCCCTTGTCTGAAGGAAATTGATAACATGTTGAAAAATCAATGTAAAGTATATGATCAAAATGTCCCTACTGAAATTCCGAGTACATCCAGTGATTTTACTAAAGATTCTTCGTTTCCTGAATCTAATGATAAACGCAAAAATGATTCTGATTGTGGTTCTGATTATAATACCGATTTTCGTTCAAAAGAGGAAGAATCTTCGAAACATAATCAAAATTGTGAAGTACTACAGAAATTACAAGCCAAATTTAACGATCCAGGGACAACAAATGTTGAAAAATTTCAAATAATTACATTGGTACCTGACTCGTGTAGTATGAATAAAATAGCTACATTTTTTAATTGTTCTCGGCGACTTGTCCAAAATGCAAGACATGCGTTACAAGAATTTGGCATCAAAGCTGTCTTGTCCAAACCTTTCAGTACAAGGGCACGATCACTGGCTGCAGACACAGTGACAGATGTGACATCCTTTTACGAAAATGATGAAAATAGTCGTCTTTTACCGGGAATGAAGGATTACCTTTCAATTAAGCAGTCAGACGGTTCTCGCAAACATGTCCAAAAACGTATAGTCCTATGTAATTTAAAAGAACTGTACGAGCAGTTTAAAACTTTAAATCCAAATGTAAAAATTAGATTCTCTAAATTTGCACAATTACGTCCTAAAAACTGCGTTCTTGCAGGTGCAAATGGAATGCACCTAGTTTGCGTATGCGTTTATCACCAGAACGTCAAATGATTGAACGTCATTAATGATCGATTGTAGTCGTATTTCTCAAATTACAGAGAATACGGAGAATCATTTAAGTTACAAGGAATGCCTTACTTTTATTACTTGTAGTGATCCTTCTTCAGATTGCTATTATAATAAATGCGTGAACTGTCCTGACATTGACGTCATGAAGAAGTTTTTGCTGGAACAATTTGATAAAGCGGGTGTTGAACAAATAGAATATCAAGTTTGGCATAGTACCGATCGTGCTACGATGGCAACGCAAATACTTCCTGTAGACGAGTTTGTCAATGATTTTTGCACAAAATTGGTCGCTCTCTAAACTCATCACTATACAGCTAAACAACAGTCAACGTATTTAAATTGGAGAAAACAAAATTTGCTCGAGGGGGAACTTCTTGTACAATGTGATTTTTCGGAAAACTACGCTTTTGTTGTGCAAGATGCAGCCCATTAAATAGCAAGCCCAACTGCGCTACCTCCACGTGGTACATCTTGGGTAAAGCTAAAGCCGGAGGCAGCCTAGCTAATCTGATAACTTCGAAGTTAGATATTTTTGTGAGAAAACACGTAGACAAATATCGAATTAAGATAACGGATGACAATAAAAAATTTAATATTAAAAAATCTAAAACTTCCGACTTGGGGAATTGCACATAACCATTTCAATACTACTGGCACTTTTTTGAAATTATTGTGAGTAAGAAATAAAAATATATAAATTTGGATAAATAAGTAGCGTAGAACATGAAATTTCCTTTAAAATTATAAAAAAAAATTTATTCTACGATCAAAATTGAGAGAGATAATTAACTTTAAGTTTTCAAGAAAGAAGGCCCCTGTGTTGTATAGTATTATATGCAATTGAGGGGCCTTCATTTTTTGCTATTAAATTCAAATCGATAATGAATATATATAATAGTCACAGCCCAAGATGTCTAATATGCTGTTAGAAATGTACCAAACAGAGGTTTTTTTATGAATTTTTTCAGATTTTTAAAAACGTGGATCTATTGTAAAATTTAAATTAATTACTTCGAAACGATTTTTGTATGCCTTTCTGTAATAATTCATAAAAATAAATATTTTTATACGAAAGCTTGATCAAAATTCTACAGAAACCATGTATTGTATTAATTTTTTATACTAATATTTTGCAGCTTAAATCATTTATAAAAATTAAAGTCGAAATTTTGATTTAATGCAAAGAGTTCTATAATATTTCATACAAGCGATACTTTGTTATTATATATGGTCCAAAGTGCTTCATTTTCATGTTCTAAAGATAAGAGACTAGTTAGATAAGAAAAAAAAAAATATGAAAAAAAAAGTTGCACGTTTGGCGTGGAATGCCCCATATCTGAGATATATTTCAGATATACGATTTTGGCCCACTTTATATATCTCATTATATATCTCATTATGTATTCTAAATATATTTTATTTATATTTTGTATATAAATGAAAATATATTTTACGTATATGCATGATATATCTGGCATATATAACCGGACGTAATTAGCACATATGCAAAATATATCTAATATATATTTTTTATATACTTTTATATATTTTTATATCCGCAGACATATCCAAGAATTTGTCCATATTTAATTCTTAAAGCGCCATCATATGTAGTAATTTCACGAAGTATCAAGCAGGGTAATGGGCGTTCCGCGCAGAGTATACGTTAGTTCGTATCAGTAAAATAACCTTTGCATCAGCAAAATTAGAATACTCTCCAATTGTAATTTTACTGCGTAGGTAACTTATCTTGTTAAAAAAATTATTGGTGCCCGACAGCCCGTTAGAATAAATGAATTACTTAGAAAAACAGAAGTGACATTTTTAAAATAAAAAGTTACAACTTAGTCAATTTTACATATTTTTCCATAAAAATGTAACCTATGCCTCTTCAAATATATTTCTTTTGTGGTCGTGCGCGACCCCCGTATCAATAATATTGGCATTTACACAAGCTATATACAGACTATTTATAATAATACATTGCTGATATACAATTATTTATTTTTCATTATCAACTGCGTCAATAACATTTATTATTGAATTTTGTAAATTTCATAAATAAATATTAAATTAAATTAAATTAAATAAATAAATAAAAAAAAAATAAAAAAAAAATCGAAGCGAGGGCAGCCCTTTCACGAGATGCGCGCGCATTCCTCCAGTGAGGCATACGCTATTTTTTTCCGACCGCATTCATTACTCCCGTTGGCAGCACTTTTCGTCTCTAAGAAGAAATGAAATCGCAATGCGCATTCGCGATGGCGCTCGTGCGGAATCTGCAACTTTCATCCCGCATTGCGGGCATGCAATGCGGTCATTTCGACGCAGTCGGGAAAAATAGTATACCGTGGGAGAGAAAATAGACAAGTACTCCCCACGTGCAAGATTTCGGGTGCTTTGGCAAGCACGTGGGGAATACTGGTCTGTTTTCCCTCCCAAGGGTTGAATACGATTGTTCTGCCAAATGCACTGAAAGTGAGCATTCCAACCGAGCGTAGCGAGGTTAGAATGTGTCACTTTCAGTGCATGGCGGCAGAAAAGAATATTTTGCCCACGCTGTAATAAAAACTACTATTTTTTACGTAAAGTGCGACTTAACGTATTCTTTTATTTCTTATTTGCATTTTACGCACACTTGTAGCAATAATAATATTGCTATACAAGTGGGTAAAAGTTTTTTATGCGAATAAAATAGAATAAGACAAATGTTTATAAATAGGGTATACATTTCGGCGCTCTCATATGTTTCCATCGAAAATATACGACACAACGTGACAATAATATTAAAAAAATATCAGCGAATAACCCTAACCCAATAACACTTGCCTGCAAAGGCACATAGGAAGAAGCATTATTCCGAGATATATAATTAGGCATATAAGAAATAAATATGATATATGCAAAATATATTTTTATATATCTCCAAATATTTCCAGGGATAGGGTAGATGCACCGGTTTTGGCCACTTTAAGGTTAAACGTGGCAATTGCTAGATATATTCTTATAGAAAGTGGAATAAAAGAGCAAAGTTTTATTATAATTCGATTCTTTATTACCTCTAGTTGTGAAATCCAATTTAGTTAAAATAAAGAAAACAGTAGAAAATTTTATTACGTAATTATAAGTCAAACCATCACTTTTCACCAGTTCTGGACAATATGTACTAGTTTTGGACAAGATCTGTTCCATTTGTAGCCAACGTGATAATTTAACACAAAAGTCAAAGGACTCGAAGGAAAAGGGAAACATATAAATGAAAATATGAAGTAATTAAATGTTATAGTTTTATTTAATAAAATAAGAAACGTTTTATTATATGTAAACTCAATCGAAATTACAAATATAACATTCGCATATCATTAAATTACGTTAGACATTTTCAAGTAATAGAATATATTTTCATAAAAATGTCTTAAAAATAATTAACACTTATTTTTGAGAATACTTGAAAAAAATTAAATATATAATCTGGGTAATATAAATTGAATTTCAGTCTTTAAAGTTTTTATTTCGATTTTGAACTGTTGATTTTTATTCTTGTCTTTCTTTTCCTGTTTAATTCTTTGTGCGGTTAATTTTAGTTCTTTCGCTGCTTCTTTTTTCTCTAATCTAATTCTTTTAGTATCTTCTTTGGCTTTTAATTTCATTTCTTACTCATTTTCTTTATTTTTCATAATTTCTAACCATTTATTTGATGTTAAGACTGATGGTAACCTCTCTTTGTTTTTGAATTTACGTTTATCAGATTTTACCGGCTTTGGCCAGACTAAATAGTTTTCTATATTTCCTACGCGATGATTAGGATTTAAAACTATACTATTATTAATCTTAAGATCATTTTAAATCGGCTTATCACTACAATCAAAATCTGTTTTGTTATTATTAATTGAAACTTCATCAACTGAGACTTCACAACATTGGTTATTTTGACTAGACATATCCTTTGGATGTTCCGTTATAGATAAACACTCATTATGACTCTCTAAAATCACAGGAATCTTCAGATCAAGTACTTCCTCTTGACTAGCACTAAACACCATGGCAATGTCTTGAACAGATACATCTGCTGTGCTAAGATTTAAAATTTCGGTATTTTCTTTGGCATTCTCTACGAGTTGTATTACATTATTATTGTCAATCGAATTGCACGGAAGATTTTCAGAATCAATGTAGCCTAAAAAAGTATAATTGAAAGTATAATACAACATTTGAATCGGCAAACTTTAATTACGAATTTTTAATTTTTATTTTCTTGCTAATTGATTTTAAATTTAGTTATTATTCAGTTGTAATTTTTATTGTTGTTGTTATTTTAATGTAAATTCAATCCAAATTGAAATGAAAATATTGAAAATAATTGTTACAACTAAGAAAGTTTAATTAAAATAAATTAGTAATTGGGTTATAATGTCAATTAATTACAAATTTTTCAATACATGTACCTACCATCGGTTATATTCGAGTTTTCAGTTACACCTTTGTCTACATTCACGGAGAAAAATAATCAGGTGTATCAGGCGAAATATCCGCAGATTCTGCCGATTTCTTCCCTTAGGGAAAGCTTCTAGAATTCCATTAGAGATAGCCGATAATTTCAGCTAAAATTACTGAAAAATAACTGTAAATTCCAAACAGTACGAGTCAACAAAACTGACGGAAAAAAGTCTGTAAATTTAGCCGAAATAAATCTGCTAATGTAGCGGATTATTTTTTTTTTGTTAACTCGAGTTTCTACATATCTGCAGTTTTTAATTGTCTGTGTCTATCATACTTTCTGCATTTCCTGAATTTTGTTCTTAGAAACAGTGAGTGCATAAGTGACTCCACACAGTGCATAGAAATTAATTTTTATATAGAGGCGAAACTCAACGCCTGTGGCGAAGTGGCATTCTCATATTAGCATATACATGTGCATACATACATACATACATACATACATACAGACATTATAGGGTATATATAGATTATATATACTTACCTATAATCTCTGATACATACATACGGAACTAGGGGAATTCGATTTCGATCGATTCGATTCATATTCATATGTACAGTCAAAGCCACATATGCCGTAACATTTTAACGTGCAATTTAAATGCAAATACGTTACAGCATATATGGTCTTGACCGTACAGTGAATAATGACAGGATGAGGTTATGTAATAAGGGCGAATCAACTGCGACATTTTATGCATGTATGGCATATGTGTCAAATGGAGCAGGCCTCGGGAACTGACTTATCCAATTTATCCAATTTATTTCGTGCAACCAATTTATGCTTTTTCGTATGTATATCCACAATTAATAAATAATCAATATAGGATAATCGATCAATTTTCGAATTTCGCACAGACCGCTACGCGCTCTGACGCTATCTTGCGCAATCTGGTTTTAGGCAGGGGGGTGACACTGCTGCTATATTCCCTATGGTATGTCGGTTCTCTTCGTGACCTCGCACTTATCTCAAAACTTCATGTATCCAGATGGCGCTTGCAGTCACGTGCTCGGCGAGCTTTGGCGTGATAATCGTAACGCCCTTTTAACTAATATACGTGCACTAGATGCTTACAATCGCCGATACGTGGTCTAGGTATCGAACGCCGTGGTTCTTCATCACTTTAACTAAAATACGTCCACCAGGTGTTTAGGGTCACCGATTACGGGGTCTAGATATCGCGCACCGTAGTTTTTCATTTTTATAACTAAAAAACGTGCCATCCGTGTTTGGGGTTGTCGATCATGTAGTCTAGGTATCCACTCGGTGTTAACCAACGATGACCTTGAGGTCAAAGTTGAAGGTCATTTCAAGGTCAAATCAATTTTATCTAATAAACAACGGTAACCTTGTCCTTGACCTTGGGCCAAATTTGAAAAAATTTGAAGGTCATTTCAAGGTAAAATTAAAATATGTTCAAATTTGAAGAAAAATAAGCAAAATTGATTTGACCTTGAAATGACCTTAAACTTTGCGCCTCTTCTGCGATGATAAGTAAACCACCATTGGGTGCCAAACACATTCCTGTTTCATCCATATTATACATTCGGCTAGGGTCTTCTAATACTGAAAAATCATCTTCCATTAGTAGCTTTATTTCTTCAAATCACTTACGGATGTACTCTTCTGATATGTTTGCTCGGGTTTTACTCAAATATTCAGCTTTGTTTACAGAAAGCTGAGGGTGCCGCTCCAAAAAACTATCGAACCATTTTCGACCAGGACAGTTGTTTTTAAAAGGAGTTCGTATATTTTCCGTTTCAATATACCTTTTCACTACACTTATTAAAATATCTCTTGTAAGAGGAAATCCCATTTTGCACATTTGTAGCAGCCAATCGACCAACATAGATTCTACTGCCGAACCTAAAATTGGCATTGGACCGACTCGACCAGAGGTTAATGGAGCTTTTCCTCGAACCTTGTGTCTTAATGTCGATCTGGGTACGTTGTATAATTTGCTGGCGTGATAAATATTTGTTCCGTTTTGTACGGCGATCAAAGCAGAGCGAACGTCTTCGGGCGAATACAAAAACAGCTTTCTTTTTGTCACATTTCCTTTACACGATTGCACTTTTTTACTTTTCCTTTTTTTGCGGTTCTGATTTGCCATATTTAATACGTAAAAGAAAATAATTTGCACCTACTAATTACAGGTATATCACAGAATCTAACAACATGTAAAGAAAGACGCGCGAGTGGAAACAACCGGTGCACTGGCAAGAACCGGTGCATCTACCCCGCTCTTTGGTCAAGTATACATACGTAGTGGCCAAAACTGGAACAGCGCTAGTTCCAGTTCTGGACAGTCTATGGCCAGAACTAGAAATTTCAATTAAAGCAGTACCTATTGTGGCCAATTGCTATTTAATAAAATATATAAGCTTCCATTCGAGTTTAAAGTATTGAAAACATTACTTAAAATATAACCTAACCTACAAACAGAGCGTTTACTCGGATAACTTGATTTTGGTTAGTAAATCTCACTTTTTACTGACTGCGTTTTCTTAACACAAAGTGTTAAGAATCTAAGCCTTCACGAATACCACAAGAAAAACGTTTTATTTGCATAATTGTAAGGCGAAATTCCGCTGCGGGATTGAATGGCCTAACGCAATGAATGCAGATTAACGTTTTGATAGCCTTAGAAAATGTAAGGAAAGGCGTGCGAGTGGCCAAAAACGGTGCACTGGCCAAAACCGGTGCATCTACCCTATATCTAAGATATATCTCAGATATATTTCGAAATATTTCCATAGATATATCTGAGATTTATCTCAGATATATCTCCAAATATTTCCAGAGATATATCTCAGATATATCTCAGATACACGATTTTGACCCGAATATATTTGATATTTTTTTATATATTTTTATATATATCAGGATATTTTTTTCCATGCGGGTTATCTATATGTAGAATAGTAAAACAGTGTATGTTGATTCCAAAAATGATTCCACTTTGATCTAAATAACTTGGGAATCTAAAAATGTATTTTTCGTTTGTTGACAAATTGTTTCGGGACTTTGCAAAAATTCTTAACCTCACGATTACATATACTATTAGGAAAAAAATCGTACGCAAGAAGTGCGGGAAATAGGGGTCCACCGCAATTGTTACACAATATACTATTACGGTTATAGTAAATGAATAAATGATCCAAAATATCGATATGTGTAAATATGAAAATATTTTGTTTGATTTGATTAAATTCGATTACACATTATATAATCGATTATTCAGATAAATATTTGATAGATAAAGTTCGAAATATCTTACTTATCACGGCTCCCGAAACGGATGTCAAAACTCGTATGCAGAATTAAGATTAAATTTTATCAAAATTAGCAACCATGAATTGTTTCCAAATTATGTTATCATGAAGATTAAATGCTCCATTTGTAATTAGTATTTAAATCTTCCTGAAAAAATGAATAAATCTTTTCTGCTTTGGTTATATAATGTTAAAATATAGCGCTGGATACATAGGCCGGAGTTCATATTCTGCCTATTTCAGCCTCAAAATTAGAACGAAGCATTGTAAATATATATTGACATATGACTGTTTTTTAATATTTTTATTCGTAATTTGATGAAATATTGTATTAATTTACCAGTTATGTACCTATTACATAAAAGTATCACTTTTTGTGGAATCACCTAAATGAAATAATTTAGCGCACGATGCAACAGTTTCTATTTTAAATATAATTTAATTTCATAAATGTGTAAAAAATGTAGGAATTATCGTATAGTAAAATTTTATATTTTAATTTCATTTATGAACATCGTTTATTGTTAAAAATTTAATTCAACTTCATTAAATTTTTGAATGAAAATTTGTATCCACGTGAAATGAATAATGCATAAATAGAAGCAGAAAGCAGTGTTTTAATAAATAATTTTTACTAATTTCAGGAGTTTTATTAAAGGCTTATCCAGGATCGACAAGGGACGTAATCGCCGATACGATCAAAAATTGGTTGCGAAGGAGCGGCGACAGAATCAGACGGGATATATCAAAAAACCCGTCACAGAAGTGACAATGTTCGATTTTATAATTTGCCGAGTTAAAAAAAAGTGTTTAAAAAATGTTCAAAAAATAAAATCATATACTATATATAAGAAAATTGTAAAAACGTCTATAAAATATTAAATTGTAAAAAAATTTAATATAAAAAATATTTAAGAATTAAAAAAAAAATGATAAAAAATGTTGTTTATGTTATTTGTTACATTTCATGTTTATCCTCTAAGAAACAGGTCCTTTGCACCGTTCCTTATGGTTCATAGAGTTATTGCATTGTTTATTGGGAACTGCACTCAAATAGTTTTTCGACAAGAGCAGTGTTAAAATTTGCACTACTCCAGTATTTGTTGCACCGTTCACTGCACATCGTAAAACTGTCACAAACAGTTTTAATAAGAATACAGGGCGAATATAGGTCCCACAGGGAAATTCTATCATTCACTCCACAGTTGTCTTGAAGAGTCAATAGGTGTGATGAAAATGTAGCTAAAATCGGCTTTCGGGGTTTTATTTGTACTCATTTTAGGGTGAAAAAAATGAAAATCCCGAAATCGTAGCTGATCATCTTCTCGAAATATTGCAAAAATTCGTTTTATTAAAACTAACGATATAAGCTCATAATATTTTTTATTATTCCTTATAAAAATACCTATTGGGTATTTTGTTACATGCGTGCGCGTGGGTGTATGTATGCGAGCTTGCACAATACCACATTCAGCTTTCCCCAGGATCACGAACTTGGACGTAGTGGTACATCAATCCCATATTTTTTTTTGTATTTTTCAATTTTTATATTTTTTTTTAGATTTTATTTTTACATATTTTTTTAGATTTTATATATATATATATATTTTTTACATTTTTATATGTTTTTGGAACAATTTAGAAAGTTAGATTAAAAGGTAAATCATTTGTTCTTAAATGTGGAACGACGAGAAGGCAACAACTGCCTTTTTAAGCCTTAATCTATACGAAGGATCGTCTAAGTTGTTTACTTTATATCTGTTCCAGAAATTCAAGAAGTCTCTGTGGATAGATTCCCCGGCTTATTCGGACCAAAGCCCTAATCCATTGTTATTTAAAAATTGCACACAGCCTTTTACGTGATTTAGTAAAACGTGTACTTTTAATGTTTCAGAAACATCCTCAAGGCTTCCGAATGCTTTACGCAATTCAGCAAGGTGTTCATCTAATTCAGGGCCAACTGTATTCGTTGTAAAAGAGCCGTTAATTACTTTATTCATAGCTTTCAACGTAGTAACAAACGGCACTAATCTCAAAGTTCCAACCTTAACAGAAATGTCTGGATCTAATAGTTTGTCTGCTTCTTTTACCAGTTTTCTGCACGCGTTACTTTCAAAAAATATCCCCCTGGTAATGTTTGGGAATAACGTTTAATTTTTTTGGCCAGATTAATGCTGTTTCACGACCCACAAGCGGAACTAAACCTTTCCAGAAGAGGTGATTAACTACTCCTTGCAAAATATGCAATTCGGGAACGATACACTTTTCAAGAACATAAGTTTGGTCATTTTCAATCAGAAGAGGACGATGAATCGTACTACGACATTGCTGAGAATGTTTCTTTTTATCTTTTCCCATAACAGAAAATAGTTCGTAGTCTTTCTTAAAGTCTCCATACGTGTTTAGTCCCTCGTGTTCATTATTCTGTTCTGAATCTGATTCGTCATTTGTTGAAGTACTTTCGAATGGTTTATCGTCCTTCAAATCTATACGATTTTTTAAATCTGTTGCGGTTATGAAACAAAATGGACATGGGTACATGGATGTCGCGGTTTGCTGTCCATTGATTATTAATAGCAATTTAAAGTCTGAAACAAACTTAAAAGAGATATTATTTAACTTAGTCAAATTAAATAAAATTTCCATATTTTCGTACGTTTCTTTTATGCAAGGTACGACGCACACAAGTATTAGCCTATGGACGCTTGTTAATTTGCTTTTGTTACCTACAGTACCTCCCTTCGAATATAATCGTCGTTTTTTCGTCGGTACGTTATAATCTTGATCAGATTCATCTCCAGCAGTATTTAATTCTGAATAATTTTCTGGAAGTATGGACATCGAAATTTAAAAAAATCCCTGTCCGCCATCGGCCATAACTTTTACAACAGAATTGCCGACTATGTTCCGCTCACGAACAATTGCTTGTATTAATTTTTCAGCATCTGCCCAAACGACTGGTCTACTTTGTTTACTCGTTAACTTGTCACAATCGAATTAAAAAATACCATCGTTGTATTCATTTTCTAACGTTTTTTAATTTTGAGCAGAATGCTGAGCGTAATAAGACGGTACGGATTTTCTGCCAACATTACATCTTATAAAATTTGTTAATTTTTTCATGTCACTACCCGACGCACCCGTATTAACTTGATAATTATCCAGATTATCGGTAGTGAAGACTGCTTCATTACATTTAGATTTCGGATTTAAAATTACTTTCGCTTTTGAACCTCGGGTACTTAATGTTAGTTCAACGTTACTGACAGAGGACCTATTGCCATCATCCACAGTTTCTTGATCTATTTTTTTCTTTAATAATGACGTTACAATCTGGTCTTGTTGTTTCGAGGGAAGCTTATCTATAATTTTAATGACATTTTCAGGACGGGAATTGCAGGCATGTTTTTTGCCTCTTCCTATTTCTTGGAGACATTTTGTACATAATGTTATCGAATTATTAGATTCACCCTTACATAATGGCGTTTTTGACGAAAGTCGATCAATGTTTGACGACCCATAAAGACCATTACCGTTATCGATATGATTTGATAAGCATAGTACATTGCCTATACCTTTCGTAATCTGTGCATGACCTATGAATCGCCCTGTTAGACATATATAACAATTGCACACTTCAATATTTTGACGAGTTTCTTTTGGCAGTTGTACATTCTCGTAATTCGGCATAGTTTGAAAGGGTCTCTTAAAAATACCCTTGTGATGATCGAGAAGAGTTACGTAACATGTTCCACAAATTCCTAATGGAAACTTATGATCTGATTTCGAAAAATTTTTATTCATCAAATTTTTAATAAGGTTTTCAATCTGTTCATTGATTTTTTTTTAATGAGAAATGAGCGCTGCGAGCATATATACTAGTACAAAACGCTGCTCTATTTCACTTGTGAGAAACGCTCCCGGCCGAAATAATTGACAATCACTTCGTTTTCCGCAAAGCGCTTGGAAAATAGTGCCACGCTTAATCAGCATTAAATGTGAGATGATCTCTGGAAACACGCACATGCACATACTCTCGCGCGCGCACACACACACACACACACACACACGCACACGCGCGCGCGCACACACACACACACACACACACACACACACACACACACACACACACACACACACACACACACACA
Organism: Trichopria drosophilae; assembly: GCA_030407085.1. NCBI lineage: Eukaryota > Metazoa > Arthropoda > Insecta > Hymenoptera > Diapriidae > Trichopria > Trichopria drosophilae. The sequence goes on from CM059586.1 coordinate 48,645,923, forward strand.
CACCCTAACACACACACACACACAAACACACACACACACACACACACACACGCGCGCGCGCGCGCACGCACGCACGCACGCACGCACGCACGCATGCACGCATACTGTTAGAGATGTTAACAAAACGATTTTTTGCGATGTTTCGAGAAGCTGATGAGATACGATTTCGGGCTTTTCTTTTTTTTGACCCTAAATTCAGTACAAATAAAACCCCGAAAGCCGACTTTAGCTACATTTTCATCACACCTATTGACTCTTCAAGACAACTGTGTATTGTCTTCCATTTCTTTTGTATTGTTTCGAAAGTGGCTATTATTAATTTTAGATTCGCGTATTTTTGTATTCAAAATTTCCTTTCTTTGTTAAAAAATGTTCGCGGGATGTAACAAATCGTAATTTGATAATATTCAAAGTTAGTTAAAATAATATTTCGGAGTTAATTACAACAATATTTCAAAGTTAATTTTGACAGTATTTCAACATTAATTGAATCAGCATTTCAAAATGAATTACAATATTGTTTCAGAATGAATTGTAATAGTTGTTTTTTCTTTTTAAATCAACAATATTTCAAGGTTCATAAAATTCACAACAAGCGTTAAATAGTTTACAAATTTTCACTCTTTTTTGTTCGCGAAATTTAAATATGATTCTGAGCAAAAGATTGATCAATTATTCCAAACTTTTTTTTTGAGAACATTTGTACAGAAATGCAAATTTACTTACGTAGCTCCACTCATAAAGTAGGCTATCAGCGTCCTCGATGTCTTCTCTGCTCTAGTTGATGCGTTGAGCTTCCTCAAGTTACTGAAGAGTCCCTCAGGTTAGTGAAGCGCCCTCGTGAATCTTGAATTGGATAATGCCTCCTCCGCATTCTGGAGCAATGAATCCTGGATAGCTGAGTCTCGAGACAGCTCGTGTTCAATCACAACTTTCTGTATGGAAATTTATATTACGCGAACTGGATTCCGTTTACTCGTTCTGATTTTCTTCGTACTTGAAAAGTTATTTTTGAAGTTCACCAGTCACTTGCAGATCCCGCTGCTGCCATCATTTTTTATATTATGATTTTTATGCTTTTGTAATTTATTAAATTCTCACAAGGATCAGGAGTTATAAGATTGATTCTCGGTAGCTGAGAATCGTTTTTGGGATCTTCTGCATAAAGGGGATCGACACCTCAAGTGACAAAGATAGCGGTGAATTTAGCGGTGGCACAATCCTCTCTTGACTGTTTGGGTATGCAGCTAGAGGAACCCCTGGTTCCCTGTGTGAGTTGTAACACGTGTGCAATCTATGTGCGACAGCGAATCGGGCCCTTCTGTGTGTTTGTCTTGTCGATCTTACAAAGGCAAGTATTGTCTATGTTATGAGTGCTATTATGTGCGTAGCCAGCATCCGTAACAATATCTAATAAACGCATTATTATTGACATAATTAAACACTAATTCTATTCTTCAAAAACAATGTTTGCTTATTTTAATTCGTATGAAAAGAAATTACTTTCACATATTATAATGGAAATCATTTGTTTGCTTGTTTAAAAAAAAAGTACAAAAAGGAGGGAAGTAAGTTACTAACATTTCTTAAATTATTAATTAGTATTGTGAAAAACAAAATTATACCTGACATGAACGAATTTCCGGTATTTTTCCTGATAATATTGTTTCGTCCGGAAAAGGTAAAACTGCAATTTTTTTAATAATCAACACAAAATCAAATATTAAATAATATTACCAATCAATTGTACGAAAACAATTAGTGAAGAATAAAAATTCAAAATATTTCGTCCGAATAAATCATATTCTTATTTACTTCATTTTCTAAAAAATAAATTTTTGATATGTCGTTTGTCTGAAAAATTAAAAAGAAATGGCGTCTATTAACGTTATGATTATTGTTTATGAATTGGGTCATTGCGATTTTTTTTTAACTTATACCATTCGATTCTGCAGAGAGAATATGTGTTCCAGAAACAACGTTCCAGTCTGTTTTTATATATATATATATAAATTAATTATAGCTCTATCCTAGGAAAAGAGTTACTAAAGAATCTTGTTTACAATGTTAAAAAATAAAACCAGAAATGTTTATTACAAATAATTATCCTTTAATCTATTAGGAAATATTTTTATGAGCAATTCAATCGCAGCACTCAACTTTCCAGAAACACAAATTAAATTCCATTCTATTTAGGTCATAACTCAATAGAAAATTGTAGGTTTGAAATATCAAGTAAATATTGAAGGCGTGGGTTTTTAAAGAGAAAAGAGTAATGACAATCAAATTTACAAAGAAAGCTACGTAGAAAATGCATTACTATACGCAGATGCAGACTATATGAATATTCATTGTCTGTTTTGAAACGTTTGAGCCCGTAGTGTGTCGACTGTCTCAGTTACTATAGGTCGAATCCTCGCACTCCAACAGTTTTCGGCTGGCAGCGGTCCGAAAATATTCGGACGTCTCCCGGTCGACACATCGCTAGGCGCCTGTGCTAAAGCAATTGTATCGTTGCCGTAAGACGGATCATACAGCGGCCGTCACAAAACTTTTTCCGTGTACTGACGGCTCCCATAATTTTCGCGTTTGCACAAATCGTCAAAATACAAAAGTAATGATTGCTGGTGATAAATTAACAACTTTTCTTATCTCGTATCATGATATGTTAAAACTCATGATGTGCGAGTGTACTACGTATGAATGCCACTTTAGAAAATGTCAACAATGTCCGGGATATATAAAAGTATATATAATCAATTGGAAAATATTTTTGATAAAAACAATATTAACGGCTTTGTATTCAAGGAATGGAAGTGTCGGAATAATCGACGGATTTTGTGGAATCTAAATACATCAGAGAAGATTATTTGAAAGAATTTGAATCTCGAATATCTAAACTTCAGATTCACGATTTCATAAACCGGAAACAAAGCAATTTTATCAAATGTGAAAAGAAAATCTACACTCTGATGAAGTGATGGTAGTGGCTGATGTCTTAGAAAATTATTCATTTATAATACAGGATGAAATTCTGGGGAACTGATGTCTTAGAATCAAATTGTAATCCATCCATTCGTAATTTATACTAAAGCAAGTGACGCAAATAATACTGTATACGTCCGGGCCGCTGACAGGTGCGGACGGCAGTTTCAGAGATTACAAACTGAAACTTTGAGAAATTATAGAAAACACATTTGTGAACAATTTATGTTTATATTACAAGAAGAAAAAAGATGGCATACCAGCGGAAATTGAGTGACAACAAAATAATCATGAAAATTTGTTATAAACAATAATACTTTGTTTATATAATTTACAGCAGTGAAAAATTTAGGCATTTCTGCAGATTTTCGAATTAAACTTTTTTTTTCTCTGAATGACAGTTTTCGAGATATCGTCGTTTAGAAAATGGTAAATTTCATTTTTGTCGTTTACACTTTTATCAATAACTTTTGAACAAATTAATATTTTGAGCTGAAATTTACAGGATAAGCTTATCTTTGAGCATTCTAAACGTAGTTCAACTTTGAATAAGTTCTGAAACTTGACTCCGAAACGTTGGTGATTTCACATGGAATGCCCCTATACATATAATGGTGGTGAATCTATTCTCCGGAAACATCGATTATTACAAATGGGTAAAGAAACGCATGATCTCGCGATAATTGAAACGTTTAAGCCACTGATAAGTCCAATCGATTTATGAAATATAGCAGATGCTGCAACAAACATGCAATTGAAGATATAAATGCTCCGGATAAATTTGCAAATAGTATGGCGATTAATGATATTAATGATTTTGTTGCGAACAGAATCGATGTTTGAAATCTGCGGTATCCGGCACAGGTTTTTTCCCCCACATGAGTGGGGGTTTTCCCTGTGCCATTGCGCACCCGAATGGGGGGTACTTCTCTTGAAAATTGGGCTATGGCCAAACGACGGGGATCTGTTAGGCACATGTTTGTAAAGATCCTGAAAGGCGACAATATCAATAATACCAGCAAAGTATGTACTATTGTTGTACCGATTTATAGTTTGCGAGCCTTGAGGAGCCACGTAAATTGCGAATTATTGTTTGAATTCGTGTAATTGATTTCGAATTTGATAAGTGTCTTTGTGGACACTCAGGGCCGTCCTTGCGGATAGCTCTCTGAAACCTTTCATTGTATCCTGAGCGCAAAGTCAGCTTCAATAGTATAAAGATATTTCGCAGATTCGGAGTCGGGTTTCCTGTGAGCGAAACCCGCTCCAAATTGGCGAAAGTCTATATAGCTCGGTTTGTGTTATAGGAAATTTTGAAAGCAGATATTGTTTTAGATATCTAACTTTGATGTCACACGTGGCTCGCTTCTAGAAGGAGAGTAACCTGTGTGGTTACGAGTTCGGGGATTGGAGTCATACTCCAATTTTGACCGCGCTGGCCTCCTGGTGAACAAGAAGTCCGGAGGTTCGAAGCGTGACATATATTGGTCCACACGATGCTCAATCTCCTGATGGATAGTAACCTGACAGGAACATGTGTATGACTAAGTGTCTTCTATACAGGCCTCTATATAGGCCTCTGGCGAATGAGAAGTCTTGAGAACTGAGCGTGGACAGATCGAATTGAAAATTCGATTTCTGTAATCTTTGTTTCAAATTCGAAAATAATTGGTCTTTGAATTTCATCGATTTGTATGTCGATATGAGTGCTCGAAAGCGCCGCCTTTTCGGTTTGGCCGGAGACGGTTGGTCTCTTGTTATAGTTTGGTTCCCCTGGAAAACTCCTCGAGGCTAGCATTCAAAAATTGATCGTCAGAGAGGAGAGTCGATCCATTCGATAAAACCCGCGTCCGTCTGATTTTTTGATGTAAAAATTGTCGCCTACGTCCTGAGTGTCGTAATAAATTTAGTATTGAATTGAACGACAAATCACGCGTTTCATTTCCACCCGTGTTGTACAGATTTTAACAATGATGATTGTGATTATGGCGATATGCGTGGTGAATATAATACCGCTTTAGAGCACACATTTAACACTGTAACACCTACATATACTGCAGAAATGTTCTCGAATAACTTTCTAACAAATTTTTTTCTCGAAAACAATAGACTTTAGAGAAAGGTTTAATAGAATAAAAATATCTTAGATTTGGCTAAAGAATATCTTCAAATTTTGTTAGAATCTTATGATACAATTTTTGGTTTTTCGAAAATTTAAAAATTGAAATTTTGAAAAAAGACATTAAGAAAATTTAAAAAAATTTGAGAGCATTTTTTAACTAATTTTAAGACAATTTTGTTCTACGAAAATTTTCTCTAAAGTCTAGAGTTGCCGAGAAAAAAAATGGTTAAATTTAAGAAAAGATGTATAGTGCGGCTGCCATTTTGGATCCACCATGGTGTAAAAGAAACTTGTTCCTCCATAACTCTTTAATACAATAATCGGTCCCATGAATTACGTGCAGTAGATATCGATGGAACCGCAGAATTTTAAACAGATTTGGATTCATTGAAATAAAATGTCTTAACCCCAACTTTTTCACTTCTGCCCGTCCGTGGATAGTCGCTCGTGGCCTGGCGACGAACTCTACCAGGACTTTCTAAAGACGGGGTGCCCGCCGACGAACTCGACAAGGACTTTCCGAAGCGCGCTGCATTGCGACGGACTCGGTCGGGACTTTCGCACACGGGCGCAGCACCCTGCGACTAACCTGTCGTGGAACCGGGCTCGTCCGATCATCACGCGCCCTCCCCAATACGCCACTATACTACCTATACGAACTTATACGAATCACATACCGAAACTACACTGAACGACGTTATACGAACCACACGAAATTTTACCGAAACCGACTAAATTGACCGATTATACCTTTACTGAAATCTACTAAACGTGAACAAATCACCGAAATTACGCTATCCAAAACCCACTCGAACTTACCGCGTGAATTAATGAACCGATTAATTTCCCAATTTAACCACCTGCACTTTTGTTATTAAATTTACATGGATCACCCGAACGCTATCGTTTTACAGCGGGCACTGCTATTCAAGTTAACACACTCATTTATATGCAACAACTTTAGCGTCTCCGTAGAGACACTTAGCCTCACGTACAAAAACATAACAAAAACACGGCACTACCTTCCGGCAGTGCTAGATAGCCCCGACCCCACAAAGCTCGTGAATCGGCAATCTAGGTAACTTAACCGCGTGGAGGGCCCGGACAGATCGGCTGGAGTATTACCCGAGAAAAACCTTCGTATTGCACCAAAAGTCCGCTCGTTAATTTGTAAGATAGCGTCGCCTCACAAGAGGGGCAAGATAACAGATAACCACAATGTTCACTCTAACCAAGTGAAAAGATAACCAAGAAGTTAAAGATACGATCACTCGCAAGAGCGATCCAGCGAACCAAGGTAAAATTAACGAGCTTGCGTTTTCGACCATAAGAAGCTAGATTGTGAATTTAATATGTCCACCATGCTAGTTAACGGCTCACCAAGCCAACTGCGGATCGCGTCACGGACAGCGGTCACGGACGCGGCCATCTTGTCGGCGTCGCGGTGTGACGTTACAGAGCATCACGTTCGGCGGAATTTGCTTTCCACGCGTCGTATTTCCATTTTCGTTACGATTTCTATCTCCTATCACCGGACACGCACTTTCGAAACGATAAAGACAACCACACTAGATTGTAACTGACAACGACAGTTAGTACGTTCAAAGTTAGTACGTTGTCACACATTCGCTTTTGGATCACATGCGAAGTACGTACACAAGCGTAACCCCGCTTGCCTACAAAGAGAGGGCCTCACCGACGATCCAGTATCCAGTCGTCGCAGCGCGCTTACACAATAAGCATCGTTACGATCGACTGTTGTTCTGCGGATTATGTCTTTACACTAACCGACCGTAACAAATAAAAATTCAAATGCCCGCAGATTCAAGTTTGAATCTGTGGTGTCATTGTAGTGTAGATAGATCACAAAAGAATCAAGCTTATGGGTTGATTTCTTTGTGTGTTTAAAATAAAGAATTAAATTACATTATTATTAATTAGAATAATAATCACGCGTAGTGTAGGTAGTATCGTACAGGCGCGGCGATCACGTCACCAGTTCTAAATAACCGTGAGTAGGCAAATTGCGGGTTTTCAAGCGCAGTCGGCCTTTTAGTAGATAACATATATTTATCCTTTTATTTGCGAATAAGCTAATATTACTTGTACGAAAGAAGTAACAATTATATGTAATTTTTGTAATTAATTGTTTTTTAATTCCAATTTCAAAAGAATATATTATACCTACCTACCTTACGAGTCATCATTTACTTACCTGGTGCGTTACAAGATTCGATCTTACGTTCGCCCGATCCGCTAGTTATTTCCCCCGGATACCGAACGATCACAAAAGATAACCACGTGACAGCTTTTTCCTAAAGTCTTCGAAAGTACGAAGTTATCCTCTTACCGAAGCATCTCATGGAATTTTAAGAGAAAGATCTTCGATCGCCTTTCCGATAATTAACCATACCGACGCGCGTGGCCTTTGGGCTTCGTCTTTCCGAAAGTAACGAGAACTAGAAAATCGTAAGATAACCACATTTTTGTGGAAATGCTGAATAAAACAAGAGATAACCACTGTCGCGGAAAAGAATCTACTCGAGATGTTATCCGCGAAAAGAAGGATTCCCGGAAGATAACCACAGACAAATTCGCAGCTATAAAGCAGAAATTTACCGAAACACGATACGAACCGAAGACCTGACTCATAACTGACGGCAATTCGCGTTTTTCACTTTCACTTTCACTAGCAAAACAGCAGCAGACAATCGGAAAAGCGCATTTTATTTACACAACCGTAACCACAAAGAATAGCATTATTGGCATACAAAAGGACTTCGTAGCCGGAAAGTATTCGTGTTCAGGGCTGTTGGTACCTTTTTGATGACCAGACGTACCTCCAGGCTCCAGGGCTTCTACCAACGGACTGGCGATCCGACGCGCCAGTGGCAATCGTGAAGCACTCGCCGCGCCGGCCACCATTTACCATTTCTATACCGTGATCTTGATAGTAGGGAGAGACTCCGCGGCCCGTACGGGCATACACGGCTAGACGTCCCCTTCCGTCCTTCTTTCTTAACCCTTCTCGAACGTTCACGAAGTTTCGGCATATCGCCTTCGCGTACCCTCTCCTTCGCGAACGTTCCAGAATCCCCACGCGTCGTTCCCCCCTGCACGCCCGTAATAAGCAGCGTGCTTGACGATATACAATGGATGTTTCCGTCTTGTACTTCTGGAAATCGAAAATAAGGCCGCCCTTGATTATTTATGCCTGAAATATTTATCCCATGCAATATATTATTTCGGGGAATAATCAAAATAAAATTAAATAATCAATAATAGCGCGAATTACATGCACTTTTATAATTATCAGTTATTCATTCTTAAAATACTAATTCTAGTTCTAAATTGTTGTCATATTAAAAATTAGCGCTTCTTCGGAACAGTCCCCCCTATAATGACATTTCCCTTAGATAATAGCCTCCCGGCAGATTCATAACAACTATCGATTCTAATTCTAAATTTTTGCCATATTAAAAATTGACAAAGGCAGGACGGTAAAAGATAGAACTAGGCATCAGACACACACAACACCCACCCAGAGCCAGTCCCCTCTACCCCAATATCGGTACCATCGGCAGATTCGGCGATCTGGGCCATAGCGAGCACGTCGCGGCGACTATCCCATCTTTATCTGGGATAAGACCCATGACGTACCGACTGCGGATAAGACGCTGACGGTACCGATGCCTACCTACGGTAAAAGTTTTTAACTAGCAAAAATCGCACCTCGGTAGAACCTCATTGGTTACGATATCACCAATGCGCAAAGCTCAGGGACGTGATGGTTAAGTGGATAGCATACTTGCCTTGTAAACTGAACGCCCCTAGGTCGTGAGTTCCAATCCCCGTCCGGCAACTTTTTCTGTTCATTTCCAATGCGGATAATTCAGGAAACCTTACTGGGCGAAGGTACGAATTTGGGACTGCTACCGACACCAGTCGGTAGTTATCGACACCGTGAATGGTTTTTCCGTGGTCGACGCTTCGTAAATATTGTCTGGAATGAAAATAAGACAATGTTTGCATTGCGCCTTCTACGGCATAGGCCGCCGACTAACTTTTGACGATGTCCATTATGTGTAGTAAATTTGTGATTTATTATTTGTTTGTATCGTCCTGTATGGGATGATGACTAAGCCTTGCTTGATTAGCCATAGATGGCATAAAGTTGGCAAGTAAACCTGACCAATGTATATATGTATGTAAAACTGCCGACGGGTGTCAGCAGCGGTCCCAAATTCGGACCTTCGTTCAACAAGGTTCCCTGGTTATTCCAAACACTGGTCGTAAGCAGAGAAAATTGCACGGACGGGGATTCGAAATCGGCACCTTCGCGACGTTCAGTTCGTGCAAACTAAGACTGATGCCTTAGCCCACACGACCATCTCGCCGCATCAATGTGTGAATCAAAATAAAGTTTGGATAAAAATAATGGTGGATTAACAGTATTACAGTAAATATTGCTAATATAGAAGGAGACCACAAAAACATAGCTACGATATAAGGAATAGTAATGCTGTAGCTCACGAGGCTCAGTGATCAATGTTTCCCTATGTATCGAGAAGCCTTCGAGTTAGTGCACGGACGACGACTCGACTGCTGCCGGAATGCGCTCGACCGAGCTTGGAGGGACCGGTGATGGGAGTAGAGGTAAGTGGAAAGATTGTAATGAGGCACGGCAATGGTGGGACACGTGAAACTTTTATTATTCACTGACCACTTTACAGAACTTTGAAAGAATTTAAGATTACGCACAAAAAAGATTTCTATATACTTTATGAGAGCTGTTAAAACCAGAAAATAAATACACAACAAGAGATATAACACATAGGAGAAGTAAGGTATACCTGCGAGGTTGTTGCATCATTATTGAATTCGGTGCTTAGGATGGTGGTCATACGATTATGTTGACGGCAAGCTTACATTAGCCTAGGTCGCCATGTAAATCAGTGGAATTGAATGTCATTGTATCTCTTTCCTGGTGGTCATACTGCTTGGTAAAGGAGAAGTGGTAATATCCCATTGTGGTATCGTCTGGTAGTGGCTCGCAAGATGACTCTTCCAGCAGTGGGTGGTTCTCTCAAACTTGTACCGTTCTGATGGTAAAACCGACTTACCCGGTCGAGACTAGATGTGTGAATAGGTGGCACTGTCTGCCCCTGTGGGAGGGGGACGGGGGACAATAAAACTTAAATAGCGACCCCCCATTTTTTATTGTAGATTTTGATTCCTCGGAAAAAAGTGCACCAATTTGATCGACGAGTTTTTGCGTTTTGGTTCGATGATAAAAATGAAAATGTGTAAAATCTCGTTACAAATTGAGAATGTCACCAGCATTCGTTTCAGATCAAAGAAAGTAAAATGGTTGCCTAGCACATTTTTCAAGAGTAGCAAGGGAAGTACTAGACCGTAATTCCAATGGTCGGTGGATTAGTAGAGGTGGCCCCATTAATTGGCTGGCGAGGTCACCTGATTTAACATCCTATACATCGGATTTCTTCCTATGGGGTTACCTAAAAGGTAAGGTTTATGAACAAGTACCAACGACTCGTGAAAACATGGTGGAACGCATTAGAACTGCTTGCTCAGAAATTTCTGCAGATATGATACTATCCTGTATAAAGTCATTTGAAGAAAGAATAAATAAATGCATTGAAGTGGAAGGTCAACATTTCGAACATTTACTCAAGTAAGTGAACAGTGAGAGGCAAGGGGACTCACGTAAAACAAGCACCCCAGAGGGAACAGAAAAATACTACGTCCACGTCGTTATTCCTGGGTAACGCTAAATGTATTTTTTCCCGGCCTGGTTAGAATGACCGTATTCCATATCCGCTACGCGGGGCGAAAGTTGTCAATTCTGTCTGAGTGCCCGTGCGCATGCGCACTTCGTTCTCATTACTCCCGTGGGATGACAAGTGCTGCCCGCGGGATTAATAGATACGGCCAGGAAAAAACTAGCGTATGCTTCACGAGAGGAATGCGCGCGCACCTCGCTTCGCTCGCGCAGCAAACCTTCCACTCGGGGATCACGCTTTTTCCTCCCTTAAAGCATAATATACTATTTTCGACACACAACCAAATCCATGATTATTTTTCAGATAATTTCCATTGTAGCGGCTAGAAAACACATTACAAGAATAATATAAAGTCAAAGGAAAACGAACATTTCGTAGTGGTGGCATTGAATAGTATTTTTAAAATAAAATGCGTCTACTATTATTTATCAGATGTGATGTGAATTCTGGAGACGTCGAATTTTAGGGATTTTTTACTTTTACTGGCCGCATCCATTACTCCCGCGGGCAGCACTTTTTGTCGACTACAGCGTCACCTGTGAATCATAACGTAATACCTCCTAGGTCAAGTTGGTGTACTTTTTTCGGGAGAATCCAAATCTGCAATAAAAAATGGAGGTTCCTATTTAAGTTTTATTGTTTTTCCCCCACCCCAGCCCCAGGAGGTGGGAGAGGGGTCAATTTCATTATTACTGGATGCCACCCTTTCGTGTCGAACAACTTTCATCTCACACATTTTTTGATTCTGTGCATAGTTCTCGAGGTATTTCTATGTCTTCAGATAAATCGGCCACCCTGTATATACCAGCCCGAAAGGGCCGCAAACATGAGCATGGACATCTCTAATTTAAGGGACATCGACTTAAAGGACTAAAGAATAAGAGACAACTTACACTGGCGTTCATGGGTGCGCTAGTCTAGCCTTCTCCTATTTTAGGGAACGTCAACAGAAGATTAATTCGCCACAATTAATCTATTATTTTAATATGTCCTTAAGTCTGACAGAGCAATATGCCAAGGCGTGGGTGCTCCGATTGAGACACCTCCCATGTAAAAATATCAAGTTTTAAAAAACCAATTTAATGATTATCAAAATACTACGAATTTGATACAATACTACGAATTTGTGTCGTGTCATTCGCGTCTAAAGTAATGTTTTGCAACAAATTGCTGGTATATGGCTAATTTTACAACAGAGTTGTAAATTTTTTTATATTTTTATATTAATTTTATATTAATAAAGAATATAAAAATTTACACTACACAACGATTGGTTTGTACCTGTCATGGAGTCATCTTGTGACATTTTCAGGGCATCTTTTGGACGTCTCCAAACTATTAAAAATACTTCTTTTCGTATTAACTCTGTCGAAAAGAAAAAATTATATTCATATATAAAGTTAAAAATCCTCAATAAAATTTCGATTTGACAGTTACTTGGAACGGATTAGTATATGAATATGATTTGTTACCACGCAAATATAATGTAAAGAAAAATTATTATAAATCCAAACAGAAAGAAAAAGGCAAATGATATATAAAAAAATAATAACCAAGAAAACAAAAAACTAACAAAATATATAAACATGCAAAAAATTTATAATAGAAAGTTAAAAATAAACAAAAATTAAAATGTAAACAAAACATTACAAATAAAAATAAAAAAGATACATGCACGGAGTTTAGTTCAATTATATAAGAAACAATATCATGTTATAAATCTAAATAATGTTATTTGCTTTCGTCGTACTTAAAACGGAAATAATTAATTATTATAACTCCTCACGCTGAATGAATGATGTTTATTGCATTTATTTATTGTCTTCGAACATTTGTACTCCTGATGTCAGAAACTCATCTGTACAGTTCAGAGGTTTGTTCAAATATTTGTTGGTCAATTTTTTTGTCGAAGGTTGAATTTTTACTTAATTTTGTTGGATCATTACTTATTTATAAAACCAGTGAAGGCCGAACTTTTTACATTTATGTTTTAAATTCCATCTTTTTGCGAGCTGCTGCTATTACAATTTATTTAAAAATTATAATTTCGAAAATTGCTACCCGATCCGGGATCTAACGCCTATGATGATAATGGATATAAAATTGAAGACACTAAAAATAACGTTCGATTTGAATTCGCGAATTATATTAAGAACACAAACATTCGTAATACTAATAATGATACCTTTGCTCATAATTTTACAAACAGAAAACTAACTGACTTTTTACATAAAAATAGTAGTATATTTTTTACAAGAAGTGACAAGGGTAATACCATAGTTGCTTTAAACAAAACCGATTACATTAACTTTATGGCACTGTTGTTAGGAGATACTGAAACCTATAGAGTTTCTAAGTTAGAGTACACGGCAAACTACAACTAAAACAAGGAAGGAATTGATTTAGAAGTGGAATGCAGCAGGGTATATTGACTTAGATACGTCAAAACGACTAAAAAATACAAAGGAGTCACACCAAGAGCTTATGGCCTCCCAAAGATTCATAAAGTCATCCGATGAGAATCATTGAGTCAACTATAACTCTCCAACGTATAAATTGGCTAAATATTACACCAGTATGCTAAACAATGTTGTCGGTAAAACGGAAACACACATAAAAGACACCTGGGATTTTCACAAGAAAATTAAGCAGATAAAATTTCCAAAAGATCATATTCTAGTATCTCTAGATGTGGTTTCTATGTTCACCAACATTTCGCCTGAGATTGTAGAAGAAACTATATATAGTAAATGGTACCAAATAAAAAATTATACAAAAATTACCAAAATCGAATTTTTAAAGAGCCTTAAGCTCATCTTGAATTCTACCTTTTTTAAATTCCAGGGTGTGACTTATCAACAAATCTTCGGAGTACCGATGGGTTCTTCAGTGTCCCCCGACATCGCTAACCTGATTATGGACTTTATAAAAAAACAGTTTTTAAACAAATTAAATTTTAAATTAGCTTTTTACTTCCGTTATGTGGATGATATCTTAATTGGTATCTAACCAGAAAAACTTGATTCCCTGCTAAACGTCTTCAATAATTTTAAAGAATATAAAAACCAAATTTCCTTTACAACGGAATTTGGAAATAATCAAATTATTGCTTTTCTCGATCTCAAGGTAATAAGAAAAAACAATGGCACATTGCTGACGGACTGGTACCACAAAAATCCGTGGGCAGGAAGATATCTCAATTTTTACTCACAGCATCCTCTCAATTATAAAATTGGGGTAATATATAGTTTGATTGATCGAGCAGTCTTGTTGGCTGAACTTAAATTCTGAAAAAATAATTTAAACCTAGTTAAAACAATATTGATGCAAAATAACTATCCATTACAACTTATTGAGGAAACCATTAGAAAACCTGTTCATTATATCTAGAACAAAAACCAAAAACGCTCTAACACCAACTCAATGAATCCTAGAACTACGCTCTTAGTTATGTGAAAGGATTGATAGAAAAAAAATCTATAAAACTATGAGAAAACAATCCGTTGGTGACGTACATAAACCAATAAACACCAACATTGAGAGAATCAAACCATTTAAAGATAACCCAGACAAACTTAAAAAGAACGATGTAGTTTATCAGATCCCATGCTCTTTTTGTGACGCTGTGTATATCGAAGAAACCAGCAGATTACATAAAACTGGAATCACAGAACACAAAAATAATATTAATTGCAGAGAAATTAATTATACAGCATGAACGAAACATAGACTCGAAACATGACATAATTTTAATTATTCTAAAGTTAAGATTTTAACAACAGAAACTAATAAACACAAAAGAAAAGATATCGAAGATTATTACATTAAAAAATGTAAAAACTCAGTTAATGGGCGTTTTGAAAGATCGTTTCTTCCAGAAGTGTATACTGTGTTACTCTAATAATATCATTATAATATAACATAAAAAGAAGTGTCTTAATACAATCGTAATGTTTTCGATAGCTTAACTGTTTCGTTCAATTTCGTTCGGTATAATAGATGTAAATAATAAGGTTGTATGTGTGCGGGGTACTAACTATACAACAATGCATTTAAATGCCCAACGTTAAATTTTCTTAATTAGTCATGACTTTTTGCTATAACGAAAAAATGTAAAATCATTGTGAGTGAGTGATACAAATCAAAAGTGCTCTTTTACATCAAAATTACGATTCTTCCGTGAGGTTTTTCTGCTAAAGTATTATAGACTGATTCCATTTCAAAGCATGCAGAGCCGCCGAGGTCATGTTCTCAGAACGCGCTGATATTGAAATATACGATTCTATAGTAAAAATGAAGAGATACGTATTTCACCGTTTCGCGAAAAAATTATTCCCTGCGATACTAGAAGTATGGGAAGTTAAACACACATTCCGCAGAAAGTGATTTTTGCAACAACGTCTGCCCCGCCCAAAAAAAAATGGTATGTTAATATTTCTTTGTGCTTTTAATGTGTATATCCCAGCTGCATAAAATAGCGCTAAAACAATTTGAAAATATCTTTAAAGAACAAAATAGCGTCCATTTTATTGAAAATTTAAAAAATTGATTATCTTAGAAACACCACCTTTTAAAATGTTCATTTTTTTTATAAGTTAATAGGTCCATATGTGACTCATTCTTAAAGTCCTAGCTCTGGTAACACACTTTGTCATATAAAAAAAATTAATTTATGAAAAAATAAAATTAACTCTTCAGCTACGAGTTTACAGTACCGTAGACAGTATTTTCTTGTAATTTGGTGTATCAGGCTTTTTGAGGGTGCTGATTATGAATCCGGTGTCAGATTTTCAGAATTCAAAATGGGGATGCAATATGGCCGATCACATATGTTAAAAAAGTATAGTTTTGTCTACTATTTGGTATATAGGGGTTTTCGAGGTTGCTGATCACGAATCCGGTGTCAGATTTTAAATATACAAAATGGGGAATGGAATCTGCCCGATAACAAATGTTGAAAAAATATTGTTTTCTCTAATATTTGGTTTTTGAGGTTGCTGATTACGAATCCGATGTCAGATTTTTAAAATTCAAAATGGCGAATGCAATATGGCCGACAAAAATGTTAGCAAATTATAATTTTGTCTAACATTTGGTATATAGGGATTTTTGAGGTTTCTGATTACGAATCCGATATCAGATTTTAAAAATTGAATATGGAGTATCCAATAATATCCATTGCATCGGCCATTTTAAATTTTTAAAATCTAACACCGGAGTCGTAATCAGTAACCTCAAAAACCCATATACACCAAATTACAATAAAATACGTCTACGGAAAAACTCGTAGCTGAAGAGTTAATTTTATTTTTTCTTAAATGAATTTTTTTTTATATGACAAAGTGTTTTATCAGAGCTAGAACTTTGAGAATAAGTCACACATGGACCCATTAACTTATAAAAAAAATTTTAAAAGGTGGTGTTTTTGAGACAATAAATCTTTTAAATTTTCAATAAAATGGACGCCATTTTGTTATTTAAAAATATTTTTAAATTGTTTTAGCGCCATTTTATGCAGCTGGGATATACACACACACACACACACACACACACACACACACACACACATACACACACACACACACACATATATATAATCTAATATGGTTAGGCCTCATGGCCTACGACTGCGGAGACGGGATCACATTGTGGCAAACCTAGATAGTTAAAGCTCATCCCGTAGCTGCAGCCTGTCAATAAATGCTACAATGCTGCTGAATAAGTAGTTTTTGATTTCTTCTGCGGTAAGGAAGTCTTTCCCGAAGATTGATTTACGTATCTGACAGGTCGCTGTGCAGAATGTTAGTAAGTGTTCTGGAGTCTTCTCTTCACTTAGACAGAAACGACAGAGTGCGGTGTCTGTCAGCCCCATTCGTAGGGCATGCTTTTTTAGGCGATAGTGTCCTGAGTACTCTTGTTACTACTGTTGCTGTATGTCTGTTTGAGCAGGTGATTTCCATGGCTTTCGATCCGTTGTAGCCTTCTATGAGTGCTTTTGAGTGTCTAGGGTTTGTTATTATGCCCCAGTTTTCCTTAACATCCTTTATTATTGAGTTCCTGAGTAGTTTTTTCGCTACTTTGGAATTTATTTCTATGGCCTGTTCCGGGCCACAGAATTTTTTACTGGCACCTATTTTGGTCAGTTTATCGGCTTCTTTATTGCCTTTATTACCTGCATGTCCTTTTACCGATTTTAAAATAACCCTGTTGTTATTGCGAGCAAGGGTGTTCAGAGCCGAAATGCAGTCTTTTACAAGTCTGGAATTTACCTCTAGTACCTCCAAAGTCATTAAGGACGCTTGGCTATCTGTTAAGACAACTATAGTATGGTTTTTGTACTTTCTGTCTAAATTAATTTACACGCATTATCTTACAGCCATTAATTCCGCTTGAAAAATGCTTGCATTTGTATCAAGGCTACCCGACATCTTTACTTTCGGACGGTCCCCGAATATAGCGTATCCCGTACCACTCGAATTTTTTGACCCATCGGTGTACCACACCAATGAGGTCCTTGTCAGGTAATTCTTTACCGATGTCTGTGGCTCCCACAACTGCGACTCAACCTTGAAGAGCCTGGCTTTCCCTGGTTCCAATTTAATGTCATCCGTACGCATTCCCAGAATCGGGTTTCGCAAGGTTTCCATTTTGAGGTTGTTAATCCTCGTTGATAACCAATTTGACCTCTCTCCAGTTAACACTCTGTGCATGGCACTTCTTGCCTCGTTTCTCACATGTAAATGAAGTGGTGGCATGTTTAGAAGTGCTTCCAGGGCAATTGTTGGAGTTAAGCTTAGGGCTCCAGTTATCAAACGACATGCTTGTCCTTGGATACTGGTAAGTTTTTTTATGCAGGTAGTTTGTAAAGTTTTTTCTGTCCACACAATTGCTGCATATGTTATGATAGGTCACACTAGGGCTTCATATAGCCACAGTGCCATACTTGACTTTAACCCTACTTGTTACCTATCATTCGCGAAGTAATCGCAAGGACTTTTTTCGCTTTTGATGTCGCTTTCGCTGAGGATGTAATTCAAATGTTGGCTCCAGGTAAGGCTTCTGTCTAGTATAATTCCTAGATATTTGCCTTGCTTGGCTAATGGGATTTCTATGCCGCCTAATTTTCGCAGTTGGCATTTCACCATTTTCTTTTTCTTAGTAAAAGGGATCATTACCGTTTTATCTGCATTAACCGACAGTTCATTTTCTTGACACCACCTGCTCACGATGTTTAAGACAGCTTGCATTCTGTTTGCCAAAGTGTCTAGGCACATACCTCGGTTATGATGACTGTGTCGTCCGCATAACCCTGTACTTCAAAGTATGCTTTACGTAAATCTACTAGTAGGCTATCTACCACAATTGACCACAGTAGAGGCGATAATACACCTCCCTGTGGGCCGCCTCTAGTCCTTTTAAAAACCAATGGGGTATTTAGTACACAGGAAATTACTTTCCTATTTGATAGAAGGTGCTTTATCCAATTTATCGAGTTCGTGTCGACTCCTTTCTTTATCAGTCCTTCCAGGATAACTTTGGTTGAAGTATTGTCGAAAGCACCTACTATATTCAAAAAGACACATAGAGTGATTTCTTTATCCTCTACAGTCTTTTCAAGTTTATCTACCAGACTTCTCAACACAGTTTCAGTGGTTTTACCATTCTGATATGCATGTTGATTACATTGGAGATCATGTATCTTCAGATAATGTTCTCTGAGGTAGTGGTTGATTATCTTCTCCATTGCCTTGAGGAAAAACGATGTCAGGCTTATCGACCTATATAACTTCGCGTCCACACTATCTTTCTTGCTAACTTTCGGTATATAGGCCACCCTCACCCGTCTCCACACCTCCGGTATGTATCCCCAGGCATAGCTGGCTCTGAAGATTATCAATAAGGTAGGTAGAATTAAATCTATACTTTCCTTTAAAAGCATTGATACCGTCTTCGCCTTCTTTTTTGTAAGGTTTAAAAGAGCATACTGCCCATCTTACAAGATTTGGTTTGAAGATTTCAGTGGCCTTCCTCCAGTCGGCTGTTGTCGGTCTTCAAGAGCCATCATTGAACCTACTGTTGTTAGACACGTCATCCTCCATAAAGGATCCTGGAAAGTGTGTTTTTGCTAGCAGGAGTAGCGTTTTACTCTCTGTTTCCGTGTATATGCCGTCGGGGTTTTTTAGTACCCCTAATGGGTTACACAATGTTTTCGTCATAATTTTATGAATCCTCGCTCCTTGTGCGGTGTTATTTATCTCGCCACATTGGTTGCGCCAGGATTGTTTTTTTGATTTTTTAACCGTTTGTTATAATTGGTTATAGCTTTCCGATAAGCTTCCCAATCATTAGTGGTTTTCGCTTTATTGAATAGTTTTCTAGTTTCCTTTCTCATCCTACCTAACTCAGGCGTCCACCACGGAATGTCTCTATTAGTTAATTTAGAATTGAAGGGACAATTTTTCTCATACGCTTTTAGAATAAACTTGGTTAGTAAATCTGTGGCATGATCAATGTTCTCAATAGTTGTTATTGGAAAGGACAATTGAGATAGATCTATACTGAGTTGTTTTTTAAAATTAATCCAGTCGGTCTTTTTAGGATTTCTATATTCTAGTTTCCTAACTGCTTTAACTGCGGATAAGTCGAATCTAATATACCTGCGATCAGACAACGATTCCTCATCCCATAGAAACTACCTAGTGATATTGCTCGTTACATTGTATGTACAAAGAGTTATATCTAAAACCTCCTGCCTATTACGGGTTACAAAGGTAGGTTTGTTACTCCTATGCAGGATTTTAATATTTTTAGATATAATAAAGTTATGCAGGTACTCACCCCTACTGTTAATATCGGTGCTACCCCATGCTTCATGGTGAGCATTGGCGTCACACCAAAGAATCAATCTGGTTTCATTACGCCTGCTGAAACTGTGGATTTCCTCCAGATTGATCGAAGGATCATCCCTTCCCCCCGGAAGGTAGGCAGAGGCGGGGCTGAAGTTTTTGTAAAAATAACAATCACTTTCTGCGGAATGTGTGTTTAACTTCCCCTACTTCTAGTATCACAAGGAATAATTTTTTCACGAAACGGTGAAATACGTGTCTCTTCATTTTTGCTATAGAATCGCATATTTCAATATCAGCGCGTTCAGAAAACATGACCCCGGCGGCTCTGCATGATTTGAAATGGAATCAGTCTATCATCCTTTTTTGTATTTAAATAAAGTCATCATAATTACTTTCAACAGGAACTTTCAACATTTCACCTCACACTCACAATTATTATTTTTTAAACGGAATGACCAAAATTTATTGCAAAAAAGCGAAGTGTCAAAAACTTTTAATTCTTTCAGAAATTGTCAGTAACTTTTAATTTAATTTTAATATCGAAATGTCATTTTGTTAACGTGTTTATTTAAATTATACTATGTAAAATTTTAGAACTAGAATAAACTAAAGAAGGCACACATCTATAGCCGAAACGTATTAACCTTAATACTTCGTTTTTATTATTTTATGAACCGTTATCCCGAGATTTTCCTAAATTCTTCTTCAAGAATTTATATTTTAATTGATTTAAAAATTATATTTTAGAAAATTGCGACTCGATCGGGGATCTAACCCATGACATACGGCCACGAAGCCGATACATATATATCTGAAAGAAATGTGCGAAACGCTTCAAAAACCTCGTATGCAAAAGTCATATGAAAAATGGGGAAAACCTTTTTTTCCCGTCCTGCCAAAACTGTATAAAGAGTGGGTAAGCTTCTATTGAAAGGATTTCGTGGATTTTTTTCACACTTAAATGTATAATATATATTTTTTAGTTTACTCAGTGTACGGTAGATATATTCAGATGTACAGCAAATTTCTTTTTTAATATGTCCTTCGCATACTGGGACAAAATGCCGGCTACAAGAATAGAATGAAAAAGCTGGCTGACAGGATGTCTAATAATAGAAACATATCTGAAACGGAATTTTAAAATACGAACGATTGGCTATGCCAGGTAGTAAAACCAAACAATTCGTATAAAAAGAAACAAAATAGCGGACTTCTGATTTTTTATCCTTTGTTGCCACTGACATTGTTTAAAAAACGGGTTAAATATAACTGAAAATTCATGATTTTACTTCCTGCGATAAGTTCACATTTCCTGAACACCTTAAAATTTCAGCTCGAACGGTTGAATATTTTTTTAGAATCGTACCAGCCAGGTCGAAAAACATTGTTAAATGAGAAAAATGCATTTAAACATTTTTTTTTTTTAAATGTTGGTGTAATCATATACGATAAAGTTCTTACGCTCAATCAGCGATGCCTGCTCCGTACATTATTTCTTCCTCTTCCTCTAAAAGTGTTTCTTCAGCCGATTTTTTTTCGAAACTCGACTAAAAAAAACGGCGCACTTGCGTTGCTTACAATGGTGACCACCCATTGCATCTATGTACTCGGTTCAAAAATATGACACTTACACAACGTTTGGATTTTATTAAGAAGCATAATTTGCGTGTAAATTGTTTCGGTAAACATTTGTTGTCAACATGTAGTAGTAAATTCTCATATTTTAATTGTAAGCAAAGACACCACATGATGTTGCATCGCTCGCGGGAGTCTGATGCTAAGCCCTTTGATGAGATCACACCGGAGGCATCTTCAGCTACCTCGGCCCGGTTTGCAAATGATCAAACTGAGGTTCAAACACATAATGTCTCAGACGTATCCTCAAACCAATCGCCAGTTATTTTGGCTACCGCGTTGCTATTAATACGTTCGTCAAATGGTTGAACGCTTAAAATTCCAGCACTCATAGATCTCGGGTCGACGTCAACTTTGGTGTCGGAGAAAGTGGTGCATGCGCTCAATCCCTGCTTAACACGTGTTTCGACAAAAGCGTCAGATGTCAGTAGCGCATTCGTTAGAATTGCTAAATACACCGCTTCTTTGTCTATCACACCCGATGATCATGACACTCCCATTCTGATAACTCAAGCTCTTGAATTATAGGATCTTACGTTAATTATTACGTCCTACAATTACGTAATAATTACGTCCTACATTCCGCAGTTAGCGAGTTCGCCTTCACAGTGGGCTCACCTACTCCATCTATATTTCGCAGATGATTTTATGGCAAATCGGTCTGCTATTCAAATGATCGTGGGAGTCGATCTATATTGCTCCATCATTCTCGATGGCCTTATCACAGGACCGCAAGGGCAACCTATAGCTCAACGGTCTATTTTCGGGTGGATTCTATTAGGGTGTACCGCTAATTCCACCGAGACCAATGCTTCTCATGTACAAGTGCATACATGTTCGGACGAGCCTCAACTCTAAAACTTAAATAGGAGCAGGCACTTTTTATTGCTGATTTTGATTCTCCAGAAAAATATACACCAATTTGTTCCAGGAGTTTTTCTCGTTTGGTAATCGATTTAAAAGTGTTTGTACCTTAATTCTACAAATATTTAGCAAACTTGGTTATTACCCTCTTTAAGGGGAGGAGGAAGACAGAATGTAGCCCTTTGATATTGCAAACTTACAGATTTATAAATATTGTAATTTGGTACAAATCTCCTTCCAAAATTATGGTATTTAGCTAAAAATTTGACAAATTTGAAAAATTTGAAAAAAATTTTTCGCGTTTCAGAAGCTGTGTTTTTTAAAATATAAGTCATATTAACAAATCCATACGAGAAATTATTTAAAATCATAAAAAATATATGCAAAAATTTTGTTGTTGAAAATATTCAAAATTGGCGGACTAGTTCAATTTTTAAAATTTTTTCATGTAATAAACGACTTTTTAACCCCGAAAAATTGAGTATATTACTATTTTCAATAAACTTTCGTATGGTTGCTATATATAAGTAATATTTCTACTACTACTTATCAGTATTATTCATTTTTAATTAATTATGTTTTCTACATACATACATGTATGTTCGTATCAAAACTTATTTACAGTTATATATAAAACTAGTTATTAAAACATTCCTGGGCCATACATTAACCCCTCATTCTCAAACAAAGCTGCTTCCCTACTGTTTTCCGCCAATGCCATAACATGTCCGGTATTTTTGAATCTTTCTGTTGCCTTTTCTAGTCGTCTTGCTAGTCTAGTTTCGTCGTAGTTTCTGGCAATTGATAAGGTGGTTTCACCTATTACGAATCCTAATTGCTTCAGAATTTCAGTTATTGTTCTCTGTTTACCGAGATTGTATTCACAAATTGAAATGAAAGTTGCAATTTTTATTCTTGTTCTAGAAGCAAATTTTTCTTTTGGGCATCTACTCGAAATGACACTATGCAAACTTTCATTGGAATTTTGTGTGAGACATCGAGAACACCGCAAAAGTAATGATTCGTCAGTTAGTCTTTCATAAAGAGGAAGCAATTTATTAAAGCACAGTTTGTGGATAAGGGTTCCTAATTAGCTACTAAATCGTGGAAATACTTTGATCTTTTTCGTGGAGGCATTTTTATAACCACACTATCTTCAATATCTTCAATGTTGTAGGCCGATAAAGTATTATACTGGCTCAATACGTTATTTCAAACAACGTGAATATGCATCATATGAAAAACAATCGTCAAAAAGGCAATAACTAGTGTTCAACCTACACGAAATCTCGATATTTCTGAAAGTAGTAATACTTTCGTTATAAATTATGCGAACGAATTACTAAATAGATCATTGAAAATTCCAACGAAGTTCACGACATTAAATGAAAGCATAAATATCAACTATGAGAATAAATTCTGAGGCAGAAAAAGCAACGAATAATTGTATTGGGTATGAATAGGAATATTCTTTTACAGAAAATGAACGAAAAAGTGAAACGGAAAAAAATTACAAATATTATAGTGAGTTTCGATAGTAGTTGACCCAATGAAATTACGACGGAGCAATTGGGATCCAATAAATGACTTGGAAATATTTGCACGTCACAATATAGTACTCAAAGTCTTCAACGCTTAGATTGTTATAGCTTTGTCTAAACTGCAACATCCAGGCGAATGATACTCTGAGTTGTATATCCACCGAAGTCTGAAGTAAATGACAGCCCACTCTCCTCGGGCTTCGATGAATACCATGACTTAACATCCGCAGCCTCTCTGCTGATGGACCTGCTTCCGCGCTGGGCTTTAGACCTCTTGTATATTCCATGAACTAGCACCCTAGTAAAAAATCTAATTAGGACATTCCAAATCTAAGACGCATAATCCCATCTAGTTCAATATATTTATAAAATTTCCATGATATACTATTGTTTTCTTTTATTAGAAAGGATTATCGTGCTATAGGGTGCAGTTAAGTTTAGAGCCATCGTGAGTGAAGACGAAAGATTCGCGACTGCAAAATTCACTTCGGTGTCAAAGCAGTCGAACTGTTTCAAATTGGAGTTCAATAATAAATTAAATTTGTCTAGGTTGAAATTACGCATGTCGCGAGTGTTTGCGGGTCTACGGAAGATATTAGGTTTTGGAAAAAGAAAATTTAATTCTATAAAATCATGACTAGTAATAAAAGGCGAAACGGTATTGGAATAAGAAATTGTAGAAAGATATCGTAGAGCACAACAAAATTAACACGCTTTATGAAACATTTGATAATGTGTTTGCATTCACCTAAAAAACAAATGAATTCAAAATAAGGAAAAAACCTTTTCCTCCGATTACTTTAAATGATCTTCTGCGATGTTATATTATCTTGGTCTAGTTACAAACCTTGTAGAGCTGTTTACATCATTTCCACCCTCGACGAGGAATGTATAATTTTTCCCCCTTTCAACAATGATTTCCGGTGTAAGCTGGTCGTCTATATACCAAGCAATTCCCAGTGGCGATCCTACATTAAGAAAGATAGAGAAACATTACAATATTGTCTTCATTAAATCTCATACCTGTGATTCTTTAATATATATTTAAATACAGCATTGTGATTAATGTATAAACATATTAAAAAATTATTTTATATTATTAGATATAGTATATCAAATGTTCTTTTAAAGTACAACCACCAGTTGAATATGAACAAGAATTCTGCCAACTACAAGAATCTTATGCGTATACTCATAATAATGTTGTAAGTGAAGTTTTGCAGAAATGGCATCTCTCTGGTTCACGCGTATGCTAAAATATTCTCTGAAATTCAATTAATTCTTCACTGCGCCGAACGCATTTGGGAAATTGCACCCTACATACTGGAAGGTTAGTTTCTTCTCGTGCATTGTCACGATTGACAAAATTTCTTCTTCTCTTGAAAGATGACAAGAATTTAGTAGACGTAATACGTAATAACCCCCAGTGGAAAACAATCAAATATGAGAATGCAAATGTGGCATTGTGTAGCTCTTCGGATTTTGCCCATACTCGGTGACATGCTAGGAATCCGCACCGCAACAAAAAGTAAAAATGTCGAGTTAGAGTTAATGATATCCAATTAGATTAACCTTAAGACGACGTTGATAAGAGCAACAGCTTGATTCGTTGATTGCCGTCCCACTTCCTTGTCCATAGGATCGTATAAGGCTGGCACTGATGAATATTTTATGTCACCTGTATTGCGTCTATTCAAGCTCCCCACTCTTTCTACAAAATTAATCCACAAGACGGCGCTGCATTCTCAAGGGAGAGCACCCGACCAGTCACCAGGAGCCACGAAAATTAACGACACCTGGTTTTGTCATATACCGCCATTCCCGCCGTTCGTGCGCAGTGTTTTGATATAGAAATCATTGGTTTCGATTATTTTTAGTTCTCTTTTGCATCGTTCGTAAAGGTTACGATTCGTACACGGTGTTTGTGCAAAATGCGTCAATGTATCGTAAAAGGATGCACATCAGGCTCAAAAAGAGCACGAAAAACAAATGTGTCGTTAAAATAGTCATCTTATTTCTGAATTATCGATTTCGTCATCGAATTATTTACTATTTGAATATTTTTAAATAATGACTAAAACATGCTACACCGTAACATTGTAGCCACCATTATTTAACGCAGTACTTTTTACATTATTTCCTTAATTGGATTATTTATTTATGAATTTTTTAAAGTTTTGATAGTTATTCTTGATAAATGGTGAAATAAATTTCTATAACGCCGACTTTGACATAAATGCAAATTTTGTGCATGCCAAAATCGATTAATCTGTACTGAGATCATTTCCCGACGTGCCGTTTAAAGTCCAGCGGTTTCATGGGCAACCGGCCCGGAAACTCGCTTCGGCAATTATCGTGATCAGTCGGGAACTCCCATGAGTAACTGGCATCATGTCGCGGATTAGTTCATGCCGTATGGTAGGGGGGCTTCAACAGCTGCAATAAGGGAGACACATATGATAATAGCGAAGCATAGGCAGTGTCAGCCCTGTGGTCTGGGGATGCAGCGACTTTGCTTCGTGCTCTCGATAAAGGTCGCAAATTTGTAGAAAAATGGCTTGGACAAAATTTTCAAGGTTTCGAAGGATCTATCTGGTGGTGACCTTGAATTTACCGTTGAGGTCGATCTTGGGTATAAATGCAGGTCAAATTAGTGTTTTACAAATATCGAAATGTAATAATCAGCGTCGCCTGTATTCGTGGTACCCAAAGTATACCATGAAAGGTCACAAGGTCGGACTCACACCTAGTCGGGATGCATTTTTAAGGCGGTATCTCTATGGGAGTATTGTGTACCGTTTATTCGATAGTTCCATTTATTTCGAGTAGCCTAGCGAGTCACAGCGTCCCTATTTATTAATTTATATCTCTTTATTTATTTATCTTGCGTTTTTGGAGTGCACGCGAGCTCGATAATGATCACGATGTTCATCATCTTCATAATCACCGCCATGATCATCTCATGATCAAAATCATGATCATCAGCATGATCATCATCGTCATGATAATAATCCTATGATTATCATGATTATCGCCGTCTGATCATCGCCCTGGTCATGATCTCATGATTAAGGGTGGTTCCCCTTGCCATTACCTTTGTAGGGGTGTTATTCGCATTACGCATGTTATTCAGTCTCGATGTTCGACGACATTACAATCTTCTTACGACCGCTTACGAGCACCTTACGATCGCTTATGTCTATCTTACGACCACTGTACATATAATAGATAGATAAAACTTAAATAGGAGCACGCACTTTTTATTGCTGATTTTGATTCTCCAAAAAAAATATACACCAATTTGTTCCTGGAGTTTTTGCATTTTGGTTCACAGGTGGCCCTGTAGTCGATAAAAAGCAGAAGTAAAAAATCCCCAACATGCGAAAACGTCTCCAGAATTTACATCACATCTGATAAATAAAAGTAGACGTATTTCATTTTAAAAAGACTATTGTAATGCTTTTGTGATCATATATTAGTTGTAGTATTTATTAAGTATATGTAGCAAGTAGCGAGTATGACGTTACCGACGGTAGAATAAATTTGCGCATTGGCAGTTAGGTCAATTAGTGATAGGAATGCAGGGAGCATGACGTTGTAGTGTATCGTGTGTATCGTGTGTGTCTATGTGCCTCCTCCACAAAACGGAAGGTGAGTAAACCTCGTTCTCCCTTTCGAACACGTGTTCTTTTTGAATAACGCAAGATCTGACACCCTCTATCTTCTTCTTCATTAGGAATCTGCCGTCCCATTGAGGCCCTGATGCTGTGTGGACAAAACAAATAGTGGTATGGCATTGCTGTTCATCATCCGACCCCATTTTTAAATCGTCAGAATCCGACTCTCGCCATGATGGAATGGGCCATTAACAATGAATGTTCAATTGGTGTGATAAATTATTATCGAATAAATAAATGTGTTGTGTTCCGGATTAAGTATGATAACATGTGCAATGAATGTAGCGTTCGCAAATATTATATTTTTAGTGACAGTAACTAGCCCATAATGTTGTCATTTCATGAATATCACATGTTTTTCTTTTTTTTATCATTATTTCCTTTTTCTTTAATTAGTTTAATATTACCGGGGCAAGATGATATCAAATTTTTCGTTTGTTTTGGAGATTAACTGACTTGAAGGCGATTCTGGGGTTCCTACACTGAAAAAAATTTCCCGACCTGGCGCTTAGACGGTAAATTACGGCAACAGGGTTTGCCGGGTATCATAACACACTGCTTCATCTATCTACGAGCTGCGTTATGATTGGTGTTCGAGTCGAGCTTCCTATTGTGACGGTAGGAAAGTCTGAACGACTGAAGTTGCCGATCCGCGGAGAATTCCCATCCCCACCGCGTTCCGGCCACGGAGATTTTCATCCCCTTCCATGCTTCCCGCGGACTCGCCGCGGAGAATCCACATGCAAACGTGGCTCATCCGTGTGATTTCTCCTCCGCACTCACACTATCAAAGTCAGCGTGTCTGCGTGAGCTCTACTGACGCTGTTAGAAGGAAATTTGACGGACGTATCCTTCCGCGAATTCCGATACTATAAATAGAACTTTCTTATCTCTTATGATTTTGGAATAAATCTAGGCGCGAAATACAAAATGAAGATACAATTAATTCTTGTTATTTACCAGGAAAATTCCTACTTTTATTAATCAGGTTGTTTTAATCAAAATGAATTATTTTTTAATGTAAATTCAATTCAAAAATATGCTAGCCAAGTTTCAACTATCCTAAATAATTTTTTATTTAATTTGAAAAATAAGTATTGAATAAATTAATTATTTTTGAATTATTGTTATATTACGTAATAGTAAAATAATGCAGCATTTATATATTTGCGATAAAATTATATAATTTTCAATATTGCATAGTGATTGCTTTCTTTATTTTTCTTGTTAATGTTAATTATTTTTTCATTAAACAAATTTCTTCTGCCGATGTTCATATACAACATTACTACATATGTATTTTCGTAATCCTTGGTAGCCTAGTGGTTAAAGTGCTGGAATGTTGCGCTGTTTTTTGGTGTTCGCGCCCAGTACGCGACTATTTTTTATTCTTATTTATTTGCATAATAAAGATTGTGCATATAACAATTATTTATCAGCTAATTTAATATATGTTTATGTTTTCTTCATTTATTTTGACAAATGTAACATTAAAGCAACTTAAAAAAATACCTTAATTTATTTTTCAAAAATATTTTTAACTTATTGATATGTCCGAAATTCTTAATTTCGTAATTATTATATCAAAGAAACTTTACTTCTTTTAAGGAGACATCTAAAAGCAATGTATTAAATTTATTCATGCAATCCAATATCAATGG
Source organism: Trichopria drosophilae (assembly GCA_030407085.1). NCBI lineage: Eukaryota > Metazoa > Arthropoda > Insecta > Hymenoptera > Diapriidae > Trichopria > Trichopria drosophilae. The sequence continues at coordinate 48,675,061 of CM059586.1, forward strand.
TTAATATATTTTAACCAATTACAATGTTTTTAATATTGAAAATCTATAAAATGAGATTAAGCCATATACATCGAACCAAAGAATTCTAAATTCAGATTTCAGAAGTTAATTAATAATTCTTTTTATTCAATTTTTATAATTTAAGTTCAATTTATAAATTTTCCATATCAAAAAAATCAAAATTTTATTATTTGTGATTTTAATGCGGAAATTTTCGCTAATCAATAACAATAGATAATGTATTGAATCCAACGAAGCTGTTTTTGTAATAATAATAATAATTCTATTAATTAGGATTGCAAATTAAATATATTTGTATAAAAATGCCATAATTATTAATATTGAATGGAATAAATGTTGTGGGAATCAAAACAGAGTATTGTAGTATTTGCTTTAACATTATATATGCCAAAATAAATTTTAAAAAAGTAATAATAAATTGTCCAATAAATAATTTGATATGCATGATCGTTATTATGAAAATAAAAAAAAAAAGTCGTCCCATATTGGGCGCGAACGCCAAAAATATTCTTTACTTTCCAACGCTTAGTCCACTTGGCTACCAAGCGGTACGGGGGATTTAACAATAATCCTCCTAATAAAGTTTTGCCCGACAGTATACTATATATTAAAAACTATTTCATTAATCAAATTAATCCCATGCGTTATTAATGTAAACGTTTTTTTCATTGAATATGAAAAATGCATAAATTGAATTAAAATCATAAAATTCGAATAAAAAGAATTATAAATGAATGTCTCGAAACTATCACTGGTTTATATATTTTCAGTTCGTTATTTATTCTTTAAAAATATAATTATATCGTTAATTATGTTGTAAGTTATTGCTAATAGTTAAAACAATACCTTCAAAACTGCTAACAAAAATGTTTAAAACGTTTATTTCATGAAATATGAGATTATATCGAAAAAAACCCGTGTTCTACTATGTTTTGCATTTACTGTTACGCTACATTTTCCTGAATTGCTATTTAAGTTATATTTATATAATTGTATAATTGTTATAAATATACGTCTCCGGATGTAAACTCGATCCTGAATTTTCTTCTCTCTGATAATTTTGGAATAAATCTAGGCACGACATTCAAAATGAAAAATAATAAGGTTCTGAATTAAAAAAATACATGTGTAATAGAAAATACCTATTTCAATTGCATCAACAATCAAACATGAGGGTTGTTAAGAATCAAGGCGTTACAAGAACAACTCGTTATTCGTTCGAGAAATACAATTATTATAAGTTTTTTTGTAACAGGTACATATATTAGTAAATACGGGTAATTATGGAAACAAAAACTCTATTTCTGTAATTCTTTTATATTAATACAAACAAATGTGATATATTACATTATAATTGGTGATAATGCTCGAAGTATTTGCATGCGCAGACTTTAATATCGTAAATTACCATAAAATTTTATTGAACAATTTCAGAGTTACTGCTCTGCATGTATCTTCATAAAACTGTTAAAGTTGCAATTTTATGTTAAAAATTGAAAACGAACAGCGATATTTGTTGTTCCGAATCGTTCGAAATTAATAAATTAATATTGCTTGAATTTTTAATAATGAATTTTTCATTTTGAATGTCGTGCCTAGATTTATTCCAAAATTATCAGAGAGAAGAAAATTCAGGATCGAGTTTACATCCGGAGCCGTATATTTATAACAATTATACAATTATATAAATATAACTTAAATAGCAACTCAGGAATATGTAGCGTAACAGTAAATGCAAAACATAGTAAAACACGCGTTTTTTCCGATATAATCTCGCATTTCATAAAATAAACGTTTTAAACATTTTTGTTTAGCAGTTTTGAAGGTATTGTTTTAACTATTAGCAATAACTTACAACATAATTAACGATATAATTATATTTTTAAAGAATGAAATAGTTTTTAATATATAGTATACTGTCGGGCAAAACTTTATTAGGAGGATTATTGTTAAATCTCCCGTACCACTTGGTAGCCGAGTGGACTAAGCGTTGGAAAGTAAAGAATATTTTTGGCGTTCGCGCCCAATATGGGACGACTTTTTTTTTTTTATTTTCATAATAACGATCATGCATATCAAATTATTTATTGGACAATTTATTATTACTTTTTTAAAATTTATTTTGGCATATATAATGTTAAAGCAAATACTACAATACTCTGTTTTGATTCCCACAACATTTATTCCATTCAATATTATTAATTATGGCATTTTTATACAAATATATTTAATTTGCAATTCTAATTAATAGAATTCTTATTATTATTACAAAAACAGCTTCGTTGGATTCAATACATTATCTATTGTTATTGATTAACGAAAATTTCTGCATTAAAATCACAAATAATAAAATTTTGATTTTTTTGATATGGAAAATTTATAAATTGAACTTAAATCATAAAAATTGAATAAAAAGAATTATTAATTAACTTCTGAAATCTGAATTTAGAATTCTTTGGTTCGATGTATATGGCTTAATCTCATTTTATAGATTTTCAATATTAAAAACATTGTAATTGGTTAAAATATATTAACCATTGATATTGGATTGCATGAATAAATTTAATACATTGCTTTTAGATGTCTCCTTAAAAGAAGTAAAGTTTCTTTGATATAATAATTACGAAATTAAGAATTTCGGACATATTAATAAGTTAAAAATATTTTTGAAAAATAAATTAAGGTATTTTTTAATTTGCTTTAATGTTACATTTGTCAAAACAAATGAAGAAAACATAAACATATATTAAATTGGCTGATAAATAATTTTTATATGCACAATCTTTATTATGCAAATAAATAAGAAAAAAAAATCGTCCCGTACTGGGCGCGAACACCAAAAAACAGAGCAACATTCCAGCACTTTAACCACTAGGCTACCAATCATTACGAAATCGCATATGTAGTAATGTTGTATATGAACATCGGCAGAAGAAATTTTTTATAAGAAAAATAAAGAAAGCAATCACTATGCAATATTGAAAATTATATAATTTTATCGCAAATATATAAATGCTGCATTATTTTACTATTACGTAATATAACAATAATTCAGAAATAATTAATTTATTCAATACTTATTTTTCAAATTGAATAAAAAATTATTTAGGGTAGTTGAAACTTGGCTAGCATATTTTTGAATTGAATTTACATTAAAAAATAATTCATTTTAATTAAAACAACCTGATTAATAAAAGTAGGAATTTTCCTGATAAATGGCAACAATTAATTGTTTCTTCATTTTGAATTTCGCGCCTAGATTTATTCCAAAATCATAAGAGAAAAGAAAGTTCTATTTATAGTATCGGAATTCGCGGAAGGATACGTCCGTTAAATTTCCTTCTAACAGCGTCAGTAAAGCTCACACAGACACGCCGACTTTGATAGTGTGAGTGCGGTGGGGATATCACACGGGCGCGTCGACTTTGGTAGTGTGAGTGCGGAGGAGAAATCACACGGATGTGCCGCGTTTGCATGTGGATTCTCCGCGGCGAGTCCGCGGGAAGCATGGAAGGGGACGAAAATCTCCGTGGCCGGAACGCGGTGGGGATGGGAATTCTCAGCGGATCGGCAAACCGTGGCGTCTAGCAGAGATGAGGTGGGAGATCTCGCATCCCGTGTATAAGAAATCGTCCGTTTTTCCGCAGCGCACCCTATGGAAACATATTTTTGGAACTACGTCGAAAGGTACTGGTGTGTGTCCGGACTAAGTCGATCGGTACAGCAGAGGCACGAAATCTCAAGGCTCGCGTTTGTCTTTTGTTTTCTACTGTTGAAAACCGATGCCTCGACTGTTTTTAACATTTCGTCTGAACAAATGTATGGGAAATAAATTTTATATGCGCCAATGGAAAAAATGCATGACCCTTATAGGTGACTTTTTATTCTTTAAAAATTCGTTGGCTTTTTTAAAACATCTTTAAAATTAACAAACTTTCGGCTAATTTTGTAAAAATAAATAAACTCAATTTTCTCAAAAACCCCACCTTTTTTTGCTCAAATTTTTACCATAAATTCTTATCAATAAGAAGAAGAATTTACTTCAGTTTCAAGCGCGCTAAACCACATTTGTGGTTAGGGGAAATTTTTTTATAATTTTGTTGGTAATCCTTCATAACAGCTACAACATTGCCAAAGACTTTTATAATATACCATTTTAACGTATTTTTTTCTCCAGATTACGAATATAATAACAGAAATCGACGATCGGACGTACTGAAGACGGCAGATTGAAAATACATTTAAAAAAACGTTTTGAACGTTTTTTTTTTCATTTTACTGCAGATATCTTCGAAAATAAGTTTCCAGCTTGAAAAACAGTATTTGTTGCAGGGGAATTTTTTTCCCAAAGTTTTTTTTGATAATCTTTCGGAAAAGCTATAAAAATGCAAAAAATTATAACAGATCGTTTTTATTTATTCTCCTCGGCGATAATGAATATGTGTCATCCCATTTTAAAACGATCAAGTTTTGGAGTATTTTTTTGTCATCGAAATTTTTTAAAATGCTTGAAATATGTTATTATTGAAGGTTTTCGGTGACAAATTCACTCTTGGAAAATACTCGTCGTAGCGTAATTTGACATCTATACAAAATTTTCAGAAAATATTTATTCTATATAAAAAAAAATAATTGACTTCTAAAAAATTAATTTTGAATATTGTTATTCGTAATTGTTATAAACAAACTGTGCGCATTTTCGGGCGGCCAGAGTTAAAAATTTAAAAAAAATATATAATATAGCCAAACATGTTTTCTTTCGGAATCCGTTGAAAAAAATGAGTGCCCGTGAGAATTGGCACCGTAAGAAATAAATAAATAAAGCGGCAAATGCCGTAGCGCTCGGAGGAATGGTATACTGCCGGACGGTATATAGGCGCAGTTCATATTTGGGTTTTCGACTACTGTGCTCCGCGCTTAGTGAAGTTCGGTGATAAGAATTATTATATAATGTTAATTCTTTTAATTGTAAATTTACGATATTCTATGTAAATTTTAATGTTTCGTACATTCTAATTAATAATTATGCTTCTACATTTCATAATATACTTTTCACCTACATTATGAAAGTTAGATGGATAATTCAATCGAGTCCACGAAAATCCATGAAAAATATGACTATTTTAAATTACTCGTAATTATGCTTGATCTAGCAATATTTTCAGGCAGAACAGGTATAAGCACATATGAAGCGTTGGGTGGAAAAACAACCTAACTTGAAAAATCGTGTTTTCAGTTACAGCGATTCAAAGATTTTAAACTCTTATTCAACTATGGAAATTCAAATTTTAGTGAAAATACTTTTATCCACATAAGTTATTACTACATAGAAGTGAAATCCTAGTGGGTGTTGTTGTAGGGGATTGGTCACTTGAGTGTGGGTCATAATATTTCTATCATATCCCAGAATATTGGAATTATTACAGAAGGTTTCATTTTGTCCTTTACGAATCCTATTTGTGAAACTCGTCAATCATTCTCAATACCGAATCATTCTTAATACGTATAGAAGATTTGGGCTTTTCCAAATTGAATCCTTTTGAATCCTTCCGAGAAATGGGATGCTCGTCAATGCGTCCGAATAATTATCGCAGCATTCGCAATATCGAACCCGAATTCTACTGAATGCTAGCAGTCAAACAATTTTCGGTCGAATCCTTCTGAATCTTCGCAGACTGTAAATGCTTCTAAATGAAGCATTCACGTCCGCTTCAGCGAATCATTCTGAATCCTAAATTTATTTATTACTCTAAATTTATTTATTAAAGTGGAAAATGTTCATGTAAAAGAGGTAGAATTTTCCGATCTCAGACTCGGTCACTGTTATAACTGTCGAGTGAATGTGAATTAATTATAATCATGATTTTTAATTTAAATAAAATTGATTTTAATCGATTATCGGCAAACCTGTCAACTTCAGACTATATTTGAATTTGTTAAAACTACCCTGTTTTGTAAAGAATTTCAAATTGAAATATTTCAGAATTTATACAAAATACTCTCGTGAAATTTGAATATAGTGTTCATTTTCTACAAATTTAAGTATGTGAAAAGTTTACTTAAAAGACCTATTTAAAAGCATTCAGAAAAACGATATGATGTATTGAATTACGTCAGTTTGTACGAATTTCGAATTTTTAAATTGAATTTTATACTAATAAAACTGATTTTTTAAATTGGTTCTTGCGGAATAAGAGAAGTAAATGTATTCATTTTCAGTTCTGGAGACTATCAAAGTTATTGGGAAAATAGATTTATAAAAAATCTGATACTAAATATTACAAAAATTGACAGCTTTTTGACCAATTTCAAGTTTGTATATCTTCATTTGGACGAATTCACGAATATTGGTGCAGTTCGAATTTGCATCATTACATTTTTGCCATCCGGACGAAGCAAGTCAGTTAATTCGTATTTGTTTATAACATGCGCTGTTCAAGAGAGAAACATTGTCGAAACGAGTCTTTTCTAAAAACTAATAAATCATATAAACCAAAAGTTAATTGCGTGCAATAAACTGTAGTTGAAAATTGAAATTTGAAAAATTGCAGTATAACAAACAATTGAAAACGAATAATAATTTTAAAATGAAAATATTTGAAAAGTGAAACATTGCTTGAAAAAATTAAATTCGTTAAATCCTAGTGAATTAATGTTCTTTCTATGAGCCTGTATCGACAAAAATTGTCGTTTTTATAATAAGGATTTATTAACAGTTATCTAAAGTGATTATTCGGTGTTGTTAAATGTCTCTGTGTATCTCCTATGTTTATGTTATTACAATGCGTACCGTTAAGCACACCCCACCTAAACGTGGTAGACCACGAAAAACAGTAACAACCCAGGTGTCTGAACATGAAAATGATCCTAATGAGTCTATTATAGAGAACGTTGAAGGGACTTATACAGGTGCATTGATAGAAACATTAAATGAAACAAACTTATTGGAAACTGAAAATATTTTACGATCAGGTGTCATTTCTAATAATAATTCTAGTTCTTCAAATGACGCATTGACTGATCATATCATATATAACCAACCTCTGAGAGAAATACAAACATTGCGCGAAGAAAGTGATGTGAGACACGCTAGGTTTAATGAATTTCTACGATTTCAAAATGAGCAATAAAATCAAAAAAATGAGTTACAACGAATACAAAGGGAGAATGCTCGTTTACGACAGCAAGTAGAACAATTGAATCGAGAAAGAGATGAAATTGCGGGAACGGTACGTTTTGCCACAGCACACCGTTGCCATTTACAACTTTTCTATACGTGGAACTCTGGATAGTATAGTACAGCGCGGGAAGACGTTTTGTGAGAATGTGTGTGCATTATCCGTGGAGTACGGGCGCAGGAAACTGTGACATCTCTCTGTCCTTTTCTTTTTGCTCGCTTTCTCTCTCAACACATTATCCACGTTGCGCCATTATACACACATGCGAAACCTCTGCATGTGTGGCGTAGGTGTGATAGCGAAATGGAGCAGCCTATTATATCGTGCAGCAGATCTCGGGGAAGCGGCGGAAACGGGATCCCGGATTAACCAACACCAGGAGTCATCCTAGGAGATGGTGTCCGCATTAGATAAGTACACAAATTATTCAATTTCATATTATTTTTAACATAAGAAATTGATTCTTTGTTGGTAATTTTAGTATCGGGACCCCACCTAAATTTGGAGCAGATGGACAACAGCCGAGGAGGAGGACAAGGATGGATCGCCTTTCAGTTAAAAAGTAAATAAATTGTATGCTAAATTATTATCAGCCACTTTGAAAAGACGAACCAGGTTTCTTTCAAGGAACATATTTCATTTTTCAATTTTCAAACAACTGACTCGTTTCATTAAAAATAATAATTACTTTCAATGCAATAAATGAAAGGACATCGCAATTAAAAAGGCGAACATGTCATATTAGGTTCCGCATGACATATTGAAAAATGGTGCAATATTGAATTTTTACTTTATTTAAAAGCACAAACTGTGCATTACGCTACCATGCAATTAATCTATTATTATTTACGTTTGTGCGTGCTAATTCCTATTTTAACTTTTTACAAAGTTTACTGGTGTCATTGAACACAAAGTTATTTTAATTACAATTTGTAAGTGTGCGGTGTCCTGTTTGCACTACTCGTCGGAATGGTTAATTGAGTAAATTAAAAAGGCGAACATGGCATGAGAGGTTCCGTATAACCTGTTTGAAAAGTTTTAAGCCCAAAACGAGCACAAATTTGACAATGTGCCAACACGCAATTAATCTTTATTGATTCATCACATTTTTCATATTATACAGTAGGAAGTGAAGTAAATTTGATTATTTTGATTTTTATTTATTAGTATTTTTTTACATCTTTTTAATTCAATTAAATATATATTGGCGTACTAGTAACTAATGCATTAGTTACATAACAAAACATATTTAAGCGAGGTAAACATTCAACGCGTTGTAATTTCATCGTTTACAAAGTCAAAATAACCTTGTAACATTCCTATTTTCATGAAAATGAATCCCATGTGCACGTAGGAACTTTACTTTCTCAAACGCAGTTCGTAGGCATTTTTACACTTTTTCACAGTGTAGGGTTTATCTTCATTACTAACCTATATTCAAAAGTCCAATTGTAACCTTCATGACATCGAAGACAGAGGTTTTGTCACGATACTTTCCGCAACTCCGAGGGCCCATCGTCGTTGTTTTCCTCGGCTGTTGTGTGGCTGCTCCAAATTAACTGAAAATATACCCACAAAGAATCAATTTTTTACATTAAAAATAATATAGAATTGGATAATCTGTGTATACCTATCTGATGAAAAAGCCGACACCATCGCTTGGAACGACTCCTTGTTGTATCGGGATCCCTTTTCAGCTAGTTCCGAGTGGAGGAGTTGTGGGGTCGGACCTAGAGCATCTCCTGGAAAACATATACACAAATGTGTCAAAACATATACACCTGGTATGTACTTGCCAACCAACCCTAAAGTATAAAATTTGTAGATGGGCCCAGACTATCAAGCCATTGGCGAAGTCGATTCTTATTGGCTAAGAGCGGGTGTGTCGTGGAGAAATTGCCCGCCACTTCTGTACAAGCGCTCTTAATTCTTCGTTGGTCTATGGCAAGTTTTCTCGGGGTATGTATGTGTGTATGTAACCGTTTTGTTGTGTGAATGCGTACGCATTGTCCATGTGATATGGGCGCGCGCGCACGACCTGTAAGACTAAGCAAACCCGTACAAAAAAGGTCGTAGGATGGACTTTGTGACATGTGGTCGTAAAATTGCAGATATGGGTTGACTTCGGTCAGTCTTTTAGCGAGTTTTTCCTCGCCCTCGGGTGACCACGACGCTTTGTACCTCGGACATTAGTCAAGAATAAATTAATTACAATCTTCTTTCGGTCTTAAAATCAACAACAAACTTTATACGTCAAGAATAAATTAATTACAATCTTCTTTCGGTCTTAAAATCAACAAAAAACTTTATACGTCAAGAATAAATTAATTACGATCTTCTTTCGGTCTTAAAATCATCAAAAAACTTTATACGTCAAGAATAAATTAATTACAATTTTCTGCAGGTCTTAAAATGAACAAAAAACTTTATATGTCAAGAATAAATTAATTACAATCTTCTATCGGTCTTAAAATCATCAAAAAATTTTATACGTCAAGAATAAATTAATTACAATCTTCTATCGGTCTTAAAATCATCAAAAAATATTTTTTTAATACAATTGTAAGCCCTCAACATTTCTAGAACGTAAATAGTCAGATATTTAGTTACTTTTTTTCTTAATAAATACAATTTATATGGGGCTCTCTGTTTTCTGAATCGTGTTGTATAGTACTTTTTCGACAGGGAACTGTAAGCCCGTTAAAGAAGTAGCCATTCGATATTTCACATATTTGGATTAAAATATATGCGAAACACTGGCAATAGACACTCTTTAAGAATTCAAATGTATTTGTTACTTGGTTCAATTTTTGGTGATTTCTTATTTCTCCATTACAGTGTATTCACAACATTAACACTTTTTAGATATTCAAATGTATTCGTTATTTGATGGAATTTCAGATTTCCTTATTTCTGGATGCAAGTGTATTCGAGACTTGATGCATTTTCGGATTTTGTTATTTATGCATTCAAAAGTATTCAACGCGATATGTAGCAATTACTATATTTGGATTGAAATGTGTTCAGAATATAGGCAACACTATTTATTTATTTATTTATTTATTTATTTATTTATTTATTTATTTAGAATCAACGACGAAAAGCCTATTACATAAAAAAACAATAACAATATTAGGTGAAACTTAACAATACACTAGAAAAATAGAAAAATAAGATAACCAATTAAATCGCTACCTATAAATATGTAATTAACAGAAATAAAAAATTCATCCAAAAGTGGAAAACATTAGAAAAATTCGAGATTCAAATATCGCTAACGACTCCAGTTCTCGAACTTCAGGCGAAACTGAGTTCCATGCTTTCCGCACATCTGTCTGTCCTTATCTTTTCGCTCGCTTTCTCTCTCTATTATACATGTGCCAGCAAAATGGAGCAGACCACTCGCAGAAGTTGTGGAAACGGGAACCCGGATGTGAACAACACCAGGAGTCGTCTTAGGAGATTGTGTCCGCATCAGATAAGTACAGAAATTATTCAATTGTATATTATTTGTAATATTAGAAATTGATTCTTAGTTGATAATTTTAGTTCCATGACCCCACCTAAATTTGGAGCAGACGGACAAAAACAGCCGAGGAGGATGGTGGATGATGGACAAGGATGGCTCTCAGCAGTTGCAGAAGCTATCCCGACAAAGAACATCCGTCTCTGATGACCTGCAGGTTGCCACGCATCTTTTGAAGATGTAGGTTAGTAGTAAAGTTAATCGCTTTATTATCTTTAGTTTAAATATCGGATAAATATTTTCAATGCAATATTTATTACAGTCAATGTTGGTGCGTGCTAACCCGTAAATGCCTATACAAATTCTACATTAAAAATTACTTTTCATTACTTCGCAATTAAAAAGGCGAACTTGTCGTGTTAGTTTCGGTATAACCTATTGCAAAATTGTCCAATATTGAAGCTTTCCGTTATTTAAAAGCACCAATTGTGCAATACGCAATTACGCAATCAATCTATTACTATTTACGTTGGTGCGTGCTAACTCCTATTTTAATGATATGAAAATATGAACTACTACACATACTCGGTTTTGAATTTTCAATTGTTAGATTGTTATTAGAAGTCGATGACAAATTATTTCATAATAATTATTATTAAGCTCCGATTTGAAATTTGTAATACACCTGCGGTTCATTAGAGGCATGTTAACTTTAGTCGCTCTTAAGTACATTTGTCAGACATTTTTAACAGCCTCAAAATTGATTTAATATTATTTATTTGCAAAGATATGTCTGTATTATTGAATATAAGAGCCCTAAACTCGTTAAAATTATTATTCAATTCCAATTCTGAACTTGTAATGTGCCTACAATGTATTACAGGCATGTTAACTGTAATTGCCGCCAAGTACATTTGTTGGAAATTTTTTGAATGCCCGTTCCATTTATCCTTTAGTACATACAATATTTATCTATTAGCATATAAATTTTATAGATCTTTGCTATGTTTAAAAAATCATATTTGTATCACTCTGACGATAATTATAATTTGTAAAACTTTTGTTCACATTTTTGGCAATCTGACGTTACACAAAATTTGTAAAAGCTCGATATTAAAAATGTCAAATTTGCCCATTATTATATTATTATATTATATTACTATATTGTTATTATATTATATTATTATTAATATTATGTTACTCAATTTGAAACTTGGAGAATAGAACACCGTGAATTTGAAATTCGGATCGAGTTGTCATAGTTAATAATTCGTTTTTTTTTTTTTGACATATAACGCAGTTTTTTCTGACGTATTTATTTATCTGACGTATATATTTATTTAAAATGTCAGCAATAAAAGACAGTGAGAACTTTAAAAGAAAGTGGAATGAAAAAAATATTTTTGGTGGTATAAAGTACCATTACGTCAAATTAGGAAAGGACGGTATACGGTATGAAAAAAAATTATATATATATGTACATGCTTCTTTTTCAATGCATTTATTTTAAAATCAAAATCGATCAACAATTGTCGAAAAATGACGTTTAATTATGTATATTAAGCATTAATTTTAAAATTCGCCCTTCTAACTATGAAGCTGAAACTAGCAGCGGATTCAAATTTCGCGTTTCAGTATGAATTTTGTTTGACAGCATCCTAAATGATAAAAAACCGACGCTGTAGTAGGGAAAACCCATTAAAAAATTTCCCACTAACATTTAACCATTGTTTATAACAATTCCTAGCAGCTAATTCACTCAAAACCGGTCAGACTAGCTCGTTTCAAATTGAAATCCGCTAGAGACCTTAGTAGTGATAATTGAAACCGATTAGCTCTGGTAGAAAAAATTAAAAAAATTTCCGTCTATTGATTATAACAAATTTTCACTCTCCAGCAGCGGATTCACATTAAGATGTCAAGCTTTGCTCGTTTCAAGCTGGAATTCGCTAGAGGCCTTAGTAGTGATGCTTGAAACCTATTAGCTCTGGCAGAAAAAATTTAAAAAATTTCCGTCTATTATTTATAACAATTTTTCTACTCTGTAGCAGCCGATTCACTCTAAGACCTCCGTATGTACTCGTTTCAAGCTGGAATTTACTAGAGACCTTAGTAGTGATACTTGAAACCGATTAGCTCTGGCAGAAAAAATTTAAAAAATTTCCGTCTATTGTTTATAACAATTTTTCACTCTCCAGCAGAGAAGATGTCGAGTAATAGACGGAAATTTTTTAAATTTTTTCTGCTAGAGCCACTCGGTTTCAAGCATCACTACTACGGCCTCTAGCAAATTCCAGCTTGAAACGAGCAAAGCTGGACATCTTAATGTGAATCCGCTGCTGGAGAGTGAAAAATTGTTATAAACAATAGACGGAAATTTTTTAAATTTTTTCTGCCAGAGCTAATCGGTTTCAAGTATCACTACTAAGGTCTCTAGTAAATTCCAGCTTGAAACGAGTACATACGGAGGTCTTAGAGTGAATCGGCTGCTACAGAGTAGAAAAATTGTTATAAATAATAGACGGAAATTTTTTAAATTTTTTCTGCCTGAGCTAATAGGTTTCAAGCATCACTACTAAGGCCTCTAGCGAATTCCAGCTTGAAACGAGCAAAGCTTGACATCTTAATGTGAATCCGCTGCTGGAGAGTGAAAAATTGTTATAAACAATAGACGGAAATTTTTTTAATTTTGTCTACCAGAGCTAATCGGTTTCAATTATCACTACTAAGGTCTCTAGCGAATTTCAATTTGAAACGAGCTAGTCTGACCGGTTTTGAGTGAATTAGCTGCTAGGAATTGTTATAAACAATGGTTAAATGTTAGTGGGAAATTTTTTAATGGGTTTTCCCTACTACAGCGTCGGTTTTTTATCATTTGGGATGCTGTCAAACAAAATTCATACTGAAACGCGAAATTTGAATCCGCTGCTAGTTTCAGCTTCATAGTTAGAAGGGCGAATTTTAAAATTAATGCTTAATATACATAATTAAACGTCATTTTTCGACAATTGTTGATCGATTTTAAAATAAATGCATTGAAAACGAAGCATGTACATATATATATAATTTTTTTTCATACCGTATACCGTCCTTTCCTAATTTGACGTAATGGTACTTTATACCACCAAAAATATTTTTTTCATTCCACTTTCTTTTAAAGTTCTCACTGTCTTTTATTGCTGACATTTTAAATAAATATATACGTCAGATAAATAAATACGTCAGAAAAAACTGCGTTATATGTCAAAAAAAAAAACGAATTATTAACTATGACAACTCGATCCGAATTTCAAATTCACGGTGTTCTATTCTCCAAGTTTCAAATTGAGTAACATAATATTAATAATAATATAATATAATAACAATATAGTAATATAATATAATAACAATATAGTAATATAATATAATAATATAATAATGGGCAAATTTGACATTTTTAATATCGAGCTTTTACAAATTTTGTGTAACGTCAGATTGCCAAAAATGTGAACAATAGTTTTACAAATTATAATTATCGTCAGAGTGATACAAATATGATTTTTTAAACATAGCAAAGATCTATAAAATTTATATGCTAATAGATAAATATTGTATGTACTAAAGGATAAATGGAGCGGGCATTCAAAAAATTTCCAACAAATGTACTTGGCGGCAATTACAGTTAACATGCCTGTAATACATCGTAGGCACATTAATTGGAGTTGAATAATAATTTTAACGAGTTTAGGGCTCTTATATTCAATAATACAGACATATCTTTGCAAATAAATAATATTAAATCAATTTTGAGGCTGTTAAAAATGTCTGACAAATGTACTTAAGAGCGACTAAAGTTAACATGCCTCTAATGAACCGCAGGTGTATTACAAATTTCAAATCGGAGCTTAATAATAATTATTATGAAATAATTTGTCATCGACTTCTAATAACAATCTTTCAATTGAAAATTCAAAACCGAGTATGTGTAGTAGTTCATATTTTCATATCATTAAAATAGGAGTTAGCACGCACCAACGTAAATAGTAATAGATTGATTGCGTAATTGCGTATTGCACAATTGGTGCTTTTAAATAACGGAAAGCTTCAATATTGGACAATTTTGCAATAGGTTATACCGAAACTAACACGACAAGTTCGCCTTTTTAATTGCGAAGTAATGAAAAGTAATTTTTAATGTAGAATTTGTATACACGGATAGACTAAAGGCGCGATTCCCGTACTACCCTCTCGAAACAGTTAACGTGCGGAAGAGGGGAGACCCGAAACGCGCCACGTTCGACCGAAAACGGCCGAAGTTGTAAGATCGCGGTACCGAGGTCTCCGGACGGAAAAAGAGAGAGGGCGCCCCTGTAATTCGTGCATACTCTATGCCGAAATCGTACAAGTGCGGAACAACGATAGTCCCCACTCCGCCGCCCTAAATTCGTGCAAGACTAAGACGATTTTGGTACCAGGCTCGGACGATTTCAGTGTGGTATAAACATGTTGAATACGTCTTACTTGCATGAAAACAAACAGGGTAGTAGGGTACCGGTATTCTCGGCAGCTCGGTCAAGTGTCAAACGGGTGTGTTATGTTTTGTGAATACTGAAAAAGTACACACATACAATGTGCTTTTCATGAATGTCGCAAAATAAAAATTTTGCTGAATTCATTATACGTATGTGAAACGATGAAAAATAAAATAAAATGTGAATCTCCCCAATTTTTTATCCGCTATAGGTTCAAGAGGTTAGGTTTCTTATGTCAGTAAGTGCTGACATTTTCATAATTCGCATAAAGCAACAACAGTTTTATGCAATTATACTAAAGTATAAACAACTGATCCACTACTCTACTAAAAAAAATTTCGGGTGAGAGATCACATGACATTCCATACGATTGTAAGTATCATTTATTGTAAGAATTAATATTCTCATATAAATCACATCCAATATTTTGTAACTCATAGGATAAACACAATAAGATTTATAATATTTTACGTACTTCTTTGCTTTATGTATGATTTTAGATGCGTTAAATACCAGAGTATTAATTCTTAAAGTAATTGATAATTATAATCGTATTAAATGTCATGTGACCTATAATATGATATTGATTTCAGTAGCATAGGGGATCAGTTTTTTGTACTTTATGATAATTGTATAAAACTGTCATTGCTTTATGCGAGCTGAGAAAATAAAAGTTGACCGACAGCTAGGGCGCATTGTGTTAATGTCGCTGTTGTCAGTGAAAATTGTTCAGCTATGTTCTAAAACCAAAAACGTAATTCTCGATTTAAATTAATTTATTATTATATTTCTAGATACGTTTTGCTCTCACAAACTTGGAGAAATTTGGTTCAAACTGATTAGTTAAAGCTACCATACTTAAAAAGTTGAAACAAAATTTTATGAAATTTAAGCATCACTCGATTTTTTGATACTTTGATCAGAAAATGGAAACCTGATGCAGTTACTATAATTCACCAGCAATCTGTGTTTCGACACATATTTATAAAAACCAAATTTGTTGCAAAACATCACAAATGAATCAGATTGATCATAACTGTCACTTCATTTCGCTATTATCGCTTAATATTGTTTGATGCAATACTAAGACCAAAAATATAATTCTTCACTTAAATTAATCCATAACCATATTTCTGGATACGTTTTGCTCTCACAAACTTGGAGAAATTTGGTTCAAACTGATTGGTTAAAGTTATCATACTCAAAAAGTTGAAACAATTTTATAAGAAATTTAAGCACGACACTGCTTTACGCACATTTGGTCAAAGATTGGCAATTTAAGGTAGTTGTTCCCCGGAATATAATGTATTTGGAAGGAGTATTTTTTAACATATCAAAAGAATATAGTTTTTATTATTAATGATATTGTAAAAGAGAGAAAGTATTACTCTTCTTAAAAAAAAATTTAAACTTGCTAACATGAGAGCAAACATTTGATATGATAAAGCATTTTTGCAAGTTTAAATTTTTTTCCTTTGAATAATACTTTCTCTCTTTTACAACATCATTAATAATAAAAACTATATTCTTTTAATATGTTAAAAAATATTTCTTCCAAATACATTATATTCCGGGGAACAACTACCTTAAATTGCCAATCTTTGACCAAATGTGCATAAAGCAGTATCGTGCTTAAATTTCTTATAAATTTGTTTCAACTTTTTGAGTATGATAACTGTAACCAAACAGTTTGAACCAAATTGCTCCAAGTTTGTGAGAGCCAAACGTATCCAGAAATATGGTTATGGATTAATTTAAGTGAAGAATTATATTTTTTTAGCATTTTCGATATTTTTTAGTCATTGTTATAATGTTCTTCAGTCTTCAAAATGAACAACGTCGTTATTTAGTAAATAAAATTAGCAAATGCAATCTTGACAATTTTGAAATTGTCGACATATCATAATATTCATAATAATAATAATGTGGCCAAGCGGACGACGACTTTTTTCCATTTATTGAAATATAAAAAATTCTATTATATTCTACGCAATATCCTAAATTATAATGTGATAGTATTTTTTTATATCAAAAATTCTATATTTTTCTAAGTTGTCCGCTATATTGACTCCGACATCTTGAATTTCAACGAATCTGCACGTGGATTCTTAATCAGCGATCTAGAAAATCTGTAGTAGAGACGTATTGAACATGTGTATACACATAGTATATATACACTGAAATTGTCCGAGCCTGGTACCAAAATCGTCTTAGTCTTGCACGAATTTAGGGCGGCGGAGTGGGGACTATCGTTGTTCCGCACTTGTACGATTTCAGCATAGAGTATGCACGAATTACACGCGCGCCCTCTCTCTTTTTCCGTCCGGAGACCTCGGTACCGCGATCTTACAACTTCGGCCGTTTTCGGTCGAACTTGGCGCGTTTCGGGTCTCCCCTCTTCCGCACGTTAACTGTTTCGAGAGGGTAGTACGGGAATCGCGCCTTTGGTCTATCCGTGTAGGCATTTACGGGTTAGCACGCACCAACATTGACTGTAATAAATATTGCATTGAAAATATTTATCCGATATTTAAACTAAAGATAATAAAGCGATTAACTTTACTACTAACCTACATCTTCAAAAGATGCGTGGCAACCTGCAGGTCATCAGAGACGGATGTTCTTTGTCGGGATAGCTTCTGCAACTGCTGAGAGCCATCCTTGTCCATCATCCACCATCCTCCTCGGCTGTTTTTGTCCGTCTGCTCCAAATTTAGGTGGGGTCATGGAACTAAAATTATCAACTAAGAATCCATTTCTAATATTACAAATAATATACAATTGAATAATTTCTGTACTTATCTGATGCGGACACAATCTCCTAAGACGACTCCTGGTGTTGTTCACATCCGGGTTCCCGTTTCCACAACTTCTGCGAGTGGTCTGCTCCATTTTGCTGGCACATGTATAATAGAGAGAGAAAGCGAGCGAAAAGATAAGGACAGACAGATGTGACAGGTCGTGCGCGCGCGCCCATATTACATGGACAATGCGTACGCATTCACACAACAAAACGGTTACATACACACATACATACCCCGAGAAAACTTGCCATAGACCAACGAAGAATTAAGAGCGCTTGTACAAAAGTGGCGGGCAATTTCTCCACGGCACACCCGCTCTTAGCCAATAAGAATCGACTTCGCCAATGGCTTGATAGTCTGGGCCCATCTACAAATTTTATACTTTAGGGTTGGTTGGCAAGTACATACCAGGTGTATATGTTTTGACACATTTGTGTATATGTTTTCCAGGAGATGCTCTAGGTCCGACCCCACAACTCCTCCACTCGGAACTAGCTGAAAAGGGATCCCGATACAACAAGGAGTCGTTCCAAGCGATGGTGTCGGCTTTTTCATCAGATAGGTATACACAGATTATCCAATTCTATATTATTTTTAATGTAAAAAATTGATTCTTTGTGGGTATATTTTCAGTTAATTTGGAGCAGCCACACAACAGCCGAGGAAAACAACGACGATGGGCCCTAGGAGTTGCGGAAAGTATCGTGACAAAACCTCTGTCTTCGATGTCATGAAGGTTACAATTGGACTTTTGAATATAGGTTAGTAATGAAGATAAACCCTACACTGTGAAAAAGTGTAAAAATGCCTACGAACTGTGTTTGAGAAAGTAAAGTTCCTACGTGCACATGGGATTCATTTTCATGAAAATAGGAATGTTACAAGGTTATTTTGACTTTGTAAACGATGAAATTACAACGCGTTGAATGTTTACCTCGCTTAAATATGTTTTGTTATGTAACTAATGCATCAGTTACTAGTACGCCAATATATATTTAATTGAACTAAAAAGATGTAAAAAAATACTAATAAATAAAAATCAAAATAATCAAATTTACTTCACTTGTCTACTGTATAATATGAAAAATGTGATGAATCAATAAAGATTAATTGCGTGTTGGCACATTGTCAAATTTGTGCTCGTTTTGGGCTTAAAACTTTTCAAACAGGTTATACGGAACCTCTCATGCCATGTTCGCCTTTTTAATTTACTCAATTAACCATTCCGACGAGTAGTGCAAACAGGACACCGCACACTTACAAATTGTAATTAAAATAACTTTGTGTTCAATGACACCAGTAAACTTTGTAAAAAGTTAAAATAGGAATTAGCACGCACAAACGTAAATAATAATAGATTAATTGCATGGTAGCGTAATGCACAGTTTGCGCTTTTAAATAAAGTAAAAATTCAATATTGCACCATTTTTCAATAGGTCATGCGGAACCTAATACGATATGTTCGCCTTTTTAATTGCGATGTCCTTTCATTTATTGCATTGAAAGTAATTATTATTTTTAATGAAACGAGTCAGTTGTTTGAAAATTGAAAAATGAAATATGTTCCTTGAAAGAAACCTGGTTCGTCTTTTCAAAGTGGTTGATAATAATTTAGCATACAATTTATTTACTTTTTAACTGAAAGGCGATCCATCCTTGTCCTCCTCCTCGGCTGTTGTCCATCTGCTCCAAATTTAGGTGGGGTCCCGATACTAAAATTACCAACAAAGAATCAATTTCTTATGTTAAAAATAATATGAAATTGAATAATTTGTGTACTTATCTAATGCGGACACCATCTCCTAGGATGACTCCTGGTGTTGGTTAATCCGGGATCCCGTTTCCGCCGCTTCCCCGAGATCTGCTGCACGATATAATAGGCTGCTCCATTTCGCTATCACACCTACGCCACACATGCAGAGGTTTCGCATGTGTGTATAATGGCGCAACGTGGATAATGTGTTGAGAGAGAAAGCGAGCAAAAAGAAAAGGACAGACAGCTGTCACAGTTTCCTGCGCCCGTACTCCACGGATAATGCACACACATTCTCACAAAACGTCTTCCCGCGCTGTACTATACTATCCAGAGTTCCACGTATAGAAAAGTTGTAAATGGCAACGGTGTGCTGTGGCAAAACGTACCGTTCCCGAAATTGCTTTCCATACCGATAACTCAAATGAAACTGTTTTACCGTCGGAAACTAATCGAGCTAATAGGCATCCTATCATACCCGCATGGTTGAAAATGTCCCGAATACTTTTGACGTCATGAATATTTTCATGCAAAATATGAAATCAATAAACATAGATATTCCGTTACCGAAATTTAATCTTTAATGAGATTGAATAAAATTGTTCAGAGTTTTGGGAATATTTTAAGAGATACTGTGCGGTCAAATGAATAGATGATCAAACGAAAGTAATTTTGATTGGTACATTAGTGGGGGAAAGAGCACGTCATTGGTGGGAATCGCGAATATTTCATTCTTATGAACAATTAAAGCGGCAATTTTTGGAACATTTTAACTCGAATGTGGTCAAAACCCACTATCAAACTATTTGGTTTGCTCGAAGATATGTTGGTAATCAAGGGTTAACCTTATTAGATTATTTTTACGATCAAGTTAAAAAACCAAAATGTTTCGATCCGCCTTTAAAGAAAGTTACGTTACATTCTCATATAATATAGCAATTTCCGGTTTATTTTCGGGATAAATTACTGCTGCTTGTTTATAATAATGAAGATGTAATTGCTCAAACATTAAATAAATTTGATATATTGAGTCAAGAAAAAGCAGATTTTAACCAACGATGTGGGGGATGGAATAATCATTGAGATTCCATGCGTAATCAGGAGGGGAATATTCGCAATGAAAATACTAATGTTCGTGGTTTATATACAAAAAGAAGTAATGGCAAATACGCACGAAAGTCAATAGCGGCAATACGATCTATTCCTTATAATCACTCTGATCACATGCCCTCAAATTTCCCTCCAACCGAATTAATCAATCCAATCATCAGGGGTGGAATACGACCAGTAAGGGTATCCAGGATGCGCGCAATGATACTACCCGAAATTATGAAAGTGAGAGTAACATAAATATTCCGGATATGCGTTACCCAGCCCCTAGAATTAATGAACAAAGAATTAATACTGATAATTCGGTACAATACGGCTCAGTCGGTACAATCGAGTGTAACTAATAATTCTTCTTATTTAAATTGACAACTTGCACCTTGCGTAGAGGTCCGTTATGGTGTGAGGAATATGAATTTACAGAGGACTGTTACGTTTCGGGGTAATATAAAATATATACGGGAATATTATTTAAGTTGTGGTTTTATTTATGTACGTCCAGCACCCGTACATAAGTATGGACACGCTAAGTCGAACGAACGGGGCGCGCACTTGTGTTTCCCGGCGTTCAGTAGCCTCGGTCGGCTGCGGCTAAGGCGCTATTTGGTAACCCTAGATTAACAGTTTTGGTTCAAAATATCCCTATAGTAGCTTTAGTTGCTACGGGGAATCAAATAACGTGGATATCCCAAGAAACGTATGATTATTTTCATAAGTATTATAAGATAAAGGTACTGCCAGTTTAGGGTGTAATAGTATGGTAAAAAGCGCGTTTGGTAAAAAGCCCACCACTGTGCGGAAACAAGTTTTGTTAGAATTGACGATTGGTAATAATAGATTGTCAACAGTACTTTTGATAATTCCGCATTTAGATTCGCCGTTGATCCTGGGTAGTGACTGGATGAGAAAAAATGGGTTGAGTGTAGATTATAAAACGGGTAAAATTTGTGTCGATGACCAGGTAGTGGATGATAAGTTTGTTGATTTTGGAAATCCTTTATCGGAGAGTTGTTTCTTCTAGAGAGGAGAATGTAATTTTTGTACAGATTTTGCGAAATATTCAACAACGGTCCAATGATTCTCAAGTTAATGAATATTTGTCTTCAAATAATAAAGGATTGTGTAGTAATGAACATAATACACAGATAGTGTCTAAAGGGGGAGTGAAATCGTTTCATGAAAATATTGATGAAAATGCCAGTGAAATAATGAATGATGCGGTGAATGAAAATGTTAAGGAAATTGATGCTTGCAATAATATTATAAAGTTTGATGATGAAATATGTGATAATAATGCGGCTGAAATTATAGATGCTGCAAGAATATTGAGAAGTAATGTTAATAATGAATTAAAATCATGTAGGGAAAATACGAATTATGATAATAAATGCAATGACGATATTTGTACTGTTTCGTGTGATAAGAATAAAAACAGTGATAATTCTAACGGATCAAAGTTATATGTTGTGGCGGATATTCATAGAGTTTGTAATGAAAATGATTATTTTGAAAGTAATAAAGTTTTAAATAATGAAAATGATTTTGTTAAAAATAATATTAATGAAAAGATAGGATTTAGTTATCTTGAGAATCACGATGCTCGCGGGACCCGAACAAAAATTCTTGTAGAATTGAATCAGATTAATAAAGAGAATGATTTTATAGTAACTAAAAAGAGGATTGATAAAGATGAACCCAATTTTAAAAGACGCAAGAAAGGGGTGAATGACCGGATGAGGTTAAATGATAGAAATTCTATCTCTAGTAGAACATATGAAATCATTAGTCTAGACGAGTGTTTTGATCTTTTCGCGACGAATAATTTTGACATAAGTATTGATGACGACGAACTTATTCAAAGGTTATAAACCCGAATAATGAGTAATTAAAAAATACAAGTATGAAATCAGTAGAAGAAATGGATTTAGAACTAATGAAGGATGGCTGAAATATGGATAATTCTATTGTTGATGTTACAAGGTGCGAGGAAGTCAATGACCAAGAAATGTTTAAGTTTGAAGTCGGGCATTTATACGCGAAAAATGAAGATGAACGTTTTTTGTGTGATATCCGCAATATTTCAAATAATATTGAAGGAATATCGCAAGAACAACGTGAACTGTTTGTTCAATTTTTTTCTCCATTTAAGGAATTATTTTCAAGTAAAACGGATCCTGCTGGTACCTATCAACATTGAATTAAGTTAAAGAATCCAGAGGCTGTCGTTCGACGTTCTTATCTAGTTCCTGTGGTTTTACGCGAGAGATTACAAGGTGAAATTTCAAATATGCTCGAATCAGGGATAATCGAACGTACGGTAAGCGGATTTTGTAACCCCGTTCGAATAGTGACAAAAAAGGATGGAGGGTTGCATATGTGTCTTGATGCTCGTTTCTTGAACGACCAAATAGAGTCACATCAAGAAACACCCCCGATTATAAGCGATATCTTTCAAAAGTTTCATAACACTCGATTTTTAACAACTACAGATTTGGCCAATGGATACTGGCAAGTGGAATTGCACCCAGACTCGCGACAGTTTACAGCTTTTCGAATAGAAACTGAATTGTATCAGTTTCACCGCATTCCTTTTGGGCTTAAGACGGCAGGAGCCGGATTTATTTTTTTAGCTCTTTCGAATCTATTGGGTCATCGATTTGAAGGGTATTTATCAACATATATTGATGATTTGATTATAGGATCTCCCGATTTTCAAACTCATTTAGAACATTTGCGATCCATATTTCACACGTTGCAGAAGGAACGATTTACGTTGAGATTGGATAATCGTAAAGTCGATGTTTTTAGACAATAAGGTTAATTTCCTAGGTTTTTATCAGTGTCGGGTTGGTGGTCCCGCATCTGACGCCTCCCCGGGTGGCGGATAGGGGAATGCCCGACAGATATGGAGGGTACCGGCGAAATAAAATAGTCGGGGCGGACCAAAAACCAGCAAACACTGACCTCGGATCAGGAAATCCCACCACATCCGAGCACGTTTCCTGCCTCGTGGACAGGAGAACGGCCAGCAGATATGCTGGCTAGTTGTGAAATAAGCATCTTCACTATGGACAGACGAATAAGCAACCGTAACGAAAAATTGGATTTTAGAAAAAATGATGCAAAGTGCACGCATGAATGACCCAATACTCCAGGTAGGCTCCGAGGGCGGAGGACATCCTACCACTGGCTCCGATCTGGTGAAAACCCGGGTGGCTGGTGCTGGCGCGTTACGGTCTGGAGGCGCCAATTCATGCGAGATGGCCCAATGGAACATCTCCAACAACACGGTAGGTAAACTGGCCGTGCTGATGTACACAATACAGGAGAGCTAGGGGGTGGGACCCCGGATACAATTTCCCAAGAAAAAAGAGGAAGAGGAAAAGTGTCAGGAAAAAGCGACTCAAGCTACGAAGTATCTGGTTTGGCGTCGATTTTTGATGCAGCCATCAGTGGCTCAAACAAGAACATTGATGGAAATAAAGGAGAGCTGATAATAAATGATCAAGAAAGCAGTAAGATAGGCTCCAGGCCTGAAAAATCAGACGAGGAGTTATCAAATACTTCTAAGACACGAGGAAAGAAAGTGCTGTCTCAATTGGAGGAGCTCTTACAACAGATGGATCTTCCGCGAGGACCGGAAATGGAATTCTGGCACGAGATAGCCGTTACTCTTAAGAAAATACAGAGAGCAGAGGTGGCAAGAAACAAACTTCTTGCGGACATTGAAAAGCGTCTAGGGGTCGCGAAAGGCGGAATCTGGAAGAACTATGTCAGCCCAGTGAAGGAAGGCATCCCAAAGATCTGTGAACAGATTAAAGAACTGAGACAGGAGACACTAAGAGAAGATCAGCATAAAGAAAGGTTAGGCGGACTTCTCTTGAGGAGGCTAGCGCAGAAACCTCCAAAGATAGGGCCGCCGGAATGCTCAAGTAGACTGGCTACAATAACCGCAAGGTATGAACCGCCAAATGCAGGCGGAGTAGCTGGTAGCGAGGATTACAGCCGAAAAAGGAATAGAACTAGCCTAATAGATAATGGCAAGAAGACCAACAGAAAGGCGGCTCGGACTGAAAGCGGCCGTTTAGAAGTTCAGAACCATATAGAACTACATCAAGAAGAAATCAGTGCAGCGAGCTACGAAGGAGATCTGGATAGTCTGACTACTGGTGGTTCGGATACAGACTCTAGTGTATGGCAAACGGTTCCTAAGTCTAAGCGTAAAGAGCACCGCCTCCTGAAGAAAGTGCTAACAGAACAGCAACGAGCCAATCAAATCGGCTCAGGACATCCCGACACTTTCAAGGGATCTTACCCCTTAAGGCGGAAAGGCGGAAAGAAGAGGACGAAGAGAAAAAGAAAGCCAAGACTCCCGCAAGATGTGGTTAAAATTACACCTGTAACAGGAAAGACGTTCTCGGATATCCTCAAAGGCATCAATGAAGCAAAGATGCCAGAGGGAGGGCCACGTATAAGTAGGTTTATTAAAACCAAGCAAGGAGAAGTCCTTATCAAAATTAAGGGTAAACCCGGAGGCTCTGAAGCGACAGCGGCGGCCCTCAAGACTGCAACAGAAGAAATTGGTAAAGTGACGAGTCTACCAGCCACGATTACGGTCAAGGTCTTTGACCTCAACAGCGGGAGCACGATAGAACAAGTATCCCTGGTTTGAACATGGACTCGAAAATAACGCTCTCCAAGCCCAATGCAAGGGAGCAGGTCATAGCCTTTGTTGCCCTACCAGCCAACGAAGCAATAGGGTTTAGTAAGCTCAAAGTATTACAGGTAGGCCCCTTCTCCTGTAGAATACGGCAATATGAGGTGGCCAAACGGTGCTACATATGTCTTGGTTTTGGACATACGTCCCGCATATGTGAGGGCTCAGACAGGAAAAATGTTTGCTATAGATGCACCCAGCTAGGGCACCAGGCGAAGAACTGTACAGAAGAAGAGAAGTGCATAGCTTGTGTAGATGGTAAAGTCCCAGAAGACAAGACGAAACATCGGATAGGAACGGGTCAATGCATAACGTACAGGGTGGCTTGGGGGAGGGCCAACACCTTAACTTCATACAAGTCATGATTAAAATTCTACAGGGGAACATTGGCAGGAGACCAGTGGCTTTTGCACTGCTCGAAAACACGGTTGAGGAGAGAAAGGTAGATATTGTTTTCTTAAGCGAGGTAGGAAGGGTAATGAAGAATACACCGGCATGGCTCACGGATAATAGGAAAAAGGCTGCCATCTGGATTGTAGATCAGAGCAAGGTAAGCATCATTGGGAAAGGTAGCGGAAATGGATACGTCTGGATAAAAAGCGGTAATATCACTTATGTTAGCTGCTACTTCAGACCTCCCACTCCTAATAAACCAGATACCTTCAACAGTGACCTTCAGGAATTAGAAGACATGTTGACAAATACGCAAGGAGGAATCGTCGTCGGGGGTGATTTTAACTCACATGCACTGGACTGGGGATCACCAGATACGAACACCAGAGGAAAGCGAGTACTAGAGATGACGGCAAGACTTGGACTGGTCATACTCAACATCGGTACAACCACGTTTAGAAGAGATGGGCAAAGAGAGACGGCTCCAGACATCTCTCTTGCATCAGAAACTCAGGCAAAAGAAATAAACGATTGGCAAGTTCTGGACGAATTTAATGGCAGTGATCATCTCTACATCACTTTTACAAATGGGCAACCGCACAATGAAAAATTCCAACGTCCCCCTAGATGGAATTTGGCCAAATTGAAGAGCGAAAAATTCAAAGGTATCATCACAAAAGGAGAAGCAGAAATTTTGGCACTCCCAACAGAGACCACGGAAGACGCAGAGCGATTAGTGGAGGCTACAATGGCGATGATAGAAAGGGCCTGTGCCGAGTCTATACCAAAAAGAAATAACCGTCAGAGCAAACCTCCTGTATACTGGTGGAGCGAAGAAATCGCCGAATGCAGAACGATATGCCAACGGCTAAGAAGACGTACGCAACGGACGAGAAGGGCACAAGACTGTGCTGAAGTGAATAGACGGAAACAGGAGGAGCGAGCAGCTAAAAAACGACTGTGTGAAACTATCAAAAAAAGAAAAGTTGAGTGCTGGAAGATGCTCTGCACAGAAGTGGACAACGAACCGTGGGGTCTGGTCTACAAAGTAGCGATGAAGAAGCTAGGACAATTTGTCAAACCACCTCCACGCGACGTCGAAGTAATGGAGAAAATAGTGGATACACTTTTCCCAGTTCATGAGCGAAGACAAGATCAAAGTATTGATGTGCTCGAAGACATCCCACAATTCACTAAAACAGAGGTGGAAACATCGGTCAGATCCATGAAAAACCAGAAAGCCCCTGGACCAGACGGGATCCCCTCCGAGATCTTACAGCTGGTGCTGGAAGCATCGCCGGAGACACTGCTGCACATGTATAACACATGCCTGAAAACCGGGACTTTTCGAAAGAGGTGGAAAAGGCAAAAATTAGTATTAATAGGCAAGGGGAAGGGGGACCCCAATACAGCAGCAGGTAACCGGCCGTTGTGTATGCTTGACATAGCCGGAAAAGTCCTGGAGAAGCTCATTAGACATAGACTCCACGCAGCCGTGGAGGCCGGCGGGGACCTGTCAGAGTGACAGTTCGGGTTCCGGAAGGGAAAGTCTACAAATGACGCTGTTGCAGTACTTATGAATACCTTCGGGGAAGAACAGAGAAAGAATCAGTACTCCAAGAGAGTAGTGATGCTTACCACTATTGACGTGAAGAACGCCTTTAACTCTGTTGCCTGGAAGGACATGATAAAGCCACTTAAGGATAGATACAATATCCCATTGTATCTATTACGAATGGTGGATAACTATCTGAAGGATAGGCAGCTGTTTTTCGACACCAAGGACGGAGTTAAATCCAGAAAGATTACGGCAGGAGCCGCTCAGGAATCAATCCTGGGACCTGTAATGTGGAACATTTCATATGATGACATACTCAGGACTGATCTCCCCGAAGGTTGCTATCTCGTGGGATACGCTGACGACATAGCAATTGTTATCACTGGTAAAGACCTGGAAGAAATGCAGAAAAAGCTAACCAAGGTAATGGCAGCTCTCCGCATTTGGCTTAAAAATCACGGCATGGATCTTGCGGTAGAAAAGACAGAGATAATCTTTCTCACTAGGAAACAGAAGGCAGCCTACGATAATATCGAGATGGTGGAAGTAGAGGGCCAGACCATTGAGACCAAAGGAGCAATCAAGTACCTTGGCTTTACTTTGGACACAAAATTGACCCTTTGGAGAGCATCTCAGAAAGGCGGCGGACAAAGCTTCTGCCGCAGTTACTTTGCTCAGCCGAATCATGAGCAACATCGGCGGTCCTAAGGCGAGTAAAAGGAAGCTGCTCATGGCAGTCACTAACTCCATGTTACTTTATGGGGCGGAGATTTGGGCAGAAACACTGCAGACTGAGGTTCTTAGGAAGAGAGTAGCAGGAGTCCAACGTAGGGCCGCTCTGAGAGTTTGTAGCGCATATCGCACGGTTTCGGAACCGGCGGTCTTGTAACGATACGGTTTTCGGTGCGGAAGCGGAAGTTCGAACTCAGCGAAAGGTTGGCCCCCACAGTGCAATGGAGGCGCCACCGGTAACCGTAGATCCCCGTGTGCCGGATACAGATCAGCTCCAAGGTTCGAACGACGGGGTAGGTTCTCTAACTACGTAAATGACTACACGGAAGGTTTAGAGTAATAGGATAATAATACTGTGTTTATTTTACTGCTGCCACCAAATACAGTCGGTACAAGAGAGTGCCGCGTGCGCTTGACGCAACCGGGCGGCCGACAATGCCGCTAATTAGAACCGTTTGCGCAACCGTGTATTTTCACGGACGACCGGTTAGCCGTTTCGGCTCGAAGGTTGTTGGGGTGATTGCCCCAGCGGTGAGTTGGGGGTGATTTGCCCCTAGCGTAGTGCAGCGGTGGTGGGTGGCAGTTTCGTTGCCTTAGCAGGTCTAAATAAACAGATAGAAATAAAGTGATAAGTAATTAACCTAAATATAATATACGGGGGTTTTGGTCCCGTGTTTGCGGGACAAAAAACCGGTAGCGGGGCGCGGTGCCTCTATGAGGTGTACGCGGGCCGAAAGCGAATATCGGCGGGGCCGAGAGAATGGCCCAACGGATCGAGGGAGGGGGAACTCCTTCGAGCGGAGCAGGGGCAGTAAGGGGTTGGCCACTTACTGGACCTGGACGGGATAGAGGGCGGTACCTCTGAAGGACGGCTATCGGCCACTTTCTGAACCGAGGAAATGAGGTTCGGTTCGGAGTGGTTGGGATGCCGTTCGGTTCGGTTCGGTTCGGTACGTCGGTCCACCCTGCCAACACAGGTGCAGACTCGTCGTTCGGTTCGGTACGGTCGGTTCGGTTCGGTTCGGTACGTCGGTCCACCCTGCCAACGCAGGTGTAGACTCGTCGTTCGGTTCGGTTCGGTTCGGTACGTCGGTCCACCCTGCCAACACAGGTGCAGACTCGTCGTTCGGTTCGGTTCGGTTCGGTTCAGTACGTCGGTCCCGTTCGGTACGGTTCGGTACGATCGGTCTACCTCCTGCCAATACAGGCGTAGATTCGTCGTTCGGTACGGTTCGGTACGGTCGGAAGGAGGCCGTGGACACGACTGCTAAGACAGACGTGGGGCACGGGATCGGGAACAGGAAGGGTAGTCGTCCTGATCGAGCTCGCTGGGCCAATAAAGCCTCGGCCGGACGTTCAGGTCGTTTTCCGGGAGCGGAAGTCTCGAAGCGTCCAACAACGCGGTCGATCCTGCCGGTTCCACGGCAACGACGACTCTGCTTTCCTTGCGCCTCAGCACCGCCTTTATACTCGAGGTGGGGCATTTTCACCGCGCGAACGCTGGTAGATGCTCCCCCTACGTTGCAGTGGCTCGTAGACACCTGGCGTCAGCGCTACGCACTAGCGCAGGATACCACGGCCACAGCGGAGCGTGACGTAATCGGCAACGACGGTGGAGCGCAACGTCTCTCTCGTTGCAGTCTTAGTTATAGCTGGAGTTATCCCAGTGGATCTTTTAGCGCTGGAGAGAAAACGCATCTTCGAGAGACGGAAGGAAACCTAGGGAGCAGACCAGCTCATTAACCGCCGAGCTTCTGCTGAAGAAGAAAGGAAGGATACTTTTGAAGCCTGGCAAAGAAGACGGTAACAGGACGATCGAGGCAAATGGACAGCTCGAATTATACCATGCGTCAAAACATGGGTAACAAGGGAACATGGAGAAGTGAATTACTACCGGACCCAGATGCTTACGGGACATGGGTATTTCCGCTCATACCTGCATAAATATGGGAAGGTAGAGGGCCCCACGTGTTTGGCGTGTGGCCACGAGTGTGATGATGTGAAGCACACGTTTTTCTGCTGAGAACGATGGGAGCGACACAGGCAACGCCTTAGTGAACAGATGGGCCTAATTACTCCAGATAACATTGTTGAGCGAATGTTAAGCTGCAAGGAGAACTGGAATGCCGTCGCTACCTACGTTGAGACGGTGCTGCGGACTAAGAAGCGAATAAACTTAGTTGACGATCAGCGAAACGGAAGCTGACAACCGAGTATTTTACACCCTACCAGAAAAGCAGTTTTCGGAATACTACAATGAATAAGAAGAAGAACACTGAGTTATAACGCAATCTTAGCGGCAAGACGAAACGATGGTAGAGAACGGAACAAGCCAATTTTGGCATAGTAAGACCATCTTGAGTAATGCTTGCGCGGGTCCGGGATGGTTCCTCCCACATATTGTGGAGAGGTAAGCTAAAGAGATGGGAGTTTTAGTGGGTGAGTCCCGGGCGTGTCCGAGCAGGATATTTTCTTAGTCCGGACACACACGGGATTCCAGATAATGTGAAACCCCACACACGGGGGACCACCGGGGTCCCCGTTATGGTTCATTAGTGAATTTCTCCAACTCTCGCAAAAAAAAAAAAAATTTCCTAAGTTTTGAATTATCGGTACACGGTGTTAAACCGAACCTTGATCGATTGGATGTAATGCGAAACTTTGACGAGCCTAAAAGTTTAAAGCAACTTCAACGTTTCTTAGGGCTATGTACATATTATAGGCAATTTGTGTTTAAATATGCTCATTTTATGGAATCATTCAAAGATTTTGTTGAAGCCCAAAAATGATTGGATATGGAATGCGGAACACTCAAAGGCCTTTTCGGAATTGAAACATAATTTTGCGAATGCAATTATGCTAAATCATATTAATTTAAATCTGCCTTTTATTTTACAAAGCGATAGCTCGGATACAGGTATAAGTGGTGTACTATATCAAATCAATCAAGAAGGAAATTATGTGGTAGAATCCTTGGTTAGTCGATGTCTTACGGTACACGAGATCAATTACACAGTTACCGAAAAGGAGCTTTTAGCCGTAGTATATTCTGTCACTAAATTCAGGACTTACTTGCTTGTGATACATTTTAAGATTTTGACTGATGACAAGTCTCTCACCCTTTCTTACGGAAACACCATTTCTTCGTCCTCGTTTGGTTCGCTGGAATCTCCTATTGCAGCAATATTCTTTTTGTATGAGCATTGTTCGGGAAAGGAAAATTTAATTGCTAACTTCTTTAGTTGCCACCCTGATAGTAAGTTTCATGAAGAAGCAGCGAAGCGCTATGTGATATTTCTATTAAATTATCCAAAACGATTGTTAATAGATAATATGTCGAATCAGCCTAGGAATTTGTTGATCGATATTTTCGGTCAGGATGCTTTGCTGAAATCTCAATTAATGCAAATTAGAGAATTTCAGGAAAATGATCCTAAACTGAAATTAATACGGGATAAATGTGGGACTAGAGAAGTCGAACATTTGATTTTGTTCGAAAATGTATTATTTAGCCGAAATAGGGAAAAGGATCATCGTCAGCTGTGGGTGCGCGCGGGTGTGTGTGTGTTCGTGTGTGTGTGCGTGTGTTTGTGTGTGTGTGCGTGGATGCGTGCGAGCGTGTGTGTGTGTGTGTGTGTGTGTGTGTGTGTGTGTGTGTGTGCCTCCTCCGCAAAACGGAAGGTGAGTAAACCTCGTT
This sequence comes from Trichopria drosophilae, assembly GCA_030407085.1. Taxonomy (NCBI): domain Eukaryota; kingdom Metazoa; phylum Arthropoda; class Insecta; order Hymenoptera; family Diapriidae; genus Trichopria; species Trichopria drosophilae. Next base: position 48,706,998 of record CM059586.1, read on the forward strand.
CTCCCTTTCGAACACGTGTTCTTTTTGAATGACGCAAGATCTCACACCCTCTATCTTGCTTTTCTTTTTCATTAAGAATCTGTCGTCCCATTGAGGCCCTGATGATGTGTGGACGAAACAAATAGTGGTATGTATGGCATTGCCGTTCATCATCCAACGCCATTTTTTAATTGTCAGAATCCGACTCTCGCCATGATGGAATGGGCCATTAACAATGAATGTTCAATTGGTGTGATAAATTATTATCGAATAAATAAATGTGTTGTGTTCCAAATTAAGTATGATAGCATGTGCAATGAATGTAGCGTTTGCAAATATTATATTTTTAGTGACAGTAACTAGCCCATACTGTTGTCATTTCATGAATATCACATGTTTTTCTTTTTTTATCATTATTTCCTTTTTCTTTAATTAGTTTAATATTACCGGGGCAAGATGATACTAAATTTTTCGTTTGTTTTGGAGATTAACTGACTTGAAGGCGATTCTGGGGTTCCTATAACTTCATTTGGACGAATTCACGAATATTGGTGCAGTTCGAATTTGCATCAGTACACTATTCAATGCCACCAATATGAAATGTGGGGTTTTTTCGATTTGATATTATTATTGTAATGTTTTCTTGTCTCTGCAATGGAATGTATCTGAGAAATATTCATGGATTTGGTTGTGTGTCAAAAAATACATCGAGAGTTACCCCGGAACAACGACGTGGACGTAATATTTTTCTGTTTCGTTTGGGGTGTTTGCCCCTTTGCCTCTCACTATATACTTACTCGGGTAAGTGTTCGAAATTTTGGTCCTTCACTTCAATACATTTATTTATACTTTCTTCAAATGACTTTACACAGGTTAGTATCATATCTGCGGGAATTTCTGTGTAAGCAGTTCGTTGTTACTTGATCATAAACCTTACCATTTTGGTAACCCCATAGGAAGAAATACGGAGATGTTAAATGAGGTGACATCGCAGGCCAATTAATGGAACCACCTTTACCAATCCACCGTCTATCGTAATCACGGTCTAGTATTTCCGACAACACAATCATGCTGAAACCACATTGTTCGTCGGATGTCCACAGCAACATCCTCATGTAGTACCATTAGTTCTTGTTCTAGGAAATCTCGATATGTTATTCCATTCAAATCACCTTCAATGAAATAAGGACTAATGAGTTTATTTTCTATGATGAACCAAACGTTCATCGACCAAGGACGTTGATGATTAACTTGTCGTAACCAGTGGGGATTTTCTACCCTCCAATAATGCATGTTATGCTTACTGACGCCACCATGGTCCGAGAATGTAGATTCATCAGAAAATAATACATCAACAACAAAATTATGGTTCATTTGTATTATTTGAAGTGTTCATTCACAAGATACTAATCGGTTACAAAAATCATCGCCATGTAGTTTCTGATGCAATGAAATGTGATATGGGTGAAACTTATGATGATGCAATATTCTTTGAATACGATCTCTGGAAATGCCAAAATCGCGATGTAATTGTCGAGTGCTTACATGTGGATTTTGGTGAACAGCTACTAGTACAGCTACTTCATTAGCTTCTCCTGTAACAGTTAATCTTCGCTTCCTGTTTTTTAATTTGTACGCTGACATCGGAGTGACAGGCATTCACAACTTTGTAAAAAAAGAACCCGTAGCATTATCTGGAAAATGCTCAGCATACAACGCAATAGCATCGTCAAAATTCCTCCACATTCACCATTAATGAGACTCATTTCGATTTTTCGGGAACTGTAGCAGGATTCATTTTTCACTTTCAATTCGATTTAAGCAATGAATGCTAGATAAAAAAATAGTTACGTAAACTGAAATTTGTTATTCTAAAAGCAAAGTGACCTCTGAATGAATTATTAGCAATACAACAGACTTCTAAATTGTTAGTCTTTCGTTCGCAAGTGGAATCAAGTTAACCACTTCACTAGTAATATATCATATGTGTACAAAAAAAAGTGCCACAACTAGTAATGTCTCATATATGTACATTTTTAAATAACTTCCACAATTTTCAACGAGTTTGCATGAAATTTGGCATGCTACAGTTTCTTAGGTCGCTGAATCTGAGGTCACCGTTTCAAAATTCAATATGGCGGTTCCAATATAGCGTCTAGAAGTTATATGCTTTTGAAGCAAATTTTTTTCGATGCGTGGAAAACGGCTGAGATTTGTTACTCGGGGGTTTTTGGGGTCGCTGATTACGAATCAAATCTTAGATTTTCAAAATTCAAAATGGCGGATCTAAAATGGCAGACGAATTTTTAAAAATTCATCGGATTTGCTTGAAACTCTTTAGTGGGGGTTTTTGGGGTCGCTGATTACGAATCTTATCGCAGATTTTCAAAATTCAAAATGACATATCCGAGATGGCAAATAGAATGTGCAAAATGAATTTTGACCTTACCTTGGTGGACTCAATTTTGAATATTTCATAAAATGAATAAAATTATGTGGTTGACCTCCACCGTTAACTGGTTAATTATAATGACCCCAGAGTGCTCCACGAGAAGGTAGTGGGAGGATTTTTCACTCCATTTTTTTTCCTTCTTTTTATTTTATTTTTTTGTTGTTTTTTTGTTCTTTTTTGTATTTTTGATCCCCTATTTTGAATTTATAAACCAATGCACACTTCAAATTCGTTTGATATCATGTTCAGATAAACACATTTCTTGTGAAAAGAGATATTTCAATATTGTTTTATGTCGTCCGCCAGATTGGATCCACCATTTTGAATGTTTAAATTCTGATATCATATTCGTATTCAGCGACCCTGGAAACCTCATATTTAACATTCTCCTCGAAATTTGATAAAGAAAAATGTATATTTTAAAAATAAAATTTATGCCATTCGATGCGTAAAATGATATTTTACACACTTTTGACATTTTTCGGTCGCATTTTACGCACTCAAGTGACATAAAATATCGTATGAAACATGTGCGTAAATGCTTATTCTGCGAATATGATTACGACCCTCGCCTTCGGCTCGGGCCGCAACCCTTCACATTCGTAGAATGAACTTTTACGCACTAGTTTCATAATATACTATTATGCACCTGTGGGCGATGAAGGAGAGGGGGAGGTGAGTTTTTTTATGTTAAATGGTATGTTTTATGAAAAAATGGAACCCATATTCCACAGTTTCTCGATATCTTAAAAACTGGCTCGTACCAGTCTTGGAACTTTTTATTTGAAAACGGCTACCATTGAAGTGGTTAATGAAGAGGATATCTGATTCGTTGCAAGAGTAAAATTATCCCGAAACATATCTAATGTGGAGCAATGGGTTCCCTGCACCCCGAGAGTTACAATGTGATGCAGAGAGAAGTAATGCTGAAGTTCTGATTGAGAATCTACTTGAGGGGTCCCGACAAGATCAAACTCATCTTACGACCGGCTTACGGCTCGCTTACGATCGTCTTACCACTGCTTACGACTGACTTGCGGCAGCTTACGACCGCTTGCGAGTGACTTGCGAAAGCATACGACCGCCTTAAGAGCTCTTACGGCTAGCTTACGACAGGTTTGAGTATTTGAATACCGATAATTTTGACAGTATGTATTATAGTCCCGAATCCCGTAACTTCAGTAATCAGTCCCTGTTGTCACTAAATACAACTATGATTTGTGCCAAACAACATTTAAAAATATTAAACTGCCGATTTAAGGCTAATATTGGTGATTTAAAACCAGTAACTGGCGAGCCTGTCAATACCCATGCTGGGCAAATCTGTAGCTGCCATCTGTCCAAGTTGTCAGAAGGAGAGATAGGGCGTCACGTTGAAAACTTGAATTTATTCCATCTTACACACCAAGAATGTGTGGATGGGGGATAAATTATGGGTCACTACATATCATTTTTAAAAGTATGAAATACGTCTACTTTACGTTCTTTGATCTGATACGAATTCTAGTGTCATTCTCAAGTTGTAAAGATATTTTACACATTTTCATTTTTATCATCGAACCAAAACGCAAAAACTTGTGGATCAAATTGGTGTACTTTTTTCTGGAGAATCAAAATCGGCAATAAAAAGACAGTGCTCCTATTTAAGTTTTATTGTTTTCCTCCAACCCCACTACCAGGAGCGGGGGAGGAGTTCGATTTCATTATCACTAAAAGCCCCCCTTCGTGTCGAACAACTTTCATTGCACCCTTTCTTTGATTCAATTCATAGTTTTCGAGATATTTCTATGTCTTCAGAGAAATCAGCCACCTTCTATACAGGGTGATCCAAAAGTATGGAAACGCTTAAATATCTCAGCGGGAATGTATTTTCGGGGAAAATATTTCAGATAAAAGTTTAAGGACATTTCCCTGGTTATTTAACGGTAACATTGAATTTGATCTTGAACATGATCTTGAAGGTTATTCCAAGGTCAAGTTTATTTTTTCAAATGAAACCCCCTATTTTTTCATGGGTTCGGAAAGCGCACAAAATTTTACGTCTGAATATGATATGGTCGATTTTTCCGGTAAGGTCATTTGAAAGTCAAACTTCAAACTCCCGGAATTGCGAATTAACTCAGCGGGAGTGCATTTTCGGGGAAAATCTTAAATACAAAAGTTGAAGGATTTTTCTCTGGATATTTGACGGTACCATTGAATTTGACCTTGAAGGTTATTCCAACTAAAAGTATAGAAACGGCCAAATAACTTTGGAGGATTGCACTTTGAGAAAAAAAGTTTCACCTAAAGGTTGTAGGTTTTCTTCTTGTCTATTCAGTCATGATCTGAAATTTGACCTTGAATGTGACTTGACCCGTTGCGTCGTGTTGCGCTGAGCCAGACCGGGCAGGTAACAGAGTTGCCACATCGGCGAGGTGTGGATGTACATTTTAAATTAGGATATCTGGCAACACTTCTTGTGTCGTTTCATAACTTATGGTTTAAACACGGGTTTTCAGTCCTCTTTCGACCGTTGGAAGGAATCTATTCGTTAATCTACACGACATCGGTGTATGCGTTTCTGTTTTATTATTGTGTAATATTTTGTTTTACGTTCTGCAAGAACTGTGAACTTACAGAAGTAAGTAAATTATTGAAAGTATATGCACGGGTCAGGCTGTAAAACAACACTTAATGCTGTGCCTCGTCCCTTGAACAATGTATATCAATATATATTGTATATTGTGTCAATAAAGGCGTTATTATTATTATTATTATTAATTTAATTATGTTTGAAAAGTTTATTAACCTAACGTAAATTTTAGCACAATGCCGAAAAATGCGAAGAAAAAGAAAAGTGTACGTCAGCGTACAGATGTATACTGTAATCCATTTAATAAGCCGAAACATGGCAAGAAAGGGTTAAAATAAAGACAAATTACGAAAGAGCAGCTGCACGCATGGAGCATTCCACAAACTCCTGCAAATTTACCTATGAGGATATGTGATAACTGTCATATTCGACCTTCATTGGTAGATATTACCACAGTACACGAAGAGAGTCATCAACGTGAATAGGTGTGTATGATCAATAAAGAATCAATAAAAATGTTAGTACAATAATATCGGTACAGTAGTTTAGCGATAAATTAATATCTTGTTATATAATTTTGATACATATATTTTTTATAAAATTATAAAAATATTATATATTTATTTTATATAGTTGTATATAATTTTTTAAATAACGAAAATGTGTTTTAGGACGATTTCTATTTTATTATTATGCATATATGTTCATTTGTTTTTACAAAAACAAACTACTTTACTGAATATCGTATCAAAATGTTTATTGATTTTTTATATAATTTTTATCAAATCATAAAATTATGTAAAGTATAAATATGTAGAATTTTCATAAAATTTTTAGAACCATTTATTTCTACAGATTTTGTACTTCCTTCATAAAAACTTTATATATTTTTTTCTACCTGGTTGGTTGTTGTTGTAATGGTACCATTAAAAATTGTAATTATTGCAAAAAATTATTATTAACGTTTTTGCTACAAATTATACGTAACTATTCTTTTAAAGCAGGCCGATCCACACGTTGATGATGCTGAATTATCTACAGAAGAATCAAGTGGCCGAAATGTTGAAAGCAGCGATTCTTCTGAAGGAATGAAGAAAGAAATTATTTCAGAAGTAATTGCCGGAGCAAATAAAGGAAGTTTTGTTGGAATATCTCCTATCAATATTAGTAGTGAGGCTAGGGGGACTCTGTTTCCCAAATTTAGGGAATCTCCGCCATAATAGAAAGGAGATAACCTCAGTTACGTATTTTATCTATAGGAATGACCTGGTGGGTCACCCGTAGGCCAAAACACCCCGTTGTTAACAAAGATAGCACTAATAAATAAATAATTTACAATAATAATATTTAAATAGTAATAAATCTCACATAATCCGAATAGCGTGTATTAAAATGTATAATATAGAACTGAAGCAAGAAGCTAGCAGTAATTAGAAAGAGAGAGGATGGCACGCTTATTCCCTAAACATTTATCTATTCACGGTATTTACGTGTTTTCATGACGCATGAATAACTCAATTCCAACAATACAGTTTAAATAAATTTAAATATTTACATGACTTTCAAGAATACAATAGATTGACCACTAATATCTCTTTCGTTTTCTTAAGGCTTTTCCCCTATTTATACAGCCACGAACATCGTACGATGCAAGTGCAAAATGGTCACACTTTGACCGTTTTAAAATGGCAAACAAGACAAATATCTTGGTCGATGTATGTATGGTTCTGATTTCTGCCAAAATATTTGTCGCGTTTGCATTGTATTACCCATAGACTTTAAGGTCACTCCAGTCGTAATCTGGTCAATCTTTAAAATATCCAACTGTGTTATTTTAAAAACTTTTGTTTTGAAATTTCTGGAACGAACGGCAGTAATTAATTGCTCTGCATTGGTATCCTGTCCACCAATAACCATTCGGTCCATTGTATTTTTTAACGAGCCTCCAACGCCATCAGCAATAGATTTTCCATGACCAGGATCTGAAAAATTCGCCGATTCAAAGCCTAATCGTTCGCAAAAATGGGCAAACGAAAAAAATTTGTCTTATGTCTGTACTGTGTCGTTGGGCTGTCACTTTGAAAGTGTACATGTTTAGCATTAGGAACTGCGCTTTTTAATTCTTCAAAAATAGGATGAAGATGTGCCCAAATAGCCTGAGCGTCATGCCGCAAACATTCTGATACCGTACAAAATGTCTGCACTTTGAATTTTTTATCTACTCCATCAAGATAGATGTAAGCACCAGTGTGTAACGAAATTTGAACTTGCGAAAATCAGAAATGTACTCCTTGAATTTCTTTGGAGTATTTGCATATATAATTTTGGAAAAATCTACTATAATAAATACATCACTAGCTGTTAATTGATTTTTTTATCAGTGAAGAACGTTGTTTGATGATGCACATTGTAAGCATGACGAAAAATTTGATGGACTTTTTTATTCTATAGTGAATTGGTTTCATGAAATAAAAGAAGAACACGATATTTGAGTAAATTGTTAGGTCATGAATTTCGACATGAGATTAATTTATTCTTGATTTCAAATTACTTTCAGTCATTTTGTTAACATAAAACAATAACCAATCACCGTACATCTCTTGCGTATCTTATAATTACGAAATCTGATTTATATAAATCAAAAGTAAATTAAAACTATCAAATTGAAGAGCGGTTCTTTCAAAGACGACAAACTGAGTTATAATTCAATTATTACATTCAACGAAAAATTTGACGAATCAAATCGAACGATAGAGAGAGAGAGAGATCATATTGTTCAAACTAATAAAAATAATCAATTAAACTTTAAGAGAAAACCTGGCCAGGTGCTTCATATATCTTACATCTTCTTTACTCCGGTGGAAACAGTCATAATCGTTGAACGGCTTGATAAAATGGCGGAGAAGTCTCGGGAAAATCGGTCACGTTTTTGTCACACGTGAATGAATCGCCTTTTCGTGATTGAAACAGCTTCGTCGCGAAATATGCACACCATGAGAATCTCCTCGAATTAAATATTGGGGTTTTTTCTTCCAAATCTCGACAGCTTACATAATTACTTGAATTATGTCGAGAGGAATCCCACAATTGAACAAAGATGACCATCTTGATGTCGAGGAAATTAAAGACATCTCTCCGTGCACTTTAGATTCTTCGCGGTGGCAAACACTTTCGTCCAATAAACTTAATTATCCCGAAACGTTCTTTTTTGTTTTTGTTGCAATAATAATCACTAATTATGTATCGCGAGGATGCGATATAGTCAAAATACTTTACACGTGTAATTCGGATTAATTTTTGTTAAATTATTGAAAAAGGAACAATTTTAGTGTGAACCGAATCGTGTTCTTTTTCAGAGTGGCGTCCCTCTTCGCGTCTTCGTCTTCCTCGCGGCAACGCCTTCTGATTGGTGGACCAAAAATGAGCTCCCTCCTTCGTTCTTACCTCAACGTCTCCTCTCTCGTCTCATTCGCCCTACCTAAATCTCTCTCTTTATTTACAAAATAACGCAATTTCGCTTGATTACCGACGATACACATTACATATTCGTTATCGACAGAGTCAATTTATCATCGCACGATAAATTTACCGCATTAGATTTAATAATCCATTACAATTCAGAATATTTACAAGTTCTTGTAGTGAACATCTTCGCAAAACTTTTTTTGTAACTTTAACAGTAAACATTTTTCCTTTAGCGCCAGGGCGATTTTCAGTTTCTGTAACCCATTCAAAATATTTGACGACAGTTTCTTCTTGGTGATATCAATTTTTTATACATTCATTCTAACGAAGCGGACATTCACGGTACATGCAACTTTTATTTTTATAATTGCAGGATAATTCTTGACAAATGAAACTAGAATTTCCTTTCTGAATTATTTTAAAACAGGCTAACTTTTCCAGCAATAATTCAATATTAGAATGATATTCACACATACATGTATCTCTTGCTGAAACTGGTCTTTTAGTAATCCAGAAAGGCTTTGATGAAAGGAAAAAATTTTGCTCACTTTCACTTGTTCTTCCTTTGAATACTTCTCATACAAAAGTGACATTGGATAAACAAAAAACCTTTTTTGTTTATGAATGCTCTTTTTTACAACAGCGTCTTTTTTGCTTGGAGCCAGAATGGAATTATCATCTCGCTCCAAGAAAGTGATCACGTTTTGTACTTTTTTATTAAGTTCGTCGATTCTTTCGTTCAGTACAATAGATAGACGTACATACAGATCTATTTATAGCTCTTGCGCCGATGTCTAATTTTATTTCGTTGATCAATTTTCTGTTTCGAAATATTGCTTTATCGTTTTCGGTGAAAAGGGAATTTCGAGTTTTCGACTCCTTATTTTTTAAAATGCGTAATACCGTTTCGCCTAAAAGAAGCCTTTTATTAATAGTTTCCGGTCCTTTTCTCATTATGTTTCGCACCACTATTTCAGAACGTGAAACAAGATCTTTTGTTTTTTTCATCCTATAAAATTTGGATTTCCACACATTAGATTCTTTTTTAGTCTTCTTCAATTATTTTCATAAGTCATTTATACATTTATTCTTCTTTAGAATTGTCGTGTTTGAGGACTTTTTACCAGACACATTAGCAGTACTATCGTTGTTATTGATAACTTGTAATTTTAATTTTTCACGTCTTTTTTGTTGTCTCAATCTCCACATTCTTCTACATCTTTGTTTTTCTTTGAAGGTCATTTGGGATATTTTTTGAATTTGTCCAATGTTACGTCCTATTTCAATTCTTCTTCTTTCGATAGTGATGCGCTATGGTCGTAACCGCAGTGATATTGGTTGAAGACTTCTAGCTGCGGATCCAGGTCCGACGTGAAAATAAAGAAACAGCGGAACTTTGACGACAAAAAATTATCTCCTTTATTAAATTGAATTTGATACAGGATCACTTATAATAATTTTAACGCGTGAGAAATTATCTACATAAGAAAATGCGCGTTACACTATGTATGTCGAGCATAAGGCGCACTCGACGCACATGGCCAATGGAGGTCACGGCTCCGAATTTTATTAATTTGTAGCGATCGGATGCAGCTATGTTCGTAATTAGCGAAATTATTTCGCGGCGAGTGAGGCGACTCACAAAAAAAAAGAATCGCGAAGATTTCCTTCGGCTTTTCGTAATCCGGTGCGAGAAAAAAACCCGATAGCGAGGCACGCGTGAGAAGGGTTTTTTCGTTCTCTTCGGACAGGCGGATATCTTCTCGGATTTTTCCGGGAACTGATAAGGGTTACGCCACAGGTGGTCTTAATCAGTAACTAAATCCGCGAGATTTGAATTTCCTTTACTTCGTATAGGGCGTTGATAAAAGCGCAGTAAAAGGAGGCAATCAGGCCGCCAGCGCTCGAACACAGATGGCACGGCGATGTTGAATTTAGGGCGATGGTCGATACGATAATCGGCATAGCACAACATACCGCCCGCCTTGCGGTATCGATACCGCAAAAGACTTAAAACTAAATTTACAATTATGCTGATTACATGAAGTCTTATTTGACTAAGAATCTTAATACTAACGCGAGAGACTTGGCGACGTGTCACCTTCGATGGCGATTGGTAACATTGCTAACTTAGTGATCGGGCGAATTTAACTAGACGTGGCCGTCCGTATTTTCACGACACGGATTAGGCCATCGTGACCAGGAAAACACTCGATGACACGGGCCAAGTCCCATTTGGCCTGTGGCAGATTGTCGTTCCGCAGTAGGACAATCTGACCGACAACGATTGGGGTCGATGCGTGAACCCATTTAGAACGATGCTGGCATGACGTGACATAGTCGCGGGACCGGGACGTCCAAAAGTCATCCAACAGTTGCCGATACAGTGTCCAGCGCGAGGAGCGACTAATAGAAAAATCAGCAGTGAGTGGAGCGGGTGCCGAAATCAATGGACCGCCGACAAGGAAATGTGCAGGTGTTAAGGTGTCCAAGCTTTCGCGAATTCATACACGCCTCGACGCGACACAGGAGGGTAGTTAGCTCCTCATATGTCGCCGTGTGTGGCTCAAGCACGCGCTTAAGATGTCGTTTCATGGAGCGCACCCCAGCCTCCCTCAGCCCACCGAAGTGAGTAGGGGCAGGTGGAATGAAGCTCCACTCCACTTGATCGTCCACTACGCGAGCACGTAATTTATCCGATTGAATGGCGGCTTGATACGCGGCGCGCAGTTGCTTGTCGGCACCTTGGAACGTTGTACCGCAGTCGCTGTACACGACGCACATTGTTTCAAAAGTCAATTTTTTGGTAAATTCAACTTTCAGAGAGAACCAATAAACAGATTGCCTTGTTTTTTTTTTAAATTAAAGCTAACGTAATTCCGAACAACTTTGTGGAGCCAGAAATTGTTTTTTCAAGTTTATTTATTTAAATTATTACATATATATATGGGTGATTCTAATGAAAGTGTTCTATTGCCGCGTAACTTTTAAGAAAATAGTTTTTTTTTATATGTAACATTTATATTTGTACAGTACGTTAAGGATACATCACAAAGTGAAGATCTAAAGTTGAACAAAGGTGATCGTTATTGTTATAAATTTTACAGACCTTCTTATATGTTAATATATATTCATGTGCGTTTAACATTAAGTTAGAATTATTCTCTTCGTCTGATTAACTTAAAATTTGTTACTCGGGGGTTTTCTGGCTCGCTGATTATGAATTGGAAGTTAGATTTAGCAAATTCAAAATGGCGGATCCAATATGGCGGATAAAAAAATTTAAAAATGCCTGAAATTGGACGAAATTTCTTCCTCGGGGCTTTTGGGGGTCGCTGATTATGAATTTGATGTTAGTTTTAGCAAATTCAAAATGGCGGATGAAAAAATAAAAAATACCTGAAATTGGAGGAAATTCGTTACTCGGGTGTATTCGGGGTCGTTCATTACGAATGCAAGGTTAGTTTTAGCAAATTCAAAATCTCGGATCCAATATGGCATGAAAAATTTCAACGTAACAAAATCTTTGAAAATGATCGTCCATTAGCCGTACAACGTACGTTGCCCGACTCTCACCAAACGCGGAGGTTGACGATTATGGAGAGTCATTTTTTTTTTTTTTTTATTTTTTTAATTTTTTTTAGTTTTTTTTTTTTTTATTTTTTTAAATATTTTTATTTTAATCGTATTTTTTTATTTTCTTTTAAATTTTATGTTTTAATTAAAAAAAATTAAACGGACGACCCCTCTGGCGCAGCGTTCTGTCCGTATTGAAGTCTTTCGTTCTCTGTCAATAGTTCGACTGCTTCTGGCAACAACGGTGTCTGTATTTAAGAAGTTTCTTTTCTGTGATAAATAATATATGGATCAGAAGATACCAGCAAATAGTTGAATATATCCTGATTCGTTTCGGTTCTAGATCCTTTACGAGAATGAAAAATTCTTGTCCGTTTCAAGTATTTGTTTCTTGACTCTTGAGCTTCTTCAGACATACTTCCGATCGGAAGTATAAAACGCTTTATTATATCGGCACCATGAAAAAGAATTACATGCAACGCTACCGGCATGTAATACCAGTTGTATTTTTCCACGTACAGTCTTGCAGTATCTTTTGCGTAATCACGGAATCGATTGATATCAATGTATCTTCCTGATGCCAAATTGCAGGAGAACATACATTCGTTTCAACAATTCCTCATCGAAACCTGTAATTTCGGATACCTTTTTGTAGTTACGAAAGAAAGTTCGGGCGATGTTTCCATCATTAGTAGATCCACTTCCTTGTTTCGGCATGTCTACCAACAATCCTAATTCACTTCGTAGTTTTGATTGGATTTCTTCTTTTGAAATTTTCAATAAATTTTTATTTTCTTCGGTTTTAACTGCCCATACTTTGAATGTCATTCTATATGCCACATGTAACACCAACTCCATAAATCTTATCCATTTATGTAACGAGGACAATCCAAACTCGTATACGCATTCATCACATGGTTTGCTTTCTATTTCTTGCAGCTTATTCATGCGTTTCGGGCTTGTTTTACAAATTGGGCAGACGCTCGATGAAGGTGTCTCGGAAACCAATTGGCATATTTTGCCATCTACCATTGTGCAGTCAAGTTCATGATATACATTAATACTGTCATCATTGCTTTCAACTGTTGTGCACGTCAGTTGTTCAATTTGTTGTTTTATTGTCCCAATTTCTGACAGTACTACAGTCTTTGTCTCTTGAACAAATTGAAACTTTATAGGTCTGCAGTAGTTCGTGGAAGATGTTCGAGGATTTTTCCAGATATCACTTTCTGTTGAGTCTTCCATCACAGCTCTAAGTCGCAATGGAACTAATGACAATAAAAATATATATTTATCAGTATTTTGAGTGTTCGTAAATGTTTGTTTATATTCACTTAGTCCGCTAGTTCCATCCGCGCCCCATTTGGACTCCAGCATAAGTTTACTGGCTCCATTTGGAACAGTAATTTCTGGAATCATCAACAATCTTTTTGTTGTGTGGTTGAGAAGTGACTGAAGACCAATAGATGCACTGGTTTCATTTACTATGATTTCTGTAGGATAACATTCGTTTTTGGCATTACGGACTTTATAGTAAGGCGGAAAAATGTCAGCATTATGCTTTTTACCAACATCTCTCATTAAAGCGTACTGAGCAGTAGTGAGCCTGCAGTCAATTAATAAAGCTAAGGCTTCATTATCCGATAATGTAACAGGTACAACGGCTGTTATCTCCGACTCTACATCAGCATACAAAATTTTCTTAATATCATTAATCAGTCGTTTTCTACCGGATACTCGAAGCATTTCAAAAAAAGCGTGCTCAATTTCAGTGTTCGTTAACTTTTCATGTACTTCTCCTGACCTCTTCCTTTTAGTTTTTTCAGAACACGATTCAAATGATTTTTTTCTTTTCTCGCGCATTTCTTTATTAAATGTTACTTTGAAATATCCATTTAACCAATTCTTGTTAATTTCAGAAGAAAAGAATGAATCTACTGAATAAAGTGAGTTTTTAAATCGTTTTTTGATAATAGGCATAAAATATTTAATCAACTTTTCTTGCACTACAGAAGTAGCATCTGCTGAAAGATTGAATTTGTCTTTTAAATGCCCTGAAAGCACGTTAACGTCGGCATTTGTATTCTCTTTCTTTGCATCAATATAAATATGACATAATTCTTCATTTTTTATTTGTAAGGAATCCATATTTTAATGCGTTAATTCAATGAAGGAAATTAGTTTAAAATTAACCTCACTAAAACATATATATGTTTTAAAGCCGCGGAATTAAAATTTTAAATTACATGTTTCAGAAATTCTGTATAAAGAATAATATGTATAAGCGAAATATGATATGTGAAATGAGATCGAAAAGATATTTCACACTATGTAAATTGAATTTAAATTTGATTGCAGCTGTGATAGTTAAGCGAAACTATGCAACAGAGGAAGATTCACACGGATCAAAGTAATGTCGTTTGAGATTCCCGTTTGAGGTAGAAATTTCAGCCAGATATTAGACATTTGTAATCCAACATTCTTTTGTGATGCCTAAGATATAAACATTACTAAAGTACTTTCTTAGGTAATTTTGGCTTAGATGTATGATTTTTTTAATTAATTATTAGACAGTTTTGATAGACAATTTTTATCGCGTCTTAAGCATTAAAACTTTGAAACACAGAAAAATAAAAAAACCTTACATCGACCGGGAATCGAACCCGGGTCCACTCGTACCACATCCGTGCACTTAACACGCGCGGCCACTGCATCGTTATCGCCATTAACGGTAAATAAGGTTGACACTTTTACGCGCATATTTCGAAGAACTGTGCGATGCCATATAACAGTTCTTAATATTTAATGTGTTTCATGTATTTCCAGACATATTTGAAACGAATCAGAAATAATTTTTCTATATTATGTAATGAATTAAGTACTTTTACTACATACGGTATTATTATTTGTAGATCAGATTGTACTGAAAAAGTATTAACTCTACCGAAATTTGTATTAAAATGAATTGACGGTTAGGGCTTTTCTGATTCGATTTTAAATGCATTTTTTTAAGCATTTTTTGTCCCGAAATTACATTTTTTCACATTCAATTATTTTTATATTAAACTTCCAGAAATTGTTCATAAAATGCGCTTTGTTTTATGAAAATCCATCGATCCGTTTTGGAGATATACATTTTTGAACATTTTTTTATATAAAACTTTGTCGCCTTACAGTATGGCAACCTATAATGAAAAAAATCTGTAACTCTGCCAAAAATCTTAGATCGATATATACAACAATATATGTGATTGTTAAAAGAATCGAAACAAAAGATTTCCAGGGTGGCTCTTTTTCCAGAGAATGCCCCATATCTAGTATATTCTACAATTATTACGTTTTTCGTCGAATCATATATTTTTATCCACGCGGGTGCGTAAAGTATTACTACGTATAAGTGACATCATAGTGAGAAAATAATTTTTTATTTTTAATAAAGTATCCAAAATAACTGAATTAAAAAAAAAAGAGGTAGGATGTTTTCGATCCAACGGGTATTATATTCAATGTTTTCTACTGATATACTTGTATCACTTTTATACACTTAAAAAGAATGTATACAAGTTAAACATTTCAAAAATTCAAATTGTCAGTTACATACTTATTAAGGATCACTCATTACGTAAAAGAGATTTGAGGAGAAACAACGTAACCCGGGTTAGATTTTTTCACACCGCGCCTCATATATGCACATATCTATCCATATATTATCATATGGTAACTTACATGCGGCGCAAGGACGAACCCGCATTCAGATATTATCTTATATATGACCATATATGAATAGATATATATTCCGACATGCTTGCATGTGGGTGATTTTCAAGATATGTATCGCTTCCGTTAGATCTAGTTAAAAAACCGGAATTAAATTGATTACAACCAGAGAATTATACTTCTTACAACACGAAAAATTGTTAAAATTATTATTTTTTCTATTAAACCAACTGGAAATCTCAAATTTAAAATTTAAACTTATATAAGTAGTTTACAGTTTAATTTAAATCTTCCATTTTAAATCTCATAAAATGCATGTAAGTTAACATATTTTAACCTCACTCAGTAACAATTATGGTTTTATTATTGAAACCTTTCAGTTTAATTTAGTTTAATTATTAGTACTACTATTATTTATTTGTGGATCGTTTTAAAATAAATAATTAAAATTAATGAAATACATATTTTATTTGAAGATGGAGTTAATTTTTAATTACTTACGATGAAATGCATCTTTGGATTAATTTTAATTTATTTTTATCATTTTAAATCGGAGATTCAATAACTGAAAAATACTTAGGACTTTTTTCATAAAGATTCCATAAAAAATCATTGATCATATATTAAAGGAATTGCCATTCTTCGATATAATTTCAACACTAGCTAAGTTAAGTAAGGATTAGCATATTTTCAGCCATCATTAACACAGCTCAATTCTAAAACTGAATCAAAGAATTCTTGATACGCTATATGAATTAATTACATGTTTTTGGTCTTTCCCTCAAACAGACCACATTATAAATTAAACTTCTACAAATTAGTTTAATTTTTTTAATAGGGAACTGCTATTTTTTTATATTTATGTTCATAACTAATGCTAAATTAACGCACTTTTCAATTTCGAAGTCGATGATTTCAAATATGAGAGCGCAATATAACCTATCATGATTGCCAACCTCAACGTGTCGGATAAAAAAAAACAAACACGTGCGAACGCAAAACGCAAAGAGGCAAACTCACAAAATCTGATCTCAGCGAACTCGAAAAGCCCTAGTAAAAAAATTTCCGTTAAATTCAGGCGTTTACCATTTGCTGTCCGCAATAGTGGATCTGCCTACTTGAATGCGATAAAACTAACGTTGGATTCGTAATCAGCGAACTCAAAAATCCCCTATTACAAAATTCGGTTTAAATTCAGGCGTTTTTACAGTTTCTTGTCCGCCATATTGGATCCGCCATTTTGAATTTGCTAAAACTAACATCAAATTCATAATCAGCGATCCCCAAAACCCCCGAGTAACAAATTTCTTCCAATTTGAGTCAATTTTTAATTTTTTGTCCACCATATTACGTCCTTCATTTTCAGTTTGGTAAATTAACATCAAATTCATAATCAGCGACTCCCAAAACTCCCGAGGAAGAAATTTCGTCCAATTTCAGGCATTTTTAAATATTTTGTCAGCCATATTGCATCCGCCATTTTAAACTTGCTAAAACTAACATTACATTCGTAATCAACGACCCCGAATACCCCCGAGTAACAACTTTCGTTCAATTTCAGGTATTTTTAAATTTTTTACCCGCCATATTGGATCCGCCATTTTGAATTTGCTAAAACTAACATCAAATTCATAATCAGCGACCCCCAAAACCCCCGAGGAAGAAATTTCGTCCAATTTCAGGCATTTTTAAATTTTGTTATCCGCCATATTGGATCCGCCATTTTGAATTTGCTAAAACTAACATCAAATTCATAATCAGCGACCCCCAAAAGCCCCGAGGAAGAAATTTCGTCCAATTTCAGGCATTTTTAAATATTTTGTCGGCCATATTGCATCCGCCATTTTAAACTTGCTAAAACTAACATTGCATTCGTAATCAACGACCCCGAATACCCCCGAGTAACAACTTTCGTTTAATTTCAGGTATTTTTAAATTTTTTACCCGCCATAGTGGATCCGCCATTTTGAATTTGCTAAATCTAACTTCCAATTCATAATCAGCGAGCCAGAAAACCCCCGAGTAACAAATTTTAAGTTAATCAGACGAAGAGAATAATTCTAACTTAATGTTAAACGCACATGAATATATATTAACATATAAGAAGGTCTGTAAAATTTATAACAATAACGATCACCTTTGTTCAACTTTAGATCTTCACTTTGTGATGTATCCTTAACGTACTGTACAAATATAAATGTTACATATAAAAAAAAACTATTTTCTTAAAAGTTACGCGGCAATAGAACACTTTCATTAGAATCACCCATATATATATGTAATAATTTAAATAAATAAACTTGAAAAAACAATTTCTGGCTCCACAAAGTTGTTCGGAATTACGTTAGCTTTAATTAAAAAAAAAACAAGGCAATCTGTTTATTGGTTCTCTCTGAAATTGAATTTCCCAAAAAATTGACTTTTTAAACAATGTGCGCCGTAGCGCTCCTCCGTGTGGAACCCGCCGGTAGGGGCTTGACACCGCACCCTAGCTCCCCAGTACGGTGATATATCTCGAGTCGTTTCACGATCAGGCAATCGTCGGCACAGACCAGCCGAACGATCGGGTCCGTGAGGTCGTCAATTCTCAAAACTTGCTAAGAGAAGCGGATCTTTCAAAAGCATTGCTCCTCTTCGAGTTCGGGCACTTCGACCCCTCCCTCTTCCTTACGGACGGAGTTACCCGCTCCGCTCTCTTCCACAAGTCCTCTGCGGGGTCACAAGGGACACAGTGGGAGATCACTGACTTAACAATTTTACGCGCTTGTAACACCCATACGTGCAATCGTAGCGTGCTCAACGTGAGCGTGATGCCGCCATGAAGGCATCGATCATGAGCATGTTGAGCGAGAAGGAGAGCGATGTGTCCGCGAGGCAAAATGACGGGAAACTTCGCGTTGTACGTCAAGTTTGACAGTGACAAGCGGCCCCCAACTCGTAACAAGCCTATCGCGCCTAAAAAGAGATTTAAACGACGCAGAGGGCTGCTCTTGCGGAGCGATTGGTTGCACTGGAGACAATGCGATCCATCCTCATTAGGCGGATTATCGCTGAGTATCGCGACTTCTTGATCAAACGCGGTTGCTTGTACCAGAAAAAAAACTCGATTCTTCACCCGAACGAGTTCAGCGACGCGTGACTGGTCCTGCATGTTGACTTTCCAACGAGGGGATAAGCGCAAACAGTATGCGAGTACGCGGCACATACGCGACCAGTTCGAAAATTTGTCGAATATTTGCTGTGCGCTGTCCACCTTTATGTTCGCATGGTGGACGTTGGACCACCTAAATAGGCTGTAAGACACAAAGGTCCACGCCACCACAGGTCCGAAGAAGGAAGGTCTGATGCTGAGATGCCTCGAGACGCTAAGTCTGCAGGGTTGTCAGGACTCGGAACGTGGCGCCACGAAATATCGGGAATTAATGTGTGAACTTCGGCAACACGATTGACGATGAATGTCTTCCATTCACTATATTGGCCGTCAAGCCAAGCCAACACAATGGTTGCATCTGTCCAGCATTGGACAAAACATTGCGCAAATGCCGGAATAGTCCGGACTTGATGAACGAGGCGAGCTAATTAGAGCGACAATTGCTTAAGTGGAGCAACTCCAGTTTTTGCCGTCAATAAGTGGACCTTAACCTCGCCTTATGGAAGTTCTGTCCGCACGTACAATGCCGCAGCGTTCGCTTTCTTGGAAGCATCGGAGGAACCGTGAAGGTCAAACTGACTTGACGATGACGTGCCAAGCCAGCGCGAAATTGAGACTACTTCAAGTGACGGAAGGTTGTTGTAAAATGAGTCCCATACAGAGAGCAGGGTTACGGGTAGCGGCGAATCCCATGGCGTTTTGCATATCCACAAAAGCTGCATTAAATGCTTTGCGACAATTACCACTGGCGATAGCCACCCGAGTGGATCGAAGATGCGCGCGATTTGGGACAGATCCGTGCGCTTCGTTATTAGTGTTGGAGGAGAAGGATTCAGCGTGAAGCCATATGAATCGGTGGAGGGTCGCCAGACGATACCCACAATCTTCACGCTGTCATCCACCTCGAGCGTTTTATCGTATGATAGACCGTGATTGGAAAGGTCAATATCTGCGAGCAGAGCGGTGGAATTGCTAGACCATTTACGCAACGTAAAATGGCCTGCATTGAGCAGCGCAGTGGTTTGCTTGCGAGTAACAATAGCGTCCTTTATTGAGTCCGCTCCAAACAGAGCGTCGTCCACAAACATATGTGACTGCACGACGTCCTTACCGAAAAGGAAGGTGTCGCCCTCGTCCGTGATCAATTGCTGCAGAACACGCAATGCCAGGAATCGCGCACTTGCCGTGCCGTAAGTGCCGGTCACAAGCTGGTATTCCGATATAGGCTCGGCTGGATTACGTCGTCACAAAATACGTTGCAGGTCCATGTTCCGGGGATCGACTAAAATCTGACGGTACATCTTCTCTACATCGGCCGAGTACACGAATTTGTATGTACGCCATTAAAAATGTAGAAGCGAAAGATCAGCCTGCAGCTTGGGACCGGTAAATTGTAAGTCATTTAGAGACTTATTGGTCATTGAAAGCGCGGACGCATTAAAACCGACACGAGTTTTCGTGGTCGTGCTCGAAATCTTCACGACCGGATGAAGAGGGAGATAAACTACTGGCGCGGCATCTGGTCTAGAGGTCGCAACCCGCATATGACCGAGTGATTCGTAATCACTCATAAAGCGTTCATATGCGATTCGTTCCTCTGGCCGATTAGAGAGGCGTCTCTCGATGGAGTACAGGCATTGCACGGCGCGTCGGTATGTATCGCCGAGAGCGGATGACGGCGCGTCGCGAAGCGGGAGACGAACCACATATTGACCATTGGCCAAACGTGAATGCGTCTCCTTAAAATGACGTTCACAAAGTGCGTCGTCTTCGGAAATAGGATGGCCGGAATTTATCTCCTCAACCTCCAAAAATCGCGTAAGGGATAAGTTGAGGTCATCATCCTGAGTGTGCATATGATGCACTTGTATAGAGGGCATCTCGGGAGGGTTGGTCGCTGTGTTGCTGGAACCCGAAAGCACCCACCCAAAGATGGTGTTTAGCTCACCCGGTTCGTCGCGTTGTCCGCGAATAAGTCCGTCGCGAAGCGCGTACGCGTAAACATCGGCGCCAATTATCAAATGAATTGGCGCATCACTCGTAGGATCTCCATCAGCGAATTTAAGGCCATTGAGGTGAGGCCAATGATACAGCGGAAACCGGAACTTCGTTATGTAAGAAGTCAATTGATCGATAATAAGAGCCTCAGCGTTTAAGATTAAACTTTTATTATCGATCGAGCTGACTGAAATTGGCACGACCTGGCTAACGTTCGAAAGCTTATTTTGCCCTATTTCACATATTTGCAGAGACATTGAATACGTCTTCGTGCGAAGTTCGTTTGCGGCGGTACGCGATATAAAGGAATGCGTAGATCCAGGGTCAAGTAAGGCTCGGAGCTTTACAACCCTCTGCGAAGCAGTGGTGACTAACACCCACGCAGTGGAAAGAATTATACGAGCTGGCAATTGAGGTACGCTCAGATGCGACTGAACTAAATTTGCATCAGCTTCTGAAATTTTAACCCTTGATCTTTCCGCTGCACTGGTATTAGTCGATCTGCCACCATGAGAATGTAAAAGTGAGTGATGTCGTCGTTTGCAATGAGAACATGTGCGCTCACTTTTACATGTGTCTATCCTATGAAACGACGATAGACAGTTAGCGCAGAGAGCATGATTTTTTACTAAATCCCAGCGTTGGGACACTGTCTTAGGATTAAATTTACCGCATTTATAAATTGGATGTGCATCGTCACATAAGATGCACTTTCCTTGAACCTTCGAGTTCACGTGGTGAGTAGACGCTTGAGAAGTGAGATTTGATTTAGCTCGCGAATGCTGTGTTGATGAACGCAGTGATTTACTAATCGGCTTGGAAGCCTCGAGTGCACACACTTTCAATTTAAGAAATTTGAGCAATTGCTCATATGTGGCAAAATCATCACCGTCGAGGGAGATCTCCCACGCCTCGCGAGTATCGCTGTCAAGACGCTGACTGATCAACTACATGATAATGTCGTCGCTTACGGGACGACCGAGTTTTTTTAATACGTCTATAGATTCCTGCACCGTATCTAGTAACTATCGCAAATCGGCTGAAGACCCGTCGCGAGCAATTGATTTTATAGAAAATAATTTATCAATTAAAATTGATAATAAACGACGCTTATTTTCCTAGCGTTCTGTGAGCATTTGCCAGGCGATATCGTAATTTTCAGCGGTTATAGCGATGTTCTTAAGTAAGGCGGCGCGGCTTCGCCCTCAAGATAAGATTTTAAATAAGATAACCGCTGGAACCCGTCAAACGAATCGTTGTTTACGATTAGCGCTTGAAAATGGTCACGGAACTCGACCCAATTCAAAAAATTTCCCGCAAAACGCGGCAATTTTAAAACGGATACTTGTGTCCTTCGTCGGGAACAATCGTGTACTGCAGCTGGCGAAGCGGTGGCAACATTGGACGTTGACGTCGATGATGCAGAAAGGTTGATTACTGCAGAGAGTCCGGCACATGTGACTGCAAACATCTCCTCTGACGTACCGATGAAATCGTCTATAAAATAATCATGAGATTCGCATTTCGAATCCGACAAATATGCGATTTAAATTGTCCACTGCACTTTTACTCACTCGAATCCTGGCAGGATCGCCAAATGATGCGCTATGGTCGTAACCGCAGTGATATTGGTTGAAGACTTCTAGCTGCGGATCCAGGTCCAACGTGAAAATAAAGAAACAGCGGCACTTTGACGACACAAAATTATCTCCTTTATTAAATTGAATTTGATACAGGATGACTTATCATAAATTTACCGCGTGACAAATTATCTACATAAGAAAATGCGCGTTACACTATGTATGTCGAGCATAAGGCGCACTCGACGCATGTGGCCAATGGAGGTCACGGCTCCGACTTTTATTAATTTGTTGCGATCGGATGCAGCTATGTTTGTAATTAGCGAAATTATTTCGCGGCGAGTTAAGCGACTCACAAAAAAAAAACGAATCGCGAAAATTTCGTTCAGCTTTGCGTAATCCGGTGCGAGAAAAAAACCGATAGCGCGGCACGCGTGCGAAGGGTTTTTTTTCGTTCTCCTGGGACAGGCGGATATCTTCTCGGATTTTTCCCGGAACAGATAAGGGTTACGCCACAGGTGATCTTAATCAGTAACTAATTCCAGGAAAATTCGTATATATAAAAGTTACTTTTTGACGTTTTGGGGTTATCAATCAAGTAATATAATTTTAATAATAAGTTATGTATTTATGTCTAAAGCCATAATGTTTTTTTTCAATACTGTCGATAAACATCTTATAATTTCTATAGTGATTTCTTTCTACACAAATTTTACAAATTATTTTTCCAGATCGAGAATGATCTAGAATGATCGAAAAAGATTTATAACCATCGAAAAAGATCTATAAAGATCGAGAAAGATCGATAAAGATCTATAAAGATCGAAAAAGATCGAGAAAGATCTATAAATATCGAGAAAGACCGAAAAAGATCGAGATCGCGTTTAGCTACCTGCTTTAGCCGTTTTAATAATAATGTATTTTCATACAGTTTATTTTACATGATTCGTCCATCGTTCTGAGCAGCGGAATTATTATTCACTGATAGTCCAGTAAAGTTACGGAAAAAAAGGGGCTAACCCAACAAAAATTGCAACATAGCCAATTTTTTCGGGAATGTCTTCCAAAAATGGTTGTAAAAAACATATCCAAAATCCGCCAAAATCCGCTTCCAGGAATTTTTTTTATTCATTGTTGAAAGTACGATTTTATCAAAAATGCGATTTTCTCGAAAACAAAGGCAAAATCGAAAAAATTACAAGAGAGAAAAATTGTTAGTTAGGAAAAAATACATTTGTACAAATGTTTATTTGTCCGTGTAATTGTTTATAATAATTTTTGTTAAAAACAATTTGTTGTTAATATCAATTTTTTATCACATTTAACACCGCTAATCGATTTTACGGACAAAATTACATGCAAATTACATGTCATATTTTTTAAAGATCTATTATTTATTGTATAAATAATTAAATACTAAATAATTGAAACAAAAACCCTATTTTGTCTTACGTCGGAGTACGTGCTATAACTTAAAATAATTCGTTAATAAAAATTATTCTCCTTATAAACGCCAGATACATTCAAAGTGAGGTCACCTTCGTTGGTACACTGAGAGGAATTTGAGAGTAATTTTTCCTATTTCAGCATAGTAAAGTACGGACAGACTTGCAAAGTATTAAAATTTGGTAGAAAGAGGTGGTAAAAATTCAAAAAATATAAAATTAAAATTTACTATTTCAAGTGGTAAAATTTTAGAAAACAGTAATCGTTAAAAATGGAGAACTAGGGTATTCAAGAAATTTTATTTCAAAGAATTGTATTATTTAATATTTTTTTTATTTTGAATTCGATTATGAAAATTGCTCTCGTTATTGAGAAACAAAGGAAAATTGAAAAATACCATCAAAATATTATTTCATATATTATTTGCGGACCTGTTTCTTGTATGATGTCTGGCATGTTAGAATATTCTGTAATTTACAAATATACACATACCAAACACCATACTGATACATGACCGCAAACATAAAATAATATTTGCGGCTGGTATACGCAAGGGCCGTCTCTTTTATGTATCAATTGGAAACCCATTGTATTAACGGGCGCTGAATACGGCCCGATGTAGAGTTGCGATAGTCACGACTGCGACTAACGGTCGCAAGAGAAACTACAGGCTTTGAAAAATTATCATGTGGAAATATTAATTTCTGGTAGGAGTGTAACAAAATTCGTTACATGTAATGGGATTTCAATAGATGCGAATCTGTCCCCAGATTACCATATGAAATGGGAAAATTTCTTATGGCTACTGTAAAATTTCCTTGCAGGCTTCTCTCAGTGTATAGGCAAATATAGTACGTAAACTTTCGATAGGGGTGCTAATGGTTCTCGCTACTTATTATCGTTCTCGTTAGAGAAGTGGTGTACTGTTTCGTACGTAAAGGTTCGCTGCATTAAAAAAATACTTTTATATGAATATGAGATTAGCATAAAATGTCATGGAGCCCTTGTGTATAATTTGTAAAAAAAAGGATTCAAGTAAAACTTGTCAACTGACAGAAAAGGGCGTTACATCCATTACTTCTGCAGCTATTAGCCGCAAAGATAAAATTACTGTTGCAATTGGCGATACAGTTCATATTAACTGTCGAAGAGATTATTGCGATAAGAAACGTATAAGCCAATTTCTGAAAGCAGAAGTACAAAAAGAGACGCAAATAACGGGATCTGCCGTAACTCGCAATAAAGGTGGAATACCTTTTGACATCTCAAATGCATGTCTATTTTGTGGCAACGCAATAAAACAAGATGGTCGTAATCCATATAAAGATATTCGAGAAGTGGAGACTCCAGAGTTTCAAAAAAGTGTAATTGAAACATGTAAAAAGCGAAATGATGATTGGTCTACGATTGTCCATGGTCGAATAAACAGCGTACTTGATTTATGTGCTAAAAAATCTGTTTATCACCAAACCTGTTCAACGAATTTTCGAACCGATAAACAGATACCTGTGCGTTACAAAAATGAAAATGTTGATTTTCCTGCACTTAAAAAACGTAAAGTAGGTAGACCCATAGACGAAATTAAATTAGAAGCGTGTGTTACATCCTAACGAAAATCGTAACTAGGTCATGCCATCAAACGCCGGGTTTTCTCCATCGATAAAAATAGAAGAGATAAGAAAGAAACAAAGACGTTTTCTACAAGAAAAATATTAGTGCACAAAACTAAAAAGAACATTAATAATGAACATTCAGTGAACCTAGTGATTAGTGAATAGCGTTAAGAACTAGATCATAAACTTAAGTTAAGAATAAAAATGAAATATGATTAAATAATACTCAAAAACAATAATTAATTTTTGTTTCAAATTAAACCAAACTATTAAGTGTTTGGACTTTTTTTAACGATAATTTAAAACCTAATCAAATGAAGTTAATTAAATTTCATTTTTTAATTTATACAATAAATTAGAAATTAGTTTTTAGATGCCTTTGGTCGAACAGAGAAGCCGCCCAATGCACACACGATACTTGAGAGTTTTATGGCCTACCCAATAAAACTACTGCACTCGGCGGAAATTCATTTTTAACGAATAGGAAAATTTAAAAGATAGACTTCCGCTAGAAAACTCTTGCCGCCAAAAGTTTTTAACCAATAAGATATGTATTTCCTATCTCATCTTCTCTTTTCGTCCAACGCATGCAAGTATACGTAAAAATTCTGTATAAATTCAGCCTCCTCGAACCAGATCTTCACTGCACTTTAAACGCTACTCAGCGGTTGAGGGGCAGTGACGACTTTAAACGCCACTCAGCGGTTGAGGTCGTTCCCAAACAACCCTAAAATATTCCTTTTCCCGTAAAACAAGTAAGTAAAAAAAAAAAGAAATAAAATATATATACATTTATAAAATGTTTTATTCATAATCTTCCTTTCCTTCCACTCATGATCATAGGCCAGCTCCCAGGTAAAGGGCTTAAGTGCCTTGGCCAAAAAATGGCCAACTAAATATGTTCCAGATCTGCTTCTCAGATTTGGGATATAACAAAATTGGTGACAGCGGTGGGATAAATCAATGATCATGATTGGAAATTATGCCGGTCGAACACTCTCCAAAACCTCAAGATCGCGCACTTCGTTCTAATACCACGGTAGATAGATCAATTTTCGACCAAGATCCAAAAAACTTAGAAAAGAAAATACATGACAATTTAGAAACCGATATAAAAATTAAGGTAGATTATTCAAACGAAATGGCTCAAAATACACAAACAGTCACGCTTCGGGACGCTCTCGAATGCGTACCTATCTTTGACGGGAAAAATATTTCTGTCTACACCTTTCTAGAAGGATGCGATGAAGCATTGTTAATGCTTCCAGAATCTGCAGAAGCAAACCTCGTAAAATTAATTAGAACGCGTTTAACAGGTGAAGCTAGGCGCGTAATAACTGGACAAAAATATGAAAAACTGGCTGATTTTTCGAAATATATTAAAAGTATATATGCTCCGGCTTTATCCGCAAACCAAATTCGACGCGAATTAGGCAAAATATTTCAAAAGGAAAACGAAGATACGAATTCCTATGCTAATAAAGTGCGTGAAATAGGCAACCGCATCCTCGAGGCGCGAAAAATAGAAATTGAAAATGATTTAAGCGAAGAACAAATAGCTTCCATCGATCAAGAAATTGTCGATGCGTTCACGGATGGGTTATTTCCCGATTTTCAATTGCGACTTAATAAAAAATTTTCGAAACTCGATGAAGCCGTACCTTCGATTATTACAATCGAAAAAAAACTAGCTGCATTAAAACTCCTTCGAACTGATAATGAGAATACACGCGATAAAATTAAAAAAACGCATATGATACAAAAAACGGAATCAGTAACATGCCAAATCTGTAAAAAACCAGGTCATGACGCCACTACCTGCTGGTTCAGAGGTGCCGCGAGTCAAGAAGCAAACACCCTCAATTCTTCCCGTGTTTCGAATCCCTACGATAAAAGAAACGTTAGTCAACAACCCGAACAATTATTTCCTAGACAGCAAAATACACATTTGAGAGAAACTAATTTTGACCAAAAAACCCCTAAAAACCACTGGCAATTTAATAACGTGAATAATAACCATAATAATAACTATAATAACAAAAAATTCTGCAATTATTGCAAAAATCCTGGGCACACTATAAACGAATGTCGTAAACGGGAATTTAATAACTCTCAAAAAACACAAAATCAGGGAAACTCGCACGGTCCCCTCCCAACGGGCGCTCCGAGGGAGACTTCTCAAGCCGAACGTCGCGTCCGAGCAATAAATGCCGAAACGAATTTGTCCGAACGGACAATGTCCGAATAAAAGATTCTGCACCATCGATTCGAGTAGTAGCAAAACCATTAAAGGGTATACAGAGCTTTCTCCTAGATTCAGGATCAGGTCACAATCTCCTTAGGGCAGATTCGGTTCCATCCGACATATTTATTGATCAAAAGAAAATTTTAAAGCTGAATGTAATAACTCGTCACCTAGTGACTACCTTAGGGACTGTCACGGTCGAGCTCTTAGGATGTCTCGTGAGTTTTCATATTGTTCCAGCTGATTTTCCGATCAAACAAAACGGATTATTAGGAAACGAATTTTTCTGGCAATCAAATGCTAAGATAAATTACGATGACCGACGCTTGGATCTCTATGGAGATGAGAAGGCTGTGTGCTTTGATTTTTATGACACTCAACGCATTCCCCCGAGGAGTACCACGATTTGCTACGCTCGAGTTGCGAATCCAGAGTTACGAGTCGGACATTTACCGGACCTAAAGATAGGGCAAGGAATTTACGCAGGAAAAGCTCTTGTCAAGAATACACGCGGAAAAACATATTTTTCGGTATTTAATACGACGGAAGAAGAATTTGATTTGGAAATTCCTACATTGGAAATCGAAGAAGTAGGGAACATAAACGAGAGTCAAAATTCAAATACAACTGATTCACTATTAATAAAAACCTCCGAAAAAAATAGCGGAGCAAATCAAAATCTACTAAATCAAAATCCACCGAATCAAAGTGAATCAGCTCTAAAAACCTCCGAAGAAAATAACGGAGCAAATAAAAACTCTCTAAATCTAAGTGAATCAAAAAAGGATAATCCACAAATCTTCAAATTAAATAAAAACGAAAAATTACTAAATCAAAATGAAAACAAAAAATTACTAAATCTAAATAAAAACGAAAAATTACTAAATCAAAATGAAAACAAAAAATTACTAAATCTAAATAACAACGAAAAATTGCTAAGTCAAAATAAAAACGAAAAATTGCTAAATCCAAATAAAAAAATACTAAATCAAAATAAAACGGAAAACGAAAGTTTCGATGAAATCTTAACATACGAAGAATATAAAAATCGAAAGAAACAAGAATCAAAAAACAATAGTATATTTAACATAAATTCGACAAAAAATGAAAGAATCAACGAATTATTAAAACTGATTAATTTAGAACATCTGAATCCTGAAGAAAGATACAGTGCCGAAAATATATTAAGGGAAAGTACTGATTGCTTTTACTTACCGGGTGATGAATTAAACGGCACAGATGTATTACAACATCGAATTATAACAACAGATGATGCGCCCATAAACACTAGGCAATACCGATATCCTGCAATCCACAAAGACGAAGTAAACAAACAAGTTTCGGAACTTCTCGAACAAGGCATCATAAAACCTTCCAAATCTCCATACAACGTACCCGTATGGGTCGTTCCAAAAAAGGCCGACGCCGAAGGAAACAAACGCTGGCGCATGGTCCTCGATTTCCGTAAAGGAAATGAGAAAACAATCGGTGATTCTTATCCCCTTCCAAACATTATAGATATCATAGATCAACTCGGTGGAGCAAAATATTTCTCTGTGTTTGATCTAGCAAATGGTTTTCACCAGATAAAAATGCATCCGGAAGAAGCGCATAAAACAGCCTTTTTAACTCCTTATAGTCACTATCAATTTCAAAGAATGCCGTTTGGATTAAAAAATGCTCCAGCGACGTTCCAACGACTAATGGACGTTATCCTTACAGGTTTACAAGGGATAGAACTCTTCGTTTATTTGGACGACATAGTTGTATACGCATCATCATTAAGCGAACACGAAGTGAAAATGCATAAACTAATGGCACGACTTCGCGAAGCAAACTTAAAACTCCAACCCGAAAAATGTAAAATTCTACGACACGAAGTAGTCTATTTAGGACACGTTATCGGCAAAGACGGAATTAAGCCCAATCCTGAAACTCTGAAAGCAGTACAACAATTTCCAATTCCTAAAAATCAAAAGAATATTCGCCAATTCTTAGGCTTATCCGGTTACTATAGACGATTTATTAAAGATTTCTCAAAAATAGCTAGACCTTTAAGTAATTTATTAAAAGATGATGTTGCCTTTAATTGGACAACAAAACAAGAAATTGCATTTAACATTTTAAAAGATAAACTCATTTCTGAACCGATATTACAATATCCTGATTTTTCAAAACCATTTATTATTACAACTGATGCTTCAGGTTTCGCGATAGGTGGAATATTATCTCAAGGAGAAATTGGCAAAGATCGACCAATAGCATACATTTCACGAGTGTTAAATGATTGTGAAAAAAATATGACATTTACGAAAAGGAAGCACTAGCCATAGTATACGCCGTTTCACAATTTCGACCATATATATACGGAAGAAGATTTACCTTAGTCACTGATCACAAGCCAGTAATTTGGTTTCGAACAACAGAAAATGCCAATTCTCGTGTTTTAAAATGGAGATTAAAACTCGCGGAATACACTTACGATGTAGTCTATAAAGCCGGCAAAACTAATGTAAATGCTGATGCATTATCACGAAACCCGGTATTTGCTATAAACAATACACACAGTTTTGAACCACCTCGTCCGAGAGGCAGACCAAAGAAAACTGAACTACACCTTCTACAAAAACCCCAGATGTTGCGACGAAGTGAGCGTTTGAAAAAAAATTTAGAACTGTCAACAGTCATAAACAAACTTCCTTCTACTTCTAAACCATATGTCGAAGAAAAAAATGTGAAACTGAAAAGTGATAAGGTATCCAACGAGACAATCACGAAGGATTATTCCAATGAAAACATAAAAATAAATGAGTATGATAAGGACGATTACACTTCGGAAACGAATGCAAATAATTCAAACCAATTGACCGTAGTTGCCGAGGTACACGAACGGCCTCGTCAAAGCGACCAACCAAACAGAAGTGATCGTCATAAACTCATGACACGTCCAGACGACGATCCCAAAATACAAAAACTATCCACCGGAGTTTCCCAGGAAACTGATTATAAAAGCGATAGTAAATCGGAAGATTCAGCTTCCGACGAAGGCAGTGAAAATGATGATTTGATATCACTAGATAACGCTGAATCTCCGACTCTAGAAAATACGTACGATTTAGAAAATGTGCAGCAAAATTATGAAAAGGTCCGTCGATTTTCGAAAAATATTATAAACTCTCGGGATCAGATATACATGCGTAAGGATAATTTCTTATATTTTATAAACGAAAACAATGAACCCGAGGATGCAGGTTCAGAAATATTAAATACAGGCATGAAATATGCCAGTTTAAAACATTAGAAATAGCGAAAATTAGTTATACAAATAAAAACGGAAAATATCATATAGCTTTGATAGTACCAAAGATTTGCAAAAATTTGATAGATTCAGCTAAAATAATAAAAAATGTAATAAATGAACTAGAAAATTTATTAAGGGAATTAGACTTGCGATCGATTAGCATTTGTAAATCAAAAAAAGTTAAGTATGTTGAATGGGAAATAGTACTTAATGAATTAGCTCAAGTTTTTAATAGAATTAATACTAAATTAATTATATGCCACGGTGATGTAAAATACCTAGGACAAGAAAATAGACAAAGAATTTTAGAAGAATATCATGCGTCAATGATGGGTGGACACAAAGGCGTTACAAAAACATACAATAGAATTAGACAATATTATTTTTGGGAAAATATGAAAACAGATATTCAGGATTTTATACGTAATTGTTTAGACTGCCAATTAAAGAAATTAGTTCGTGTAAAAACAAAAAAACCCTATGGTTATCGCTGATACACCAAGGACGGCATTTGATAAAATAGCTTTAGATATAGCAGGGCCTTTACCTCAAACTAGTTC
Source organism: Trichopria drosophilae (assembly GCA_030407085.1). Taxonomy (NCBI): domain Eukaryota; kingdom Metazoa; phylum Arthropoda; class Insecta; order Hymenoptera; family Diapriidae; genus Trichopria; species Trichopria drosophilae. Next base: position 48,738,656 of record CM059586.1, read on the forward strand.
CGGAAATGAATGCATACTAACGATGCAAGACGCACATACAAAATATTCTATAGGCGTCGCCTTGAAAAACGCCACTGCGGAAACTATATCAGATGCATTTATTAAAAACTTCATATGCGTATTTGGAGCTCCTAGAATAGTTCTAACGGATCAGGGTAGAAATTTTCTTAGTATACTGATGAAAAAAGTGTCAAAGAAATTCAGAATAAAAAATTGTCAAACCACAGCTTTTCATCCGCAATCGAATGGTTCATTAGAACGATCACATCATGTTTTAGCCCAATATCTAAAACAGTATGCTAATGTCGAAAATGAATGGGATGAGTTGTTGGAGTTCGCAATGTTCTCTTACAATACTAGCATTCACGAAGGCACTAAACATACACCATATGAATTAGTATTTGGTAGATTAGCGAGACCTATTTCGAGTGACGACGCTCTAGCCGATACCCATTCAGATACATATAATCAATATTTATCCGATTTAGTAACCAAATTACATAATATTAGACAGGTAGCTAGGAGTAATTTACAAGCAGCTAAGACTAAGTCTAAAGAATATTATGATAGAAACATAAATCCTCTTACTCTAAGACCGGGCGATTTTGTATTTTTACTCAAGGGTGGAAAAATTCATAAATTACAAAATCAGTACACAGGCCCCCATGAAGTATTAGAAATAATAAATAAGAATAACGTAAAAATCAATATTCAAAAGAAAGCTAGAAATAAGGAAAAAACAGTAGTAGTTATTATCAATAGATTAAAAAAATCACCTATAACATCATAATCTAATAAAAACCACGTCTGATTTTAGGAGATTTATCCAACAAAGACAAGATGATCAATTCACAGATTATATGGTCGATATTTTTATTAGCATCAGTAACTTACGGCGCAGATCTAATTGGGTATGACTGCGGGAGTCCGCAATTAAATATAACTACTTTATCATTGCTGGATGTTGGAGAGTGTGAAATTCCAGAACCAACGGTTAATCACACTTTATTATATATTCAGTTGTTGCAACTCGCAGAATATTCAACGACGAAGGCAATTCAGTGCAAAGTATTAGTTAAGAGACATATTACCTATTGTGGAATGCATTAACATGCATCGCCTGTATTAAACGGAATAACCGAATATATCGTAGAACTTTCGCACGACCAATGTAAAAATATTCATAATATCAATACTATAGTATTAGGAAATAATGTAATAATTTCGGGCCTGAGCGTTGGCCAGCTAAATATTAGAAATGTAATGCTCGCGGGAACTGTCACAGCCGATGGAAGTTATAACGGCGCGCATTATTCTGATCCATACGGATCATGGAACAATGTAATAGTACAAGCGGTAGTGGAAATAATCCTACATACAGACACGGTATCTCTTAATTTAAAAACCGGACGAGCACATTTAAAAACTGGAACCACTTGTTCCATTAGAGTGGGTTCGTGTTTTGATTTAGAACGAGGTTACACTTACTGGGATCTTTTAGAGAAAGATAGTTGCGATTTCAATATATATGACGTTCTGTATGAAGGAATATCCTCTCGTATAGAAGAAATTAACAATCGAGACGCACCAGTAATAATAACCGTAGAAACGGAAGATATTACTTTTGCGTTGACAATAAAAAGCGAGCGAAAATTATGCGGATATCCAATATTTCAAACCGAACATCCGAAATTGTTTATAGCGCCATTTTCAGGCAGACGACCGATCGTATCAACTGTAAAAAAAATCAATGTAGAAAACGTTGACATTTTTGCATATGTTAATAGTAAGTTTACCTATGTAGAGAAACACATTCGTAGCGAGTTAAAATCTTTATATTACGATATTTTAGTACAACGTTGCACATTAGAACAGCAAGTTTTAAAAAACAGTTTGTCCATCGCCGCCAGCAATCCAGACGAATTCGCCTTCAACATTATGAGAGGTCCGGGTTTTATGGCTATGTCTGCCGGTGAGGCAATTCACATCATCAAATGCATACCTGTAGAAGTAAGAGTTCGACAAACATCTGAATGTTATATTGACATTCCCGTCACCAGAGGAAACCAAAGTTTATTTCTACGACCACGCACGCATGTATTAGTAGAGTCAGGAGTACAAATAATATGTAATTTAGCAGCACCTCCAATGTACCGACTAAATGGAATCTGGTATAAAGTAATGCCCCATTATATTGAGGCCACCGTTCCAACTATGCTCAAACCGAATGATCAAGCCACTTGGAAGTATACAAATCTGGAGAATCTTGGATCTACGGGAATCTACTCAGAAAAAACTCTGGGCGAACTGAGGAAACATATTATGTTCCCCGCCGAAAAAGCAGCCATCCTTAATTCTGTAGCTCGTGGAATCACAGGACAAGGCATGGTAGGCGCGGGTATATCGCTCAAACATCTATTGGATGCGGATTCATTAAATATCATATCCGAAAACACCTGGGGTGTTTATGGGATAAATTTGTCAAATTTGACAACGTGAGTGCAGGACTATTAATGTTGGTTTTGATTTTTCGATTGATAAAATTAGCCGTGGACACGATCGTACATGGTTACGCTCTACACTCCGTTTACGGATGGTCTTTACTGCTTATCGCAGCTATTTGGGACTCTTTCACTCACCTTCTGCTCCACCTTTCTAAAGGAAAACCTAAAGAAGATAACGAAATGGAACTTTTAACTCCAACAAATCAGGAGATAACCTTATCTCCATCTCAGAACGACGTAAACACATCTGCACCTCCTCGACCCACTGAAAACCTATATCCAGCTTTTGCATTAAAGAAATAAATATTTTAATTATAGATGGCGCCTCGCAGAGAAAATGTGCTTCAGATTCCTTACAAAATAAGTGAACGCATCAAGAACAGATATCATCGAATGGCTCCATATTTATGTATTCAATCCATAAATTCAACAATTCTGTGCCACATCTTCAATGATTACGCTCATCTTATATGCACATCTTGTTTCAACAATGCACCTATCGAAATTCAAGAAGAATTCACTCCTTTAAAATAAAAAAGAAATAAAATATATATACATTTATAAAATGTTTTATTCATAATCTTCCTTTCCTTCCACTCATGATCATAGGCCTGCTCCCAGGTAAAGGGCTTAAGTGCCTTGACCAAAAAATGGCCAACTAAATATGTTCCAGATCTGCTTCTCAGATTTGGGATATAACACGTGTTTAAAATCTGCAGAATTTTTTCGGGAACAGGATGGGCAGGTAACATTTGACGTCTTTCGTAATAAAATGATAAGCTTCATAAATGACCCCCTTGTAGAGCCTTATGCAACGAACCATGTACATAACATTTTATCAGAAAAGTATGGCAAAGACATTACTATATCTGAATGCGTTGGTAAAAAGAGCATAATTTCATTTACAAAAACATCAAAACGTTTGCTTCGAGATTCATTCAATGCATCAAAAGAAGAAGACGATGAAAATAACAAAAATGAACTCGTAAAGAAAGTAGGACAACTAATACAAAACGAAATTAGATCAGTCGTTTCTATAAAGGAAAATTATGATAGTCTCAATAAACTGTCGTTGGATGATAGCATTCAATTTGTAAGTCCCATGCTACATTTGTTATTATCCTACCTATTCCCAAGAGAAAACTGCGAACTTCTCATTTCTGCTATTGGACAAGCTATAATGCAGGCTGCAAGACCCAGGGCAATAACGGCCCCTTTACAGTTGGGTTTAGCTATTCAACTACATCATATGTTTCGGTCTAGGTTTTTGCTCGACACATTACATACACTTGGATTTTGTTCCTCTTATTCAGAAGTTATAAATTTTGAACGTTCTGCGGCTGTGTGTGTAGCAAGCTCAACAGCAGGCATAGATCAAAATTATAATGATAAGCCAAAAGTTGTACATTTTATTGCAGATAACTTAGATCATGATTTATGTACTCTTAATGGACAGGTAACTTTTCATGGTATGGGAATTATGGCTGCAGTAACTCCTGGGTCTAAAAAAAAAGAAATAAATATTCCTCGCTTACAAGTCTCTTCGGAGTCATTAAAAGACTTAGGAGCCATCGAACTATGTACGTACCATAAGCGAGATAGCAATATATCATTTAAGCATCTTCCATTATTGCAAACGGAAAATACAACTAACTTGGATATGCTTTGGTACTTATCATGGTTTTTTCATGATCCTCATCCTGGTTGGTCCGGATTTATGGAATCAGTACAAACAAAGGATCATTCTGCTAAGGCGAGTATGATTTTTTTCCCCATGATCGATCATACTCCAAGTGACGTATCTTGTATCTACTCTACTTTAGTGTTTGTTTGTGAACAGGCAAAGAGGAGAGAAATAACTCCAATTATTACATTTGATCAGCCTTTGTACTTGAAAGCAATAAAAATAATTGATGCTGAGCCAATCAACAGTCCTTTAAGAAATATGGTAATTCTATTAGGAGGATTCCATACAAGGATGAATTTCCTAGGTTGTATAGGCTATATAATGCATGAAACGGGACTTGAGCAGGTATTGGGGCAGATATATGCTTCAAATAGCGTTAAACATATATTGAGTGGTAAAGCGGTTTCCCGTGCAATTCGAGCTCACATTATAATTGATAGAGTACTTCATATACTTCTTTTAAGATCCGCCTATGAAAATATGTCAAAAACATTGTCAGAAGGATTTGAGAAGCATGATGAAATCAAACAAGTCCGGAATATGTATGACCGATTAATTACAGATTCATCGATGATGGAAGAGGTGAAATCTTGCGAGGTATTGAACAAAGCAAAAGAACATATTCAACAAGAAAGGGTAAAACTAAAAAGCAGTAGAACAGCAAGTTTATGGTTCCAGTACACTGATATGATTTCAATATTGAGGCGCTGTTTAATGGCAGAAAGAACTGGTGATTGGCATTTACATCTCACGATACTTACGGAAATGTTACCATACTTTACTGCTGCAGGACATAATAATTACGCTAAATCAGCGCGAATACATCTTCAAAATATGATTGATCTGCAAACGACAAATCCCACACTATTCAAGTTATTTGAAGAAGGATATTTCGTTATTCGACGAGCAGATCGTTTTTGGGCAGGGCTATCTCCAGATTTAGTAATCGAACAGGTGCTGATGAGAACCATAAAATCTAACAAAGGTTTGACACGAGGTAGCGGCATGTCGCAAGCAGAACGTGCTGTTTGGACTCAATCGATGCCATTTTGCGCCCAAGTTAATGAGTGCATGCAAGATTTAACAGGCTCAAAGTTTATCGGAAGTGATCAACATGTCGAAAATTCACATTCCCGCAAGAATGCGGATATACGTGATACAAATACTATCTTGCAGTATTTAGAAACCTTAGAACCTTTCAATGAAAATCCGAACCTACGGAATATTGTCACTGGAGTAGTTGCGTCTGATGGAGTCAACATTGATAGAGCAGTAAATATTGGCATGGAAATATTGGAAGAGATGACCGGGAAAACAGAATCTAATTATGTTCTACGGAGAAAGAACATTGCGGTGAATATGGCATCTAAAAAAGTGAAAATGGGCGAAACTGATATTTACGTTGATCATGCTCTTCTTTTTCAGAGATTAGCAACTTTAGCTTCTGGGCAAACTTCTGATCTAGCCACTGTAATGAGTTATGAGTTATGTGTTTATCCACCTACATTATTTCAAACAATAGATGTTATGCGCCCTGCAAAGAAACGTGCTTTAGCTGAAGCAATTGCGAAACTTACACAGCCTGAAATTCTACCGATGAATACTTTGGAGCATGATTCAAATTTGACTTATCACGTAATTGATGGCGGATGGCTGTTGTATAAAATACCTTGGAAATTACATGCATCATATGCTGAAATATGCAATGCTTATGTCAATTACGTCATAAAATATTATGGAAAGGCTCACGTTGTATTTGATGGTTACTTGGCAGGTCCAACGATTAAAGACATGGCTCATATACGAAGGACAAAAGGTCTTCAAAGTCCAACTGTAGAATTTAACGAATCGATGAAGCTCGTGGTAAAAAAAGAAGATTTTTTGCGAAATTCCGAAAACAAAAATGGAATTATTCATATGTTCGGAGACAAATTATGTTTAGCCAGATGTACAGTATCATATGCAAGAGATGATGCTGATGTCTTAATAGTAATGACAGCAACAAAATCTTTCATATCGGCATCTACATGTGTTGTAGGAAATGATACAGATTTACTGATTTTACTCGTGCATTATTGTGAACCTGACTCACGTCCTTTATATTTTAAAACTGAGACAAAAATTTGGAATATAAATAACACAAAGTCACAGTTGGGCCAACTCGGCGATATAATTTTGTTTGCGCACGCTTTCCTTGGTTGCGACACAACGTCTTCATTTCATGGAATAGGAAAGCAAACCGCATTATCACTTTGCAAATCGAATAAAACATTTCAAATGGCTGCTACTGTGTTTTCCGTTCCCAACAACAGCAAAGAAAGCATCATTAAGGCAGGAGAACAAGCTATTTTATGCCTTTACAAAGCCAAAGTTGACCCTTTCGTCATTAAGAAATCGGCTATTTCAAATGAAAGTAGCTTCAGCAACTTCATTTGTATCGCCAGAAAAACTGCCTCCAACAGAAGCCGCTGCTAAATTTCACTCGCTTAGAGTCTATTTTCAAATTATGGTTTGGAAAGGTTTGGCTTCAAACCTGAAGCAGAAGACTGGGGCTGGCGGTTAGATGATAAAATAATGAAACCGATCATGACCGATATGAAAACTGCCCCAGAAAATTTATTGAAAGTCGTCAGGTGTGCGTGCCAAACGGGGTGTTTCACATCACGGTGCAAATGTCGAAAAAATGGTATATATTGTACACTGACTTGTGTTCATTGTGCGGACAATGACTGTGCAAACAAGGAAAATATCATCCCATTCGAAGATGATATTTTTTCAGAATATTAATGGGAAAATAGTAATTAAATATTAGAAAAAAAAAATAATTACAAAAAATACAAAAAAAAAACATAAAATTACAAAAAAATACAAAAAAATACAAAAAAAATTACAAAAAATACAAAAAAAAAGGGATGAAAGTCGGACCAGTAGCCTCCACGTGGCTCATCCCGGGAACAGGTTTCTGGCTAATACTGGCCGTTACTCATATAATTTCAAATTTTCACAACTCTTATAAATAAACTATTATTCAAATTATTTATATAATAAATAATACATCTTTAAAAAACATGTCTCATACAATTTGCATGTAATTTTTTCCGTAAAATCGATTGGCGATGTTAAATGTGATAAAAAATTGATATTAACAACAAATTGTTCATAAAAACATTGTTATAAACAATTAAACGGACAAATAAATATTTGTATAAATGTATTTTTTCCCAACTAACAATTTTTTATTGTTGTAATTTTTTCGATTTCGCCTTTGTTTTCGAGAAAATCGCTTTTTTTGATAAAATCGTTCATTAAACAATGAATAAAAAAAATTCCTGGAAGCGGATTTTGGATATGTTTTTTACAACCATTTTTGGAAAACATTCCCGAAAAAATTGGCTTTGTTGCAATTTTTTTTTGGTCAAACCTTAATTTTACTGGACTATGAATATCATCGTTCTATCACAATCACTATTAGAAATGTAACAAAACAATCACGCCGATTTGAACGAAACGAAGATGACCGACTAATGTTTATATTGAAAAAGAATTTCCACCACGAATATGTAATAAACATTATAGTCATAAAACAAACTGGAAAAACACAATTGGTTGCCCAGGACAAATGAATGTTATTTAGTTATATACAATCCTATACATAATTATATATAATTACATATAGTATGATTTACGATTATAAATTATTATATGTAAAATATAATTATATATAATCCATTCTTTTCTCGAGGGTTCATTGAAATATTATTCACCTACGTTGAATATTACATTATTCTACAAAATTGTTTGTAGTGAAAGAAATCACTATTATGATATGTATTGACGAAAAATCCGACAACTCAGCGAATTTTAAGTGCACATCAATAAAATTGAAAACACACTTTTTTAACATTAAAATGTACCAGGAAAAAATTAATACCTGTAGAAATCTTGATGCGCGCACTTTTTACAACAGCTGGATATGGTCGTGACATTTTTGATAAAATTACGAACGTGACATTTCGGTCTAAAAGTGTAATAACTATTGCGCGCAATGTGATATCATATTAAATGCAATGGAGATGTCAATAGCCCAACAATTCTGATACATCCTGTGAATTTCGCATGTGTGCTTCAAGAAATGGCAACAGCGCATTGGGTTCTGGTCGTGACGTCTTTTTTTTAAATTCAAAATTTTCATTGAATATAGTGCTATAACTAAGATATTTTATTAAGCACGTCATTCATATTTTCAGGGTAACTTACTGGTACATATACAGGGTGCGTGCGTACGATCCGAACATAGGGCATGCCATGTTAAAGGTAGAGCGTTCCTGATTGGCCAGTTCCAGCCCGTACGGTTCTCCACATTGGCTGCGAGAAAACATGGAATGGCTGAAACTGGGCATTTGAGTATGTACTGCCTTCACTGTTCAGAACTTTTATCAGCCGCATTCAGTAATTCAGCCTGAAATGTGCCGCTTAGAAATAATTATTTCTTATAAATAATATAAAATTTGCTAAATTTGTTCAGCCCGGGCTATTAAGCCTTATTAGTGGATCTGCAGTACTGTAGCAAATTTTAGCTTGAAACGTGCAATTTTGACAGTTTGAGAGTGAATGTGCCGCTTATAAATAATTATTTGTTATAAATACTAGTAGAAAATTTGTTAAAATTTCTTTGCCGCAGCTATTAAGCTTCATAAGTGTCTCTGAGGACACAAGAAAAATTGCAGCTTGAAACGAAAAAATCTGAAAGTATTAGAATGAATGTGCCGCCTAGAAATAATTATTTGTTATTCACAATAGTCGAAAGTTCTTTAAATTTTTTCTGCCAGAAATATTAAGCTTCATAAGTGCATCTGCAAGACTCTGGCAAAATTTTAGCTTAAATCGTGCAAATCTGAAAGTTTTAGAGTGAATGTGCCAATTAGAAATAATTATTTGTTATGAATAATAGTAGAAAATTTGTTATAAATAATAGTAGAAAAATTGTTACATTTTTTCTGCCAGGGCTATTAAGCTTCACAAGTGGCTCTGAAGGATTCTAGCAAATTTTAAATTGAAACGAGCAAATCTGAAAGTTTTAGAATGAATCTGCCGCTTTGAAATAATTATTTGTTATAAATAATAGTAGAAAATTTGTTCAATTTTTTCTGCCAGGGCTGTTAAGTTTTATAAGTGCCTCTGAAGCACTTTAGTAAATTTCAGCTTGAAACGTGCAAATCTGAACGTTCTGGCGTGAGTGTGGCGCTTGGAAATAATTATTTGTTATAAATAATAATAATATGACATTTTTTAAAATTATTTCTGTAGGGGTTATTAACCACTTCAGTGGTAGCTGTTTAAAAAAAAAGTGCCAGAAGTGGTACAGCCCTGTATTTAAGATATTGAAAAACGGTAAAACACGGGTTCCATTTTTTCCTAAAATATATCATTTAACATTTAATTAATCATTTAAAAAATCAAGTAATATTTCACATTTATGTCGGCCATCTTGGATCCACCATTTTGAATTTTCAAAATCTCACTTCAAATTCGTAATCAGCGACCCAAAAAATTCCCAAGTACCAACTTTCATTGAAATCAAGTAAATTTTTTACATTTATGTCGGACATCTTGGAACCGACATTTTGAATTTTCAAAATCTGATTTCAGATTTATAATCAGCGGCCCCGAAAATCCCCGAGAACCCAGTTTCATAAAGTTTGGGTAATTTTTAGCATTTTGGTCGGCCATCTTGGATCCGCCATTTTGAATTTTCAAAATCTAACTTCAGATTCGTTATCAGCGACCCCAAAAACCCCCGAATAACAATTTTCAGCTGTTTTCCGTATAAAGAAAAATGTGCGCCGCACATTTTAATAAATTTAGCAAATTTACAGCCGCCATATTGGATCCGCCATTTTGAATTTTCCCATTTTAATGACAGATTCGGATTCAGCGACCAAAAATATCTTGGTTCTCTATCATGCAAATTCATTAAGAATTGTAAAAGTTAAATGTAAACATATGATCCATTACCACGTTTGTCAATAATTTTTGTTTGTACATATATGATCCATTACCATTGAAGTGGTTAAGCTTCGTATTTGGCTATAAAGGACTAGCAAATTTCTCCTTTGTATGTAGAATTCGAACCTGTCATCGTTTGGCCAGAGAACAGTTGAATGACTCAATATGAATAAATACTCCACACACTCATACATTCCGAAGATGTCTCACGCACGTGCAATCTTTACCGCTTAATTACGCGCTTCATATGCATCATATCAAAAAATGCCATAGGACTTTTCGTTTCAGTTTTTCGTGTTCTACTTGATCTGCAATTATTATCCGCGGTCACACGAACACCCTGTATATGGTGTCCCAACAGTTTGGAAACGGTCTTGTAACTTTTGAAAGAAAAAAAAATTTTTAAATTGCTGAAACACATGAAATTATTTTTCAAGAAAGCTATCTTTTTTGAGGGGTTCCACCCCCACTCCAAGGGGGGGGGGGGCACGAGGGGGGATGAATATCTTAAATGGTAACATTTAGGTCGAGTGGGGGCTCATTTGAAAGGTCTCTTCGAGACGAATACAAAACACTGGTCATATAATTAATCATTTATCGCCGAATTATTCATCGTTTGAAATTTCTGATCTCAGAAACCAATATTCAGCGAATTTTAAGTGCACATCAATAAAATTGAAAACACACTTTTTTAACATTAAAATGTACCAGGAAAAAATTAATACCTGTAGAAATCTTGATGCGCGCACTTTTTACAACAGCTGGATATGGTCGTGACATTTTTGATAAAATTACGAACGTGACATTTCGGTCTAAAAGTGTAATAACTATTGCGCGCAATGTGATATCATATTAAATGCAATGGAGATGTCAATAGCCCAACAATTCTGATACATCCTGTGAATTTCGCATGTGTGCTTCAAGAAATGGCAACAGCGCATTGGGTTCTGGTCGTGACGTCTTTTTTTTAAATTCAAAATTTTCATTGAATATAGTGCTATAACTAAGATATTTTATTAAGCACGTCATTCATATTTTCAGGGTAACTTACTGGTACATATACAGGGTGCGTGCGTACGATCCGAACATAGGGCATGCCATGTTAAAGGTAGAGCGTTCCTGATTGGCCAGTTCCAGCCCGTACGGTTCTCCACATTGGCTGCGAGAAAACATGGAATGGCTGAAACTGGGCATTTGAGTATGTACTGCCTTCACTGTTCAGAACTTTTATCAGCCGCATTCAGTAATTCAGCCTGAAATGTGCCGCTTAGAAATAATTATTTCTTATAAATAATATAAAATTTGCTAAATTTGTTCAGCCCGGGCTATTAAGCCTTATTAGTGGATCTGCAGTACTGTAGCAAATTTTAGCTTGAAACGTGCAATTTTGACAGTTTGAGAGTGAATGTGCCGCTTATAAATAATTATTTGTTATAAATACTAGTAGAAAATTTGTTAAAATTTCTTTGCCGCAGCTATTAAGCTTCATAAGTGTCTCTGAGGACACAAGAAAAATTGCAGCTTGAAACGAAAAAATCTGAAAGTATTAGAATGAATGTGCCGCCTAGAAATAATTATTTGTTATTCACAATAGTCGAAAGTTCTTTAAATTTTTTCTGCCAGAAATATTAAGCTTCATAAGTGCATCTGCAAGACTCTGGCAAAATTTTAGCTTAAATCGTGCAAATCTGAAAGTTTTAGAGTGAATGTGCCAATTAGAAATAATTATTTGTTATGAATAATAGTAGAAAATTTGTTATAAATAATAGTAGAAAAATTGTTACATTTTTTCTGCCAGGGCTATTAAGCTTCACAAGTGGCTCTGAAGGATTCTAGCAAATTTTAAATTGAAACGAGCAAATCTGAAAGTTTTAGAATGAATCTGCCGCTTTGAAATAATTATTTGTTATAAATAATAGTAGAAAATTTGTTCAATTTTTTCTGCCAGGGCTGTTAAGTTTTATAAGTGCCTCTGAAGCACTTTAGTAAATTTCAGCTTGAAACGTGCAAATCTGAACGTTCTGGCGTGAGTGTGGCGCTTGGAAATAATTATTTGTTATAAATAATAATAATATGACATTTTTTAAAATTATTTCTGTAGGGGTTATTAACCACTTCAGTGGTAGCTGTTTAAAAAAAAAGTGCCAGAAGTGGTACAGCCCTGTATTTAAGATATTGAAAAACGGTAAAACACGGGTTCCATTTTTTCCTAAAATATATCATTTAACATTTAATTAATCATTTAAAAAATCAAGTAATATTTCACATTTATGTCGGCCATCTTGGATCCACCATTTTGAATTTTCAAAATCTCACTTCAAATTCGTAATCAGCGACCCAAAAAATTCCCAAGTACCAACTTTCATTGAAATCAAGTAAATTTTTTACATTTATGTCGGACATCTTGGAACCGACATTTTGAATTTTCAAAATCTGATTTCAGATTTATAATCAGCGGCCCCGAAAATCCCCGAGAACCCAGTTTCATAAAGTTTGGGTAATTTTTAGCATTTTGGTCGGCCATCTTGGATCCGCCATTTTGAATTTTCAAAATCTAACTTCAGATTCGTTATCAGCGACCCCAAAAACCCCCGAATAACAATTTTCAGCTGTTTTCCGTATAAAGAAAAATGTGCGCCGCACATTTTAATAAATTTAGCAAATTTACAGCCGCCATATTGGATCCGCCATTTTGAATTTTCCCATTTTAATGACAGATTCGGATTCAGCGACCAAAAATATCTTGGTTCTCTATCATGCAAATTCATTAAGAATTGTAAAAGTTAAATGTAAACATATGATCCATTACCACGTTTGTCAATAATTTTTGTTTGTACATATATGATCCATTACCATTGAAGTGGTTAAGCTTCGTATTTGGCTATAAAGGACTAGCAAATTTCTCCTTTGTATGTAGAATTCGAACCTGTCATCGTTTGGCCAGAGAACAGTTGAATGACTCAATATGAATAAATACTCCACACACTCATACATTCCGAAGATGTCTCACGCACGTGCAATCTTTACCGCTTAATTACGCGCTTCATATGCATCATATCAAAAAATGCCATAGGACTTTTCGTTTCAGTTTTTCGTGTTCTACTTGATCTGCAATTATTATCCGCGGTCACACGAACACCCTGTATATGGTGTCCCAACAGTTTGGAAACGGTCTTGTAACTTTTGAAAGAAAAAAAAATTTTTAAATTGCTGAAACACATGAAATTATTTTTCAAGAAAGCTATCTTTTTTGAGGGGTTCCACCCCCACTCCAAGGGGGGGGGGGCACGAGGGGGGATGAATATCTTAAATGGTAACATTTAGGTCGAGTGGGGGCTCATTTGAAAGGTCTCTTCGAGACGAATACAAAACACTGGTCATATAATTAATCATTTATCGCCGAATTATTCATCGTTTGAAATTTCTGATCTCAGAAACCAATATTCAGCGAATTTTAAGTGCACATCAATAAAATTGAAAACACACTTTTTTAACATTAAAATGTACCAGGAAAAAATTAATACCTGTAGAAATCTTGATGCGCGCACTTTTTACAACAGCTGGATATGGTCGTGACATTTTTGATAAAATTACGAACGTGACATTTCGGTCTAAAAGTGTAATAACTATTGCGCGCAATGTGATATCATATTAAATGCAATGGAGATGTCAATAGCCCAACAATTCTGATACATCCTGTGAATTTCGCATGTGTGCTTCAAGAAATGGCAACAGCGCATTGGGTTCTGGTCGTGACGTCTTTTTTTTAAATTCAAAATTTTCATTGAATATAGTGCTATAACTAAGATATTTTATTAAGCACGTCATTCATATTTTCAGGGTAACTTACTGGTACATATACAGGGTGCGTGCGTACGATCCGAACATAGGGCATGCCATGTTAAAGGTAGAGCGTTCCTGATTGGCCAGTTCCAGCCCGTACGGTTCTCCACATTGGCTGCGAGAAAACATGGAATGGCTGAAACTGGGCATTTGAGTATGTACTGCCTTCACTGTTCAGAACTTTTATCAGCCGCATTCAGTAATTCAGCCTGAAATGTGCCGCTTAGAAATAATTATTTCTTATAAATAATATAAAATTTGCTAAATTTGTTCAGCCCGGGCTATTAAGCCTTATTAGTGGATCTGCAGTACTGTAGCAAATTTTAGCTTGAAACGTGCAATTTTGACAGTTTGAGAGTGAATGTGCCGCTTATAAATAATTATTTGTTATAAATACTAGTAGAAAATTTGTTAAAATTTCTTTGCCGCAGCTATTAAGCTTCATAAGTGTCTCTGAGGACACAAGAAAAATTGCAGCTTGAAACGAAAAAATCTGAAAGTATTAGAATGAATGTGCCGCCTAGAAATAATTATTTGTTATTCACAATAGTCGAAAGTTCTTTAAATTTTTTCTGCCAGAAATATTAAGCTTCATAAGTGCATCTGCAAGACTCTGGCAAAATTTTAGCTTAAATCGTGCAAATCTGAAAGTTTTAGAGTGAATGTGCCAATTAGAAATAATTATTTGTTATGAATAATAGTAGAAAATTTGTTATAAATAATAGTAGAAAAATTGTTACATTTTTTCTGCCAGGGCTATTAAGCTTCACAAGTGGCTCTGAAGGATTCTAGCAAATTTTAAATTGAAACGAGCAAATCTGAAAGTTTTAGAATGAATCTGCCGCTTTGAAATAATTATTTGTTATAAATAATAGTAGAAAATTTGTTCAATTTTTTCTGCCAGGGCTGTTAAGTTTTATAAGTGCCTCTGAAGCACTTTAGTAAATTTCAGCTTGAAACGTGCAAATCTGAACGTTCTGGCGTGAGTGTGGCGCTTGGAAATAATTATTTGTTATAAATAATAATAATATGACATTTTTTAAAATTATTTCTGTAGGGGTTATTAACCACTTCAGTGGTAGCTGTTTAAAAAAAAAGTGCCAGAAGTGGTACAGCCCTGTATTTAAGATATTGAAAAACGGTAAAACACGGGTTCCATTTTTTCCTAAAATATATCATTTAACATTTAATTAATCATTTAAAAAATCAAGTAATATTTCACATTTATGTCGGCCATCTTGGATCCACCATTTTGAATTTTCAAAATCTCACTTCAAATTCGTAATCAGCGACCCAAAAAATTCCCAAGTACCAACTTTCATTGAAATCAAGTAAATTTTTTACATTTATGTCGGACATCTTGGAACCGACATTTTGAATTTTCAAAATCTGATTTCAGATTTATAATCAGCGGCCCCGAAAATCCCCGAGAACCCAGTTTCATAAAGTTTGGGTAATTTTTAGCATTTTGGTCGGCCATCTTGGATCCGCCATTTTGAATTTTCAAAATCTAACTTCAGATTCGTTATCAGCGACCCCAAAAACCCCCGAATAACAATTTTCAGCTGTTTTCCGTATAAAGAAAAATGTGCGCCGCACATTTTAATAAATTTAGCAAATTTACAGCCGCCATATTGGATCCGCCATTTTGAATTTTCCCATTTTAATGACAGATTCGGATTCAGCGACCAAAAATATCTTGGTTCTCTATCATGCAAATTCATTAAGAATTGTAAAAGTTAAATGTAAACATATGATCCATTACCACGTTTGTCAATAATTTTTGTTTGTACATATATGATCCATTACCATTGAAGTGGTTAAGCTTCGTATTTGGCTATAAAGGACTAGCAAATTTCTCCTTTGTATGTAGAATTCGAACCTGTCATCGTTTGGCCAGAGAACAGTTGAATGACTCAATATGAATAAATACTCCACACACTCATACATTCCGAAGATGTCTCACGCACGTGCAATCTTTACCGCTTAATTACGCGCTTCATATGCATCATATCAAAAAATGCCATAGGACTTTTCGTTTCAGTTTTTCGTGTTCTACTTGATCTGCAATTATTATCCGCGGTCACACGAACACCCTGTATATGGTGTCCCAACAGTTTGGAAACGGTCTTGTAACTTTTGAAAGAAAAAAAAATTTTTAAATTGCTGAAACACATGAAATTATTTTTCAAGAAAGCTATCTTTTTTGAGGGGTTCCACCCCCACTCCAAGGGGGGGGGGGCACGAGGGGGGATGAATATCTTAAATGGTAACATTTAGGTCGAGTGGGGGCTCATTTGAAAGGTCTCTTCGAGACGAATACAAAACACTGGTCATATAATTAATCATTTATCGCCGAATTATTCATCGTTTGAAATTTCTGATCTCAGAAACCAATATTCAGCGAATTTTAAGTGCACATCAATAAAATTGAAAACACACTTTTTTAACATTAAAATGTACCAGGAAAAAATTAATACCTGTAGAAATCTTGATGCGCGCACTTTTTACAACAGCTGGATATGGTCGTGACATTTTTGATAAAATTACGAACGTGACATTTCGGTCTAAAAGTGTAATAACTATTGCGCGCAATGTGATATCATATTAAATGCAATGGAGATGTCAATAGCCCAACAATTCTGATACATCCTGTGAATTTCGCATGTGTGCTTCAAGAAATGGCAACAGCGCATTGGGTTCTGGTCGTGACGTCTTTTTTTTAAATTCAAAATTTTCATTGAATATAGTGCTATAACTAAGATATTTTATTAAGCACGTCATTCATATTTTCAGGGTAACTTACTGGTACATATACAGGGTGCGTGCGTACGATCCGAACATAGGGCATGCCATGTTAAAGGTAGAGCGTTCCTGATTGGCCAGTTCCAGCCCGTACGGTTCTCCACATTGGCTGCGAGAAAACATGGAATGGCTGAAACTGGGCATCTGAGTATGTACTGCCTTCACTGTTCAGAACTTTTATCAGCCGCATTCAGTAATTCAGCCTGAAATGTGCCGCTTAGAAATAATTATTTCTTATAAATAATATAAAATTTGCTAAATTTGTTCAGCCCGGGCTATTAAGCCTTATTAGTGGATCTGCAGTACTGTAGCAAATTTTAGCTTGAAACGTGCAATTTTGACAGTTTGAGAGTGAATGTGCCGCTTATAAATAATTATTTGTTATAAATACTAGTAGAAAATTTGTTAAAATTTCTTTGCCGCAGCTATTAAGCTTCATAAGTGTCTCTGAGGACACAAGAAAAATTGCAGCTTGAAACGAAAAAATCTGAAAGTATTAGAATGAATGTGCCGCCTAGAAATAATTATTTGTTATTCACAATAGTCGAAAGTTCTTTAAATTTTTTCTGCCAGAAATATTAAGCTTCATAAGTGCATCTGCAAGACTCTGGCAAAATTTTAGCTTAAATCGTGCAAATCTGAAAGTTTTAGAGTGAATGTGCCAATTAGAAATAATTATTTGTTATGAATAATAGTAGAAAATTTGTTATAAATAATAGTAGAAAAATTGTTACATTTTTTCTGCCAGGGCTATTAAGCTTCACAAGTGGCTCTGAAGGATTCTAGCAAATTTTAAATTGAAACGAGCAAATCTGAAAGTTTTAGAATGAATCTGCCGCTTTGAAATAATTATTTGTTATAAATAATAGTAGAAAATTTGTTCAATTTTTTCTGCCAGGGCTGTTAAGTTTTATAAGTGCCTCTGAAGCACTTTAGTAAATTTCAGCTTGAAACGTGCAAATCTGAACGTTCTGGCGTGAGTGTGGCGCTTGGAAATAATTATTTGTTATAAATAATAATAATATGACATTTTTTAAAATTATTTCTGTAGGGGTTATTAACCACTTCAGTGGTAGCTGTTTAAAAAAAAAGTGCCAGAAGTGGTACAGCCCTGTATTTAAGATATTGAAAAACGGTAAAACACGGGTTCCATTTTTTCCTAAAATATATCATTTAACATTTAATTAATCATTTAAAAAATCAAGTAATATTTCACATTTATGTCGGCCATCTTGGATCCACCATTTTGAATTTTCAAAATCTCACTTCAAATTCGTAATCAGCGACCCAAAAAATTCCCAAGTACCAACTTTCATTGAAATCAAGTAAATTTTTTACATTTATGTCGGACATCTTGGAACCGACATTTTGAATTTTCAAAATCTGATTTCAGATTTATAATCAGCGGCCCCGAAAATCCCCGAGAACCCAGTTTCATAAAGTTTGGGTAATTTTTAGCATTTTGGTCGGCCATCTTGGATCCGCCATTTTGAATTTTCAAAATCTAACTTCAGATTCGTTATCAGCGACCCCAAAAACCCCCGAATAACAATTTTCAGCTGTTTTCCGTATAAAGAAAAATGTGCGCCGCACATTTTAATAAATTTAGCAAATTTACAGCCGCCATATTGGATCCGCCATTTTGAATTTTCCCATTTTAATGACAGATTCGGATTCAGCGACCAAAAATATCTTGGTTCTCTATCATGCAAATTCATTAAGAATTGTAAAAGTTAAATGTAAACATATGATCCATTACCACGTTTGTCAATAATTTTTGTTTGTACATATATGATCCATTACCATTGAAGTGGTTAAGCTTCGTATTTGGCTATAAAGGACTAGCAAATTTCTCCTTTGTATGTAGAATTCGAACCTGTCATCGTTTGGCCAGAGAACAGTTGAATGACTCAATATGATTAAATACTCCACACACTCATACATTCCGAAGATGTCTCACGCACGTGCAATCTTTACCGCTTAATTACGCGCTTCATATGCATCATATCAAAAAATGCCATAGGACTTTTCGTTTCAGTTTTTCGTGTTCTACTTGATCTGCAATTATTATCCGCGGTCACACGAACACCCTGTATATGGTGTCCCAACAGTTTGGAAACGGTCTTGTAACTTTTGAAAGAAAAAAAAATTTTTAAATTGCTGAAACACATGAAATTATTTTTCAAGAAAGCTATCTTTTTTGAGGGGTTCCACCCCCACTCCAAGGGGGGGGGGGCACGAGGGGGGATGAATATCTTAAATGGTAACATTTAGGTCGAGTGGGGGCTCATTTGAAAGGTCTCTTCGAGACGAATACAAAACACTGGTCATATAATTAATCATTTATCGCCGAATTATTCATCGTTTGAAATTTCTGATCTCAGAAACCAATATTCAGCGAATTTTAAGTGCACATCAATAAAATTGAAAACACACTTTTTTAACATTAAAATGTACCAGGAAAAAATTAATACCTGTAGAAATCTTGATGCGCGCACTTTTTACAACAGCTGGATATGGTCGTGACATTTTTGATAAAATTACGAACGTGACATTTCGGTCTAAAAGTGTAATAACTATTGCGCGCAATGTGATATCATATTAAATGCAATGGAGATGTCAATAGCCCAACAATTCTGATACATCCTGTGAATTTCGCATGTGTGCTTCAAGAAATGGCAACAGCGCATTGGGTTCTGGTCGTGACGTCTTTTTTTTAAATTCAAAATTTTCATTGAATATAGTGCTATAACTAAGATATTTTATTAAGCACGTCATTCATATTTTCAGGGTAACTTACTGGTACATATACAGGGTGCGTGCGTACGATCCGAACATAGGGCATGCCATGTTAAAGGTAGAGCGTTCCTGATTGGCCAGTTCCAGCCCGTACGGTTCTCCACATTGGCTGCGAGAAAACATGGAATGGCTGAAACTGGGCATTTGAGTATGTACTGCCTTCACTGTTCAGAACTTTTATCAGCCGCATTCAGTAATTCAGCCTGAAATGTGCCGCTTAGAAATAATTATTTCTTATAAATAATATAAAATTTGCTAAATTTGTTCAGCCCGGGCTATTAAGCCTTATTAGTGGATCTGCAGTACTGTAGCAAATTTTAGCTTGAAACGTGCAATTTTGACAGTTTGAGAGTGAATGTGCCGCTTATAAATAATTATTTGTTATAAATACTAGTAGAAAATTTGTTAAAATTTCTTTGCCGCAGCTATTAAGCTTCATAAGTGTCTCTGAGGACACAAGAAAAATTGCAGCTTGAAACGAAAAAATCTGAAAGTATTAGAATGAATGTGCCGCCTAGAAATAATTATTTGTTATTCACAATAGTCGAAAGTTCTTTAAATTTTTTCTGCCAGAAATATTAAGCTTCATAAGTGCATCTGCAAGACTCTGGCAAAATTTTAGCTTAAATCGTGCAAATCTGAAAGTTTTAGAGTGAATGTGCCAATTAGAAATAATTATTTGTTATGAATAATAGTAGAAAATTTGTTATAAATAATAGTAGAAAAATTGTTACATTTTTTCTGCCAGGGCTATTAAGCTTCACAAGTGGCTCTGAAGGATTCTAGCAAATTTTAAATTGAAACGAGCAAATCTGAAAGTTTTAGAATGAATCTGCCGCTTTGAAATAATTATTTGTTATAAATAATAGTAGAAAATTTGTTCAATTTTTTCTGCCAGGGCTGTTAAGTTTTATAAGTGCCTCTGAAGCACTTTAGTAAATTTCAGCTTGAAACGTGCAAATCTGAACGTTCTGGCGTGAGTGTGGCGCTTGGAAATAATTATTTGTTATAAATAATAATAATATGACATTTTTTAAAATTATTTCTGTAGGGGTTATTAACCACTTCAGTGGTAGCTGTTTAAAAAAAAAGTGCCAGAAGTGGTACAGCCCTGTATTTAAGATATTGAAAAACGGTAAAACACGGGTTCCATTTTTTCCTAAAATATATCATTTAACATTTAATTAATCATTTAAAAAATCAAGTAATATTTCACATTTATGTCGGCCATCTTGGATCCACCATTTTGAATTTTCAAAATCTCACTTCAAATTCGTAATCAGCGACCCAAAAAATTCCCAAGTACCAACTTTCATTGAAATCAAGTAAATTTTTTACATTTATGTCGGACATCTTGGAACCGACATTTTGAATTTTCAAAATCTGATTTCAGATTTATAATCAGCGGCCCCGAAAATCCCCGAGAACCCAGTTTCATAAAGTTTGGGTAATTTTTAGCATTTTGGTCGGCCATCTTGGATCCGCCATTTTGAATTTTCAAAATCTAACTTCAGATTCGTTATCAGCGACCCCAAAAACCCCCGAATAACAATTTTCAGCTGTTTTCCGTATAAAGAAAAATGTGCGCCGCACATTTTAATAAATTTAGCAAATTTACAGCCGCCATATTGGATCCGCCATTTTGAATTTTCCCATTTTAATGACCGATTCGGATTCAGCGACCAAAAATATCTTGGTTCTCTATCATGCAAATTCATTAAGAATTGTAAAAGTTAAATGTAAACATATGATCCATTACCACGTTTGTCAATAATTTTTGTTTGTACATATATGATCCATTACCATTGAAGTGGTTAAGCTTCGTATTTGGCTATAAAGGACTAGCAAATTTCTCCTTTGTATGTAGAATTCGAACCTGTCATCGTTTGGCCAGAGAACAGTTGAATGACTCAATATGAATAAATACTCCACACACTCATACATTCCGAAGATGTCTCACGCACGTGCAATCTTTACCGCTTAATTACGCGCTTCATATGCATCATATCAAAAAATGCCATAGGACTTTTCGTTTCAGTTTTTCGTGTTCTACTTGATCTGCAATTATTATCCGCGGTCACACGAACACCCTGTATATGGTGTCCCAACAGTTTGGAAACGGTCTTGTAACTTTTGAAAGAAAAAAAAATTTTTAAATTGCTGAAACACATGAAATTATTTTTCAAGAAAGCTATCTTTTTTGAGGGGTTCCACCCCCACTCCAAGGGGGGGGGGCACGAGGGGGGATGAATATCTTAAATGGTAACATTTAGGTCGAGTGGGGGCTCATTTGAAAGGTCTCTTCGAGACGAATACAAAACACTGGTCATATAATTAATCATTTATCGCCGAATTATTCATCGTTTGAAATTTCTGATCTCAGAAACCAATATTCAGCGAATTTTAAGTGCACATCAATAAAATTGAAAACACACTTTTTTAACATTAAAATGTACCAGGAAAAAATTAATACCTGTAGAAATCTTGATGCGCGCACTTTTTACAACAGCTGGATATGGTCGTGACATTTTTGATAAAATTACGAACGTGACATTTCGGTCTAAAAGTGTAATAACTATTGCGCGCAATGTGATATCATATTAAATGCAATGGAGATGTCAATAGCCCAACAATTCTGATACATCCTGTGAATTTCGCATGTGTGCTTCAAGAAATGGCAACAGCGCATTGGGTTCTGGTCGTGACGTCTTTTTTTTAAATTCAAAATTTTCATTGAATATAGTGCTATAACTAAGATATTTTATTAAGCACGTCATTCATATTTTCAGGGTAACTTACTGGTACATATACAGGGTGCGTGCGTACGATCCGAACATAGGGCATGCCATGTTAAAGGTAGAGCGTTCCTGATTGGCCAGTTCCAGCCCGTACGGTTCTCCACATTGGCTGCGAGAAAACATGGAATGGCTGAAACTGGGCATTTGAGTATGTACTGCCTTCACTGTTCAGAACTTTTATCAGCCGCATTCAGTAATTCAGCCTGAAATGTGCCGCTTAGAAATAATTATTTCTTATAAATAATATAAAATTTGCTAAATTTGTTCAGCCCGGGCTATTAAGCCTTATTAGTGGATCTGCAGTACTGTAGCAAATTTTAGCTTGAAACGTGCAATTTTGACAGTTTGAGAGTGAATGTGCCGCTTATAAATAATTATTTGTTATAAATACTAGTAGAAAATTTGTTAAAATTTCTTTGCCGCAGCTATTAAGCTTCATAAGTGTCTCTGAGGACACAAGAAAAATTGCAGCTTGAAACGAAAAAATCTGAAAGTATTAGAATGAATGTGCCGCCTAGAAATAATTATTTGTTATTCACAATAGTCGAAAGTTCTTTAAATTTTTTCTGCCAGAAATATTAAGCTTCATAAGTGCATCTGCAAGACTCTGGCAAAATTTTAGCTTAAATCGTGCAAATCTGAAAGTTTTAGAGTGAATGTGCCAATTAGAAATAATTATTTGTTATGAATAATAGTAGAAAATTTGTTATAAATAATAGTAGAAAAATTGTTACATTTTTTCTGCCAGGGCTATTAAGCTTCACAAGTGGCTCTGAAGGATTCTAGCAAATTTTAAATTGAAACGAGCAAATCTGAAAGTTTTAGAATGAATCTGCCGCTTTGAAATAATTATTTGTTATAAATAATAGTAGAAAATTTGTTCAATTTTTTCTGCCAGGGCTGTTAAGTTTTATAAGTGCCTCTGAAGCACTTTAGTAAATTTCAGCTTGAAACGTGCAAATCTGAACGTTCTGGCGTGAGTGTGGCGCTTGGAAATAATTATTTGTTATAAATAATAATAATATGACATTTTTTAAAATTATTTCTGTAGGGGTTATTAACCACTTCAGTGGTAGCTGTTTAAAAAAAAAGTGCCAGAAGTGGTACAGCCCTGTATTTAAGATATTGAAAAACGGTAAAACACGGGTTCCATTTTTTCCTAAAATATATCATTTAACATTTAATTAATCATTTAAAAAATCAAGTAATATTTCACATTTATGTCGGCCATCTTGGATCCACCATTTTGAATTTTCAAAATCTCACTTCAAATTCGTAATCAGCGACCCAAAAAATTCCCAAGTACCAACTTTCATTGAAATCAAGTAAATTTTTTACATTTATGTCGGACATCTTGGAACCGACATTTTGAATTTTCAAAATCTGATTTCAGATTTATAATCAGCGGCCCCGAAAATCCCCGAGAACCCAGTTTCATAAAGTTTGGGTAATTTTTAGCATTTTGGTCGGCCATCTTGGATCCGCCATTTTGAATTTTCAAAATCTAACTTCAGATTCGTTATCAGCGACCCCAAAAACCCCCGAATAACAATTTTCAGCTGTTTTCCGTATAAAGAAAAATGTGCGCCGCACATTTTAATAAATTTAGCAAATTTACAGCCGCCATATTGGATCCGCCATTTTGAATTTTCCCATTTTAATGACCGATTCGGATTCAGCGACCAAAAATATCTTGGTTCTCTATCATGCAAATTCATTAAGAATTGTAAAAGTTAAATGTAAACATATGATCCATTACCACGTTTGTCAATAATTTTTGTTTGTACATATATGATCCATTACCATTGAAGTGGTTAAGCTTCGTATTTGGCTATAAAGGACTAGCAAATTTCTCCTTTGTATGTAGAATTCGAACCTGTCATCGTTTGGCCAGAGAACAGTTGAATGACTCAATATGAATAAATACTCCACACACTCATACATTCCGAAGATGTCTCACGCACGTGCAATCTTTACCGCTTAATTACGCGCTTCATATGCATCATATCAAAAAATGCCATAGGACTTTTCGTTTCAGTTTTTCGTGTTCTACTTGATCTGCAATTATTATCCGCGGTCACACGAACACCCTGTATATGGTGTCCCAACAGTTTGGAAACGGTCTTGTAACTTTTGAAAGAAAAAAAAATTTTTAAATTGCTGAAACACATGAAATTATTTTTCAAGAAAGCTATCTTTTTTGAGGGGTTCCACCCCCACTCCAAGGGGGGGGGGGGCACGAGGGGGGATGAATATCTTAAATGGTAACATTTAGGTCGAGTGGGGGCTCATTTGAAAGGTCTCTTCGAGACGAATACAAAACACTGGTCATATAATTAATCAATTATCGCCGAATTATTCATCGTTTGAAATTTCTGATCTCAGAAACCAATATTCGGATCCAACATACCAAACAATATTTGTAGCGAGTTTTGCTACTTTTTTTTACATTTTTTCTTTTTTGTTTTAATTTTCTTTCGTTTTTTGTGTTTTATTTTCTACAGTATTGATCGCCGGTTAATAAATGTATTTCAAAATAATTTATTTCATGTGCTCAAACTCTTCCTATGACGGTCATAAGCCCGTGTAAAAAAGGAGGGTGCTTAGGCTTTTTAATCGCTACAAATATTGTGTCGTATGTTGGATCCGAATATTGGTTTCTGAGATTAGAAATTTCAAACAATGAACAATTCGGCGATAAATGATTATAACACCATCTATGACCAGTGTTTTGTATTCGTCACGAAGAGACCTTTCAAATGAGCCCCCACTTGACCCATGCTGCCATTTAAGATATTCACCCCCCCCCCTCGTGCCCCACGCCCCCCCTTGGGGTGGGAGGGTTGGAATCCCTCAAAAAAGGATAGCTTTTTTGAAAAATCGTTTCAGGTGTTTCAGCAATTTTATCAATATTTTTTCTTTCAAAAGTTTCAAGACCGTTTCCAAACTTTTGGGACACCCTGTATATGTATGTCCTTTTTTTAGGACATTCAAAAAAGACTATCATACAGCTCTTGTGTGATATCGAGATAAATCCTGCTTGTACTTGGATCGAAACTGGTTCAACACCCCTATATTTCGTTGTATTAAACACATAGCATTTTTTATTAATTCAGAATAGCTTTGTCTTCTTATTCAATGTAGAAAACAACAAAAAATGGGAGGCCTAAAATGCACCATGATTGGTCCGAATTAAAATGTGGTTGCTCCAAATCGACAGTACTACAAACTGTTGTGGACTCTTTTTCATTAACGAATATACATAATTTTATAGGAAATCGCGAAAAACATCTGGAGGAAAAATAACAAATTATAAGGCTCAGTTCCCTTCACAATTAAACCTAAACATCAAATATCAAGTAATCATAATCCATTTATTGGGAATAGATAACGTAACAAATAACATTCACGAATTGGATTGGTTTTATCTACCTGGTATAAATTTGATTCCTCTCTTGCTACCAATGTTGGTCGGCCCAATCCTAGCAGTAAATGTATCTTTTCCAAAAATTTTACTTTTTGACCAAGCTCGCGTTTCCGAATCATTCGAAATACTATGAGGTGAGTCTGTACATTGCTTAACTCCATGCGACGTAAAATCAATTTGAATATCAACCGTGGTTTTCTCAAACCCATGACGTGCGTTGGGTTTTCCATCAGCATTTAACATTCCAATAGCAGCAATAATACTGGTTTTATTCTTTGGAATAATCTTATCTCGAATAAGTTCAGTTGTTTGCAATGGTCGTCTAAACGTAACTGTAAGTAATATAAGTTATAAATGAATATACGTTTTATACATTAGATGCAATAATAGAAGTCTTATTACCTGATGTTATACCATTATTACGACTCCCAGAAATTAAAACAACATCGTTTTTTCCTCCAATATGATTATCTGGACAAATTCCTTGCTGTCCATCACATTGTGAAAAATCAGACATGTAATAATCCTCTGCAATAAACTCATTAGTCCTGTTATTGTAGGAGATTAACACTACATCACTACCAAGGAATTCTGGTTTGCCTTCACTGGCTGATAATCCAAAAGCAACATACTGATCTTCTTTTATTTTTGCAGACACACGAATTTGCACGGTATCGTTTATAAGTTCCCATTGAACCTGAACTCTACCTCGCATCAGTTCAATACAGTTACTCAATTCTTTATTTGACTCAGGTGGTTGTGTGCTGCTTGTCTATAAAATGCATTACAAAATTGTTTTTTTGAAACATTTCTAATATATTAACACGATTATAAAAATTTGATATTGAATTAAAATTATAAAACTCTGGTAATGTAAACTTTTATATTTCGCGCAATAACTACGCAGGAATATATACATAAACGCATAACCATTCTGTACGGCTTATAGTATCATAATGCTATATTAAATTTATAATTCTCTAACAAGTAATATTACACGATTCTTTACTTGAGCTATTTTAAACGAAAATCTTTTATCAAGTAAGTTTTGTTCTGTTATCCTTCGATATATATATTTTCCATTCACTGATCTATACTGCATGGACAGGACACTCGTAAGGTTCGGCTTGCCGAAAGCAGATAGGCGTTAGCAAATTTTCAAGTATGGCAGAGAGAGGGCGAGCGCAGTCTAATTAACCCGAAACCCTAGCCCTTAGTCCGAAGTCCGAGTTGCAATGGTGGCTGGAAATTCAAATGATTTTAGTGAACTGAAGTGAATAGAAAGTGAAGTAAATTGCTTGTAGTATAGATTGTATTATAATATTTCAAATATTGCTTTTTTCCGAATTAATTTAAAAAAAAAAACAATAAAAACGTCAATAAATAATTTTAATTGGGTGAGTAATCTCACATAAACATTAATTGGTGACCGTAAATAATGCCATAGCCGACACGCGAGGTAGGTCAGTAGTTAGGTGAAAACCAAAACGTACGGGGTCAGAACGTGAGGCCATGGTTCAACTACCTGATAAGTCGGTCATTCGTGGTTATTAAATACATAAACAAATAAAAAAGACGATAATAAATCTCAATAATTAGGTATTTAATGTCAGACAAGTTTTAATAATGATGATTTACTGTTAATTTATGTCTAAACAAATAATCAAAAATGATAACGGCATTCGGAAGTCAGTTGGCGGACATGAACAAACCTGGACGGGGACCCAGGGCGAGAATTGAAAGCAGGTCACGGTTTAACGACTGTGTATTCGTTTTCGTGTTTGTTTTGTTATGTTGAACAAACAAAGCTTACCCCCCCCCTTCTTATTTTCTATTAATATTTACCTACACATCGTACCAATGACTTTTATCTACATATTGCGCACGTGGCACTCCATTTGCAAGTCCAGAGACTGTAATTTCCTACGGCATTGAAACACACACGTTGCTCTTATTCGAGTGACCTAGTTTTCCAGGAAAATTTGTAAGATGATGGGGAGTTAAAGCGGAAATATGAAGGGGAGATGAGCAGAATTGAAATCGATATCGTAGTCGATATTCTCGAGACTTTCCGGCATGTACAATTTCACGACCGTACACTTTTTCACACCAAAGAAGTAAAACCAATTGGTGTTGGATTTTAGAAAAGTCTTCCTATAAACCCGCGAACATGCGGATGCTATCGTGACTGCCTCACTAAAGGGGCAAATGTTATGCAATTGAAAAGCAATGCATGCTATTCGCCAAATATCGACATCCATTTTGTAGTAAATTTCCATATCGCATTTCATATCAAATACGTCATTTCGAGCAATACATTCCATATACCATTTGAAAAAGTTTCCCCTCCCGTCAGGCGACATTTGATTGGGAGCGTAAAAATACGCTACAGAACATGCTCCGAGATAATCTATATTTTCTATAGTGTTAAATAAGTAAAATGAGGAAAATAACCTTTGTTGGTATATTCTGAAAGGCCAAATGCCTTAGGCAAATAGCTTAACCTCATATGAAAATAATTTAAACTATCTATAAAAATTGTTTTATCGAAATCTATGGTAATTCGTAAATACACACACAAACAAATTAGTGGTTCTTCGATTAATTCATTTTTCGTGCCTAAAAAGAGTGATAGAAAGTGTCGGACATAGTTACGAGTGAAGTGCAACTGTGCGCTTATCTGGATCACAAATGAAACATTGGATTACTTAAGTGCATCGACGAAAATCTGGCAAAATTCAACTCACTCGTTGCATAAACTATGTGGAAAATCGGTCTAAACGTGTTCAATAGCAAGATATAACCAGACACGTTGAAACGAGCGAACACATAGCCAAGTGGTACACAAACGTATCGTATCTGCTTCAATTCATCTGTGCAGGTAATCTTACACAATACATTGCAGTAGCATACCTACAGCTGAAAGAAGGTGCCGCAATTCTTCTACTTTCCTACCCAGAGACCAATGTAGGTGGAGGATCACGTCTACAACGTCGCTCGCTGACGATTTATTCCTCGCGGCCCGCGACTCGCGGGTCTCTCAACCCGTGTAAAGCGAGCTCTTTCGAATCACTCGCTGTCAAATATATGTATGGACCCTAAACTTTAACAGATGCTATTTAACGACTCTCAGACCATGGATCTTTGTGCTGTTTCTAATGGAGTGATAGCAGGTGATGATGGTGCGAAATGTATCATCTGCAAATCGGTCTACCGTAATAAATGTACGCCTGCTAACGTCACGAAAAGAGAAGATTTGCAAATAACTTGCTGCATTGTCAAGTGCGGCAGGAAACGAAGTGGGGATCTGATCGTACAACCTTCGCGGTACACTCCTGCAAACAGTGCATCCACATCGAGTATCGCTGCTCCTGTACAACCGGACGACTTATCACCTCCAACTGCACAATTTCACGAGTTTCGTCTCAGACATGAAAGTCAACAAGCAGAACTCATGACATCTAATGCTGAACTGTCATCTAAAATTGACAAAGCTTTGAGTCTGTGTGCCACAATATCAGAGCTAAAAACAGTGTCCACCATGCTAGATAAAATGAGCAAGTTTCTACGAGATCGAGTTATAGGCACTGTAAAACAAAAAAATGCGGGCACTTGCGACTCGGTACCGCGTTAAGAGTATACACGTACACGATCGCGAGGAGAAGAGGACAAAAAGTCTTGGTTTAGCATTAATTATACTGGTAAATACTGGTCAGGTCGACATTCGCTGACGACTGTCGTTCTCTATCGCATGGCCAGAGTTATGATGAACACTCGAAATACAAGTTTTGAGATTTCGAACAGGCGAGGCGTGGTGCGCATGAAATTCGATTATTTGCTTCCGATCGGGTGAAGCGCAAGAATCCAACTAATCGGATACGAACCACCCGACTTTTGGACAGGACCCGGATATAACTTCGCCGCATTCATATCATTCTCACCGATTCCGGAATACACTTTTGATAAGCAACCGATCGAGACTCACCAAACGTTCTTTGCATCAGTTACAGTAGTCGCGACCTGTACCATTTTGGCGAATACTAAATTTTCCGATGGATGCATCCGTCAAAAAATCCATACTCCAGATGATTTAAACATATATTTGACCTCAATAACAAACTCACATCTATCAAATCGCTTACCTCTCGAATTTTTTAAAGAGTCAGACAGTGCCATTAACTTTCGATTTCACAGATAAAGCTACTCTAATAAGATATTTCACAGGCATCAGCATCAACGCCACGCACGCTGACGGGTGGATCTTCGATTATTAACATCGACATTTTCCGTCATATTCACTCTTGAAATCATAAATCTATAGCTCGAGCGTGGAATAAGATCCCATCACTATCATCATTGTCGGTTTATGGTCCAATCGCCATACTCGCTCTGATGTCGAAACTATTAAAACGTGTGGTCTACGAGGAGCTCATATACTATCTAATAGACCAAAATCTATTAAATTCATTACAGTATTAATTCATTCTATATTCAGAAAACATTGCAGCACTCAGACTACACTAATAGCTGTCATAGGTTATGTAAGGAAGGAAATCGATGATCAGATGGTCACACTCTAAAGCCTTAGACACCGTTGATGTCGTAATTCTACTTTAAAAACGGAAACAACTCTGAATCTCTGCACCCGCACTACACTGGTTTGCCTCCTATTTAACAGGACGCAGCCAGGCAGTTAAAGGAAAAGCTGGAGATAAGTCAGTCCTACAACATTCCTTTCATCATCTCTATGCAGATGACTTGCAAATAATGCTGTGATGCAATCACTCGGAATTAGCATCTCCCATACACCTCTAAAATGAACATATTAAAGCAATAATACAATAAATTCAAAAAATTTCAACATGCCCTTTTTCTTCAGATATGTCGTTGATATTTTGACGGCAATACCCGAAAACGAGGATGAGCAATTATTAACTTTACTTATTTTAATTAATTTACTTTTACGTAACTCTTACGTAACCCATTAACTCTTACGTAAAATTTGAGAACAGACTCAAATTTACATTAGAAGTAGAACAACAAAACACTTTGAACTTTATGGATTTAACGTTAATAAGGAAAAACAATGGAACCATCTTAACCAATTGGTACCATAAGAATACGTGGTCAGGAAGATACCTACATTTTCAATCTAGCCATCCTATTAACTACATAATTAGTGTCGCATACGGGTTAATCGATCGGGCTATCAAATTATCGGATAAAAAATTCCAAAATGATAACATCAAAATAGTTGAAAAGACTTTATTGCAAAATGGTTATCCACCACAAATCGTACACAGTCTTATATCGCATAGATTACACGCCATTCATAATCAAAATAATACCTCAAAAAACAACTTTAAAATCACGACATGTTTACCATACGTTAAAGGAATCACGGAAAAACTTGGAATTGTCCTAAGAAAAGAAAAAATACAAGTGGTGTAAAAACCTTGTCATGTGAATTTAAGAGGTATTAAACCTTATAAAGATCGACTTGACACCATGAAAAACAGCTGTGTGGTATATCAAATAAATTGCAAAAATTGCCGAAAAGTGTATGTTGGTGAAACGGGTCGGTTATTAGGCACCCGAATCAGAGAGCACAGAAACAATATTTTATCACCGGAGAATAAACAAACAGGGCTCTCGAAACACCGTTTTGAAACTGGACACATTTTTGACTTCGAAAATGTAAAAATACTCGCTTCCGAAAAGATGTAATGATTTATTTGTTATTTATTGTTTAGTTGTTCTCGACGTATGCTATAAATTTGATGAAATTGATTTTATTGTGATTAATTCTCTTCAAACATATATGCTATA
The DNA here is from genome assembly GCA_030407085.1 of Trichopria drosophilae. NCBI lineage: Eukaryota > Metazoa > Arthropoda > Insecta > Hymenoptera > Diapriidae > Trichopria > Trichopria drosophilae. The sequence continues at coordinate 48,770,354 of CM059586.1, forward strand.
TTGATATTTATTTTTTGTTATTGCATGTTTTTACATAAAAAATATATTCATATACATCTAGATTGTTATGGATTATTATCACCACAAATTAGAAACGTTGGTCATTCACAGAAAATAGATTTGTATAAAAAAAAAGGGGCATAATAAATTAGGAAAAATAAAATCAATCTGCATGTCAGTAAATCACTCATCGTAAAGGATTGATATATGTTAAGAAGCATTTATTATATATATAAATTGAACAACATTTTAATTTCGTTTTGTCTTTTATACAAACTAATAATTGAATTAACAACCCGGAAAAATTATCATTATTAACATAAATATATAGCAATTTTGACATAAATTTTCATTATGATTAACGCAGCCGCAACGCTCATTAAACAAACATAAATTATAAAAAATAAATTTATATCGAATAATACACAAAGAAATTGTTCTTTTGTCCTTACGTGAGAGAGTAGAGAGGATAACTACACTTTTGCTTACGTGTTCACCAATATTCATGTAGCACTTGATTTCGGAGTTCAGTATCCTAATCTGGATGATTCCCATTGAAATAAGAGATTTCTTCATAAAGGGCGAAGGCCTGAGGATATTGGTACAATGACGCATAAAATCTGATGACCACGTGGACCAAGTTGGGGTTAGATCGAAGAAGCCTTCGTCGTCAGCTTAGGAGGAAATCCAGCAATAACTTGAAAAATCGGATTTTGGCTTGATCATCCTCGTCAATCCATAAACATTTTGTTTTCTGCTACGACAAACAGTTTTATTTCGTCATGTCTCAGAGGACGCTACGAAAAAACACTTTTGAGATATATTTTAAACGAAGCAAAGAACAATTGCCGTTTTTTCAGTACACGCCACTTTTCATAGAAAACCGAAATAACGAACTCTAATAATATTATTTCGACCGTTATTTTCGTTATTCGCCGACTCGAGTTAGTGCGTTCGTACACTTGAAAAGCCTTCTTGAGTCTGTCTTCTCTGAAGCACAAACCGCGACCCATATACAGCGCCATCTGGTTTTAACTTGCGCCATGCGCTTCTGCACATCATGTTGTTACACCACGAACCATGAATCGCACACGTTCATCTTTAATATTTTCGTTTTCCCCCTCTCTCTCTCTGTCCCTCTCTCTCTCTCTCTCTCTCTCTCTCTCTCTCTCTCTCTCTCTCTCTCTCACTCTCTCTCTCTGTTATAATCGTCTGTGTGGTACACATACACGACACCTTACAAAGAACTGGTTAAGACGAAAAGATCTAGAAAATTTTTACATCAAGAGAGAAGAACAAAACGCAGTTAACATTAGATTTGAGACCTCGAATTTACCTGTTAACTACCACATTCTGTGATTAAGAACGGGCGTTTAATATTGTTACTAAGTTTTTTCGGTTGTAACCAAACACATATTATATTATTTTAAAAAGTTTAAAAAAAATGATGATGCGCTTTGGTTTCAATTTCAGTGACTTAATAATACTATTATTCCAACACAGAGGCCACGTCGACGCTCACGCACACTCCTACAAATGTAAATAACCTTTACGAGGAACTTGACAAATGAAACTAACTTGTCTGAAAAATTACAGTTAAAGATATTCATCCGTTTTTCTCTTCTTTAATTAATTTATAGTAAAACTTGTAGTTAATAAATTGCCACAACGCAATTTTCATGGATTACGTCTAAAATATATTAATCATCAGTAATTAAAGATTTTCCACTAAAAGTTCGTCAAACAATTTATTTCTCTGATTGATCGTAATATGTTAAATCTATTATTCAATTTTCTTTAAAGTCTCGTTGTAACGACATTTTCCCGTTAAATTAATTATTTGAAATAATGTTGTTTTACATTGTTTTTGAAATAAGTAAATAATTATATTTTCAACAGGTAATAGCTTATTAACACAGCACCAAACTTAATACAAAAAGTCGACATATATGGTATATTTTTGTCATAATATTAAAATCAATGTTAATATGTTAATTAATTTATTATTTCAATTTTAAGTTGCATTATATTTGTTAGTGAATAAAGAATTCTTACGAGGGCTGACATCGACAGCCGAGACGTAAATATTTTTGTCGTTTTTATTATTTTTTATACACCGACCGAATAAGCCAAGAAAGTGTTATATTCTAAAATCAATAATACAATATTGTGGTATTAACGGAATCTCGCTAAATCTAACTAACAACAAGATGAAAGGATTGTTACTAGGTTCCACATCCTACATCAATCGACTTAACCGATCAGACCACCCCATGCTAATGATCGAAAGCACTGCCTCTTGTTCCCAGTAGTAACAAATCTAAGACTCAACATTGACTCAATGCTTACCTGCAACTCCCAGATAAATGAAATCTCTAGAAAAGTTCATTCCACACTCTACCGCTTCAAGGACAACAAGAACGTACTCTCTTCCAAAGTTAGGCGATACCTAGTGGTGCCCTTATTCGTCCGCACTTTGACTATTGCTGTGTTGCATACACCGACACATCTCCCGTACTCGCAGAGATAATGCATGTGTGCGGTTTAACTTCAACTTAAAGCGTGAATGCAGCGTGTCGCTATATTGGCGCAAACTAGCGTATCGTCTACTGTATTTTCTAGCCATGATACCACCTAATAGATTACTATCCAAGATGCCAGCCTATTTATATAATCATTTTACTCTGCGCTCAGAAACAACACTACGAATTACCAGGGTTTCAGCTGAGGTTTTGAAAGTTCCGCATGCCAAAACCTCTGCCTATCAGAAATCTTTTCAAGTATCAGCGGCTAGACTTTGTAATGAGCTTCATTGACTCAAAAGTTCAAAGAACGATTATACGCCTTTTTCTTGTCAAATGCCACAAGCAGTGGTGACCCCAATCTCTCTCTGCTTACTATTCGACTTTAATAAACATATTTTTTTAATAAAAATATTTTTACTGTTTAAAATTACGCTGGGCTTTGGAAACTTTGGAAAAAATGGATTTCTCGCGTATACCAAAGTCTATAAATTATTTTACAGGATCGTGTTTCAATATAAATTCAGGTGGTCCGTAAAACTCGCAAATTTCTTGTACATCTAGTAAATCGATGCATGACTCATATACTTGTGAAACCCATAATTAATATCTATTTATCTTTATATATAATATATATTTTTTTATCGTACAGCCAATAATGCGCATACCTTCACCGAATTCGGAATATGACCCGGGGATACGATGCTTAGTGAAACAATCGTAGTTATAAAAATTACTTTTCCAAACGGCAGAGTAAACCAAATTTTTCTTAGTCGCCTCACATGCGGATTCCGAAAATAACATGTTGCAGACATAGGCACATGAGTGCGAGTCAGGTTTTGCACAGCGTTTATGACACCCGGAACAATATCTGCATTTTTGTCAATGACTTTCGTTAAATTTTTGATCGTTGAGAAATGATTCGCTGTTACGTTATAAAGTATATTTATAGTACCATCACGAAATGAGTCGAATTCTCGCCGACCGTCAAACATTATACTCTCGCCGCGGCGCGCCGTCACCAATACCACCACTATCATATATGGCAATAGCAATATTTTTTTCGCATATAACATCGTTGAAATTCCTGAAATTCAAGCATTGTACAATAATTTTCAGGAATTGGAACGTTAGTCTCAGCTATCATTCTTTTCGAATTATGTAATTGCAAATTACTTTTAGGGCGACATATGGTTTTCCATGATTTATGCCATATATCTGGGGAACCTAATTTTTTTTGTAAAAGGCATTCGGCTACAGCAAGGCCCTTGGGAATAGCTACGACTTGAGTGTCAAAATTATCTGAAAACAAACGATCAATCCTTATTAAAGCAACATTTTTAAAAATGTATCAAAAACGTTCAATATTTCTTAATGTACATATATAATATTATTGAAAAATAATAAAAAACTAGATGCCTTCGACCTGGGTGCCTACAATTTTGGCTAAATTCGTATTGCAGTTCCCTGACGAAAGGCTGATGCTTCCGGGAATATTCCCATTTTAACACTGCCAGGAAAGAAGGCGGCAGAGGGTAGTTCTAGCATCGTTAGGTTCGAGTAGTTTCTATACATATATTGTAACAATATCTTGTTCCTTAAATAGGGTGAATATGCCAATGCATGGACGGTTAAGCATTTTTCACACTTTGATCGATTGTAACTTTTGAATTCTTTTATGAAAATTTAATTATGATACCACCATTAGAATCGTTAGGCTCTGCTCTTTATGACCGTGTAGTTCAACCTTTGATTTTATTTAATTATTAACCTCGTCTTCATACGTTTGTAAAAAAATCCGCTAAACTCCAATGAATAGACGGGTTAAATCAAATGGGACGTTTTCAGTACCAGTTTTGGATGGCTTTAAAACTTTGTTTTGATTTTACCAAATAATAAACACTGGAAGATCAATAGTACTGTAAATATTGTTTTGAATGTTCAAAGAATATAAAAATATGTATTTTGTTGCATGTTGTGCATCATACATTCATAAGAAATAGAAATATGTAGAAAATCGTCCATTCATTGGTAGTCGTCCATTCATTGGCATATTCACCCTATATTAAAATTGAAAATGAGCATTTTCAAAACTTCGACCCCGACCGCAGGTCAGCCGAAGCACTGATCCATGAGCACGTCTTGTTCACACTGATGCTTAAAAGAACGCGGTTTAGTCGAGTTTTTGACAGGTCGGGTTGCAGGAAATAAATTTTTTTATATGTGGGATACTTCGGTTTCCGTTTTTTACGGCATTATCGTTGATTTTACGAAGAAATGAATACAACCTTTTTTGTAGAGAATTCGATGTTCTATATTTTTTGTTTGAAACATTTTTTTGTGCGATTTGTATTTTTTGTTAAAAAAAACGTGTTTTTTGAGCGTTTTTTTGTTAAACCTCCCCATAATCTAGTATGCATTGTCTCCAAAAACTAATCAGATCTAAGTTTTACCAAGAGAAACCCAAATCCGTTTGTAATTTTTAAATTCGTCCTGCCAGTCGCGAGATATCGTGTATACAAAATTTTGCCCACGGACGGACGGACGGACGTACAACTTAACGGACACCAATTTTTTTATTATTGCTTTGGGTTCCTTATGGCCTGAAACGTCGACATTTGATGAAAAACTATAGGGTAATTTTTTGGCGGGAACTGACCAAATTCAATACTTCGCCAGACCTATGGTCTGGGTCGAAGTAATTCCATTATTAATAGCTGTGACGTATCGCGTACAGCTATATTCCGGCAGGTTTAAAAAATCTTGAAGGACTGGTTGGCGGAAGATAGCAGATTCACAGTGGATCGTGCTGCACTCGTATTGACCGACTATATATCGTCAAATGCACAATCGATATCTGCACAAATAAACAAGATGTCAATACAATCAAAGAATGTTCGCAACAATTAAAACAAGTTACACAAATTTACCCGCAACCGCGTCGCACTAAGCGATGATGCGCCGGTAGAGCCTCTCATATCACTTTCCTCTGGAATCGAGTCTGTTCCCGGTGAAGTGCGTCGCGACTTTGCACTTCCCGATGTGCTTTTCAAGTACTTTGCAATACACTTTATGTTTGCACTATAATGCGCAGCGCACCGTAACCCGAATACGATCACAACGGTGCGAATGGTTGTAGCAACGAACACCACAATTGTGCAAATTATTTCATGAAGTTACTGATTATTTTATACCTCTATGATGTCTACGAAAAAAATATAATTCTCGCATCATATTTGTAAAATGTTAACTATACCATTTTGCGAGATAGTTCGCTATTCCCGAAACTGTGTCATGTAAGGAATTCTTCTGTTTCGAGTGTTTTAAAAAACTCACAAATTATGTAGACATTTTATAATTTTCTCCTTTTTTTAAACGCATGAGGATGAATGCTGCAAGTACTTAGCGAGGAATCCTATGCGCATTCAAGGATAAAACTCTCATTTTTAACATCCATATTAAGTATAGTAACCGTAATACACCAAGAAAGATACCTGTTATTAAATTATTAATAAGTTTGAATGCTTTTCTTTAAACCCTTAGCGCATTCGCGGCCAAACTGGGCGAACTTGTGCTTTGACTTTTTCTTTGGCTGTATATACCCTGAGGAATAACTTCAGTCGAATTACTTCGAGATAAAAGCGCCCTTGAAGTGCTAGTTGGTTTTAAAATAATGTTCTCTTCTTCAGACAGATCACGGTAAAGAATTTATCGGTAAAGCTATGCCAAATTATTCGCGTTATCCTCGATGTAAAAGCCGCGATGGTCGAATTATATGCTTAAGTAGCCAATATGGCGCTATTAACACATACAAATACTTAGCGTTACGTTGACATTTGGCAAAAAATTACCATTGTGTACTGTTACAACCCAGTGAATATTTCAAACGAGATATTAACTGAACTGCATAAGGGCTTGTAACTCAGTAGAATTACTGGGCCCTTTAGGTGAGTGAGGGCTACTAACGATACACGAAAATCGGGAATAAGGGTAAATAACAAGATACTTTATTTAGGTTTAATTATTTTTATTTCCAAATAGTTCTTCAGGGGCTGCATGAGGAGTTGTCGGACGAGGGGGAAAGGAGGCGTGTGGGTTCGGAAATAATTCTTCGGGTGTACAATGCGATATACTAAAATAAATAATCTTATCATTCCTTTCTGTGATATTTTCAGTATTCGTACGTTTCTTAATATACTGAATGCAGTTTTATTTTCTTATTCATATGTGAACCTATTTGGACGATTACGATGTAATCGGAGCAGTCGCGTTCGCGGTTACTTCCAGAGATACGATTGGCGCCTAAAAAATATATTTTTGTTCGGATCTCGATAATTTTTAAAATATCATTTATTTTTTCATTCGGATGGTCTGTATAATACAGGTTAGATTTGCATGACGTGATTTTAGATACTTATCCCTAATTTTGCACATTTCATAAACGTGGTATTTTTGTACTCGTCTAGCATCAAGCCGAATCAAATAATGAAGAGGTTCTAATACTTACACTTATAATCTTCAGAATGTTTATGTATCAGTATTGTCATATTCGTGAGCGATGCCTCTATGATATTGATGCTGTTCATGTGATGTAATGAGTAGTCTTTTCTAGTTCTTGAACGTGAATTTGTCGAAAATTACATGGCGGAATTTTTGGATCAGCGGTCACAGAAATCAATTTTGTCACAAAAAAATAACGACTTATCTTTGTTTACTCGTAAATTAACTTTTGATCGTTTTTCTAATGGCATTCTAACTTGTTTTTAAATGTGCTTTATCTGTTTGCTCCGCTGACCACCCTCCCCCCTCCAGAATAATAAAGACTGGTTTGTTCATGCGCCTCGCCAAACGTAAGTAAAAAAGTCTGTAAACACTGGAAGGCAGTGGAGGGTGACAACCAAAGCCGAAGAATTAAAATTGACACCTCACTGGAATTTCAGGTAGTGAAAACAAAAGCACCAATAGGCTGAGAATGCTGACGAAGAAAGCAATAATAAAGTTATGAAATCCAGTATCGATGTAACATTGAGGTAGCCCTAAGAACATTGAGTTTCGGTCAGATTTACTTAGAGTGCGATGTTAAGCTACGAGACTAGGTTAAAATTACCTAGAATGAAATACACTGGAAGCTGGTATTAAGGCAATTTAGGTTGGAATACTACAAATTCCATTGGGTAACGGAACACTGTGAGAACCTACAAGTCGTACAAAATTATTTAAATCTCTTAAATAAAACAGTATGATGTCTTACGGAGATATTGCAAACTTTGAGGAGGGTGGTAGAAATGAATGTGGTGCAACAGATCTCAGCCACCCCAGTGACCCCAATAAATATATTACTGTACAATGAACTTTTGCAAAATCGATAGAAAACCATATAATAGAAATGAGTTTTAGGCAAATATATACACATCGATAATTCAAAATTGAGTAATCAAATCGTGCATTAAGATGCAACCAAGGCTGCTGAACAGAGAATAATTAACTTCAGGCGGGATCGAAAAGAACTTATATGCACGACCCAGGAAGATAGATGCATTAACAAACAACCCTACATTATCTTTACAGCAAATATAGTAAAAATTACGTTGTTGTTACTTATCATTGTTGCTAGACAATAGCACACTGATGCAATTACTTTGAACATCTACAGTTTGATCTTTGAAAAAGAGTCGTGTAATACAATTGTATAATTTGATGACCTTACTTGCAAGTGAAGCTCTATTATAATGTTATTAACGCCCCTTCATTTCCCATCTAAAATTTAATGTTATTTTAATATTTAACAATTAATTTCCTCTAACATTTAATGCTAGAAACACAAAATCAAGTACTAAAGATCGTCGACATTTACTTTTACAGTTATATTAGCTAACTGTAATTCATAAACTACCCGCTATAATTTGCAAACTATCAGATACGGTCCTTCAAACTGCGGTGCTAATTTAGCCGTAAATCACTGCGCTGCCTCGGATAAGAAGCGATTCTTTCTTAAAACTAAATCACCAACATAGAATTTTACAACGCGCCTGCCAATATTATAATATTTACTCTGTACCTCGTTCGCTTTATGAATCTGTTTCACCACGAAATCCCGAATGGCACTTTAGCTCTTCATTCGGACAACTCAAGGTGACGGATCCATTTTCAAATTCATCGGTCTTGGTTCTTACCTCCGATGAAAACTCTTGGCTGATCTTGGAAGTCGACAAAAATTAAGGAAAGCTGGTGAAACTTTTGGGCTATATTGAACCGTAGTAATAATCGCACTACGGAATTCTGGAAGGTGCTGGCCCCAATATCGATGATCATTCTTTAGTAATGTCGAAATCATAGTCTTTATTACTAGATTGGTTCTTTCCATACGACTGGTCTGTGGGTTATAAGGTGGAGTTGTCAACTATTGAACTCCATATTCCACAAGCACTCGATCCATGATCTGATTGACGAACTCACATTCATTATCGGTCATAAAATTTTGTGGCGTTTCCCAATTGTAGCTTTTCCATCTGCGTTTCGAAGAGGTTTCATCTCGACCCACCTCGTGAAAAGGCTTGGAACACCAAGATATACCGATTGTGACTCTTACTGGGCGGAAACGGTCACGTTATATAAGTACCAACAATAATCCGTGTTACCTTACACCCATTAATAATGCGGTTTTAATCTGCAAAACTTTATATTGCTGACATGCCGTACATAGTTTTCGATATCCTACCTCATGCTGGGCGAATAATATTCCAAAGCAATCCGTTGGTATGTTTTATTACAACCGCAGTAGCCAGCGTGCGCTTCTCTATGGCCTCCATCCACTGCTTCGTTCCGTAATACCGGATTAACTACCAGTTAATACATTTTACATTTTTAAAAATATTTTAGAAAAGTATATGTCAATAAAGTTTACTGAAATTATTTTTGTTATGTTTAGGATTTCATTTAAAAAATCTGATAAAATTCGACTATATTTCTTAGTGAATTCTAAACATTTTTCGTTCACAGAATTTTTCTAAAAAAGCTCATAGTTGTTAAGTTGGATCGATCAGAAATGTTTGAAATGAATTTTCACTGAGCACGTCATTTCGAAGAGTCCTTTTTGAATTTTTCATCGTACCTATTAATATCAGTCATTATGCAACCAGATCTTAACGCACATTCCGATTGGATAACGTCTTCATACAAAAATTTCAATATTTATTCTGGAAAAGAAAATTTTTTTCACGTTCTTTTGCATTCAGGTCGCCATATTGGAAAAACGACTAACAATAATCGTAAACGGATTGCAGATTCCGAAAGAGCACACCCTAAAATAGTAGAGTACTTATGCTTAACAAAATCCATTGACCGTATGTATGAAAACAAATTAAATTAAAAACTTCAACATTTTATGCCATCTTGGCCATTAACCTATTAAGGGGTACCTAGTTGAAATGCGCAAAATTGAAAGATTTTCATGATTTTTGTTTAATATAAATATACATTTATTGAAATCCTTCTTATGTAATTTATGTAATAGATATATTAAGGTACATCGAAAAATCTTGCTGTGCTCATATTTCAAAGAATAATTAATATGGCCAGTTATAAAAAATTCTTTTTTTCTACATTTCCATGGGGTGAGCATGATAACTATGGACCATGGCAGCTGAAAAGGAAAAACAAATCAAAAGAAATTTCGTTAGTATATTACTGTGGGTAGTGGTTAAACGAAGAATTTAAAGAAATTGATTTTTTTTTATTAAGTGGCGACGAATTTTGAAAATAGTCGACTTTAGAGTAACACAAATTTTAATGTTGGCTCTAAAACTGTTAATTCCGGCGGAAACAACAATTCCTTAGTTCACTCATGGTCCATTGTAATAAGAAACAAATTTAAGATAATGTCACGTAAAAAAAATAATAAAATTTCGAGATAATCTCAGACTAAGTAAGAGCGAGATGTATCTTTTCCTCGACTAAGAGCCTAACGAAATGCACTATTAGGTAGTGCGCAGCTATTTGAGAATAGCTGCAATTTAGCGCTTACTGCTCAGATCGTCATGGACTTTTCAGAATATATTCTTCAAAGGTTGCACTTTCAGAAAATACAAACATATTTTTTTTCATCAACCTAAACTCCTTTAATGTACTGGATTATACAGGGTGATCCAAAAGTATGGAAACACCTAAATATCTCAGCGGGAGTGCATTTTCGGGGAAATGTTTCAAACAAATGTTTAAGGATTTTTCCCTGGCTATTTAACTATACCATTGAATTTGACCTTGAACATGACTATGAAGGTTATTCCAAGGTCAAGTTTATTCTTCAAATGGAAACCCCTATTTTTTCATGGGTTCGGAAAGAGCACAAAATTTTACGCCCAAATATGATTTTTCCGGCAAGGTCATTTGAAGGTCAAACTTAAAACTCCCGGAACTGCGAATTAACTCAGCGGGAGTGGATTTTCGGGGAAAATCTTAAGTACAAAAGTTCAAGGATTTTTCTCTGGCTATTTAACGGTACCATTGAATTTGACCTTGGGCATGACCTTGAATGCACTACCGCTCTATCAGTTTGTGACGACAAATGCATATTGGAAATCCGTAACCGTATTTGACTATAAATGTGCATAAGCCTTGTGATCGCTTCCGAATGAAATAACATATATGCGCCCTATCGGTTTCTAACAGTAATTGCATATTAGATATCCGTATTCGCATTTGACTGTAAATGCGCATGAGCATCGTGATCACTGCCGACTGAAAATATATATGTAGATTTGGTAGTTTTTTGGTCCAGAGTTTTTTTTGTTATAAGTGTATGGCCACCTCTAGTTCGCCTAAAAAAAAAAACGTATATTTATGAAGCAGTTCTGCTGTTGATCCAATGCGGAATATATAAATAAGAGGAAGTGTTTGAAATTGTCGACGCTGCGAAAAGGTAAACAATTGATTGTAAATACGCCCTTGATGATTTCAACGATTGCAGAAGAAAAAAACTACTCTTCTATACTCTTCTAAGTATTCAATGTTACGCACGTAGGGAATATTTATTAACTAATACTCGGAGGTAATAAAAAAGAAAATACTATAAGAATTTATTCAAAACAATTTTTATACAAGTTGGCTTTCTGCGCTCTTGCACGACGCTTGCCATTTCTGCTGGTGCGATGACGTTCAATCGCGTCCACAGCTTGCATATCAATGTTTTTAATTCTGGAATCGGGTATTTCACAGTCGTACTCTAAATGACCAGAATATTTTTGTAATGCTGGCGAAGCGGAGTGATATTTACGATGTATGGATAGGAATCGCGGATCAGACCGAAAAATCTTAGTAGTTAATAATTTACGATTAGTATCTATATTATACTATCACCTTGTCGTGGTGGGGGGGGGGGGGCGCTTAACAAACACCATACAGGAGGTCCTGAGTCGATAGCAGTGTGAGTGGTGAGAGAATGCGGATCCCTATAAACCGGGCTCTCCGATGAATGGCTCGGGGCTCTATAAACGGGTTTCTCCGATGACTGTGGGTATGAGTGAGGCTAGAAACTCAAGCCCCACCTCGACCTTCGGGCTGGAGGGGGGTTGGGCAAAGGACCTCAGAGGTGCCGTGACCAAGAATGGATCCCCGGCCGCTGCTGGACTCCCAAGGGTATTGATTGCCTTTGGCGAGGACGCAGGGGAGCGGGTCGAGATGGGCGTCTTTGACCAACTCAGGGGGTCATCATTGACCGGGTTGTGGACATCCCGGAAGGGGGGTTCATACCCAGGTTCGTGGAGTCTCACCTGAGAGGAGGAATTGCCACTTACGCTTGTGTGGATGACGAGAGTGCCTGTTGGCTGCGGGAAGCAATTCCGCAGATAACCCTTGATGGGGGCCGAAAGGTGAGGCTGGTACTCCCTGAGGAACTCGTCAAGAGAGTTAAAATGACGGTACTCGCGCCACCACCCAAGAAAGAGACTAGCATCCTGCTTAAGATTTTGGACAGGCAGAATGCTGGGTTGAGGGTCGGGACGTGGGTTGTCCACCGTAGGGAGGAGCTGCCGCATGGCACCCTTCAGGTTCTCGGCGTGGACGAAGACTCGGCCAAGCGCCTCGAGTCTCGCGGCTACCGAGCTTATCTGGGGACAGGAGAGGTTGTGTTCAAGCCAACCTCTAAAAACCCGATAAGTTCGGCGACGGGAGCTTCCAGCGCGAGTTAGCTCTAATGGCTAACGGTCGTGCGGAAATTTTCCAGATTAATTTGCATCACTGCCAAGGTGCCTCAGCTCAACTTATGAGGGACCTGCAAGTGACGCATACAAAACCAGCCATGGCACTAATACAGGAGCCGTGGTGCTACAAAGGTCAGATTCGGGGCCTGAGTAGGATTAACACAGTCTACACCAGTGGACTTCATGAAATGCAGAGGGCATGCGTAGTTCTTAAAAACATGGACGCTGCCCTGCTACAGGAATTCTCTACTAGAGACCTAGCTTCGGTTAAAGTCTCTCAGGGAATAGGGGAAAGGAGCTTGGTGATTGCATCAGCCTACTTTGCGCACGATAGGGAAACTCCCCCGGAGGAGCTAACTTGGTTAGTCAGGTACTGCGCAAATGCGGGCCTTGATCTCCTCATTGGTTGTGATGCAAATGCTCACAGTACTCTGTGGGGGAGCACCGACACAAATGAGAGAGGGGAGGCCCTCATGGAATACCTGATATCCACTAACCTCGAAATTTTGAACGAGGGAGTTGAGCCAACGTTTGTAACGGCAAACAGAAGAGAGGTCCTTGATCTCACTCTATGCAGCCGAGGCATGCGTGAGGCTGTCCAGGAGTGGAGGGTTATTGATGAACCCTCGCTCTCGGATCACAAACTGATTCGGGCCAAACTGGAACAGTTTAACCCTGCAGAGAAATGGTCCAGAAATCCAAGAAGCACGAACTGGCAAGGGTTCAGAGAAAGTCTGCAAGCCAGGATGAAGGGCTTCAAAGGCAAGTATGGAGCGAAAAACGATCTTGAGTACACAGAGGTCTTTCTTAGGGGAGCTGTGATGAGATCGTTCGAAGCCAATTGCCCACTCAAGAAAGTAAACCCCAAAAGGGGAAGGCTTAATTGGGGATCAGCTTTGGAGCGTAGCCGAAAGGAGACGAGGAGATTATTTAATCGAGCAAAGAAAGCTGACACAGCAGAAGTCTGGACGGCTTACAAGGATAGGTTGAAAGCCTACAAAAGGCAGATTAGAGAGTCTCAGATAAATGCATGGAGGGAGTTCTGTTCGGAAACGGAGAGTATACCTTCTACTGCAAAATTAGCGAGAATACTATCAAAAGGAAATGATGGTAAACTACGATTTATCAAAGGAGAAAATGGCGAGTTTGCCAAATCTCCGAAGGAAATACTGGAAAGGTTGCTGACAAGCAATTTTCCAAGTATTAAACTGGGATCGAACGGTGCCCCCGAGTAGCCTACTACGAGTAAAGGGAGGCACTGGGGGATCGCTGCCCAAGTTGTAAATCCAAACAAGGTTGTAAGGGCACTAATGGCCTTTGAGGCGTTCAAGTCACCGGGACCGGATGGCATATACCCGGCGCTCCTTCAGGAAGGCCTGGGGGCTATCCTGAGACCATTGACTGGACTTCTTCGGGGGTGCATTGCGCTTGGTTACACACCTACAGAATGGAAGAAATCACGAGTTTCGTTTATACCCAAAGTTGGAGACAGGAACTACGTGGAGGCAAAGGACTACACACCGATCAGCATAACATCCTTCCTATTAAAATTGTTGGAAAGATTGGTTGAGAGGTATCTTATAGAAGGTCCTTTGGTACGCTTACCTCTTCATGGGGAACAGTATGCCTACCAGGCTGGCAAATCTGCTGAGTTGGCACTTATGTCAGCCGCGGGCTTTATAGAAAAGCAACTCAGTACGAAGGGAACGTGCATCGGTGCTTTCCTAGATATTGAGGGTGCTTTTAACCGCACCTCCGTGGAAGTAATACGGAAAGGAGCGGAAGAACATGGGGTGCCCAAGGAACTCATAAGTTGGATTGTGAGCACCCTTAGAATTAGGTATATTTATACGGAATGGCAGGGTACCCTAGTGGAGGGGACGATCTCTGAGGATTGTCCTCAAGGTGGAGTGTTGTCCCCACTTCTTTGGAACCTGGTAGCTGATAGCTTGATCAGGAAACTCAACGATAGCGGAATCTATGCGATTGGATATGCGGACGATATTGCTATCGTAGCTCGCTAGAGGCAACTACGAGGAAGTTTTGCAGGAGCTGGTACAAGAAGCCCTGAGGGTTGTGAAAAAATGGTGCAATGAAAAAGCGCTATCGATACAACCGGAAAAAATTGCCGTCATCATTTTCTCTAGAAGATATAAGATCAAAAAACTAAGGGAAATGGTGATTGGCGGGAAGCAGGTGCCATATGCCAGCGAAACCAAATATCTTGGAGTAACCCTGGATAAAAAATTAAACTGGAATGGTCACCTGGAAAACAAATGTCACAAAGCAATTGCCACTTTCTGGCATTGTAGGAGAGCTCTTGGTAACAGTTGGGGTTTAGGACCGAAACAGCTGCTCTGGATCTACCAACAGATTGTGTTACCAAGGATTACCTATGCCTCGCCAATTTGGTGGCAGAGGACAGAAAAGACCCAAGTTCAACAAAAATTGAACAGGGTACAGGCTATGTTCCTTAGGGGCATTTGCTCGGTAAGGAAGAGTACACCCATAGCCGCAATGAGGTCTCTTTTGGGCGTACCGTCCATGGCTCAGGCAGTAAAATGCGAAGCCATGAGACCCGTGTATAGACTGAAGTGCTTGGGAAGCTTGACAGGTAAGCAAGATTGGTTCAACAATCTTTTTCAAGGAAACCTGAGAGACATGTGGTACCAACCACAAGACAAGATCCAGACACACCACACGGGGGAAAACAACTTTAAGGTTTGTTTCCCCAACAGGGAGGACTGGAAAAATAAATCAGCAATACCCAGGAATGGCATCATCTGGTTCACAGATGGGCCCAAATCGAACCAGGGTGTAGGCGCAGGATACTGCGGACCGAAGCTGCGGGAGAACTTTTCCCTCAAGCTCAACAAATTTAACACTGTTTTCCAAGGAGAGGTGACGGCAATCCTCATGTGTGCCGAGACCCTCATGGAGAAAGAAGTGACAAATAAAACGATATGGATATGCTCGGATAGCCAAGCTGCATTGAGAGCGATAGACAATCCAGTCGTCAAATCAGCTTTAGTCAGAGATACAAAGACCTGCCTACGTAACCTGGCCAAAAGAAACAAACTCAGCCTGACCTGGATACCTGGCCATATGGGCTGGAAAGGAAATGAAAGAGCGGACACCCTTGCCAAGTTGGGAATAGTAAATGGAACTGACTTGACTGGGAGGGTGGCACTGCCATTTCAAGAAGGACTCAACCTACTGGAGAGACAAATGAAATCCCAACAGGTTAGAGAATGGATCAAAAACAAAAAATGCAGCACAACCAAAAGCCTTGCAGGAGAGCTGCAGGCGGACCGATGGGCTGAAAAACTGCTCGAATTAAACAGAACAGAAATAAGAATCTCCATCGAAATCCTAACCGGACATGGAAATTTAAACAAGCACAGTCAGATCGTAGGAAGGAAACCTTCACCGATGTGCACTAGATGTGATGAAAACAAGGAGGAATCATCAATTCACTTCCTATGCGAGTGCCCTGCACTGATGGAGAGTCGAAGGAGATACCTGGACTCTCCACTTGTAAGCAAGAAGGAAGTCAGGGAGCGGAATCTCGGACAACTTCTGAGATTCTGCAAAGCAGCTGGTTATCCAACGGAACCCTGAGTAGCATCAGGAATAGCATACAAAGGCAAACAGCTAAGTGTGCTGATTTCTGGGGTTCACCCGAGTATGATCAATACCAATCTATATTATACGGTATAAGTTTCCAAACAGTTGGCTTCACAATAACGATAGATTTTAAACGAGATTTATTAGGAAAGAAGTCCTCTTCGATTTGATAAGTCTCCTTTGGTGGACACGCGTAATCTCGTACTGAGTCAGGATCTATCGCGTCACATTCGAAAAATTCGTCGAGATTTCGTTTACATACTGCGCGGCGACGGATGTTTTCGCGTATTGTGTCCTCTGCTTTTTGGACCGCAGATGACATGAATCGCGCACTGACTTTAATCGGTTACCGCACTAAAAAGTTAGAGCCACGCTAGCAGCAGGCTGTATGAGGACACTTACGATTGTCAATCCTGTCTTGCAGACGGATTAGGGTTGCAGGAAAATCGCGCAGACTTACGGGTGCCTACCAAGCTGGTGGCACGGACGTAAGGATGCTCCTCAATTACCTGTTCGCCCGGTTGAACAGGAGTTATAAAGTATAGTCCTCCACTCGATGATATTGTATGAGTGGCCGACCTTACAGGCAGCCCAGACGAAATCTCGAACGGTATTTTTTTTTGTCGTAGCCGTCCTTGAGAGTATTCACGACCTTGAATGGTATGTACGGTAACTGTGGTCCAGGTAGATGTAAGAGATTAATTAAAGTCCTGAAAAGGACTGATCGAATATAGTTAGTTTCTTGTGGTTAACTAGACTGCGGTCATGGACCACTGACTGGATGCTGTGATGTCACGTAGATTCCGGTATATTGGGCCCGAGTACTGAATTCGATCTCGTGAAGTGTAGCTAGTGACAGTACTATGTCTTCCGGATGCTGCTGGTACCAACAGCCTCCTTGACGTTCGGATATTCGGATATCGTTTCCGCCAGTTCCCGAGGCCTGCTCCATTTCTTTTCTCGAAATCCACCGGAGGAACCATTCCCTGGGAGAACTCCTAACCTTGGATGTCACTGAGACAGGGTAGGTAGGGTACGCACTCGACGGTACCGGCGGAAGGTATGCACCTGTTTTACAGAGAGAGAGAGAGAGAGAGAGAGAGAGAAAGGAAGCGATAAAAAGAGAGACAGACAGATGTCCCAGTTGCCCGCCTTTATGACACGGACGATGCACACACACATTCACATAAATCGTAGTATCTGTAGTACATGTACTATATTTTAAATCAACATATAGAAATCTCGAAACAGCTCGGCCAAAAGGTACCGTATACTCCAGTATCGGTACCACCAGCAGATTCGGCGGTCTGTGCCGTAGCGAGTCCGGCGCGAGGATTATCCCATCTTTATCGAAGATAAGACCCACGAAGTGGACCGCGGATAAGACGCTAACGGCACCGATAACTGCCGACCGGGGTCGGCAGCGGTCCCAAATTCGTACCTTCGCCCAGCAAAGTTCCACGGTTATTCCACTGGACATAAGCAGAGAAAATTGCACGGACGGGGATTCGCACTCGGAACCTTCGCGACGTTCAGTTCCAGCGAACTAAGACTGACGCCTTAGCCCGCACGACCATCTCGCCGCTATGTATATTATATATTATGAGTATACAATATATTTGTTGCGTCTCTGGGTGACACTCGGTCTTTATCCTTTTATTTTTCACAAAAGCATAGTAAACCAAAATGCAGGTACTCGCTACCCGGCACCGCGATAAGTGTCCGCCTTGATTTTTGCATTAATTAGATAAATGCTGGTCAGGAGGACACTCGCTGTCGACTGTCGTTCTCTATCGTATGGCTCTCAGGCGAGGTGTGGTGCGTATAAAATACGATTATTTGCTTCCGATCGGGTGAAGCGCACGAGTCCATTTAATCGGATACGAACAAACCGACTTTTGGACCGGACCCGGATATAGCGGCGCCGCAGTCGTATCACTCTCACCTATTTCGGAATACATTTATGATATGCGACCATTCGAAACTCGTCAATAGTACTTCGCAGCAGTTACAGAAGTCGCGACCTGTACCATTTTGGCGAATTCTAAATTTTCCGTCGGACACATCTCCCAACAATTTTTCTTATGCAACGAACCATCTTTTCATCTAATTAGTTACACATCAAGCTCTAGAGGTTCACGCATAATTTGAAAAAAAAATAAATGATCTAACTGTAAGCCTTATATATTTTTGATACATGCAAATGCAGTATTTTTTTAATTCGTATATTCATACTTCCATCATTAGTTTACTTTTCGCCGTGTAGTAGCGCAGGCTGTTCTTCACAAAAAAACTTCTCATTTAAAAATTGTTGTATTCGTTGAATACGAGAACATATCACGCAACTGAGAAAGTACAACGTATTTGATACATATTTTATACATATAGTATTAATACAGATAGTAACTCTGCAATTCTTTTCTCTTGAATTATTTCGAACCTTGTTTGCATATTTACTGACATTTCAGGTCGAAGTTTTGTTTAACGTAAGGTATTTCGTTACCTTTGTGAATCTACCTATGGAATACAAAATAAAGAACTTGTTATTATGTGAAATTATTTGGGAAAACAGTGCTCCCAAAGTGGATAAGTTAAACGTTATGATGGATAATATTAGCTCGAACAACAATTTTTCTGTCTTCATAAAATATTATTTTATCGTTCATTTTGAAAAAACTAACGAAGGTAAGTCACCGATCCTCGATTCACTCGTTGCAAGTTCCTCAAAAATTGGTCGCACCCGTGTAAGTTCTGACGAACTTTTAGAGACTGCAAAACGGAGCAGAATGAACGAACATTTTTATACTATCAGTCGCGAACAAGCACTAGCGGCTTGTAATATAACGGATATTGGAAATGATAGCGATTCGATGATCAAGGTAAAAAATAATAGGTGAGCGGTTTACCCCTGATATCGAACTAACCGACCGATCGACATGCGTCTGTTTGAAAATCGTTTTAATCGATCTGTTCGCTTTTGCAGTACTAGCAGCAATATCTGGTGGCTGCAACTCAGCTGCGGGCCCAGGATCGGGTAGTGAGGTCAAATGAACGGACTCGTGGCGGGTGCGTTGGAGCACTTCAATTTAAAAAAATTTCCAAATACACTTATTACATGGACGGCAACTCCCGTTGATTGCTGTGACAATTAACTGTACGGGGTACGCGGCGAAAACGTGGAAAGGCAATTTCCACAGAAATCGCGAATTTCGAAGGCGACTTCCAAATTTCTCGAGATTTGCGACACGATCACTTCGCTAAAGTGAGGCGACTCACTTGGTTGGGCAACAACCAAATTTCGCGAAGTTATTATAAAAAAGGCATTTTTCAGCGATTCGAAAAAGGAGCACGAGCCGCACGTGGTGTCGACTATTGAAAATATGCCGGAAAAATCTGTGGATATTTCCAGGAACTAAAGTAATTACGCCGCAGGTGCGCTTGATAAGAAACTCATTTCCTAGAAAAGTCCGCGAGATTCGAATTTCTAACCAAGTCTGACTGGTGATATATATATATATATATAGATAATGCAAATTTAGAACATTTGATAGATTGGTTGAATTTCGCACCAAAGATGAATCCATATCTTGAAAGCTTTCCTATTATCCAAGATCAATGCTCAGTTGGTTTCCACGAATGGTCGGGCGGTTTATTCTTAAATAACGCTGCAGGCGGACAGAGAGTTTGTGCGCTGGGTGCAACTGTTACAGGTTTCGACAACCCGGAGAGAAAAATCTACGGCCAAGAAAGGTAATGCTCGGTAATGCCACGACAAAAGGATAGGTCAGGAACCAATGTGATTCCAAGTACGGCGCAGCTTTTTCCGCGCACCTCACGACATATGCTGATCGGCCTGAGCATTGCCTTTCTAGTTAGTCGCAGTAGAACGTTCGACCAAACATTTTCTCTCCGTGAAGGGTCGAAGTGCGGGGCTCAGAGGCTTGCCAATTTACCAATAGTACACAGCGAACTGATTCTGCTGAATCCTAATTATTTTTGATGAAAGAATCATCTTGTCCTATTGAATGCTGTGACAAACATTTGACATACGATTTGGTTATACTCCTCGTCAGAGATCAATGAGGATTTCCTTTCTTCATTGGATTATTACTTTCATTGTATTTAATCTGATCGTCCAATCGGGCTATTAACGAATGATGATAATACATCTTTGGTAACCGTAATTGTTTTACGATGGAATATGAATTATGATTATAAACGAAACAACCCAATGAAACGACACAGTTGAGCGTCGCAAATAAATGTAATGTATTTTATTCGACGTATAAATGATGGTCACATATAAATATAGGTATATAAAATACTTACGTTATAGATGAACAATTTTATATAGATAAATTAAACCATATTTAAAAAATATAATATAAAATATTAACTATATTATAGTCTATATATGAATATATTCTGAGTAAATGTACTTACAGGAATATACCACCACGGCGGCTGTTCCATTTACGTGGAATGAAAAATACCATATTAATAGGTTAATTAATGCATCCAAAACATGTTGAAAGACATTGATAATAAAATTGTTTCGAATTTTTTTGCTTACACATTTTAATACTACAATCACCAATTAAATTAATTATCTATTCATTGATGAAATATATAAAACTATTTTGCAGCAATGGGCTGGAAAAGTATGAGAACGACATAATCAACGTATTTAGTGGAATCATAAAAATATAGAACTCATGCATATGATAATTTCGAAGATATGGAATTTTGATACAATGGAACGATTAAAAAAGCTATTACCCAGTGTCGTGCCTGGTTTTAATAAATTAAATAGGAAAAATGGGAGTTGTACATTTTGCAGGTATGTAATGTTCTTTATATTCTATTACAAATATCCGAATTCAAACAAAATTTACAAATAAACATAAATTGTTTGAACATAGATAATATATGTATTGTTCTGTAAAATTTGTATATAAATATTGCCATGAGCTATTAAGTTGTTGCAAGTATATAATCTATAATATATATAGGGTGTTGTTGCGATTACGTCCTACGTAACGACGAAATTATACTTTTAACTCCTTTTTCGAAAAAACCCAAACACGCTCAGAATGGCACTAAAACGGCTACGTTGTTTCGTTGTACCAATAACAGTCTTAGTTAGTAAAATCAGAATCCTACACTACCGATCTCAAAGGGTACAATTAAAGCACCCAAACCGTCCGAACTCAACCTTCTCTTAAGGTAATCTGATTCTGTCGAAAAAAGTAAGCCTGAAAAACAGGGTTTCCTCATCCATAAGTATGCACAATTACTGCAAACAAAAATTACATTTACCAGAAAAATCTAAAATAAAAAATACGCCAGAACGTAAATTCAGGCTAAAAGATGCCGTTCGTCGTGCATACTGCAGCTACGATTCGCTAATTAACGTTTCATTCGACTTTCATCACGTTGTTTGTTTACGTTTCGAATATATTGTTTATCTGGCGGAAATCGACTCATGACCGCTGCTGTACTTGGTGTAGGTTTCTGCAGTTCCTACATTTCATACACAAATGTGAAGTATGGCGCCATCTTCTTAAGTCGATCTGCAGTTCTCTCAAACATTACAATTCAATATCTGTGAAAAGACCGTGTAAAAGGGCAATTCCGCCCGTTAAAATAATAAATAAGAAAAAATTAAAGATTTATTAAATTTACGAATATATAATAACGTTAAAGTTACAAACAACATTTTTTCTTTCTTTCTCCCATTTCTCCCTATAACTGTTGATACAAAATATGATACATTAGCATAACAAAGCACAGCATCATTTTTTAGAATTATAATAAAATTATTCCAAAGAATTACACATCAATACCTACATTTTTCACGTGCTACCATCAGTCACACGCAACCGTTTTCCTGAAAAGTTAGTACAAACATTGAATGAATAATCGTGGCAATACATTATTAAACAATTATTAGCTATTATTTAACCACAAATTCAAAAACAATTAAAAATATCCACACAAATTAAAAATATATTTTTCAAGTTTATTTAAAAAAATAAACTTGACCTCGAAATAATCATCAAGGTCATGTTCAAGGTCAAATTCAATGATACCATTAAATCGCCAAAGACAAATCCTTCAACTTTTCTCGAAAACGTTTTCCCCGAAAATGCACTCACGCTGCGCTATTTAGGCGTTTCAATATTTTGGATCACCCTCTATATATAGTGATGGGAAAAAGTTCAGGAACGGTTAAATATCTCAGCGGGAGTGAATTTTCGGGGAAAATGTTGCAGACAAGAGTTTAAGGATTTTCCCCTGGCTATTTAATGGTACTTGTGAAATTGACTTTGAAAATTACCTGGATTATTATTTCAAGGTCATGTTTGTTTTTTAAATGGGAACCCCTACTTTTTTTCATAAATTATAAAAGAGCGAAAAATTTTACATCCGAATATAATATGGTCAATTTTTCCGGCAAGGTCATTTCAAGATCAAATTTAAAGCTCTCGGAATTGCAAATTAATTCAGCGGAAGTGCATTTTCAGGGAAAATGTTCAAACAATTGATTGGACATTGATGGATTGTTCCTCAGGCAGCACACTTCCTTGGGTGGCCCAGTCAGCCAGTCGAATGAATAAATAAATAAATAAATAAATAAATAAATAAATAAATAAATAAATAAATAAATAAATAAATAAATAAATAAATAAATAAATAAATAAATAAATAAATAAATAAATAAATAAATAAATAAATAAATAAATAAATAAATAAATAAATAAATAAATAAATAAATAAATAAATAAATAAATAAATAAATAAATAAATAAATAAATAAATAAATAAACAACAAACAAACAAACAAACAAACAAATAAATAAATAAATAAATAAATAAATAAATAAACAAATACACGAACAAATCAATAAACAAATAAACAAATGAACACATAGATAAATAAACAAATACACAAACAAATCAATAAACAAATAAACAAACAAATAAATAAGGGACGACGCGTTAGCGGGTTAGCTTTCCCGAAAGTTATTCCTCGCGATAAGGTAAGCCGATTCGTGGGCATTCGTATAATTATGAGATCGCGAGCAACGAAGCGCACGATTCATTTTCAGATGCGCATCGCGACATTGAGAGTCAAACTAATGATTTCTTCGCGGCACAATTCCCAAACAAGAGTTGGCGTTGCTAAGGATTGTACGAAACAATCCCGCCCTGATAGGAACCAGCTTTGGTTTCGGGATAAGTCTAGACAGAGCCTGGCCACGGGCTGGAGAATTCGGCCAGGACAGGAACCGTAGTAATGAATAAAAATAAAACAGAACTTGATATAATGAAAATGAAAATGAATTGATCTACAAAGATGATACAATGAAAATTAAACAAAAAACGATGGCTGCCGCATACACTGACTTAGAAGCATCGGAGAACCCGCATATTTGGATGGAACATCCAGTTGAAACACTTAAACATCTAACAATTTTTAGACTTGAAATCGACGAGAGCGATTGACAATAGTCTAACCAACGTATACGAATTTCGGCTGGCAGCGGGGAATCCCATCATTTCAGTTCTGCTGGTAGGAGGAACGGCAGCAGCAGGATGTGTGGCGAAATTTTATCAACGGATAAAAACGAAAATCATGATTTTTATTTGCAAAATTTGTTAAAAATTTAAACAATTTATTAATCTTCGATATTTAAATATGAATTTTGATTATATATATTAAATGTAAAATATAATTTGTAGGAATTCGATATTATACAAGGTCATTGTATGAATATTATTCATAATCGTTTATATCAATAGCAGACATGTTCATTAATATTATCAATAATGCTTCTTCTTTCGATAACTTTTTTGATTACCCTTTCTTATCAGTACACTAACATTAACATTTATTTTGTCTGTTATTTTCTTTCAATAATTGTCGGTAAACAAAGGAAAGATACAAGGTACATAATGGCTTTTTCGACGTTAAAACTCTTATTTAATTTACAAAAGACCCATTTGACCGAAATTACATTAATTGATGGGAGAAGGCGCTTGAGATGAGGCGAAATCATTACTCCTAGTGCTGTTCAATTCCGAATCGGTTCACTAAGGCAAATTTGTTCTGAAACTCGACGAACCCATGCCAAGATTCTGGATGAAGATAAATCCGAGTCTAGTTCCTACATAATTGATAATGTTTTCGCCATGATGCAGGTTATGTATGAAGATACGCGAAACTTCTGAAACTCGATCTACCGAAATTTTCCGGACAATCAGAGAATTGGGAAAGCTTCTGTGATCTGTTCATGTCGTTAGTCCATAATGCACCGTGAGTCACGAATGCGACAAAGCTTCATTATTTAAAGTCTTGTTTAATAGATAGCTCGGCAGATTTCATTAAGGACGTTGCTACTACTGAGGTAAATTATACCTGAACATGGGGAGCTATAAAATCGTGCTTCTATAACCCGTGCCTCACCGTGAACAATCACTTAAATCCTCTTTTGGATTTGCCACGTTTAAAAAGAATTGGCTATGGAAGAACGATCCTTTACAGATGAAACTCAGCGAATAGTCCGATCGTTGTCAAATTTGCAGATGCCAGTTAAGCATTGGGATATCTGGCTCGTCCACTTGATAGGTGCCCGTCTTGATACTGAATAGCGAAAACTTTGGGAGACCGAACTTAGTACAAAAGATTTCCAAGTAATTGCCGGGACGCATATAGATGGCGTTGAATCAAACACATTATCGTGACTTCCCAAGTTCGAAGACTTAATAAATTTTCTCGAAAAACGAACACATCCACTCAGCATGCTTGCGCCAGATTACAATTCAAGAACTACAATGATAAGGCAGCTCCATGAACCTCGAAGGGTTTTCCACGCAATCACGTATCGACCTTCCACATCATCCTCGCATAATTTTCTCGGGATTGAATTTTTTGTCCAAGTCGGTTCTTCAACGTAAGAGGAAGTTCGTTATTTGCGATTATGCTTCAACTGTTTGGGGCCGTTTTAAAGTCAAGAATGTTTCTCGATGGTCATTGCCATGTCTGTAGGTGACTCATTGATGTCATAGTAGGTGATAATGTTAATGGTGGACTGCTCCGATCAGGGATAAAATGCTTTCCATCTTCAAAAACGAAACGAACTTACCGAACTTCTAAGCTCCGCCGATATTGAACTGAGTAAATGGGAAACTAATCACCTTCAACTTAACCCAACGCTCCCTGGATTAGCTAAACACGATATTCCAAAGCTTATTGATTGTGAGGCTTCCGTAAAAATGATGGGGGTTTGCTGGGAATCAAACGGAGATGAGTTCTTTTACAAAAGCGCAGTGATATTTAGCCCACTAGGATGGATTACGCCCATTACGATATCAGCAAAAATTCTACTGCAAGATCTTTTGATCTTGAAAAGTTATTGGGATTCCCGGCAGCCAGCCAAAATTGGGTACCAGTACACTTAATCGTATTCTATTTCATCGTACCCCACTTCATAGCCTTCCGTTTCATCGTCTGGACACTTCATCGTCTGGATACATCATCGTCTTAGACACTTCATCGTCTGGGACACTTCATCGTCTGGGACATTTCATCGTCTGGGACACTTCATCGTCTGGGACACATCATCGTCTGGGACAGTTCATCGTCTGGGACACTTCATCGTCTGGGACATTTCATCGTCCGGGACACTTGTTCGTCCGGGGCTCATCGTCATCGGGGACACTTCACAGTTTCTTATGTTATTAGCTATTCTACGTGCACCAGGTCTTCAGGGTCGCCGATTACGGGCTAGGTGGTGGGATCCGTAGAATTTTATGTTATTAGCTATTCTGCGTGTACTGGGTGCATAGAGTTGTCGATTACGTGGTCTAGGTAGTGCGCTACGTAGCTTTTTATGTTATTAGCTCAAATACGAGCACGAGGTGTTCGGGGTCGCCGATTACGGGATCTAGGTAGTGCGCTCCGTAGCTTTTTATGTTATTAGCGCAAATACGTGCACCAGGGATTCGCAGGTATATATGGACTCGTAGAGCTTGAATCCACCGTTGTCCCTATGTCACGGGGAAACTCCGCCCCCTAGACCCCCTTCTTGTACTAATTGAACCTAACTAACCCCCTCAGGGTGTTGTAAGGTTTGCGACGCCACGTGCGACTCGGGGAGCTTGTAGTGCAATAAGTAGGGGAAAGTCGGCCCCCCATGACATAGGGACAACGGTGGATCCAAGCTCTCCGAGTCGCGCGTGGGTTCGCAAACCTTACAACACCCTGAGGGGGTTAGTGACGTTCAGTTAGTATAAGAAGGGGGTATGGAGGGCGGAGCCCCCCCCCCCCCGTGTTATAGGGACAACGGTGGATCCGTTCCCTATGGGGAAATTTTTCCCAGGGTAAATTTTTTCCGGGAAATTATATAGAATAGCTAATAACATAAAAAGCTACAGAGCGCACCACCTAGACCCCGTAATAGGTGTTCCTGAACACCTGGTGCACGTATTTGAGCTAATAACATGAAAAGCTACGGAGCGCACTACCTAGATCCCGTAATCGGTAACTCTCAACACCTGGTGCACGTATTTGAGCTAATAACATAAAAAGCTACGGAGCGCACTACCTAGATCCCGTAATCGGTGACTCTGAACACCAGGTTTTTTGGGTCGTCGATTACGGGGTCTAGGTGTCGCGTTCCGTAGATTTTCATTTTTATAAATAAAAAACGTGCCTCCGGTGTTTGGGGTTGCCGATCATGTAGTGTAGATATCCACTTGGTGTTAACCAACGATGACCACGAGGTCAAAGTTGAAGGTCATTTTAAGGTCAAATCAATTTTATCTAATAAACTACGGAAACCTTGTCCTTGACCTTGGGCCAAATTTGAAAAAATTTGAAGGTCATTTCAAGGTCAAATCAAAATATGTTCAAATTTGAAGAAAAATAAGCAAAATTGATTTGACCTTGAAATGACCTTCAACTTTGACCTCAAGGTCATCATTGGTTAACTCGAAGTCAATACCTAGACCACTTGATCGTCGACCCCAAACTCCTGGTGCATATTTTTTAGTTGAAAAGATGAAAAACTACGGAGCGCGATTCCTAGACACAGTAATCGCCGACCTTGAACACCTGGTGCACGCATTTGAGCTAATAACATGAAAAGCTACGGAGCGCACTACCTAGATCCCGTAATCGGTAACTCTCAACACCTGGTGCACGTATTTGAGCTAATAACATAAAAAGCTACGGAGCGCACTACCTAGACCCCGTAATCGGCGCCCCTAAACACCCAGTGCACGTAGAAAAGCTAATAACATAAAAAGCTACGAAGCGCACTATCTAGACCACGTAATCGTCGACCCTAAATACCTAGTGCACGTAGAATAGCTAATATCATAAAAAGCTACGGAGCGCACCACCTAGACCCCGTAATCGGCGAGCCTGAACACCTGGTGCACGTAGAAAAGCTAATAACACAAGAAAGTATGGAGCGCGCTGAAATGTCCCGGACGATGAAGTGTCCAAGACGATGAAATGTCCCGGACGATTTAGTGTTCCGGACGAAGAAGTGTCCCAGACGATTAAATGTCTAGACGAAG
Organism: Trichopria drosophilae; assembly: GCA_030407085.1. NCBI lineage: Eukaryota > Metazoa > Arthropoda > Insecta > Hymenoptera > Diapriidae > Trichopria > Trichopria drosophilae. The sequence goes on from CM059586.1 coordinate 48,798,288, forward strand.
AAGTGTCTTAGGCGATTAAATGTCCCAGACGATGAAGTGTCCCGGACGACGAAATGTCCCAGACGATGAAACGGAAGGCTATGAAGTGGGGGACGATGAAATAGGCTACGATGAAGTGTCCATAAATCCCAAAATTGGTACACGTTAATTAGACTCTTGTCCTTAGCTCTCATCGATTGCAAGTCAAAAAATTGATAGATGTTTAGGTGTTTTAACTGGATGTTGGGCCCCAATACACGGATTATCCGATACTTCCAAGCGAGCTAATGCGGCAGCGATCTATCTTCGAGTTGGTAAAGGCAATGACAGAATTCGCGTTTTATTGCTAGCTGCTAAAGTAAAGGTAGCACGTATAAGCACTATTAGCGTTCCAAACCTTGAGTTATGCTGCGCAGTTTTGTAAACTCGGTTCGGTATGTGCACAAACTGGAATTTTTTGAATATCTTCCGGCGTTTGCTTGGAGCGAAAGACTTATTGTCCTGTCTTGTCTAGATAAGCATCCATGTTTTTGGAAAACCTTCGTGGCCACTCGCGTTGAATACTAGAAAATAACAAAGGCGAAGTTTTTAAAAAACGACCTATAAAACTTACACCTCAATTAATACCTTAAACCTCAATATTTTTACATACGTAAACTCGAAATTTGTCTGTAGCGAAAAACACCTAAAAATGAAATAAAACAACTGTGGTATGATGTAGTTTCATAACGATGCGTGCTCGAAAAACAAGTCTTACAAGGTTTTAACGAATATTCTTTAATTAGCTACTCACTCCTCGGACGAATTCTCGTACAATATAATGCAAGGACCCGGATATACGGCAGTAGCAACCGACGAAGTTTCCTACATAATGAAATATATGCCAGTAGAAGTCAGCATCAGAAAAACAGAAAAATGTAATTCTCCATTACCTGTCAAATACTAGGAATATAGCATGTTTATAACTTCAAAAACAAGAATATTAATAATGAAAGACACTCAAATCACTTGCAATAATTTACTTTCCCCTATGTATTCAGTAAACACCATATGGGATAAACTACTCCCAAATCCATTGGAATAAAAGAAACGAAATGTAAATTTAGAAAATTTATCAACAAATGGAATACATAGTCAGGAAGACTTTAGACAACTGAAAGATCATATGTTTCCAGCTGAAAACCCAGCACTACTGAATATAATCGCTATAGGTATCACTGGACAAATAACAAATTACCAAGAAACTTTAATAACAAATACGATTATCTGAGAGCAGGGATAATGGGTACCATGTGGATAATAAAATTCACGGATACGCACTACACGCCGTCTACGGTTGGTCTCTCGTCCTAATAGGCGGAATTCAAACAAAATTGCCTGTTACGGAACTATCAACACATTCAGTTTGGTTTACTAGCCTAGCGTGGCTTAAAGGGGAGCCCTCTGATAGGCCAACTCGAGATGACTTATCTGACCTAACGACTGAATAAGAACGCAGGCGTAGCTTAGTACATTACGCGAGTACTCCCAAAATTTCAGAATGGGACCTTCCCGTGCGCTTTGCATCGTGGTCTAAACTATTTCGCATTACATCGTACTTATTTCGTTGATTGCAGCCTGTCGCAGAATTCTTCTGGCGAAAAAGAAACAACCAAGCTTATCTCTAGAGGATAGAAACGCAGCTCGATCATTCTAGATCCAAGAGGTGCAATGTCGGGTTTTTCATAATAAAATACGGGTCCTACGAAATAATAGACCAGTTCCACACCGTACTTAGTTATCTAGTGTAAACTCTTTCTAAGATAGGACCAAAGCGCTACCGCCTGAGCCACGAAGCATTCTGTATACTTTCGCCGACAGAAGCGATCTAGCGACCGGTATCCACTACCTGCTCCAAACCGTCTCTATATCCCTTCTCCGGTCAGTCAAATAACATACCGACCACTGCTAATTACGAATTCACTAACAATTAATTGAGTAGTGTAAAAATATAAAAGCTGTCAAATAAATTTATTTATCCGTGTTTTTTGTGTGGTTCCTTTTTGACCGCCGTAAAAAACGACGTTGTGTCGTTCAGTTAGTCTACGGGGATTCCAAGTGAATAAGTTAATGTTTATCAATCGTCGTGAAAATGACGACTTCATCGTGAAAGTTCCCAGAAATAGAACAAATCAGTTAGCTTTCCTTTTTCAAACTTGTCGTTTTAACGTAAATGGTTTAAGCCCCTGTATGGTACGTTGGTAGTCCCACCTATTAAACCTCTTTAATGCAATATTTATTTTTGAGATTATTCGCTCTGGTTGGGTACAAGCCGTGCTCTAAAGAAAGAGAAGCAAGATAATTTTAGAATTCTCGCTATTATCAATGCTTTAACTAAAACATTCTCGAAGATATTCTGCCTCAACCTTCTGACTCAAATCTAGCCGTAAGCAATTGGGGCACACAGCTCACTTTTATAATTAGAAACTGTCAGGAAGTCATCGCTATTACTTTAGTATTGGATAGAGTAGACTTAGAGGAGATTTATTTATGATTAATTGCAATCGTAAAAAAAGCAAGTCCTATATTAATCCCAGGAAATCCGACTGGGCTAGTACTGTCGAGTGCGGCACCCGGGAGGTGACCGAGGCTCTGTGCTCCGTCTGTAAAAGATCGTATCCCGGCGTGTGGGCCCGGGGAAGGAGTAAGACCTCGGGGCACTCAGGGCGTGGGGGAGAAAGAATCTGTAGTCGAGTACGATGGAATGGAGAGAACAAGGACTGGGATGCCTATTGGGTAGGATTCAATATACAGTAAGATCTCCCTTGATGGGATGGGTCGGTTCTCGGATCGACCTCTTAATGGGCTGGTATCGGCACCCTTCTATTGCGGCATTTACCGCTGCGCCAGTATACTACGCACATGTGACATATATACATGAGTGGGGCGTCGGGGATGAACGCTTTCGCCCAAAAAGATAACGGCATCTGGCCGCTCAACAGAATGATCCCTTAAAGAGAAAGCACATCAAGGGAGATCTTACTGCATATAAATAAGAAATTAAACGTGCGAAAATCCGGTAATGGCAAGGCTTCTGCGAATCGATAGAGAATACTGCTAAGTCGGCAAGACTTATGAAGGTTCTGTCGAAGGAACCTAAAGTACCTGGTCTTTGCGCCGGAACAACGGCACCTGGACGGAGAGTAGCCAAGAGACAGTAGACTTTCTGATGGATATGCACTTTACAGCAGCGAGCCGCTGCAAACTAGGGGGGAAACCCACCCAATTGTTCCACCCATGGGTCAATGGGCAGGATCCTTCAAACCATATAAAACATTATGCTGCAAAATACAATAAGCGTAATACATAACACCTTGGCTGGTAGAGATCTGCAGTGGATGATTGGGCCAAAGGGTGGTTCCGGAAGGCCCAAACAGTCCCGGATCTCGTTTATATCTTAGGCAGGGAAGGTGAGCCATTAGTCTCTCTTGGTTTCTCCTTAAAACCCTGGAGAGGCTCATGGATTTTGTATTGCAGGGGGACTCTGGCGGAGGGGAACGGTTGTTCACCCACTCACAATGCTTATCTGAAAGGAAAACAGTGGAAACGTTCTGCGGATTGTGGAGGGTGCTTTCAACAACGTATGGAAGCACCATTATAGAAGCTCTTGAAGAAGCCCGGGAACCGACGTTTATGAAAAGCTGGATGAACTGATAGTAAAAATTATTCTTTTTTATATACCGATACAGTTTATAAGACGGAATTTGTAATACCAAGCGTGAATAGTTATAGATTTATATTTATTACACACTTCAAGATTCCGAGTTCACGACCCATGAGATCAAATCCATGACTAACGAGACCATGTGCCTAGATTGCCGAGTCAACTGAGCGTCGTAACTACTCTAGATAGGGAAACATCCCTAGCGCGCAGTATCGAGCAGTTCAAACAGCACGCCAAATTCAAACGCAGTATTTAGATTTTAAACAATCTGTTACAGAACAAACTGCTAACAAGGAGAACAGTTTGATCCAGATCGGTAGGAGCATGCCACAGAGGGGAATCCTTTCACCCCTACCGTGGCTCCTTGTGGCCACACGGTATCTTGATGTCTCAGAGATAAGAGTGGTAGCCTACGCTGATAATATTACGCTAATGATAACGGGGAGAGACTTACCAGTTATCCGAGAATTGATAGAGAGGGCTCCGAGGAGGCTGGAACATTGGACCCGAGCGTGATAATGGACAGCAAATCCGTCTAAGACTGAACTGGTGTTGTTCACTTACAAAAGGAAAATACCGGGTTTCAAGAAGCCAAAGCTCGGCGGTATCTAACTCGAGCTAAGGAACAGCACAATGTATCTTGGTTTCATACTTGACTCTAAGGTCATGTGGAAACCAAATGTGAAAGAGAGGGCAAGGAAAGCAGCAATAGCCTTGTTATTCTGCAAAAAGCTTTTGGAGGGAAATGGGATTTAAACATATGGCTAGTTTACTCTCGGTACACAAAGGTAGTTCGACCCATCCTCTGTTATGGAGCACTGATATAGTGGAAGGCAGTGCAGGTAAAGGAAAATCTGGCAGAGCTGACCAAGTTATAAAGTATGGCGTGTAACGGCATTACAAGCGCACCAAGATCCACATTGATAGGAGGAATTGGAGGTACTAGTGAAACTCCACCCAATGGACATACATGCGATGTGACTGGTTTTCACAGCGTGATAAGATTGAGGGAAGTAGAATGGTGGAAACCCTCAACCCACGGGAACGGTAACATCTTGCAAAACGACTCCCCAGGAAGACGAGTGCCTGCTAGGACGGACTACTGTACCACGACTGAAGTTCGGGAACGGTTTCATACATCTTTTTTGACAACGAGGAATGGAAAGAGAAGCTGCTAAGAGCTGGAAGAGGCGTCATCTTTCCCGAGGGGTCGAAGCTGGGATTCAAAGCGGGGCTATGTGTATATTCCGATACTACAACTCAGTCTCTTCTGGGTCCTATCCAGAAGTAGCAGCGTCTTCCACACGGAGATAGCGGCGATTACGTTAGCGGAGGAACAGCTGATAGATAACGAACCTCTGCTGGCTACCAGGCCATCAAAATATTCTGGGCAATATACAGGGTGGCCGATTTATCTGAAGACATCGAAATATCTCGAGAACTATGCACAGAATCAAAAAAGTTGTCGAATGAAAGTTGTTCGACACGAAGGGGGGCATCCAGTGATGATTAAATTTCCCCCCTCCCCCATCCCCTGGGGGTGGAGTGGGGCAAAAACAATAAAACTTAAATAGGAACCCCCAGTTTTTATTGCAGATTTGGATTCTTCGGAAAAAAGTACACCAATTTGACCTAGGAGCTATTGCATTTTGGTTCACAGGTGGCGCTGTAATCGATAAAAATCCAAATTTATCTGAAGACATTGAAATACCTCGAGAACTATGCACAGAATCAAAAAAGTTGTCGGATGAAAGTTGTTCGACACGAAGGGGGGCATCCAGTGATAATGAAATTTACCCCCTCCCCCATCCCCTGGAGGTGGTGTGGGGGCAAAAACAATAAAACTGAAATAGGAACCCCCAGTTTTTATTGCAGATTTGGATTCTCCGGAAAAAAGTACACCAATTTGACCTAGGAGCTATTGCATTTTGGTTCACAGGTGGCGCTGTAATCGATAAAAATCCAAATTTATCTGAAGACATTGAAATACCTCGAGAACTATGCACAGAATCAAAAAAGTTGTCGGATGAAAGTTGTTCGACACGAAGGGGGGCATCCAGGGGGCAAATAGAGACAATTTGATCCCTTTATGAAAATTTAATATTAAAAATTCTAATATTAGAATTTTTAATATTAGAATTTAGTAATATCAATTGCGAAAATTGTTATTCTGAATATGAAATTTTAATAATGTCCATTCGAAAAATTAAGATTATGAATAATTGATATTCTTCATATTAAAAATCAAAACTGATTACATAAAAATTGTGCATACAATATGGAAGCAATTTCATAAATAAGTTTTCTACCTTCAATAAAATTACATTTTAGGTTTTAAATTTATTATTTAATAAACAAAAAGAGGACATCACGCAATCTATTAAAAAACGCGTCATGTCCCTTCACTCAGCTCATTCATTCTCTCTCTGTATGTTTTTTCCGAAATGAGAATAAATAAGCTGACCATTGACGGTCAAACCAGCTTCTATTAAACAAAACGAAACTCTTACTTCATTTGGGGATTTCGTCGCCATCTACCGGACCCCGAGAGAACTCACATGGTTTCATACATGTACATCGCTTGCATTTCGGCCATCACCGGCGCCGGTTCTGTTACATAACGCTAGAGGGCGACATAACTCGAAAATAAAGTAGCATATCAATTTATACATAAGTTGAGTCACACGTAACCAATTCACCTACATTTTTCTCTACTTTCCTGAAGGGAAGTAAATGGATATCGCGACTTTCTAATCCTCATATTAAAATTTAGTATTCACGGTCTCTCAGTGTAAGACTGTTTTTGAAGTCCATTGTATTGGTAGTAATTCGGTCGGAGGTCACTTTGCTTTTAGAATAAAACTTTCCGTTTACGTGACTATTTTTTGTCTACCCTTCATTGCTTAAATCGAATTGCAAGTTAAAAATGAATCCTGCTACAGTTCCCGAAAAAATCGAAATGATTCTTATTTATGGTGAATGTAAGAGGAATATTGACGATGCTGTTGCGTTGTATGCTGAGCGTTTTCCAGATAATGCTCGCTCGCGTTCTTTTTTTTACAAAGTTGTGAATGCCTTTCACTCTGATGGCAGCGTACAAATGAAAAAAAGGAAGCGAAGATTAACAGTTACAGGAGAAGCTAACGAAGTAGCTGTACTAGCAGCTATTCACCAAAATCCACATGTAAGCACACGACAATTACATCGCGATTCCGGCATTTCCAGAGACAGTATTCAAAGAATATTGCATCGTCATAAGTTTCACCCATATCACATTTCACTGCACCAGGAACTAGATGGCGATGATTTTCATAACCGCGTGGTGTTTTGTGAATGGGCATTTCAAAAAATGCAAACGAACCACAATTTCTTTGCTAATGTATTATTTTCAGATGAATCTACATTCACGAACCATGGTGGCGTCAATAGGCATAATATGCATTATTGGAGCGTAGAAAATCCCCATTGGTTACGACAAGTTAATCATCAACGTCCTTGGTCGGTGAACGTTTGGTGTGGAATCATAGGAAATAAACTCATTGGTCCTTATTTCATTGAAGGTAATTTGAATGGAACAAAATATCGAGATTTCCTAGAACAAGAAGTACCATTACTACTTGAGGATGTTGCTATGGACGTCCGACGGACAATGTGGTTTCAGCATGATGGTTGCCCAGCACATTTTTCAAGAGTAGCAAGGGAAATACTAGACCGTGATTACAATTGTAGGTGGATTGGTAGAGGTGGCCCCATTAATTGGCCTGCGAGGTCACCTGATCTAACATCTCTGGATTTCTTCCTATGGGGTTACCTAAAAGGTAAGGTTTATGAACAAGTACCAACGACTCGTGAAAACATGGTGGAACGCATAAGAACTGCTTGCGCAGAAATTTCTGCAGATATGATTCTATCATGTATAAAGTCATTTGAAGAAAGAATAAATAAATGCATTGAAGTGGAAGGTCAATATTTCGAACACTTACTCAAGTAAGTGAACAGTGAGACAGTGAGAGGCAAGGGGACTCACGTAAAACAAGCACCCCAAAGGGAACAGAAAAATACTACGTCCACATCGTTGTTCCTGGGTAACGCTAAATGTATTTTTTCCCGGCTTTGTTAGAATGACCGTTTTCCATATCCGCTACGCGGGCGAAAATTGTCAATATTGGAGAATCCAAATCTGCAATAAAAAATGGGGGTTCCTATTTAAGTTTTATTGTTTTTGCCCCCACTCCACCTCCAGGGGATGGGGGAGGGGGTAAATTTAATTATCACTGGATGCCCCCTTCGTGTCGAACAACTTTCATCCGACAACTTTTTTGATTCTGTGCATAGTTCTCGAGATATTTCGATGTCTTCAGATAAATCGGCCACCCTGTAGAAGCCGACAAGTTAGCCAAAAGAGCACTAGGTGTGCAGGTTACTGAACAACAAAGAATATCATACTAGGCTACCAACAAACTGGTATTCAAAGGGGCAGAAAGAGAAACCAATGATAGATGGATACGGCTCACAGCATGTAGTCTCATTAGGCCAATGTGGCCATTAATCAAACAAAGTGTAACTAACCTTCTGTTGGCTTTGAGAAGGCGAACAATGAGTCAAATGACGGGAATCATAAAATAGCACTCCCTGATTGGTAAAATGGCTAGGATCATGAAGTTCTTGGCGCAGGACTATAGTCGAAGCTGCAAAGATGAAGACGAGAAAGAATCCATTTAACATCATGTATGAAAGTCTTTCTTTGATATTCTGGAAGACGTAGCACACCTCCGACCGACCAGACTACTCAAATTTGTGAATTTTACTGGATAGCTAAATAAAATGAAAGGAGCTAATTTCTTAATTTGGTTTTCAATGGAATACACGCGTAATGAAAAAAAAATATTTCTAAAAAGGTTTTTGTATAATTATCGCTCCAGAAACTTGATTTCAACGGGCTGTATATGTGCTTTAAAATCATAACTACATATATGGACACACAATAATTCTAAACATTTCCTCCTCTGTTTAGTATTATTTAAATTTCAAATAAATAAAAACCGTATGTGTCTAAGGCAGAGATCTCGTCGAGCCTTACTGATGAGTCCTACACGAGATCTCAGGACGAAATACAGTTTTACAATAGACAATATATAATTTAACAATATATAATAGTTAATTTAATTATCGCTAGAGGGAAACAGAATCCATTTATAGTCAAGTAAATTTTAAAGCACATATATAGTCCGTTGAAATCAGGATTCTAGGGCGATAATTATACAAATACCGGCTTCTTACACCTATTTTGTTTGCCATAAAGCGTGTTTTCCATCAAAAACCGAATTAATATATTAGCTCCTTTCATTTTGTTTAATTTTGTAGTATTGCGACCGACATATATCAAAAATAATTTTTGTTTGATAATTAGTTTATTTATAAGCGATCGAGACTTTAAACTAGATGCTTTTGCATCGAATTATTTAATTTATAATATTGGTTTCAATACACATACATGCTGTGTAACGACATCTCGTAAACATCATAGCTAATATTTCAAAATGATAAAATATGAAAGGTAAAATCCGAAAATTATGAATGTGAAATACTTAAAATCTTTAGAATAATAACATCGGATAATAAAAGAACATTTGTATTAGAAAACCGAATGACATCAAATTTTTACATTTTAAGATATTTTCAGAATTTTTACTGCGTTAAAAAATAAAAGAACTGTAAAAAAAACAAATAGCCATCTGCTATTAATATAAAATTTAATTTCGCCATCCGAATCAAGAAATTTGCAAACTTTGGCGTAATTTTTATTTGTTGCAAACGACTGAAGTCTCAATAGAAAAATAAAACTCATGATTAAGTTTGTGTTCCTGAAATGAATAATTAAGTAATTTTAACTTTTTATAAACATCGAATTAACTCTCTCAAATTTCGACTAGGTACACATGACACCACCTATTGACAAAGTTGTTTTGAGACCGGAAAGTAATTTCATCTTTAATGTCCAAATAATTATTGTTAATTCGAAAAATAATATTTGGATGCATGGATCTTTATCGACTCTAAGCGATAGTTCAAAAACAAAATTCCACATCAATGTAAAATTTAATATATGTTTATTATGTAAATTTAACATTTAAGAACCAATGTATTAACGCTCCCAAGTTTTCATTGAATAAGATGTAAACAAATTTCAAATACGTTTGAAAAATCTATCGATTTCTTCATTTTTCTCTGTTTTAGATGATTTAATTTATTTACAATTTTTTTCACCAATGTTAAATATTTATAATGTTAACATAGTGCACAGATTTTGAGTGAATCATGGTCGAATGTTACCTTGCAATTTTTTTCTGTAACTTGAAAATTCGTCTTCGTGTTTGACCAACAATTTTGTCAACCTTTAATGATATTTTTATCCTATTAAAAGATGCAAAAATGGAAGCAATTTTTATAAAGTGGTAAAATATTTGAAAGCTGGCACTATTTTAGTTCCGTTGAAAGCAGCGACAATTCATTAAATATTTTAACGTTTTATTTCGGTAACAGAAAATTAAATTCAAAAATAAATAAGAAAAAGTATTAAACATTTATGATCTTCTATTGCATTAATCGACAAGAAGTTCGAATATTATTTTGCAAATTAACATTGATTATTTTGATGATGTAGAGCGTGACGTAGTCACAAGAGATAAAACAAAACCAAAAAAAGGGACAAATTAAGCAAAATTTCGTAAAGTAGTTAGTTAAGAACCAAAACAAAATATCAATAATGAAGAATATATAAATTAAATTTTGAAAAATTAAATTAAATATGCGAAATATACAATAGCATAAATAGAGTTTAAATTGCGACAATGGGAGTAAGGGAGAGCGAGCGCGTCAGCCAGTGCGGTAGAGAGAGAGAGAGGCCCGAACGATTAACAGATCACAGTCCGGCGATCGACAACTTGCCGAAATGTTTACATCGTCGGCCGTCGACTTTTGAATGTGCGAGAGAAAAAGGTATAAGCGTGCAATACATTAGACAAAGACACCACGAAGACAAACAAAGCAAGAGAAGTAATTATGCGATAGGAGTATTAGCGCAATAAAGACAGCACTATCGCATATAATAATATGGAAAATACGCATTAAGGAAATTGAAAATTTGAAATTATGGGCGGATACTGAGTGAAGTGGGGAAAATCTAGCGAGCTTACCTGGTTACCTCAGTTTCGAAAAATTGTCAGTGTGCGATTGCAGACGGTCTCGAAAAAAAATGTCAAATTCCGCGATCCGTGTGTTCAGTGTGGTGAGATAGACCGGTGTTGTAGCGACACGAAATACGTTATCCGCAACGGAGGCAAAGGGATTAGTAACAAGGTAAGAAATTAATAGTTACAGAGGGAAAAGAATAAGGGAGAGGAAGAGATAGAGAGACAGACAGAGAGAGAGAGAGAGAGAGAGAGAGAGAGAGAGAGAGAGAGAGAGACTGACTGACTGACTGACTGAATGGCTTTATTTTGGCTTGAGGAATTACCTCTTGGGCCAACCAGTAAAAGAGCATACATAATAAAACTTAAGACTAGAGTAAATATAGTAAACAATAGAGATTTATAATAGAAAAGCGCAGTTTAACAATAGCTGAGCGTAAAAAAGTGAAAAAAGGAATACAAACTTAGTAACTGCCAGGCAGAAAAATACTAAATTGATCTAGTGAATACTCTTGTACAGTACACGCTCATCGAAATAATTAGGTAATAAGCTCACGATACGGTCCGGTCTAAAAATAATTTTTTAATTTAAATTTAAACGAGTTCAGACTAATGCTGTTTCGAATATCATCGGGAAGATCATTCCATAGCCGCGTGGAAGTGACAATAAAAGATTTTGCATACGATTCTAATCGATGAGTCGGTACACGAAGTTGCAACATAGAGCCAGGTCGGAGTGCTCTGGACGCGGTTACGATGCGCCACTGGTAACAATCGTACAGATATTGAGGGACGCGAGTGGTCAGAATCTTATAGATAAGGATCCCTATTAAGTACAGCCGACGCGATCTGGTCGAGAGCCAGTTTAGTTTATTTCGGAACGGAGTAATATGTTCATCGCGCCGTAGATCAAAAATAAAGCGAATTCCCGCGTTGAACATACGTTCTACTTTGATTTTCTGAATGACATTAATGTCACTGTAGACAGCGCAGCAGTAGTCGAAGTAGGATAAAATCAGTGAGGAAACAAGGTTTTTCCGAACGTCAGTTGGAAGTAAAGCCCGGTTATTACGTAGCTGGCGTAAAGTGGAGAAAACTCTATTAGACATTTTAACGAGGTGGTTCTTCCATGAAAGCGTCGCATCAAACTCGAGACCTAAGTTCCTCACCGATTTGACCCACGGTATTTCCGTGTTGTTGATAACAAAGAGAGAGAGAGAGAGAGAGAGAAAGGAAGAAAGAATTACAAACAAAAAAAAAGGGACAAACCAAAAGAAACAAAATTTTTTGTTTTCGTGACCCAATTTGCGACAATTTTAACCGTGTTCGTGCGTCTTTAATCCCTTCGCCGCCCCTTTTAATCTCTTCGGCAGAAATGCGTCAGAATCGCCACAGACTAGTCGGCAGGTGAGAATTTCCAGCAAATTTGCTGTCTGTGTGATGACGCATATTCCGTATTTCTGCCGACATATCCGCCGCCTGACTTTCCCTTATATGAGGCAATATGCAGCTAGCTGGTTATCTGGGTATATAGAGCGGTTCTTCTGTTGATTCGATGCGGAGTATATAACGATGCGGAAGTATTTCAATTCGGTGGCGAAACGTAAACAATTGATTAGAAATACGTCCTCGGTGATTTCCACGATGGCAGAAGAAATACCACTCTGCCGGTTACGCTGCTCTCCAAACGAACAGTATTTAATATTATGCACTTAAGGGGGGGGGGGGGTCCAGGCACAAGATCAACTATATGAAGTCGTCTTTCAAAAATTCCGAAATAATTATTTTTTAAGTAATTTTTGACGATGAACTCAATGGTAATATAATAAAAATCGAAAAAAAATTGTTTGACCAAAAAAGAATTTTTATTTTTCGAAAAAAATGGAATTTTTTAAAATCCATACGTAATTATTTAGAAAATGTGTTTTTCTGTTCGCCAAAATATTTTTGAATTTATAAATGAATTCTGCGAATTTTAATAGCCTTTTTTCGAAAAAAAATTATTTTTTTTCTTATTAAAACTTCTAATTTTGATATATTTCGTCCAAATTCGTGAAGCAAATATTATATCTTAATTTTTTGGGATATTTTATTTGTGTTACAATGATTTTTAAGAATATATATACATACGCTTTCATGTGTCAGTGTGTGTCTGTGTGTGTGCGTGGTGTGCGTGTGTGTGCGTGTGTGTGCGAGTGTGCGCGCGTGTGTGCGTATGTGTGCGTGTGTGCGCATGTGTGTGCGTGTGTGTGCGTGTGCGTGCGTGTGTGTGAAGAGCGAAGAGAGGTGGATGTGGGTTGTGAATGCACGCAATTCAATACTACTGCATTATTGTTTGTTGGAATACAAACATTCACAACACACACCCACGCTTATTTACTATACATACACAAAAAAGCATGTACATCATCTAAAAAATAAAAACAGATGTTATATAAAATGGAAGACACACATGCACGCACGCGCGCACACACACACACACACACACACACACACACACACACACACACACACACACACACACATGAAAGTGTATATATATTAGGGTGCTTTGAAAAATGGCGAATGTCGAAATGCAAAAATTCGCTAAAATTGAAATTAGGGGGCGCGCAAGGCGCTTGAAGTTTTCCATTTGATTAACACAGGAAAAACGTGAACAATCAGATTTCATTTTTTATCGAAGAATCAAACCACCGAAAAAATTCGATTGCAATATATTTCAAAAGTACACATGTTTCTGCGTCCGCATACATTTTTTCAAAATTTTTTATTGCGTTTTCACATCGATACAGACGGTACGGATCGATCAAATATAAGAATTTTTCAACAAACAGGGTCTCTACATTATCTTACGTAATGATTATCGCATATGTATTGATCCAAATGGCATCATAGTGCTTTCTCGGGGGTTTTCGGGGTCGCTGATCACGATTCCGATGTCAAAATTGCATTTTCACACCCTGGGAGAACCCAACTGAGGGGAGAATTTATATTATCTCAAATATTTTGTTTCAAATTATTCTATGCTGCTTATTTTAAAGAGTTTCTAATAAACCTGCCGACATCTAAATTTAAATAAGATGGCGCACATGATCTTAAGAAATAAATTGATAATTTGTAAACCTACATAAGGTAGCGCAAAAATAAGCATATAATAATCTAATTCATCAAAGTAATTTTTTCAATGAAATTTTCCTGAAATGAATGTAACCTTAATTACTTCGACACATAGGTCTGCGTGTAGGCCTAACTGAACGTTTATGTTGCTGTTATAGAGATAAAAACTATTAGGTTCCATACAAAGATAAAAAATGTAATGCTTGCCTTAAATTAATCTACTACTATATTTCTGGGTACATTTTGCTATCACAAATGCAGAGGAATTTTTTTCAAACCGATTGGTTTGCAGTTACCATTTTTATAAAGGTAAAACAAAATAATAGGCAATTCAACGCCGACAGGACTTTTTGTACAGTCCGCGTTCAATTTTATAAGCAATGTAATTTATTTTTTATATCTTAACAGAAATTTACTTTCAAAATATGTGATTGAATACAAATTATTCACAAGTGATTGCTATTGCATCAGATTATAACTTTTTGCTTAAATGTTCAAAAAATCCCAGTCGACGTTAAATTTCCTATTATTTTGTTTTCCCTTTTTGTACATGACAACTTTAACCAATCGGTTTGTAACAAATTCCTCCAAGTTTTTTATATCAAAATGTTTCCAGAAATATAGCTCTAGAGTAATTTGTGGCTAGGGGTGCATTTTTGATCTTGGTATAAAGTCAAATAGTTTATAGTCAGCGTTCAATTTTCTATTATTTTGTACTAACGCCGACAAGACTTTTTGTACTACTGTACAAAAAGTCCTCTCGGCGTTGAATTGCCTATTATTTTGTTTTACCTTTATAAACATGGTAACTGTAACCAAATCTGTTTGAAACAAATTCCTCCAAAGTGTGTGTTTGAATACAAATTATTTGCAAGTAATTGCTATTGCATTATAATACAACTTTTTGCTTAAATGTGCAAAAAAGTCCAGTCGACGGAAAATTTCCTATTATTTTGTTTTACCTTTTTGAACGTGACAACTTTAACCAATCGGTTAAAGTCGAGGCCACATTGAATGCTGTAATGTTATTGATCACTGGATACAGACATCAAAATTTGTAAAAAACAATATACCGGGTGAATAATTCAAAACCGAACATAGGGGAACACATGCATTAGCTCTCAGCCAATCGCTATCGAGCTTGAGAGTATGCATTATCGCCACCGACCAATCACGGAAAGCGTATAACATCTATCAACTTTTTGACGTTTACGATTAAGAAAATGATTTATTAATAAAATGTATGCATTAAATATGAAAAATGCTAATAATTAAACTACTTTTTAATACGCATCAAATTACTTAATCGAAAAAGTCTTCCGCATAATCATGTAAACATGCCTTACATGCTAGGTTAGGTTAGGAAGACTGGTATGGTTTCGGACGTTTCGGAGTGTAGTTTGATGGATTTGATGTTATGACATATCAGCTGATTTGGAAAAACTTACTTCACTACAATCAGATAAGTTGCCAAGTGACAAATATTTATAATTTATTTAATATTTAATATGATAATACGATTCTTTGTGATTATGTTTGTATCTTTTTCAGGGTTATTCAAGGATGCGTGAATTGAACTGCTTTTAACGAAGACGTAAAAGTTATGCATTTCAACTGGTTAAAACGGAACCGGAGGTATGTTCTTCAAATGATTAACCGCTTCATATTTAATTGCTCAATGTACGTAATATGTATTTTTAATTTAGCGACTTAAACCAACGGTACGGAGACAGACCTGTTCAGGACCGAAATAATTAAATTTGTCGGATGCAAAACCAGAATCTGTCATCACTGATGCTAAAGATGCGAGTACATATTATTGTACGCCAAATGAGAAAGGCTTTATATTTTGATCGTAATAAGGATCGCTCAAATAATAACATACAGGTAATATTGTTAATTTTATTAAAATCTATTTATTAAAAAACTATTGATATACATCGGAATAAAATGGTCCTTTTTACAGTTCATTTTTTATCTGACCCCATACAAAAAAATTCAAAGGATTTAAATCCGGAGAACGGGCTGGCCATTTGATGGGTCCAAACCGTCCAATCCAGCGTCTCGGAAAATTGTCATGGAGATGTAGTGTAACGGATTGCGTACCATGAGGAGGTGCTCCGTCTTGCTGAAACCATATCGTGTCTTCTTCTTAAAACATAATGATATACTTTATAAATACAGTAATGGTCATGATTAATATAATTGTATAATTCATTTTCATACTTACCGCTTTTTCTATTTCATGAAGAAATGGTGTTACAACGTGTTGCAGCAATTCAAGGTACAATTCGCTATTCAAGTTATCCTCTATAAAAACTGGGCCCACAATCCTACAGCCTACAATCCCTATCCATACATTTATTTTAATCGGATATTGCATCTTTGTTTGTATTAATTCCCTTGGATTACTTGTGTACAAGCAGCCGGTCGCGATTTATGCAGTTTGTCATAATCTCTGTAAATGACATTCGTTCTTGTGCATCTGCACATGAAAGTTTTTGATGAGTATGGATTTTGTAAGGCACGTACCCATATTTTCTCAAAACAGCCCTTATCGATGCCTGCGACAGCTGAAATTGTCTGGCAAGGTGTGTGTCTAGCGGCTTACATTCCCGTTTCTTCGGGTGAACACTTCCACTTATTTCAAAATTATCAATAATTTGTTTGATTGTGGAAATTGATGGAATTTTTAAATTTTCGTATTTAACGGAAAAATGGTCTTGAACTTGCCTATAGCTGTTGTTTCCATAATACCATTTTATTATAAAAAAATTACTGATAATTTTGAAATAAGTGGAAGTATTCACCCGAAGAAGCGAGAATGATTCATTGTAGTATTGACAATCATTGTATAATTGATTGTAACTGGGTCCACTGCGTATTAGTATACGACTCCCATATAATCTCATTTGCTCAGTATTGATGGCTTTAATTGTTAGTTTTGTAAGTCATTAGACAAAACAATTTATTTTAATTGAATCACTATTATATCTGATATATCATGAGAAACAAAATAGCTTCAGTTTGAATAACTAACAAATTATGTTATGGCACCTTTAAAATTGCCGCTCTTCAGCGCCATATTGGCCTACAAACCAATGACATTGCTTCATTTAAATGGGGTTCTTTCCCGGAATTTTTAAGATCATATTGATTTGCAACAAACAATTGTAGACTTACGATTATTAATTATGTATTCGACAGCTCACAAAGTTCAAATAATAAAATGGTATTATGGAAACAACAGCTATAGGCAAGTTCGAGACCATTTTTCCGTTAAATACGAAAATTTAAAAATTCCATCAATTTCCACAATCAAACAAATTATTGATAATTTTGAAATAAGTGGAAGTGTTCACCCGAAGAAACGGGAAGGTAAGCCTCGCAAAATCACAGAGGAAATGGAAGTCTTAATTTGTGCAGCTGTGGAGGATGATCCTCACTTGTCTACAAGACACCTTGCCAGACAATTTCAGCTGTCGCAGGCATCGATAAGGGCTGTTTTGAGGAAACATGGGTACGTGCCTTACAAAGTGCATACCCATCAAGAACTTTCATGTGCAGATGCACAAGAACGAATGTCATTTGCAGAGATAATGACAAACTACATAAATCGCGACCCGCTGCTTGTGCAAAAGATATGTTTTAGCGATGAATGCACTTTCTTTGCAAAATCTACGCCGAATAAACAGAATTATCGATACTGGGCTCGTGACAATCCCAGGGAATTGATACAAACAAAGACACAATACCCAATTAAAATAAATGTGTGGATAGGGATTGTAGGCTCTAAGTTTGTGGGCCCAGTTTTCATAGAGGATAACCTGAACAGCGAACTGTACCTTCAATTGCTCCAACAAATTGTAACACCATTTCTTCATGAAATAGAACAAGCGGTACGTATGAAAATGAATTATACAATTATATTAATCATGACCATTACTGTATTTATAAAGTACATCATTATGTTTTAGGAAGAAGAAACGATATGGCTTCAACAAGACGGAGCACCTCCTCATGGTACACAATCGGTTACTCAACACCTCCATGACAATTTTCCCAGACGCTGGATTGGACGGTTTGGACCCATCAAGTAGCCAGCTCGTTCACCGGATTTAAATCCTTTAGATTTTTTTTGTGTGGGGTCACATAAAAAATGAATTGTACAGAGGTCCATTTGCCACAACACTCGATGAATTGCGAGATAGAATAGCAGAAATTGCTACCTCGTTATCACCCGAAGCATTACTAAAATCAGAACAGGAGTTCTATGACAGGCTCGGATACTGCACAGCTACTGCCGGGCTTCATTTTGAGCATCTTCTCAATTCCGAGTAATGGAAAAGAATGTGGGAGATGCCAATTTTGTTGTTTTTATGTTTATTTTAATCAAATATTTATCAATAGTTTTTTAATAAAGAGAGATTTTAATAAAATTAACAATATTACCTGTATGTTATTATTTGAGCGATCCTTATTACGATCAAAATATAAAGCCTTTCTCATTTGGCGTACAATAATATGTACTCGCATCTTTAGCATCAGTTATGACAGATTCTGGGTTTGCATCCGACAAATTTAATTATTTCGGTCCTGAACAGGTCTGTACCTGTATACTGTCTCCGTACCGTTGGTTTAAGTCGCTAAATTAAAAATACATATTACGTACATTGAGCAATTAAATATGAAGCGGTTAATCATTTGAAGAACATACCTCCGGTTCCGTTTTAACCAGTTGAAATGCATAACTTTTACGTCTTCGTTAAAAGCAGTTCAATTCACGCATCCTTGAATAACCCTGAAAAAGAGACAAACAGAATCACAAAGAATCGTATTATCATATTAAATATTAAATAAATTATAAATATTTGTCACTTGGCTTTCAGTGAAATATTCACTGAATGTTGCAATGATTCCGTTTTACTGAAAGCTAACAGTTAAAATTCACTGCAAGTACGAGTTTACAATTCCACATTTAGCTGCGGTGATGATATCACTGTATTACAGTGCAATCTCATTTCAAGGGATTTAGAGTGTATTTTTACTCAGTTTTCACTTAACCCTTTGAGGCTCAAATTTTTCCTGTCATCCAAATGGCTTGAAGTTTGTTGCTCGGGGGTTTTCGGGGTCGTCGATTACGAATCCCTTGTCATATTTTCACAATTAAAAATAACGGAATTTTATATTGATTTACAATTATAACAAGATTTTTAAATCGATTCTGATTATAATTTACTAATTAACATAAAATGTACTAATTGTTATCAATACACTGATTTTACCAATTTATTGATTTTTCAAATTTCCCGGAAGAAAATGATTTAGATCTGAATCAGATCACATCAATATCTGAACAGATATGGATTGGATCTGAATGTATCTCATCAGATATGAATTGGATGAGATCGGGCCTAATTTGATCTGATCCAGATTCAAACCATTTTTTCCCAGGATAATACTTAATTTTGAAATGTATATTTAAAAATAATGTTCATATTTTTAGACTTATTTCTTCTTTTCAATATTTTTACAGACTTTCAAACCGATTTAATGTTTTACAATTTACTCATTTTTAAAATAGACTTTATTAAATTGTTTATATAAATTTTTAATACATTTTTCAATAATTTACTGAGTTTTAATGAGTTTTCTAATCTTTACAAATTTATCAATTTTTGTATCAATATAATGATTTTTATTGATTTGTTGATGTTTAAAATAGATGATAATATTATAATGTTACAAGAAATTTTAAAATGGATTCACTGGATTTTAAATAGATTTCCAGTTTTCAAACGATTTTAAAATTAATTCTCTTTATAATTAAATTAATTTAATTTTAATTTTAAACAAATTATTAATTTATTAATTATTTTATCGATTTATTGATTTTTTATCGATTTACTAACGCTATAAATAGATTTGAAAAATATTTAACTTTTACCAATTTGTTAAAAGATTTTTTTTAACGATTTAGTGATTTAATTAATTTACTAAAATCTTTTATAAATTTACTAATTTTGTATAAAAAATTATATTTAAAATCAAGGTAATTACATCATATTATTTAATAAAACACGACGCATGTCTAATGTCTATATTTTCTTTTAATTCATTATTAGCGTGTATCGAAAAAGTTGAAACTTCGATTTTGAATCAGGCACTATGAGGAAAAGTTGTGGGACCATAGTAGTAACTCGTACAAAAAATTTGGCCTCGATCGGATAAAATTTACTATCCCCGAACGAGCTTCAAAGTTTAGAGAATTTGATTGAATTTTAGCTTTTATTCAAGAAAGTTCGGACGGACTTTCCGCGTGTTAATTTTAGTACACGTGCGATTTATAGTCACTAAATGCTAGATGAAGCCTATTCCTAACTGCTGTCCTATAGGACCCGAATATGAAGTTGGAATACTTGTACTGCCGGCGATTAGTTCCATTAGATGCCTGAGAGGTAATTCATTCAAGTGCAGCATGCATATGTTCCATTGAATTACCCGGTTTAATTTTATCTCCAATAATCGAATAATTCCACCCTTATGGCCCGTATTAGTGATTGTACCCTCGCAACCAATAGATTTTAGATTTTCTGTACTTATGTTTTTTTGTTTCAGGTAGTCCATAATAGAATCGGCGATGTGAGCCGCGGCACCAGAAGAAGGTGAAACATGGCCAACATACTGACCTCTGGGTTCTTCAACAAGAGATACATGCTCTTCGATGAGTGTTCTCCTATAATATTTCGATCCCTCTTTTACTTGAAAAAGTGTCTTGTCTTTCCGGCCGTCGAAATATAAATTCAGCAGGCTTTTTGTGCTTTTTTGACCCTTTACCTTCAATTCACACCTTAACTTTGACTTCTCTCTTGCCACTTTCGATTTGTCAATAATGCACGTTTAATTTTTCAGGAGTTATTATTGCATAATCTAGCAAAACTGCTGATGATATTGCAGCCGTTTCTCGAAGCGACGTGCCGAAACGATCACTGACCGCAGCAGTGTTTGTCAACTTAATGCGCATCTGTGTTTTGATTGAGGAAACTTTCGTGGTAGACGGCGTATACTCTAATGCATCTTCTTCTTTGTCAACGTGCCCATCTGAATCAGATTCAGACTGAGAGACAGTGTGGTGTAAAGATGAAGATGACGTCGAGGGACCTGCAACTGAGTTACAAGTACTGCGTGAAATAAATTCAGACTTTCTTTTCAGCCTTTTCCTGATAATTGCAGTTTCCTTAACATCAATTCCACCTATCTTCATCCTATAAGTTCTTTGATCAATCAAAAAGGGACGTTCAATTGTAGGGACTTTTCGTACCTTTTCGCATGTACAAGCGTCGATTGGTTCACACTGACAAGTTGCAACGTCAAAAAGGGTATTTCCCTTAGCTTTAAATGAAGCTACCGTTTCGGCACTGCACTTAAACTTACCCTTATTCTTACTGTAAGATTTCAACAGTTTTTCGTACTTATTATAATATTCTAAAATCCTTTTAACCACTCCTTTATGGGAAATAACAGGAATAGATGCTTTTTCATATAACATAACAATGTAAGAGGCAACGGTATGAGCAGTATCATTAAAGGGAGTTTTAATTGGCTTCCCTTCAAATCGAAGCCGAAGCCTCTCTTGAAAACAACTCCGCATAACGTCTGCATGCGTTGGAAGTTGCAAGGGAGGCAACTCTCGAGGATCTCCAAACAAAGGGCATTTGCTACGACTTCGAATTCTAGCGGCTGATGCCATGCTGAGATTGATCAGAGCTCACTGAGATATTCGTTTCAGGTTATAACGATATTATAATATTAGAAATATATATTATAAAGACCAATAAAAACCACGTTTTTCTGAATTGTATATGTATAATTCGAAACCGATATCACTATCGGGCAGCGTGGCCATCTATCGGATATTTCGGTACTACGGTGGATACGCGGGAAAATCGAAAATTTTCAAAAAGGTTGTTTCTGGTCAAAATAATGACTAGAGGTTTTTAAAACGGTTATTGGGAACTATTGGTGTTATTTTCGGAACTTTAAAAAATGTGTTTAACTCTAATAAACCCGAGAAAAGGTTTAATCTAGGTTTTAGTGACTATAAATCGCACGTGTACTTAAATTAACACGCGGAAAGTCCGTCCGAACTTTCTTGTATAAAAGCATTTCAATCAAATTCTCGAAACTTTGAAGCTCGTTCGGGGATAGTAAATTTTATCCGATCGAGGCCAAATTTTTTGTACAAGTTACTACTATGGTCCCACAGCTTTTCCTCATAGTGCCTAATTCAAAATCGAAATTTCAACTTTTTCGATACACCCTATTCATTATCATTTAATTTGTTTTCAAACTTTACAAGCACGTTGTGTACTAAATATTTATAGTACAAATATCCATGTCATTGACTGACATTTGACTGTAGCGAACTCTTACATTTTCACCGTTTGTACTGTTTATTGTTGTACGTGATGTTGTTAATTTTCCATTATTGTTCGGTCACCAATGATTCATTATCTCACAGTATACTTCTATTTTCTTAGATTACAATAAAATTTATTGAATAATAGTTACAGTTATTTCCTTCAGTGTGCATTTAATTGCGTATTAAAATTAATCAGTCTTCTTGTTTATTAATATCGGAGTTAGGAGTATAGGAGTAAAAAATGCCTGTAACTCGAAAAAAAGACGAAATTTATCTTGTTGGGCACGAGATATGCGAAGTTGTGAGAGATAAAATACCGACGAATAAGGATGTTTTATCTCTATTTTTGTACAATTTGCGCCATAAAAAATGTAATGCTCGTGATAGTGCATCAATAACCATTAATCATATCTCCATAGCGCTGGTCGAAATGGGAATTCATCAAATTCTTAAAGCACATGCTGTTAAACAGCTACTGTCACTGTACGATAAATGACAAAATATTAAAAAATACATAAATAGACATAGCTTAAAGGTAGAAGAAAAACGAAAAAATTTCATTACGGAACTCGGCCGCGAATTTAAAATGCAAAAGCAAATGCCGTTTGTTAATCGTCCGAAGCTGTTAAAAAATCCGAAAGAAGGTACCACAAAGATCAAACTATCACCGGAGGTAAGTGAATAACAATATCTTTAAATATCGAAATATTTCAAATATATTATTTTTATGAAGAATTATAACTCTGTGAAGTACTAAGTGTTGATTTAATGTTGTACTAATAAAAAATATTCTAGACTTTTTCCTTTCTTTTTGTTACATCGTCGATGAAATTGTATACAAAATAAATAGAAAAATTACATTTTTATTTCTGTTTTTGCTCAGAATTTCACTGAAAAATATACATTTTTGAACTCCAATACTGGAAAAATACAGAAAACTGAATGAGAAAGAATTAGAGTTACTTAAAATAGTAACGGAGCAATTATTTTCTCCACTTATTGTATTTTTACATAAATTTCTTTGAAGTTATAATAAAATAAATGATATCATAATAGCTGTTAAATAAATGATCCAAATTAAAATGTCTACAATTTGTATAAAATTATTGTTATATGCATAATAATTGTAGTTAGTGGACAAATTTCTTTGTAATTTGTATTATACTTTATTGATTTTTGAAGCAAATATCTTTGCAATTTTGATTTTATTTTTCACTGAGTGAACAATACGTAAACATTTGTTTAGTGAAGTTGTAGAGAATCTTTTTTTTCGAGAAAATAAATCCGTTAATTATAAAAAAGTTTTAATCATTTTTCAATCTGTTACGATATAGGAGGAACTCGTAATCAGAATGTAGAAATGAGAAAATTCAGGATCGGAATCGTAGCACGGTGAGGAGTCCAAGGGCACAGGGGTCAAATAAATCCACTGATCCTTGATTCAAAGCCATTCAATATTTCACTTAAATTCTCAATTGTTACAATATTATGCAGCACTGCGCGTATCACGAAACTCGATCATACACACAATACATATATTTGGAATTATATTGAACCGAACGTGCCAGTATCGTTGCGTATCGTTCAAGCGACGTGCGAAAATTGAAAAGGAAAACGTGTCGTTTGCCAACCTCGCATCAACGGAAGCACCACTAGAGTCGTTAACGAACTTAAAATATAAATAAATTATAGATGGCGCTACGGCGGCAACCAAAAGTGGCGCTAAAGTTCATTATTTCTATAAAGCGCGAATTACAAAGCGCAACACAATCAGAAAAGTTCAATCACTGATGAAAGTTGGTAAACAAATGATTTTTACTTAATCAACATTTTTCTTGGACAAGAATTTATCGTCACTAATGTTGTTCATAATAACATTTTAAATTTGAATAGTAAATTCACCCTCCTTAATATAAAACACACTAAAATAATCACTTTAAAATCTCGATTATCACGAACGCATTTTAATGAAAATCTTTGAATAATGCATTTGTTAATATAATACAAATTAATAAAAAAATCATGAATGTAACCAGAACTTACCTTATAGATTTTAATACAATATTTGATATGATGTGTAATTGTGTGCTATTAGGACGATTCAGTATCGTAATTTGAATTTCCAACTAGGACATGAGAAATTGGAATTTTACATATCATGTAATTTGTTTTTTAGATTTAATTCAAACAAGGAGTGGAAAGCGTTTTCATTTCACGGAACAGAAAATCGAAGTTCCTGAAAAAGTGCGGAAAATAAAAATCGATGCGAATGTAACTGCTGTTTTAGACAGGGTTAAACTTAGTGATCGGAGTGTTGCAATGGTTTTGACTGCATTTGCAAGCAGTCTTAGAAAAAATGTGGATGATATTGCTTTAAGTCATTCAGCCATTCGTCATGAACGCCAAGTTCAACGTACAGAATGTGCGAAATATATTAGGGATAATTTTGAACCACCTGCATGGCTTATTGTGCACTGGGATGAGAAGTTACCAGAATCTACAACTGAACACGTTGACAGACTTTCGATTCATGTATCTGGTGTTGATACTGAAAAACTGCTAGGATTGCCAAATTGAAATCCAGTACTGACGAAGAACAAGCAACGGCAGTATTCCAGTAGTTGGAAAAATGGCAATTAAATGCCCATATTGTAGACATGTCGTTCGACACCGCTGCATCAAATACAGGTAAAATGTAAATCTCTGCTAACTTGTAGTCATTTATCAGATTTATTCTAAAAAATTATTTTGTTATAATACTAAAACTGTTTAATTATTGTTTAAAAGACCCAACGATTTCAAATTTTTAAACGCTTAATTTTTAGGCATTTTCAATATTATACTCAATTAAAATACACCATAAATTCCTCAAACAGATAATCATTCATGACATTTTTATACATTTATTTAGAAGGATGACATTTTGTGAAAAGAATGTAATAATTCAGGCTTTCATGATTATTTGTAATAGTTTTTGAAATATTTAAGCGGTTCAATATTAAAGATTAAATAAAAGTTACAAGCAGAACTGTTACACTTGGCATGTCGTCACCATACATTAGATTTGGTTCTTCGTGCTGTATTCGAAACTTCTTTGTCAATAGTAACAAATGGACCGAATATAGGAATATTTAACAGATTCCAGAAAGCCTGGCCTGTGATAAATATAAACCAATTTGAGACAGCAATGGATAACGTTAATGTTAAATGTGCTTTAATCCAAGATAAAGACCAGATCGTGAAATTTTGTTTACATATGCTTCAGGTATGTATTTTCTTACGAATGATCAATCTCATCCAACGAAAATACTAATAAATACAACATTGAAATAATAACATTATTTCATTTATAATTATACACTTTCTTCATGCCTATTGGATCGAAAAATAGTTGTTAGGGGAGAGCAGCGACATTTGGACCACTTTTGAGTTTTAATTTTTTTTTTCAAATAAAAAGGGTCAATTTCGATTAATATTTTAATATCAGTTATAAATCAGTCAAATATTCTAAATATAGTTCGCATTCTATTAGAAAAAAAGACATTTTTCTTTGTTGGTGGTTCAATCAACCCGACCAGCAAATTGGTCGGATAAATTGGACCACCAACAAATTTAATACTAATACTAAAAAATTATTAAAAATTCAATTCTGTAAAAATTCAAAACCTTCAGAAATAAAAAATTATTGACTAGAAGTAAAATTTTTATCGCGTGGGAGAAATTGGATTTAATCAATTTAAGTAAAATATTATGTATCGGAAGTTTAAAATGTTTCATATGTTTAACAGTAGAAAAGACGGAATACCGATCTATAAAAATATATTCCTAGAAATCAGGGGCAGGTAAATAGATAATACAGGATTTTCAAGCAATACAATACGTAAAAATAAAAAATAATGCATAAATAGTAACATCAAATCATCAGACATAATTGTAGCACAAATATTTTATAAATAACACCGGCCCACAAAAAATGTCCAGGCCCTGATCTCGGAATCTCACCATAGCATCTCTAGTACACTAATTTGTTTGTAAAATAATGTGTGAAATAATGTCGCTTTTTTCGTTTATTGGTTACGTAAAAATATTGTTTTATGTAATTGAATTTATAATTATTTTCAGCAACGTCATCCGAGGGATGACTATAAAGAGCTCTTGGAACTAACTGTCATATTTTTGGGTGAAATTCCACCAAACGGAATAAAATTTAGAACTCCAGGACCTATTCATCATGCGCGGTGGATGGCCAAAGCGATATATTCGCTCAAAATTTTTATGTTTAAGTCGCAATTTCATCTATCTATTAAAGAATTGTCAGGATTTTCTGATAGTAGTACATTTGTAGTACTAATGTACGTTAAAGCGTGGTTCACTGCAACTTATGCTATAGAAGCACCAAATCACGGCTTAATCCGTATAAAAAGTATCAGAAGCGGCATTAAAAAAAATGCTTCGACATTTATGGTACTTGGATCAAGAATTAGTTGGATTATCGTTCTTTGACGAGAATGTATCCATTGATACAAAAAAAGAATGGTGGCAGCATTGCGAAACAAGGAAACGAAAGATATATTGAAATCAAACAAGGTTCAAAACGATCTTGAAAATTGGGTTGCAAATAAGGAAATCGATACATTCGTTACTTCAAGAACCTTGACCTTCTTTGAAAGATTAAAAATTGATACACAATTCCTAATACAGAACCGATAAACTGGAACTCTAAAAGTAATTTTAAAAAAACCCGTGACATGCTAAAGCATTTGAAAGTCACGAACGGCATCGCCGAACGCGGCGTAGCTTTATCACAGTCATACAATGGCATACTTGTCAAGAAGGACGAATCACAGAAACAAGATTTATTGCAAGTGGTTAGCGATCATCGACAAAAAGTATCTAATTGTAACAAACGCACGTTGAAAAAAAATCACAAAGAAACGTTAAAGAAATAAATGCATATGTGTCAACTTTAGTTACAATTTTGTCAAACCTTTGTTATAAATTAGTAGAGTGTAGGGGAGAATGGCAATCATGGTTCTATGGGGTCAGAACGTCCACATTTGATGAAAAACTATAGGGAAAATTTTTGACGGGAAGTGACCAAATTAAATACTTCGTCCACACCATAGGTCTGTGTCGAAGTAGTTAAGGTTATATTCATTTCAAGAAAATTTCATTTCAAAAATTGCTTTGATGAATTAGATTATAATATGCTTATTTTTTGCGCTACCTTATATAGGTTTACAAATTATCAATTTATTTCTTAAGAACATGTGCGCCATCTTATTTAAATTTAGATGTCGGCAGGTTTATTAGAAACTCTTTAAAATAAGCAGCATAGAATAATTTGAATCAAAATATTTGAGATAATATAAATTCTCCCCTCAGTTGGGTTTACCGAAGAAGTAACAATGCAATTTTGTCATCGAATCGTCATCAGCGACCTCCAAAAGCCCTAAATAGGCATGGTAGAGCGATTTGAATCGATTTATTTGAGCAGATATAAATTCCCCCCTCAGCCGGGTTCACCCAGTTGTGTGAAAATGCAATTTTGACATCGAAATCGTGATCAGCGACCCCGAAAACCTCCGAGAAAGCACTATGATGCCATTTGGATCAATACATATGCGATAATCATTACATAAGATAATGTAGAGACCCTGCTTGTTGAAAAATTCTTATATTTGATCGATCCGTACCGTCTGTATCGTTGTGAAAACGCAATAAAAATTTTTGAAAAAATTTATGCGGACGCCGAAACATGTGTACTTTTGAAATATATTGCGATCGAATTTTTTCGGTGGTCTGATTCTTCGATAAAAAATGAAAACTGATTGTTCAGGTTTTTCCTGTGTTAATCAAATGGAAAACTTCAAGCGCCTTGCGCGCCCCCTAATTTCAATTTTAGCGAATTTTTGCAAGAGGGAAAAAAAGTTTTTTTTTTTTTTCTATATCCGATAGGGCCATGTCCGTAATTAATTACTACATTCGCCATTTTTCAAAGCACCCTAATATATATATTCTTAAAAATCATTGTAACACAAATAAAATATCCCAAAAAATTAAGAAATAATATTTGCTTCACGAATTTGGACGAAATATATCAAAATTAGACGTTTTAATAAGAAAAAAACATATTTTTTTCGAAAAAAGGCTATTAAAATTCGCAAAATTAATTTAAAAATTCAAAAACATTTTGGTGAACAAAAAAACACATTTTCTAAATAATTACGTATGGATTTTAAAAATTCCATTTTTTTCGAAAAATAACATTTTTTTTTCGATTTTTATTATATTACCATTGAATTCCTCGTTAAAAATTAGTTAAAAAATAATTTTTGCGGAATTTTTGAACGACGGCTTCATACAGTTGATTTTGTGCCTGGACCCTTCCCTTAAGGAATAATTGTCGAATAATGCTTACAATTAACAAAAAGAAAATAATAAATATATTTATTTAATGCATTCGTTTAATCATCTTTGTTCGCTGCGCTAGAGCACGGCGCTTAACATTCTTATTCGTGCGATGTCTTTCAATAGCATCTACAGCACTTGTGTCGATATCGATACATTTAGACGTTGGTACTTTAAGGTCATACTTAAACGTACCGAAAAATACAGGTTGTCAATGAATCAAGACGAGAGTCTATTTCATACGGTATCAGTTTCCACGTAATTGTCTTTACCGTGAGGACCGATTTTAAACAAGATTTCCGAGTTAAAATGTCACCGTCGAACTGACAAGGAACCACTCATGGACCCGCGTCTCGCAATGCGTCTGGGTCGATCGCGTTACATTCAAATAAAGCGTCGATTTTTCTCTTACTAATGGTTTCTCTTACGTTACGTTTAACGTTGTAATTTATTCGTCTGTGTTATAAAAATATTTATTTCTATGGTTGTAAGTTTCCTACGGAAAGTTGCTAACTGTACGAGGTTATGTAAGTAACCTATGTTGAGAGTAATAAAATTACAACGCGCTGTATTTTTGTCACGCTATACGTTGGTCAAAATCGAGCCCATGCCAGAGATTATAGGGGAGATCGCTCAGTTGGCTGAATTCAGCGTGCCGATTTTGAAAACGCCGTAAAGTGACGCCCCGAGGGAATCCCATCGGTAACTAAATGGGGAAAAAGGAGAGAAATATATTATCACCGCGGAAAAGCATAGGACAGAATTTGATCGAAATTAAACGTAACACTATCGGTACGATAGGAGCATCAGGGGACCGCGGGGCATAGCGGGGTTGGTTTCGGAACTTGACATCGGAGAGCCAAAAAGAAATCGGGAAAACGGCAGGGACGAATCGCACAATATGCGCACGGGGCCCTGCGCTAAGGCAGATTGAAAATTTTATTATTTTTCTAAGAAATAAAAATGCCTTATCATACAAAATTATTCAATAATTATATTTCAATTTATATTTTTAATAAATCATTAATTAAAATTATTTCTTAATCGCAATTTCAGATTAATAATTTTTTCTTTTTTATTTCATTATTTATATAAATAACAAGTAAATAGGTCCTCAATTCTTAATTGTTTAATTATTATTATATTAATAGCACTTAATTATTAATTTTTATAAAATTAAATTACGCGTTCAATTCATTATATTTTTCAATAAAAAAAATATTGAGAATTACGAAAATTATGCGTAATTAACAATTGTAAAACCCAACCTAATACATGCGTACAATGTCATTTGCGAATTTAACTAACAACATAAATATATGCTTGAAATTATTAATATCTTAATTCTTACCAGATTAATGTTGTGAAAGTGATGTAAATTCGTGAGTAACATTTTAATTTTATTTATCTTGTATATTTACACTTTTCGTAATTAAATATTTACATAGTGATTATTGTAAATATCCCAACTACTGAACTTATTTCAATTATTTTATATATTTTTATCGGTTACAGCTAAAAGTAAAGTACAAAAGTCTTTTAATTAACTTTATTTCCGATTGTATTAATTATTAAATGAATGCTTATTAACGGATGTAAAATCGGATAATCTAGATATGCAAACGTTTTCATTCTGCAAAAAGTAATTTTATTTTCTCTTTTTGTCGTTTTTTTTAGTACTGATATCCAATAAATGATGTTCTAGCACAACTTTATTAGTGGTTAATTCGATTTTGGCACTAAAATTGTACCACGGTTGAGTGGTTACATCGTCGGACTTGTAGTGCAATCCCCTAAGTATCGCGTATTCGTCGGAGATTTTTTTAATGTAATTTACATAGTGATTTTTTTGTAAATTTTATCTACTAGACGTATCTTAATTATTTTACTTACTTTTTTAACGATTACAGTGAGAAGTGAGATATCCAAATTTTAGGGCGAAAATAATACTTGTGGTTTCCATTTCTATTATTTATTCGATTCAATATTATTAATGAATATAAATATCCTATAATATTGTTACGGATGCTGGCTACGCACATAATAGCACTCGTAACATAGACAATACTTGTCTTTGCAAGATCGACAAGACACACACACCGAAGGGCCCGATTCGGCGTCGCACATATATTGCACACGTACTGTAACTTACACTGGGAACCACGGGTTCCTCTAGCTGCAAGCCCAATCGGTCATGAAAAGAATGTACCACGCCGAAGCTCGAAGTCACACAATCCATAAGATTGTGACTCACACACGCACACAATAGCACACGTTCCCCGAATCGCCGAGGTTACCGATAAGTCAAAGGGGTGAGCGATTCGAGGAAGATGGCACGTGGCAAACAACAAGTGCAGGTGTCCATCAAAAAGGACGATGATCTCATCGTCATCTACCATATAAAAAGGGCAATCGCATTGCCCGAAATCAGAGTCGCCCCGCTTACGATCAAGCGAAGATCTCCGTTAGAGTCGCCCTGTTAATGATCGAGTGAAGATCTCGGTGCAGAGTCGCCCCGCGATTGACGCAGTGAACATCTCCGTTAGAGTCGCATCGTGAACAAAACCGAAAAGATCTCGCGCACGGGACTTAGAAGCTTCGCGACACATTAATCCGCGACTCTCCGCGAATCAATACAGGACTTAATACTTATATACCCGAACGATCTGTATGACCTGAAGTTGGAATTTCCCTAAGTTAAAATAAAGTTATCATTACTAAATTTGCCAGTATTTCGTCACTTGGGGTGTCGATCCCCTTTATGCGGAAGATCCCATAAGCGATTCTCAGCTACCGAGAATCATCCCTTACAACACCTGATCCTGATAAAAATTGCATTACGATAAACATAAAAATCGTAACATAAAAAATGGTGGCAGCGGTGGGATCCGCAAGTGACTGGTGAACTTCAAAAATAACTTTTCAAGGAAATTAGATCGGGTAAACGGAGTCCGGTTCGCGTAAAATGAAGTTGTGAATGAACACGAGCTGTTTGGAGACGCAGCTATCCAGGATTCATTGCTCTAGAACGCGGAGGAGGCCTTATCCAATTCAAGATTCACGAGGGCGCTTCACTTACCTGAGGGACTGTCCAGTAACTTGAGGAAGCTCAACGCATCAACTAGAGCAGAGAAGACATCGAGGAAGCTGATTGTCTACTTCATGAGTGCAGCTACGTAAGTAAATTTGCATTTCTGTACAAATTTTTTCAAAAACAAAACCTTGGAATAATTTATCAATCTTTTCCTCAGAAGCATATTTAAATTTCACGAACAAAAAGAGAGAAAATTTGTAAACTATTTAACGATTGTTGTAAATTTTATGAACTTTGAAATATTGTTGATAAAAAAAAAAACTATTACAATTCATTTTGAAACATAATTGTAAATATATTGTAATTCATTTTGAAGTGCTTATTCAAATAATGTTGAAATACTGTCACAATTAACCTTGAAATATTGTTATAATTAAAATACTCTTTTAATTAACTTTGAATATTCAAATTTCAAAGTCAAATTTACGATTTGTTATATCGTGCGAACATTTTTTAACAAAAAAGTCAGAAATTAATAATAGCGACTTTAAAAAAAAATACAACAAAATGGCGGACTATAAAAGCGGACTAACGACAAGCGGTAGCCACCAAGTGGCCCCCGTAGGTCCGGTATATGTGGTAGCACGAGCACCACCAATTGCGGAAGCAGTGAGCAGTGTGCCGGAATTTGACGGCACCCGCGAAAAATTCTCAGACTTCGAAAGTGCGTGTCGCGATGGATTCAGATTATTATCCGCCGACGAAACCCGGATCTATCTACATATGATGAGGAAAAAACTTACCGGGAAAGCGAAAATTTTCTGCGAAAAAATTTCGACATACGGGATAGTAGAAGCCTTTCTGGCCGATCTAAAATCTGCCTACGGCATCTCTAGTGATCCGCTCAAGTTGCTAGCGGGATTAAAAAATACTTACCCCGGACCACGCGAAAGACTAGAAGATTTTGGTTACCGTTTATTACGCGATTACCGAGCTCTCGAGAAAGCCATAAACTCGTCGAGAGATTTTGACGATGTTGCCGGTCAGAGATTATTAACTCTGGCAAATCGTAACGGAAAGGACCATTTCATTTACTGCGCGAAAGGCCCTATGAAAGTACGCCTCACGCAGTTGAATCCAGATACGCTCGAGGCTGCCGTAGAACACGCTAGAAAACTAACTGAAAAATACAGCGCGAAAGACGCAGGATCCGATCCTATGCTGGGAGGTCGCGGAGAAAGACATTATCAAGCGTCTGCTCATTTAGTTTCGAAAGGGCCTCAATATCAGCATAACTATTTAGACCCGCCAGGACGTTATGAAATCGATCCTGAATGGCGAAATTATAACGACATTCAGTGTAGTTATTGTAAAAGAATAGGGCACTCTCGAAAACAATGCCGAACTCTAAAAAATAGGAATTTCGATACCTCGGACATGCAGAGATATTGCACTTGGTGCGATCGCATAGGTCACACCAGAGATAACTGTCCCGCGCAAAGATTTAATCAACAAAAATGCGAGTTTTGCCAGCGAATAGGTCACGGCAGTGAAACATGTTTTTTTAGAAACGGCGTGAAAAAAAAGATTTCGGAAGGAAAATTTCAGGATAGGTCAAAAAATAGGTTTGCAGAAAATAACCAAACTTTTTTTAATAACGATCGCCGGGACGAATTGAAATTCCGGAATGACCGAAATAGGGAAAACCTCCCAAATTTTACTGGAAATCGTTCGTTTTCGGGAAATTATCATTCGTCTCATCAGACTAATGATAGATGGCAGAGAAATAAATACGGGAATAATCAAGACACCGATAAACGAGAAAACATTTCATCCTACAGCCAAAATCACAATCATTTTAATTCCAGGGGCGCTCGACAGCAACCAACAACGTCGAGCGATGCCCGAGACAAAAACTCCACTCGGAAAATGCGCGCCGTAAAAGCGGAACGGCCAGAGTCCATTTCGGGCATGTTAGTTTTTCAGAATGTCCGCGAATAGACATTTCTAGCCCCGATCTGCATTACGGAAACGGAATATTCTTGGTTGACTCCAGAGCAGAAATAAATCTTATAAAACTAGGTAAATTACGTCGAGATCTGTACCCCGATCAGGATATCAAATTCGATTTAAGCGGAATCGGCAAAGGAATAATCGGTACGCTAGGTTGTGCAGAAGTACAATTTAATGATGAAATTATAGAGTTTCAAATAGTGAGAGATGACTTCCCTATCGATGAAGATGGAATCATGGGAAATCCTTTTTTCCGAACTCTCGGAGCAAAAATCGATTACGAACAAGATTGCGTACATATAAGATATTATATAATCCCATTTATTAATGAAGAATTCATACAGATTTCGCCAAGAAGTCGCAGAGTAGTTCGCGTAGAAGTTCTAAACAACTTAGACTTCGGATTTGTACCAAAAGTCAACATCTGCAGTGGTTTATTTTTTGGTAATGCCCTAGTAAAAAATCGCGATGGATACGCATATCTGTATGTCATAAATACGAATGACTATTAAATAAAATTTACCGTCCCACAAATTGAACTGGAAGAATGCGAAGTAGCAGAAAATATACAAAGAGAAAATAATGTTATAAAATCCATGCAGGATCTTAAGAATTACGAAAATAATCGGAAAAAACAAAATCACGCAAAAATACAAGTGGCTATGGGACATGATAAACAGAGAAATAACGATATTTTGAAGCGGATAAATGTGGACGGCTTGTCTGACGAGGAAAGAAAACATGTGGAGAATCTCGTTCACGACTACGCTCACATGTTTCACCTACCAGGGGAACCATTAGGCGCGACTTCCGTATTCAAACACCGCATTCATACCACAAATGATGTGCCGATACGCGCTAAACGTTTCCGGTACCCACCTGCTATAAAAACCGAAATGCAGCGACAAGTGGACGAGCAGCTCGAGGCAGGATTGATTAAACCGTCCTGCTCTCCATATGACTCTCCATCTTGGGTTGTCCCTAAGAAACCAGGTCCTAACGGCGAAAAGCGATGGCGTTTAGTTATCGATTTTCGCGATCTCAATGAGAAAACAATTGGGGATGCTTATCCTATTCCGAATATTACTGACGTTTTGGACCAATTAGGTCAGTCCGTGTATTTTACAACTCTCGACCTTAAATCTGGGTTCCATCAAATAATGATGGATGAGCGAGATGCACATAAAACGGCGTTTTCGACCCCAAACGGTCACTATCAATATGTAAGGATGCCGATGGGAATAAAAAACGGCCTCAGCGATTTTCAGCGACTTATGGATCTAGTATTAAGTGGCTTACAAGGGATAGAGCTTCTAGTATATCTCGATGACATAATAATTTACACCAAAAATTTGTATGAACATGAGGTTAAATTTAGACGCCTCATGAAACGACTTCAAGACGCAAATCTTACATTGGAACCCGATAAATGTCAGTTCCTACGCAAGGAAGCCGCGTACTTGGGGCACACTATTGGTAATAATACAGTTCAGCCGGATGCGCAAAAGATCGAAGCGGTAAGGAAATATCCGGTCTCCCAAAATCGAAAAAACGTTAAACAATTTCTTGGACTAGCGGGATATTATAGACGATTTGTTGAGGGATTCTCAAAAATCGCCCACCCGTTAATTATCTTATTACGTCAGGATGTCAAGTTTACACGGGGTACCGATCAGAAAGAAGCGTTTGAGAAACTAAAGGATCTGTTATGTAATACACCAATCTTACAGTTACCAAATTTCGACGAGCCGTTCGTTGTCACTACGGACGCCTCGGGAGTAGCACTTGGCGCTATTTTATCGCAAGGCAAGATTGGAGAGGATCTACCAGTTGCATACGCATCACGAAGTTTGAAAGGAGCAGAAACGCGATACACTACATCGGAAAAAGAAATGTTAGCTGCAGTGTTCGCCGTAGAACAGTTCCGTCCATATTTGTATGGTCGAAAATTCACTCTCGTAACAGATCATCAACCGCTAAGATTCCTTAAAACTATGAAGGATATGAATTTGAGATTACACCGTTTTCGCATAAAATTAGAAGATTACGAATACGATGTGGTATATAAAGAGGGGAAACGTAATGTAAACGCGGACGCATTATCGCGTAACCCAATCGATAGATCCGACCTCGAAAATGAAAATGATGATGAAATAGATATGATCGATAATAAAATAAATAAAGAGAATAAAACGATTAAAAAATTAAAAAACGCACGAAAAACTGAAAAATCGTCTATGCCAATTAAAGGCGGTAAAAATGATAAAGAAAACAAAAAACGATCAAGAAACGCTAAGAGACTGCGAGTCTCAGATGCTGACGGGTCAGGAAATCCTGCTCCGAAAAAACGTGGTAAGGATTTCGATGAAGAAACCGATACGTATGGAGATGTTGAAGACAACGTGACTGACTGCGACAAAGAGAGCCAGTGTTCCAATGTAGAAATGCTGGGAGTTGAAAAGACAGCTCGAAAGAAATACATAACCGAGGTCGAAAAACTCGAATTGCCAGCCTACATGAAATTAGGAAACCTTAAAGGAAAAACTCGGTCGAGACAGCAAGATGGATCGACTTCAATGAAAAAACCTCCTACATCGGTGAAGAAAAAACAAAGGAAACAATATATAACGGAAGTAGAAAAACTACAAGTGCCGGATTATTTGAAAATTGACCCTACAGTAAAGCAAACTCAGATAAAAGAAAAACCAAATATAATAAAAAATGAAGTGCTATCCGAAGCAGGAACGAAATTAAACTATAAGAAACGGTTAGCTGATGCTCGAGACCGTTGGAGGGAAATAGAAGAATTTCCTACTGAGGACGAACTTACATCACAACCAGATACAGAAACCACGTATTCCGAAATGGAAGAGCTAAGCGTCAGAGAAAACTCGAAGAAAAAGACGAAAATGAAAAATCGAAAAAGTCATACGTCGGACAACGAGGACCTAGAAGATTCATGGTCGTCGGATTTTTTCCTCGACGCCCAAGGAGAAGGGCCCGTCTAAAAATAGTTCTTACTCGCAAGCGCAGAGAGCTAGAGAAGCTACTATCGACGGAGAGAGACACGCTCACCCGAGCACCGACGAACGGCCCGGAGATCGGGACGAAACGAAAATCCTCGACGAGTCGATGGAACTTGACGAAATCCCCGTTGAGCCTAACGA
The DNA here is from genome assembly GCA_030407085.1 of Trichopria drosophilae. Classification (NCBI taxonomy): domain Eukaryota; kingdom Metazoa; phylum Arthropoda; class Insecta; order Hymenoptera; family Diapriidae; genus Trichopria; species Trichopria drosophilae. The sequence continues at coordinate 48,835,324 of CM059586.1, forward strand.
AATTGGAGAAGACGAAATGCAGGTCGACGAAACGACCATGCGTGCGTCTGAGAACGATGAATTGTCTCGTCATTTAAATTATTTACTCTCAAACTCATGTATGAAACCCTAGAAAATACTAAAAGAGTATACTGATGTAGCAAAAGACGGAAATTGTCTTTTTACCTCTTTAATCAAATTACATATTAATTCAAATTACAATATAATTCGGGAATTTCCCGAACGCAACGGAGCCGATTGAGGCAGGTCACGATCCCAACGTCTCGACACAGCAACGTGGAGGGAATGGCCCGAAATGTAAACAGAAGTCCTACGATCCGATAGACGCTGGGAGAAACGAAGACTTTTACGAGCCTGTCGATTCTAAACTAAGAATAAATACTCTCAACGATCACGTATTCAGTAAAAAGGGACATATTGTCTACTTTACCACGGCCAATGGACATTTAGATAGCGAAATCGGTCTAGGCCTCGTGGAACGACATTTAATTAATTCCGACGAATTGTCGTTCAAACGATTAAAAATCGGTGAAGTGATTGTACATAAAAAAGGTAAGACCCGACTCTTCGGACTTGTCGTTAAACAAAACCTTGATGATCGAGCCTTGAAATCAAACATTGTCAAATCCATCAATGTATTGGATGCCCTTTTAACAAAATTTGCGATTTCATCCATAATAATCGGGCAGGATCGCGACATGTTCCCACATAGTCAATGGCGAGATATCCAAGATACAATTCAATCACTACTTGGCCGACGAGAACTAACGATCACCTTTTGTAAGGACAACCGTTCCATACCTCCAGTAAGCGAGCGATTCGCCATAAAAAAAGAACACCATGATTCAGTTATAGGAGGTCACAAAGGAGTGACAAAAACGTATCGTCGCTTATGCGAAAATTTTTTTTGGCGAAACATGAAAAGTGACGTCACGGAATACGTAAAAAGATGTGCCGGATGTCAAAGGAAAAAACTCGTGCGCGTAAAAACACGATTACCAATGGTCATTACAGACACACCACGAAACGCATTTAACAAAGTGGCCCTTGATATATGGGGACCAACAGATATCACTGAGAGTGGAAATCGGTATGTATTAACCATACAAGACCTACTCACGAAATACTCCCTTGGAATTCCGCTAGCGTAGGCATCAGCAGTAGAAGTCGCGAAAGCATTTGCAAAACATTTTATTTGCAGTTTCGGAGCCCCTGTATCCATTCTTACCGACCAAGGTCGTTGCTTTATCGCAAAGATCATGAAATAATTTGCGAAAATTTTTAAAATTAAAACATTCGTGACATCTGCTTACCACCCGCAAAGCAGCGGAAGCCTAGAAAGGAGTCACCAGGTGATGGTCGACTACCTAAAGAATTTTGTCGAGAAACGTAGCGATTGGGATATTTGGCTTCCATTCGCCATGTTTTCATACAATACGAGTGTTCACGAAGGGACAAACTACTCGCCACACGAGCTTGTATATGGGACAAACGCACGATTGCCAAGTGCACAGGCCACCCGCGAGAAGCTCATTACATACGACGATTATTTAGCAGAATTGACCGAGAGAATCACGGAAGCATGGATGTTAGCCGCGATGAATCTCTCACAAATGAAACATCGGTCGAAAAAATATTATGATCAAAAATTGAATATTTGCCATTTTCGCGAAGGTGAAATGGTATTATTATTAAAAGAACCCCGGAAGGGCAAGGTAGACGACGAATACACTGGGCCCTATGAAATTATTGAAATATGTGGCTCACGAAATATAAAATTACGTATCAATGCGCGAAAAAACAAAATAGTACACATTGATAAAGTAAAAAAGAACCATGACCCGTTGATGGATATTTGTCTATAGGAAATTAAAAAAAGATGTGGAAAAAAGATATATACGATAATGATACAAAAAAAATATAAATAAAAACTTAACGGATATTTGTCTATAGAAAATTAAAATAAGACGTAAAAAAATATATACACCGACGATAATGATACAACAAAATATATATAAAAAGTTGATGGATATTTGTTTATAGAAAATTAATATAAGATAGAGAAAAATATATATTAAACATAAAAAAGTGGATAACTGACTAACCCACACGTAAAGATACACATACTCGGAACATTGGAGAAATGAAAGGATGCACTACATTTTTACGCATCTTTAGAATTTACCATCATTCCTCCGTTATACAATCACAGAATCCGTGGACCAGATATAAGCCGACGATTTCAGAACAGCATAATACAAGCACTGAAACAACACCACGACGCCGGGAGGGCACCAACGCCTCCCCCGGAACGCACGGGAAGAATCATAAACGACGAAGAACAAATAGAAAACACTTGTTAAATTTTCACTAAACATTTTTTATTTTTTTTTCAAAGAAAACACTCTCTCTCACTTACAGAAGAAATCGGCACGCAGAGGAGCGCCGATGATTCGGTAGGCACTGTAATCCACTCTGAACACACCAGCCGACGCATCATCTTAGAAAGCACAATAAGAACTGAAAACGAGATCGAAACGTAGGAAGACGAAAGTGCAACTATCGATACTGAATCAATCCACACTTGCTTAGCTCAAGTGGAATGATAACATTTTTGAAACAAGCTATTTCTAGAACAGAATCCCTATTGTCTAGGACCACACGGATCGAGTAGAAAAGCGAAAGAATCATATAAACACTTGAAACTCTCAAGTTACATTACCAGTAAAACATTATCGAAAAATGCGATACGCGAGAGAGAAGAAAAGAATAAGCCGGATAGGCCCAAGTGCAGCATAGGAGTAACGCGCGCACGCGTTTCCTTATGATCTTCACCCCGTCCACTTTTCTCCTCAATATATCGGCACACTTTTTGTTAATAAATACACCAAAAAACCAAGGATATAAAGATTTGCTACGGAACGCAGATATCCAAAATCAGCCTCAACAAATTGAACGTCTATATGTGCCATTAGTTGTACAAAAATAAAAATTATTTTTTATTCTTATATCAAACAGTCATTAGGACATGATTATATTAAGAATACGTGAACAAGATGATACAGAAGTTCTGCGTATATAAGATTTATTTTTAAAAAACTTAACCAAAATTAGAGATAATATTCAAACCAAAATTTTTTTTTGAAAATTTCATTCATACATACGAGTATTTCAACAAGTTTTTCAATTATAATATACATAGGTATTTCAATGAATATTTCAATTATAATAAACATAAATGTATCAATAAGTATTTCAATAAGCATTTCAATTATACTAAACATAGGTGTTTCAATGAATATTCCAATTATAATACACATAAGTTTTTCAAGAAGTATTTGAATTATAATACACATAAGTGTTTCAATTATAATTCACATAAATCTGTTCAATTATGATACATAGAAGTATTCACAACAATCGCCATGTTTAGTTGTTCCATGGAAATGTCAACAGTGAAATCTCCATGGAGTAACAAAACTCAGAAATGCATTTTTACAACGCCATAGACAACATAATGAGCTATAGCATAATAGGCAGTGTTAGTGATGTGTAGTGTCAAGTGTGTATAAGATATAAATAGACTTCCGAACACAGACCACGTTACGGTTAGCCCGGCGTCCAAACGAGACAAGGAAACGCCATAGGGCTACAGCGACTTTTTTTTTATGTATGCACACTACGGGATGCGTCATAACATGTCATTTTATAAGAAATTCAATACGAATGCCTAAGCAAGAGCATATAAATATATATATATATATATATATATATATATATATATATATATATATATATATATAAGAAAAAAATATCACTAACCATAGGTTAAGATACTTTGGAATGTATAAGATGATCCAATAAGACAATAATGTAAAATGTTTCTTACTAACAATAGCCAACTGAAGGTCACGCGTATAATTAAAGTTGCGTATTAATTTTTTGTACGACCATTGATTGACGGTGGATCGTCAATTTTTTCAACCCCGGGCGTATTACGGATGCTGGCCACGCACATAATAGCACTCGTAACGTAGACAATACTTGTCTTTGTAAGATCGACAAGACACACACACCGAAGGGCCCGATTCGGCGTCGCACATATATTGCACACGTGCTGTAACTTACACTGGGAACCACGGGTTCCTCTAGCTGCAAGCCCAATCGGTCATGAAAAGAATGTACCACGCCGAAGCTCGAAGTCACACAATCCATAAGATTGTGACTCACACACGCACACAATAGCACACGTTCCCCGAATCGCCGAGGTTACCTATAAGTCAAAGGGGTGAGCGATTCGAGGAAGATGGCACGTGGCAAACAACAAGTGCAGGTGTCCATCAAAAAGGACGATGATCTCATCGTCATCTACCATATAAAAAGGGCAATCGCATTGCCCGAAATCAGAGTCGCCCCGCTTACGATCAAGCGAAGATCTCCGTTAGAGTCGCCCCGTTAATGATCGAGTGAAGATCTCGGTGCAGAGTCGCCCCACGATTGACGCAGTGAACATCTCCGTTAGAGTCGCATCGTGAACAAAACCGAAAAGATCTCGCGCACGGGACTTAGAAGCTTCGCGACACATTAATCCGCGACTCTCCGCGAATCAATACAGGACTTAATACTTATATACCCGAACGATCTGTATGACCTGAAGTTGGAATTTCCCTAAGTTAAAATAAAGTTATCATTACTAAATTCGCCAGTATTTCGTCACTTGGGGTGTCGATCCCCTTTATGCGGAGGATCCCATAAACGATTCTCAGCTACCGAGAATCATCCCTTACAACTCCTGATCCTGATAAAAATTGCATTACGATAAACATAAAAATCGTAACAATATGTATACCAAAGTTGATTAAAAGAAAAGCGCTATGCATAATATAATATAATTAAACAGAATATTATTAGTAATAATATGTGTTTATTTGCGTTCACCAAGGTGATTACAAAACCTTCCGAAAATTACACTCTTTACACTTTTACAAATTACAAATATAACAAATTCTTATTTTTTATTTCCTTACACTTTTTTCTTCATATATATTAGTAGAAGCAACTGAAATAACGCACGTTTACCATTGTACATAATGTGCTTGTGAATAATGTAAACTATCAAACTTTGTAATTCCAAGAATAAAAATTAATTTAATTGTTAAACGATATTGTATACATTTATTTGAAAAGGGTGTGATAACGTACCTGGGTCCGTTACGATTAGAATTAAGTCAGTAGACAGGATATGTCTGATTTTTTCAAAAATTAAAACAATTAAAATACGTTCAATAGTTAGGGCATTTATAATAGGTATAAATTAAATTAAAAAAAAAAATTCCCGACGGAGATTCGAACTTCAAAAATTTGACTTACAAGTCGAGCGCTCTAACCACTCAACCACCGTACAATTGTTTTTTTAAAGAACAGATAAATGCTAATAAAGTTCTCGTAGAATTGCATTTATTTTTTAATAAATTTATACTTGCCGATAAAAAAGGAAATAAACGCGATATTATTAAAGGATTATTTAAAGACAATAATAGAAAGGGATTGTAAAAAGTAATTAATTGTCCTTCCTTCCTGAAAAAGATGATTTTTTAAACCAATCAATTAATTTCAGGAAGGACAACTACTTTTCACAACACCCTATTTAAAAAAAACGCAAAAGTTTATAATTTTGTTGACACAGCTATTTTATGTATTAACAAACAACTTCATTACAAAAAAGAAATAAAACGTATTTTGATTAACAATGATTACCCTATTTAGTTCATTAATAATCACATTAAAAATAGACTTCAATACATAAAAAACAGTTATAATTCTTTCTTATTAGATACACCTGAAAATTCACCCTTTAAAATGGTTTTACAAATTCCGGATATCAATGGTTTTTTTAAAACCCCGTTTAACTTTTTTAAAAAATTGTCAAATATTCTCTTTGATTATTCTTTTAATAATATTACTTTTATTTCCTTTTTTATTGGCAACTTTAAAAAATAAATGCAGTTCTACGATAACTTTATTAGCGTTTATCCGTTCTTTAAAAAACAATTGTACAGTGGTGGAGAGGTTACAGCGCTGGACTTGTAATTCAAAATTTTGAAGTTCGAATCTACGTCGGGAAATTTTTTTTTTTTAATTAATTTACATATGATTACTTATTATAAACGCCCTATCTGCTGAACGTATTTTAATTGTTTTAATTTTTGCGAAAATCACGCATATCCAGCCTACTGAGTTAATTTTAATCGTAACCGTCCCAGATACTTTGTCACACCCTTTTAAGATAAATGTCTACAATATCGTTCAACAATTAAATTAATTTTTATTCTTAGAATTAGAAAGTTTGATAATTTACGATATTCACAACCTAGCAAACGAAAATTGATTGAAGATCCATTAAAATTCATTCACTGCATCACTTCTGAATTCGTGTTTTTAGCTTCTGTAATAAATTTCAATGAGATAATGTGTTTCAATGATTTTGAATGGTTAATAGCTCATAAAAAGTAGTTCGATTTAATGATTTTGAATTGGAAAATCGTGGAAAGAAGAAATGCTTTCGTGGAATGAATGTCAATTGAAACGTGCATATAGAACAATTATGAATTTTAATGGAAAAATAGTTTTATGTCCCTCGCATGAATTGGAATGGATAGTTGATTATTATAGGACTACAAATTTAATGATTTTGAATCGAAAAAAAAATTACATGAAAATGCAACTGATATGAATAAAATCGAATCGGTTATTATCAATAGCAAGGTTGGGAGATAAATGATTTTTAATGGTGTGACAAGGTGTCACCGATCGACCCCTTGGCAGATCCGTCGCGGTGGATGCCGCGGTTCCCTCGCGTGTCGAAAGTGTCCCGGAGCTCAGGATCGCCTTTCTCAATCCTTTTTTTTATCAATTTTCATGAGTTCGGATACCCGTCCGTCAGACGCCGGTAAAGCGCCTGAACGGCTTTACCGTCATTGCTCGGTTGCGCGTTTTGCCGGGAGCGTCACCAACTTCCGAGCACTCCAAACGCCCGAGCCCCTCTTTCCCATGGCTGTCCCTCTCGGCAGCGCAGGAGGTACCACCCGATGGTAGGAGTCATCGTGGCCGTCGAGAAGGGACACCGCCCCTCTCTGACGCGCCTAGTATCGTTTCCCCCTTTTTGTCGCTGCGCGTCTGCATTATTCAGGCCCAGCACGCTAAAAAACCGCCTCACATTCCCCCTCTTTTCCCCCGTGTATGGCGACCTTACTCGCCTCCACTAACTCGGCAGTAGCCGTCCAACTCTTGCCACCTAAAAGCTGCATTTTGGTAGCGTGGCTGTTCAAATCGACATTGCGTCATATAACGCCTGTCTCTCTCTCTCTCTCTCTCTCTCTCTCTCTCTCTCTCTCTCTCTCTCTCTCTCTATCGCCGCATGGAAGCCGAAGAGACGAAGACAGAGGATACTTTCCCAACACCTGTGATTAGGTGGGGAAAACCTCTATCGGACCCCGCTTTCTAATACTCAGCCCAACTACCTAGTGGGTTCCCCCGTATCACCCCCGGTGATTCTCCGCTCCTGGTCACTGGAGATGCGCGTACGGTTTCCGCGCGCATCTACCAAGCGCGATAGCGGCCCCACCACGGCACTTCGTTTTCGGACGCGTTACAGCACGGACCCCGATCGAGTGTGTGAAAAAGAAACAGAAAAAACGTGTGTTGCGTGGAAACTGGTTTCGCGATATAAATTGTTTTGCGTGATTTGAATTGTTTGCGAGGCAAAATTATTCGTGCGGAACAATTGAGGACGGAGTTTTGGTGTGACGACCACTCACCCTTCTGCCGAGGACGTCGCAGCTTCCAGAAGGAATTTCGAGGAGGATATCCCGAGCCGTTCGCCGACGAGTCCCGGGTCGACCTCCTGGTCCACCGACGCTGCCCGAGACGTTAGCGCCGACCTCGTAAGTGCCTCCTTATGCATCTTTGTGCCACCCCTCCCTCTTTCGCGGTTTGTACTTTTTTGTGCGTATTTCCGGTCATACAGAAGAAATTCTACCGTCGCGTGAATTGTGAATCCAGCGTCCTTTGCGTATTAGTGCGTTCCTTTTCTTGTCGCGCCCCAAAACTTTATTGTATTTTTTTTTGGGAGAAATATAACCTTCAGTTAGTGTATATAGTTGAAGATTATTTAACCCCCTGGTGTGTTCATTAATTCACTTTTGTTTTTGTGTTATACCCTTTTCCAATTCGGGATCAGGGTCATAAATGGCATCCCTGGTGGGAAAAACAAACTTGTGATTTTCCTAAAAATCGAAATAACGGTACAGTTCGCCGGAAAAATCCAAACGGTCGTCTTTTTCGGAATGCGTCATTTTTGTTGTTGTTTGTTATTTGCGTAATCTTGCGATTTTAGAAAACGAAGTCGGTCTCGGGCTTTCCATCTTCGGTTTCGGTTTCGCGTCCCTCCCCTATTCTATATTGCATATATTTAGAGTTAAGAATAATTAGTATTAAGATGCAAATGATTAGTCTTAGGAATAATTAGAATTAAGAATAAGTATTATTATAACAATTTTGTGAATAATAGGAAATTCCCTATTTTTGTTTTTCCCTTCCTGACCTTGAAATTCCCCCGCAACCTTCTAGTTAATGGGAAAGAAAATTGAAAATTTAATTGCCTAAATAAAAATCGGTTGAAAAAGTGAAAATAATATAATTTCGAACAGAAGTCGTTAATAAATAACGGTTTGTTTTTCGATGAAAATTCCGGAAAACAATAAAGTTGTTTTCGCGTATTTGTTAACCTTCGAGTATTGTTTCTATTATTAGAAGCTTATGAAAAGAAAATCGTTTTCAATTATAAATATGATAATGATATTATTCACTGAATAATAAATTTGAAAAGTCCCAATAACTAGACTACTTTTAAATTTAATAATATTTAATATCCCATTTCGACTTTCCCGAATACCAATAATTAGCAAATCCCAGAATACAGAAAACCCAAAACGAAATAAAAGTTACAAATAGTAACATATTGTTTCAACCCGAGTTCGAAAGGTTTTAACTAACAAAAACTTTCGGAGTGACCTTGCCACCCTATGGTGACCTTCCTCTCTAGTATTCCCCGATATCTGTGATAATAATTTAATAATTATATACACGGGAAAACAAGTGTTCGAGTTATCAGTTTTTTTGAACGGGCCGCGAACTCGGTCGATTTTTCGTGGTTGGAGTAATTGCTAAAGTTTTTTTTGTATTAATTTTTTTATATACATATGCTTGATTACAAACGAATAGTGGTTTCGATAATGTTTTTTTTCTTGTAAACGAAAACGGACAATGAGGAGGACCACTTCCGTTACCTAGAAGTCGTATTAACCTCCCTCAAACGTGCTGGTTTGGAGTTAAATCTAGAGAAAAGCGAATTCTTCCGGGAAGAGGTAAAATACCTTGGTTTCGTGCTCAATAAAGACGGCTTGAAAACTGACCCGGAGAAGACCGCCCCCATTTTGGAATTTCCCCCACCTACCAACGTCAAGCAGCTCCGCCGCTTTTTGGGAATGGTGGGGTGGTACTCCCGATTCCTCCCAAATTTCTCCCATGATCGCGTTCCTCTGTCACAGCTTTTGACCAAAGGCACCCCCTGGACCTGGGGAGAGGAGCAACAGAACGCGTTTGAAGCCCTACGTGACTCTCTCACCCACACCCCCGTACTGAAACGCCCCGATTTTGGAATTGAATTCACGATCCAGACGGACGCGAGCGATTTCGCCCTTGGTGCCGTGATTACCCAGGAGGTCAATGGGGAGGAGCATCCGATTAGCTTCGCTAGTCGTATCCTCACCAAAGCCGAACGGAAGTACACGGTCACCGAGAAGGAATGCCTCGGCATCCTCTGGGCGGTGAAAAAGTATCGTCCGTATATAGAGGGAGCGCACTTCAAGGTCATCACCGACCATCATAGCCTGAAGTGGCTCCGGAACTTGCGTGACCCCTCCGGTCGACTTGCCCGATTGGCATTAGCCATGCAGGCGTATGACATGGAGATAACGCATCGCGCAGGTGCCCTCAATGTTGTGCCCGACGCATTATCCCGCATGTACGAGAATGTGGAAGAAGCCCTTGGCGCCATTGGAGATGATGCAGATCCCTGGTATACCCAAATGTTATCGAATATTAGAGAATTCCCCTCAAAATACCCCAACTGGCGGATTGAAGATCGTAGAATCTACTACCATCGCCCGCACCCCGTTATTGAGTCAGCGGTGACCGATCAGGACGCCTGGAAGCTGGTCATACCCGCCCCGTCGCGTTCCCGTGCCATGAGCGATGCCCATGATTGTCTCCAATTCGGTCACCTTGGCGTGGACAAGACCTACCATCGCCTAATTCAGGATTTTTATTGGCCCGGAATATTTCAGGATGTTTCGCGTTACGTATCCCGATGCCCTTCGTGTCAGAAAGTTAAAGTTTCCCAACAAGCCCCCCCTGGTCTAATGACGGAGAGAACGACCGAAGGTCCATGGATGACAGTTAGCTCCGACATCATGGGGCCGTTTCCCCCAAGCAAGAAGCAAAATCAATTTGTAGTCGTATTTCAGGATATGTTCACGAAATATATCGAGGTAAAACCCCTTCGCGCGGCTACTGGTCCCGCGATTATGGATGCTTTTGATAGCCTAGTAATAAACCGATGGGGTTGCCCGAAATATTTTCTGACGGACAACGCCAAACAATACGCTAACAAGCATATATCGTCTCACCTCGCGGATTTAGGTATCACCCCCACCCCTATCCCGCCATACCATGCACAGGCCAACCCGGTTGAAAGAGTGAATCGGACTCTTAAAACGATGATGAGCGCGTTCGTATCGCATAACCATCGTGACTGGGACGTGCACCTTCCCGAATTAGCGTTTGCCATGAACACGGCTGATCAATCCTCCACACAAATGACCCCCGCGTTCCTGAATTATGGTCGTAACCCGGTCCCCATGAGAAACCTTCGCAAAGATATTCCCCCTCCTCCCTTGGCCCTTCCTACCAATCCTGAATTTTGGTGCGACCGCATGATGCGATTGCCCCTCATTCATGACTGGGTACATCGCAACCTGGAGCGGGCTGCGACCCGCCAGACTCAGTACTACAACCGCAACCGGCGTGATGTAGAATACCGAGTCGGCGACCTTGTCATGCGCCGCGTGCGTTTTCTCTCCTCTAGTGCCCAGAAATTCGCCGCGAAACTCGCGCCAAAGTTCAGCGGTCCCCACCGAATTCTTTGAATTATCTCCCCAGTAGTCCACGAACTGGATGATTCAGACAGCCGTAGACACCCAAGACCCCATATCAAGGACTTAAAAGCCTACCACGCACCGGATGATGAGTCCCCTCCAGGAAGCTCCAAAAACATAACGGACCCGGTAGATCTCGAATCCGTACGACGCGACAGTGAACCCCCGTGCTCAACAGCCCCTACACCCCCCACAGAGCCCCCAGTACCCCAAGAGGGTGTCGCCCCACGTCGCCGTGGTCGACCCCCAAAACACCTACGCAGTAACCCCCCACCACCTCCGACGGAGAACAGTTGGAGCCCCGAAACGGCTAGGGAATCTCACAAGGAAGACCTACCCGAAGTACCAAATCGTCGTGGACGCCCACAAAATCCTCCGGGACCGCGAGTAAAAGCCGCCCCGGGGCCAATGTTTGAGCGGCGACCGGGCCTGAGGCCACGCCGAAATTGAGAAATTATCGCACTGACACCTGGAACAAAACGGCCGCTTTCATGTCGGCCCGTCACCAGACGTGGAAGTGAAAGAGCAGTAATAATAATCAATACAGACTTCACCCCAACCCCAGACACATGTTAAGTACTGTATCCCTTTCTGTTACAGACCAAGAAAACATGGACAAGGAGAGGAAGACGAAGTGGGCACGCGTCCCCTTCCGAGTAGTATGCCCGTTGAGGACAGGCAGGACGCTAACCCCCCTCCATCACCTTCTGTTCCTCTCCCCAAACTGGAGTCCACCACCCAGTTCCCTCCGCTTCCATCAAGAACACCCCGACCCTCCCCGGGAGTTGGAGCCCCTGTCCGCGTAGACGAGACACCTGTCTCTCCGGGAGCGAGGTCAACCACTCCGAAGGTGGAGGACGCCCCCTCCCCGGGGGCGGATGCAACCAGCCCCGGGGACGAGACCGCTGTCTCTCCGGGAAAGGAGGTATCCGTTCCAACGGTGGAGGTTGCCCTATTCCCTGAAGGGGCCGAAGCCCCCTCGACGGTGGAGACCTCTGTCTCCCCGGTGGTAGGCGAAGGCACCCTGACGGTGTCGCCCCTTCCCCCTCCCCCGGGAGTCGACAGCGCCACTCCAACGGTAGACTGCCCCCAGTCCCCAATCCCGGGTGAGGTCACCCTCATGGAGGTATCATCTGCCTACCCAGAACCGAGCGAAGATGCCTCCACGGACGAGGCACCCGAGTATTGGGGAATTGCGGACGCAGCCCCCTTAGAGGAACATCTGGCCCCTCGAAGAAAGGAGTACGCCACTCCTACATTGGAGACCCCAGTGCCCCCGAATCACCCAGGCCTACGGCCGTTGGAGTTGGGTGGTCGGCGCTTCCGGGATGCGTCCCCAGGACGACCACCGCTGCGCCGGCCCCATCTCACGGCGGAAGAGGCCCTACGGCCGTCCAGGGAGACCCTCGGGACGAGTACTTCCGGTCCTACCACCTCCAGCCCTCCCCGCCCACAGCTCTCTTTCCAGGAGTACTGCGAGTGGCGGTGGGGGTTGGAATGTGAGAGACGGATGTTGACGAGGGGACCCGAGGACATCCCGAATCCCCTACCCCAAGCCCCGCCACCGCCCCGATATTTCCCCTACCCCCCTTACTCGAGGTGTGGGGCCCAGTTTCCCCTCGAGTTCGTGCGGTCCTCACCACCCGACTCGGCGAATCCCAGTCGGCCGCGCCCCCCTCACGTCTCAACTCCCGCAAGGCCAAACTCTGGCCCTCCCTTCCCACTAAACCCGTCGGCTGCGAAAGTTCCCCGACTCGAGGCTTCGCCTCCTACCCCCCGAGAAGAGGGCAAAAAGAAGAGGCCCCGCCGGGGGAAGTACCCTAAGCGGGAGAAGGACAACCTACGCCCCCTAATGTCGGTCGTGATTCCCCCGGAGGTGCCTCAACAATTTATACCCTTGAGGACCCTTATGGAGATTCCAGTCGCCAGACCGGAACCCTAAAACACCCCTCGCACGTTCCCGCTGACACCGGTGAATCCGCGGTCGCGGGAGCCGACAAAAACCCTCCACCCACCACCGCACGAACTCAAGAGGGAACACGCAGGGCTGCAAAGAGAGGCGCCAGCGCGCCCCCCACCCAGACCTCACTGGCGGGCCCGGCGACCTCGCGGCCTCCTGGCGGTTCGCTTGGAAGCACCCCCCGGGCGACTGGGACCTCGGGAACGCCGGTACACCCGGCCGCCCTTATGGACTCCCAGGAGCCGGAGCATCCGCAGCACACCCGCCGGAGGGCGCGACCCCGACCGCATGTTCGCAGGAGAGCCCCGATTCCCCCAACCCCGAATGCCCCCGCGGTACCACCGCAACCAGAACCCAGCCGGGCGGTAAACCTCCCGCAAATCCGGTTGGAGCTCCCCAATCCAGATGACCCGGATATCCGGTTAACCTGCGTTATCGCCTGAGCGTCAGGACTTAATTGCCTGGCCGCCCTGGCGACGCACCCCCGCCCCTAACCCCTACCATTTTTCTTTGTGTAAAAATTTTTTTATGATACCCCAACACATGTTTCCCCGACAGGCACTGAATCACCCATTACCCCCAAAACAGTTCCTATCCAATCCTCGGTACCTGGATCCCTTCCACCTCTCTCGCCCTCGTCGAAGATGGAAGACAGCGTGATCCGAAGCTGGAAGATCCGAAGCCATACGTACGGTCAAAGGCCGTTATAGCAATAAGGTAAAATTGTATCAGCCAGCCGGCATATGTGCTTACCCGGGTAAAGGACCCCGTTGAACTGTGAAATTTGCGTGCGCTAGCGACATTTATTTAGATACCCCTTTGTATAGGCCCACGGGCAATGTAGACTTCCCAGGGATACAGGAACGTACCCTGTAGAAAATGTCAAGTGTATTAGAGAATAAGGACTGTGAGTGATTTCGCGTAAAGTTCCCCGAATATAGACACTGCGTAGTAGCGATTAAGGAAAGTGAGAGGAAAGTTTGCGTCTGAGAATTGTATCCGAGCCTCCGTATTTATTGTGGAGCGAGTAACAAGGATGTACTCGAGTCAGGCCCGGGGGTTTGTGGCAAGGTGTCACCGATCGACCCCTTGGCAGATCCGTCGCGGTGGATGCCGCGGTTCCCTCGCGTGTCGAAAGTGTCCCGGAGCTCAGGATCGCCTTCCTCAATCCTTTTTTTAATCAATTTTCATGAGTTCGGATACCCGTCCGTCAGACGCCGGTAAAGCGCCTGAACGGCTTTACCGTCATTGCTCGGTTGCGCGTTTCGCCGGGAGCGTCACCACCTTCCGAGCACTCCAAACGCCCGAGCCCCTCTTTCCCCTGGCTGTCCCTCTCGGCAGCGCAGGAGGTACCACCTGATGGTAGGAGTCATCGTGGCCGTCGAGAAGGGACACCGCCCCTCTCTGACGCGCGTGTATCGTTTCCTCCTTTTTGTCGCTGCGCGTCTGCATTATTCAGGCCCAGCACGCTAAAAAACCGCCTCACATTCCCCCCCTTTTCCCCCGTGTATGGCGACCTTACTCGCCACCACTAACTCGGCAGTAGCCGTCCAACTCTTGCCACCTAAAAGCTGCATTTTGGTAGCGTGGCTGTTCAAATCGACATTGCGTCATATAACTCCTGTCTCTCTCTCTCTCTCTATCGCCGCATGGAAGCCGAAGAGACGAAGACAGAGGATACTTTCCCAACACCTGTGATTAGGTGGGGAAAACCTCTATCGGACCCCGCTTTCTAATCCTCAGCCCAACTACCTAGTGGGTTCCCCCGTATCACCCCCGGTGATTCTCCGCTCCTGGTCACTGGAGATGCGCGTACGGTTTCCGCGCGCATCTACCAAGCGCGATAGCAGCCCCACCACGGCACTTCGTTTTCGGACGCGTTACAGCACGGACTCCAATCGAGTGTGTGAAAAAGAAACACAAAAAACGTGTGTTGCGGGGAAATCTGCGTGGCGTGGAAACTGGTTTCGCGATATAAATTGTTTTGCGTGATTTGAATTGTTTGCGAGGCGAAATTATTCGTGCGGAACAAGTGAGGACGGAGTTTTGGTGTGACGACCACCCACCCTTCTGCCGAGGACGTCGCAGCTTCAGTTAGCGCCGACCTCGTAAGTGCCTCCTTATGCATCTTTGTGCCCCCCTTCCCCCCTTTCCGGTTTGTACTTTTTTGTGCGTATTTCCGGTCATACAGAAGAAATTCTACCGTCGCGTGAATTGTGAATCCAGCGCCCTTTGCGTATTAGTGCGTTCCTTTTCTTGTCGCGCCCCAAAACTTTATTGTATTTTTTTTTTTTTTGAGAAATATAACCTTCAGTTAGTGTATATAGTTGAAGATTATTTAACCCCCTGGTGTGTTCATTAATTCAATTTTGTTTTTGTGCTATACCCTTTTCCAATTCGGGATCAGGGTCATAATGGAAAGAAAATATTTAAATGGAACAATCATTCAAAACATACCAAAAAGTTGGTTCTCTAGTAATTTTTTACGAGGAATTCAAAGATAGTATAATAAAAATTGTAAAAAAATTTTCATTTATTAGTGAACACATCAAAAATAGACTACAATGCATGAAAACCCGCTTTAATTCTTCCTTATTAGATACACCTGAAAATTCACTCTCTAAAATGGTTTTACAAATTCCGAATATCAATGGTTCTTTTAGAACCCCGTTTAACTTTGTTAAAAAATGTCTAATATTCTCTTTCATTATTCTTTTAATAATATTCCTTTATTTCCTTTTTTTATTAGCCACGTTCTTTAAAAAACAATTGTACGGTGGTTGAGTGGTTACAGCGCTGGACTTGCAAGTCAAAAAGTTCGAACCTCCGTCGGGAAATATTTTTTTTTAATTTAATATACATATGATTGCCTATTATCAATGTCCTACCTACTGAACGTATTGAATTGTTTTAATTTTTCCAAAAATCAAGTATATCTAGCCTACTGAGTTAATTCTAAAAAAGTGAGATATTCAATTTTAGGGCGAAAATAATATTGTTGGTTTCCATTTCTATTATTTATTCGATTCATTTTTATTAATGAATATAAATATCCTATTATATGTAGACCAAAGCTGATTGAAAGAAAAGCGTTATGCACAATATAATATAATTAATGAGAATATTATTAGTAATAATATGTGTTTATTTGCGTCCACCAAGGTGATTACAAAGCGTTACGAAAATTACACTATTACGGTTCACAAATTAGTTACAAACCAAATATTCTAAAAAAAAATTCTTAGTCCTTATTTCCTTACACTTTTTTCTAAATATATTAGTGGCAGCAAATGAAATAACGAACGTTTACCAATGTACATAATGTGCTTCCCAGCAAACGAAAATTCATTAAAATTTATTGAGTGATTTTTGGAATGAAGCTCAATAGATTTGAATTTGTTTTCTTAATCACTAAATATCAACAGGAATCTATTCAACCGAGCTGCAACCAATGATGGTCTATTGTTTTAAAGTCATTGATTTTAGTACGTGCTTATTATATTATTGAAACTCATTTAATTTCATTGGTTTTCGCATTATATTTCACATACATTACAGTTCACCTTGTCACATAGAAAGGAAATATTATTCCTAACACTTAAATTGTATTAATTTTCTGTACCATGGTGTTTTTCAAGGTGTAAATCTGGTAGAATACCTGAAAAGTTGAAATAATTTATATTTAATACTTAAAATCTTTTAGAGTAGATTGCCCTATCTTAAGGGGGTACCATTAAGTAGAATTCAAAGCTAAAAAATGTAAATTTAAAAATTCTGACTAATATTTCTATTATTATAGGAATTCTATTTCTGTATAATGGCAATTCTAACCATTGTTTACTATCTTCTAAAAAGAATGAAAAACAATTAAAGAGAATTGGCCGAGAATTATCTTCAATAAATGCTGTTTCGATATTGGTAAAAATTTTCGGTGAATTCTCGACAAATTTCTTTGATTTTTTTAAGAGAGGATAAAAAATTGTTAGAATAGCCTTTATGAAACTCAAATTTTGAAAATTAGATTCAGTAATTTTTAATTTCGTTTTTATCATTTTTACTTTTTTTCTAAATTTATTTAAAAATTTGGGTGAACATAAAAACACATTTTTTAGAAATTACAGATGGATTTAATGAAAATAGATTGTAAACACAAATTTTATCCATTTTTTATGCCAACGCTACTGACTTTCACGTCAAAAGTTACTCAAGAATGAATTTCTTTGACCTATTGAAATTCACTAAATTAATTTAAACATTCGAAAAAAGTTTCGTGAATAGAAAAACGTATTTCCGAAATAATTACGCATCGATTTCAAAAAACTCAATTACTTTTCGAGGAAAATCGTTTTTTATGTATTGTAGTCTATTTTTTGTGATTATTAATGAACTAAATGGGGTAATCATTGTTAATCAAGATACGTTTTATTTCTTTAATGTTTTTGTAATAAAATTGTTTGTTAATACATAAAATAGCTGTGTCAACAAAATTATAAACTTTTGCGTTTTTTTTAAATAGGGCGTTGTGAAAAGTAGTTGTCCTTCCTGAAATTAATTGATTGGTTTAAAAAATCATCTTTTTCAGGAAGGAAGGACAATTAATTACTTTTTACAGCCCCTTTCTATTATTGTTTTTAAATAATCCTTTAATAATATCGCGTTTATTTCCTTTTTTATCGGCAAGTATAAATTTATTAAAAAATAAATGCAATTCTACGAGAACTTTAATAGCGTTTATCTGTTCTTTAAAAAAAAACAATTGTACGGTGGTTGAGTGGTTAGAGCGCTGGACTTGTAAGTCAAAATTTTGAAGTTCGAATCTCCGTCGGGAAATTTTTTTTAATTTAATGTATACATATATGATTACCTATTATAAATGCCCTAACTATTGAACGTATTTTAATTGTTTTAATTTTTGAAAAAATCAGGCATATCCAGTCTACTGACTTAATTCTAATCGTAACGGACCCAGGTACGTTATCACACCCTTTTCAAATAAATGTCTACAATATCGTTTAACAATTAAATTAATTTTTATTCTTGGAATTACAAAATTTGATAGTTTACATTATTCACAAGCACATTATGTACAATGGTAAACGTGCGTTATTTCAGTTGCTTCTACTAATATATATGAAGAAAAAAGTGTAAGGAAATAAAAAATAAGAATTTGTTATATTTGTAATTTGTAAAAGTGTAAAGAGTGTAATTTTCGGAAGGTTTTGTAATCACCTTGGTGAACGCAATTAAACACATATTATTACTAATAATATTCTGTTTAATTATATTATATTGTGCATAGCGCTTTTCTTTTAATCAACTTTGGTCTACATATTATAGGATATTTATATTCATTAATAATATTGAATCGAATAAACAATAGAAATGGAAACCAACAATATTATTTTCGCCCTAAAATTTGGATATCTCACTTCTCACTGTAATCGTTAAAAAAGTAAGTAAAATAATTAAGATACGTCTAGTAGATAAAATTTCCAAAAAAATCACTGTGTAAATTACATTAAAAAAATCTCCGACGAAGACGCGATCCTTAGGGAATTGAACTACAAGTCCGACGATGTAACTACTCAACCGTGGTACAATTTTAGTGCCAAAATCGAATTAACCACTAATAAAGTTCTGCTAGAACATCATTTATTGGATATCAGTACTAAAAAAATCGGCAAAAAGAGAAAATAAAATTACTTTTTGCAGAATGAAAACGTTTGCATATCTAGATTATCCAATTTTACATCCGTTAATAAGCATTCATTGAATAATTAATACAATAGGAAATAAAGTTAATTAAAAGACTTTTGCACTTTACTTTTAGCTGTAACCGATGAAAATATATAAAATAATTGAAATAAGTTCAGTGGTTGGGATATTTACAATAATCACTATGTAAATATTTAATTACGAAAAGTGTAAATATACAAGATAAATAAAATTAAAATGTTATTCACGAATTTACATCACTTTCATAACATTAATCTGGTTATAATTAAGATATTAATAATTTCAAGCATATATTTATGTTGTTAGTTAAATTCGCAAATGGCATTGTACGCATGTATTAAGTTGTGTTTTACAATTGTTAATTACGCATAATTTTCGTAATTTTCAATATTTTATTTATTGAAAAATATAATGAATTGAACGCGTAATTTAATTTTATAAAAATTAATAATTAAGTGCTATTAATCTAATAATAATTAGTAGTAGTAGTAGTAGTATAAGTTTATTCCCATATATGAATTTACAAAAAATTCTTAAGGGTTGAGTGCACCGATCAATAATATAAAAGTACATAGATAGAACACTGTACACTCGAATTCCAGTACGGTACTGTTACAATTTCATAAATAAATAAATAAACGACACGCGCTCTGAAGAATACATAAAAAGCACTTGTACACAAGAATCCGGTGCGCTACTAATATGAATTACATAAGAGAAAAAACACTCGCGCTAAAAATACAAAAAAGAACGCTGCACACACGAATCCAGTACGCTAGTAATACTATTACAAAAAAGAAAATGAACTTTCGTTCTACAGAATACATAAAAGACGCTTTAACCACGAATCCGGTGCGCTACTAATACGGTTGCATAAAAAAGCACGCTCTAAAAATACATAGAGATACCGCTATACACACTATTCCGGTACGCTATAAATTTTATTACGCTAAAAAGAAAAACTCGTGCTAAAATTACTATGTACAACAAGTCTAAA
Source organism: Trichopria drosophilae (assembly GCA_030407085.1). Taxonomy (NCBI): domain Eukaryota; kingdom Metazoa; phylum Arthropoda; class Insecta; order Hymenoptera; family Diapriidae; genus Trichopria; species Trichopria drosophilae. The sequence continues at coordinate 48,855,293 of CM059586.1, forward strand.
AGGAAACTGGAGCAATACAAAAATTACAGGCAAATAAAAGAAAAAACCGGCCCCAGAGCTACCATGTTCGTATGCTGGCCTACGTGTCCAGGTGGAATTGTCTCCTGGTAAAACAAGAGCTAACAAATCCAAAGAGGACCTTTAGAGCACGAGGATCGGCAGAGAATAACAAGAAGGCTAACATATTCTCGTCGGTGCAGTTTGCTATAATGGCACTGCGTCGGAGTATAGATCTTGAGGGAGCGGAGAGGGGACATTCGGACAAGATGTGAATTAATGTCTCCCTTTGGCCAGAGTTACAAATCGAACACGGACCGCTCGGGTTGTAAGCATAAAAAGTACTGCTGACACAGAACGAACGCGAGAAAATGGTAGCCGTTCTCAACTGGATCTTTAAGCGTAAGTGAGAGAGCTGGCAGCGTTCTGGAGCGAGGGAGGCTAGCCCATCGGAAAACTGCCTGAAAAGCGAAATCTGGATCGAATCCGACTCAAAATAACGCTGGAGGTCACAATTGCGCTGAGCGGTAGCGAAAGCTTCACAAATAGACGCTACATGGGACTCCCAGTTTGCAGCCGAAAGATCCTCCCAGAGTGCATTGTAGTTTGGCGAGTCTAGGATCAACTTCAACCTCGAGAACCAGTTCATTGCCGGATCGTTGTTTCCTCTAGAGCTAAGCTCATAGAGCCTGGTTAAGCCGAGACGAGGGAGCCTATTTGGTGGTTGTTGCAGGTACTTGAGCACTAGGTTTAAGGTTCTGCGCACTATTTCGACCGCTATTGGGTAAAGTCCTAGTTCGAGGCGCAAGAGATATGGCGGCGTCGACTTGGGAAGCTTAAGCCACTTCTTAAAAAATTCGACCTGGACGGATTCTAAAGAGCGTAGATGGCCGAGGGACCAACAGGGCGCAGCATACAGTAAGGTGGACAGAATAGAGGCTCCATATAGTTTTAAAGCAGCACTGGTCGAATCACATTTAGCTGAAGCCATTATAGCCAAGACAGATGCCGTAGCTTGGCGAGTCTTGGCTATAGCGTTTTCAGTTGCCCTCAGCCCACTCGCCGATGAAGAGACGATTGTTCCTAGATAAGGATACGTTGACGCAACTTCCAGCTGCTGATTACTATAGTAAAAGTGTCTAGAGGAGGAATCGAGAGGACCACCTCTTCTAAACACAATAATTTTTGTCTTAGTCGTATTTACTACAAGGCTGTTAAGATTACAATAGGACTCGAGCGTCCTCAATTTCATTCTTAAGTCAGCAGGAGAATATGCGAAGATCGCCAGATCATCGGCGAAGAGAAGCATCATAAGGTCGTAAGTAATTGTGTAGTCAATGCCTCTCAAGCCTTGGTTACGAAAGTATGCTACAATGTCGGAGATGTACAGTATAAAGAGCAAAGGACTCAAGATTTCTCCCTGTAGGACCCCTTCTGTCACCCTAACTCGCTCAGTAGAACCAGCTGCACAGACGATAGAAGATTTGGCAGACTCGTAGAAGGCCTTAAGCACCCTAACCATTTTGGCGCTTATCCCAATGCTGAAAAGCTTGTGCCAAAGTTTTGTGTGGGGGATAGAGTCGAACGCCCTGCGAAAGTCCACAAAAAGAATGTAGCACTTAGAGGCTTTTTTCCTAAGCTGGACCTGAACAGCTGCGTTTAATATAAAAATGTTGTCTTCCGCAGAGCGTCCTCTTCTAAAACCGACTTGTTCGTCCGGTAGTATATCACGCTGAGGGAGCTAGTTCTCCAGTCTCGCAGCAAGCACTTGCATGAACAATTTCGTGAATGCATTTATTATGGCAATAGCACGGTAATTTTCGGGGGCGGTTCGGTCACCTTTTTTGAAGAGCATGAAGAGATCGGCCTCCAGCCACCCTTCGGGCGGTAGCTCGTTGGTCAAAATCAAGTTAAATAGGTCCAAAACATACGAGAACCACTCACCCGAGAGTAGTTTCCACGCTTCAGCCGGAATACCGTCCGGCCCTATTGCTTTACCCGCCTTCAATCTCTTCATACTCTTCCTCAACTCTAGCGGCAGAATTGGGCCGTCAAGTTCTTTGTCGAGAGTCCCGTAGAGTGATAGCGGCATCGATGGTTTCGGTGGGTAGAGGAGCCCCAAGTGCTCCGACCAGGCCTCCAGAGGGACAGACGAGTTTCCGAGAGGAGCCCGCCTATGCCTCCGAACCTCAGACCAGAAACCCTTGGCGTCCCTTACCCCAGCAAAGGCATCCGCCAAGCGAGAAACATGAAGACATTTAGCCACCACCGTTGTGTGTCTAAAATTCTTCTTGGCCGCGATATAGGAGAGTTCGTAAGATTTCTCGTGGTTGTTCGACCGAAGGAGGTGAAGGGCTCTGTTCATTTCTCTCTCGGCAGATTTGCAGGTCGCATCGTATCACCGAGGCAAAAAACGTGATGGGCTGGTTTTTCCCCCGGAAGAACTAGAAAGTTTTACTAAGCCCTCTTGGGTAAGAAGACTAAGCAAACCCGTACAAAAAAGGTCGTAGGATGGACTTTGTGACGTGTGGTCATAGAATTGTAGATATGGGTTGACTTCGGTCAGTCTTTTAGCGAGTTTTTCCTCGCCCTCGGGTGACCACGACGCTTTGTACCTCGGTGCTTGGCAAGGCGAAGGATGAGGCGCAGGCTGGATATTAGGCAACGAGAGGGACAACGAAGCAATTGCCGGAAAATGGTCAGAGCCTCCATCATCGGAGCCTATTACGAAGTCCTTCACCAAGTACAAATTATAGGCGGAGACCCAGACTAAGTCAACAATACTTCGTCCCTTGGAATCTAAAAAAGTAAATTGCGCTGGTGAATCGCTAAGCGAACGACCATTTAAGAGTACAAAGTTATTGCTAACCATAAATTCATAAAGACATTTACCACGGACATTACAACGGTTCTCGCAGGTGTGCCTGGCAGCTACGAGCTGAGTTTCCTCGAATAAGTTCGAAAATTCGCATTTATAGTCGAGGTCACCGGCCAACGAGTTGAAGTCGCCTCCTAAAATAATCATACTGTCCGGAAATGTAACTGAAAAAGAGTCAAGAATGGGTTGGAGTGAAGAAAGCAGCGATAATAAATCACAATTTGGCGGAAAATAAAATGAGCCTTGTATTAACGGAAGTGGGTGAGATCTGATTAATATAAAAAGCCAGTGCGAGGAGGCTTCAATCAGCACCGGTGACCCCGACAACGGAACAAATGTCGACAATCCGCCGCTATATCTTCCTCTGGAACCTTCGCGCGTAGCTGGGACTGAAAATTTCGCTACACTTTGGTCCCCAGGAAGTGAAGATGGCTCGGAACACCATGTCTCTGAAAAGTTCATGGTCCCAAGCGGTTGGCACTTGCTAGCCATTGCAAAGTTGTGTGGACCATGGATGTTCCAAAAAGCGACAGAAAACGAAGAATCTTGCTGAGGAGGTGGCGCCACTTGAAGTAGAGAACGGGGAGTTGGAAGCGTCGGCGTAAAAGGAGAAGAACCCAACCGGTGAGCTCTAGTGTGCTGGAATACTCGGCAGCCCCTAAAGCTGGTGTACGGGGCTGCAGTTAAGCGTTTTTTTGACGTGTTTGGTTGGCAGATAGTCGGGATGTGCTTGACTCTGTCGAAATTGGCTGAGAAGATTGGAAATCGGCCGCTATGCTAGGAGACGATGTTAGCACTTCCGGTGTAAAAGCTCCCGCCTCATCCGACCAGCCGTACCATACTCCATCTACACATACCTTCTGGTACCGACGCTCGACCCTTTTAGAGTCAGCTCTTGCCTTCTTGACTAATTGTCGTGCGTGAAAGTCGATGCGGCGCTCCCTGGCCGTAAGATCAGCGTCGATGTATATATCCTTGCCCATGAGGATGCGCTTCTTCTGGGCCATGATGTGGAGCTTGGCACGATGGGAGAGCAGTTCCACTAGAATGATGGGTGGTTCTTTCCGGACAAGAAATGACGTGTCGACCACATTGGTTACATCGAAGACCTCTGCACAAAATTTCTCGACACAAGCAGTCGGATCTCTAGAGAATTTTAGTCCACGAATTTTGATGTTCTTTTTTTTTTGGATCTTACTCTGAAGCTCCAATTCGTTGGTCAGATGGGCAATCTGGGCATCTTTTTCTTTTAGCTTGGCTTTGAGCGTGGTAACCTCACTGAGAACCTCTTTCCTGAGGTTCGATATTGCATCTAGGTTCGTCTTGGTCGCAGCATCTATTTTTTCGTCAAGCTTTGCGGACAGGGTTCTTATAATTGCCTCTTGTATTTCTTGTAGTTGGCCTTCCATTTTCGATTTGGGCTGTATACTGTTTGAGGACTGTACGTTTGGGTCTGCTGCCGGAGCACAGTGCCGCTTTGGTGCAGAATTTTTTGTATCGACTGGCGGAGAAGTTTCAGGCGAGCAGGCGCGCTTCATACGCGGGAAAAATTCAAAAATCGGTTTCGTTTGCGGGACTCTATATGCGAGCCATTTTGACACAGTCGAGGGCCGCCCTACTCTTGATGTAAGCGAGTGAGTTGTAATTAGCGGCTCCACCCCCTGCTCAATCGCACTTACAGGTTTAGACGGTGGAGAGAGGGAAGGCGTGTCCGAATCCTCCTGTTGCATAAGCACCGAGCCCGAGACGTGCTACCTCGTACGGGATTTTGATTGTACTAGCTACGGAAGTAGCGACAGAGGTGCGCAAAAGAAGTGCGCACAACTTGACAGAACACGTGTTAATTTGTATACACTCGGTTGAGTTCTGAAAACGTGAAACTCACCCTGATACAGTCCTGACTGGAAAAGAACACTGTCCCCAGAAACGGCAGTGTATAGTGTAGTGGACGTCCTAGCACAATTTTTTTTTAAAAGTTGACAGCGACCTTGTGGTGAGTAGGGTGAGGTTATGATGACGTCAGACTCACTTCGAATGGAAAAAACGTAAACAGTTCAGCAACAACTCCAAAATTAAGCAGTAATCTTGCGAGGCGGCTTCCAGGCTTTACAAACGACTTAACACAGGACAATGCAATGGACAATATAGCACAATATTACACAAAAACTTGGAGCGTAATTTGACAGCGTGTGTCATCGAACGTTACCGGAAGTGCACTCAAATAATAATTAAACAAATAAGAATTGAGGACCTATTTACTTGTTATTTATATAAATAATGAAATAAAAAAGAAAAAATTATTAATCTAAAATTGCGATTAAGAAATAATTTTAACTAATGATTTATTAAAAATATAAATTGAAATATAATTATTGAATAATTTTGTATGATAAGGCATTTTTATTTCTTAGAAAAATAATAAAATTTTCAATCTGCCTTAGCGCAGGGCCCATATACGCATATTGTGCGATTCGTCCCTGCCGTTTTCCCGATTTCTTTTTGGCTCTCCGATGTCAAGTTCCGAAACCAACCCCGCTATGTCCCGCGGTCCCCTGATGCTCCTATCGTACCGATAGTGTTATGTTTAATTTCGATCAAATTCTGTCCTATGCTTTTCCGCGGTGATAATATATTTCTCTCCGTTTTCCCCATTTAGTTACCGATGGGATTCCCTCGGGGCGCCACTTTACGGCGTTTTCAAAATCGGCACGCTGAATTCAGCCAACTTAGCGATCTCCCCTATAATCTCTGCCCATGCCGAGCATGGTAAATTTACATTAGAAAGAAAAAACAACAATCAATATAGGAAAATCACGATGTTAGACGTGTTTAATTTACCACGTTCAGCGTTGGTCATAATATTGTAATTTTTTAGCTTTTACAGCATAGCCAGCGATGCGATGTAGGGGTGGAACACGTGCACCGTTACACTACTCTAATAGTGCAAAAGCGGTGCAAGGTCTGCAATTCGCTATATGAAAGCATTTATTAATTTTACTAATGAAAACATATACTTCGTAACAATAAAACAAATAATACTGAATGCAATTATTTCCCTTCATCCAAAGGAGAAGTGCATTACAAAATTAAACGAATGTATATAATGAAAGATAACTGAACCAATACCTGACTACTTAAGGGGGGAAATAGGTTCTCAGGTCCGAATTTTCATGTTTTTTGCTAATATTTTATGGGCGAAAAAATTTTTGTTTAAATTTATTTCAACTTTAGGGCTACCTTATACACACTTCAAAGTATATCCTCAAATTTTTTCAAGTCGTTATATATAAAAATAAAAAAGTTATACGCCGCAACTCATCGACGCCCCCTGCACGTACGTGTCCACTGGGCGACATATAGAGGTCGTAATTTTCGCCTGAAATAAAAAAATAGAAATGTTTTACGTTTATTATAAGTTTCTCTTCGATATGAACTTCAAATCAGCTAAAAAAAATCAAAGATTGAAGAAATTAGGCAAGTTTGAAAAAAAACGATAATAGTTTTTTTTTGCCATATCTGCCCTTCAAAATTCACTTAAAACCTATTTTTTATACCGATTAGAGGTACATCTTTAAGATAATTTAATAACAAACAATAATCACTTTGATTTTTTTAAATTTGGTTATTATTTTTTGAGCTAGATGTCACCCAAACCCACCCTTCAAATTTAATATTTTGTTTGAATGTTCGACAAACTAGAATTTCTGACAATGATGTAAACACGGTGAAAAACTCAATAATACGATAACATAACATAGGATTCACAGTTACGTTATTAATATTCGAAACGAGTAGTTTTTTTGCACTAGCATTTTCACTTTCGTTCTTTGCATTGGGACTTTCGTCTGTTACACTGCCACTGCTGGTATGTTGATTTCTTTGAAAATGTCTTTTACGTGGCTTACTATGTCGATATGTTGAGTCTGGATGTTCCTTTTTTGGATACGAAGTCACTTAGTAAAATCAACGATAATGCCGTAAAAAGCAAATTAACATGAAATTAACATAAATTGTACATACACATATACAATGCATATGTATGTATATTATATACATTACATGAAAAAGAGAGACACAGAGGAAGCAGGGGAGTGAGGCGGGTATCAGGGGGGGGGGGAGGGGCATAAAAAAATATTCACTGTAATTTTGGTGTCGGGTAGCCATAGGGAGGTGGTAGCGGGGAGGAGGGTTCGGGGCTTCGCCGGTAGCAACAACTTCAACTGATCGTGGTTCAGGATATTGTTATTAACGAACATACTGTTGACGTTATTGTAAATAACGGTTTAAAGAATAGGGCAACTAAATAAAAAAATTTATTTCCTGCAACCCGACCTGTCAAAAACTCGACTAAACCGCATTTTTTTAAGCATCAGTGTGAACAAGACGTGCTCATTTATCAGTGCTTCGGCTGACCTGCGGTCGGGGTCGAAGTTCTGAAAATGCTCATTTTCAATTTTAATATAGGGTGAATATGCCAATGAATGGACGACTACCAATGAATGGACGATTTTCTACATATTTCTATTTCTCATTAATGTATGATGCACAACATGCAACAAAATACATATTGTTATATTCTTTGAACATTCAAAACAATATTTACAGTACTATTGATCTTCCAGTGTTTATTATTCTGTTAAATCAAAGCAAAGTTTTAAAGCCATCCAAAACTGGTACTGAAAATGTCCCATTTGATTTAACCCGTCTATTCATTGTGGTTTAACGGATTTTTTTACAAACGTATGAAGACGAGGTTAATAATTAAATAAAATCAAAGGTTGAACTACACGGTCATAAAGAGCAGAGTCTAACGATTCTAATGGTGGTATCATAATTAAATTTTCATAAGAGAATTCAAAAGTTACAATGCCCTACTCGAAAAGGAGGATAGAAAAGTATAGGATTTTTTGCAATATTTTCCTATCCTATTTTTGGCACGAATTAATTCTATATTTTTCTATCCTAACTAAAGTGGATAGAAATTGATAGGATTTGTTTCGATATTTTTCTATACTACGTTCGTCACAAATTTCATCCCAGCAAACCGAAAAGGATTAACAAGAATTGAAAAATTGAATACTTCTGAATGACATTTTTCGATGCCCCGCAAACCAAGAATGATTGAGAAGCATTGAAACTTTCAATACTTCTGAATCCTATTTCTGTATCCTTCAGTAAGAATTAAGAAGCTTAGCAAATTTTAATTTTTTGTTTTTAAATTTTTTCCTCTTTGTATACAAAAAAATTTTTTTTATTTTTAATTTTATTATTATTTTTTATTTAATTCAAATATTTTTTAACATTTTTTAGTTGATTTAATTATCTTAAGAAAGTTGTTCTCAAGCGGTCACCTATCCAAGTAGTGTTCCCCACCAAGAATACTTGACTAGAAACAACGATCGCGCGCGACACCGACCACTGGTCTACCACTGTCGATCACTATCAGTAACGTAATATATTTCTGTTACACATTAAAATTTTTAAAAATTCTTAATTATCTCAAAAACGGCCAGAGATAAGCAAAATATGACAAAATTTTGGAGGCTATCAAAAGGGGGGATCCCATTGAGTCGGTTAATGCGTACATACGAACGAATTTTGAAAATTAGCAAAACTGAAAATTTTCAAAATTCTCAAATATCTCGAAAACGGCAAGAGATACGTAAAATTTGACAAAATTTTGGGGGGTGTCTTGATAGGGGGGATGACCTCGAGTCGGTTAATTCATACATGTAAACAGATTTTAAAAATTTGCAAACCTGAAAAACCCGGTCGACCTGGACGTCGAAAAACTATGGTGCGGAATATCTAGACACCGAAAACTACGGAGCGGTCGACCTAGACGTCAAAAACTATGGAGCGGAATACCTAGACACCAAAAACTACGGAGCGGTCGACCTGGACGTCAAAAACTTCGGTGCGGAATACCTAGACACCGAAAACTGCGGAGCGGTCGACCTAGACCGTAAAAATATAAAAATCACATTTTGATTCGTTTTGATAGTATTTCTATACATTTTTAGGATACATAATGATAAAAGTGTAATGAGATACATTTGGATTGATTCTCTATACACGATTGGGATAGAAATTTATTGATTTTACCTAATGGATAGAAAAATATTAACATTGGCTTTACTTGAAATATTCAGATAGGATAAGAATTGATAGATTTACATTATGTGCCAAAAATAGGATTCAAAAGCATACGAATCACGCAGAATTTCTATACTTTTCTATGCTTTTCTATCCTCCTTTTCGAGTAGGGTGGATCAAAGTGTAAAAAATGCTTAACCGTCCATTCATTGGCATATTCGCTCTATTTAAGGAACAAGATATTGTTATAGTATATAGTAGAAACTACTCGAACCTAACGATGCTAGAACTACCCTCTGCCGCCTTCTTTCCTGGCAGTGTTAAAATGGGAATATTCCAGGAAGCATCAGCCTTTCGTCAGGGAACTGCAATACGAATTTAGCCAAAATTGTAGGCATCCGGGTCGAAGGTATCTAATTTTCACTTAATGATAGCTACATATATACACTTGAAGGGGACATAAGTAAGAAATGTATTATTAGAAAATTTTATTATAATTGTGGATAGTTAAATAAAACTTGTATAAAATATTAAAGAGCTTCCGTAAGCACCATGCAAAAAATGCCCGTTTTAAATACGATTTTCCCGTACCTTGATTTTTGGAAGTTTTTTAATGCCAAATGGTTAGTTATGATAACCCCATAACCCCTGCACAATTTCAAGATGAGCATATGTGTCAGTTAAGAAATATAGGGGGGCCAAATGGTGTCAAATTGGAATATAAATACGAAATTACTATATTTTTTCAACTTTGACCCCCTATATTTCTTAAACGGGGCGTATTCTCATCTTTAAATTTTGCAGCCATTATTGGGTCATTATATGTAACAATTTGGCATAAAAAAAATTCGAAATTCGAGGTAAGAAAAACGAGCACTGTTTACGGAGGCTCTTTAATATGCATCCAAATTCATGAGATGATCTGTAAAGATAAACTATGTAGTAACTAGATGAGCATACCGTTACATTTCTACCTAGTGCCAGTACAACTATCAAGAGAAACTAGGCAGGAATTGTATAGCGCCACGCTTATTTTCTACACGGGTTCCTTACGTTAAATTAATAAAATTGTGGTTGAAATTATATTAAATATATTTCAATTGTAATTGAAAATGAAAAAATCCTTCGTTCAAGCATAACAAAAACAAAACAAAAAGTAGTATACAATACTTCAAGCCGATCGATGCAATAGTTTTTTAAAAGAAATGATTACTAATTCCAAAAAAGTGGTTTTGAGAAAAACGCGTTTAAAGATTTGAAGAATTTTTAAGTATTAAGGAGGTTCTAAAATTCTCGGTTGAGAATGTGGGAATGTGCGCTGAAAAATTTACTTTAAAAATGGCTGAATCGATTATCCAAAATTCGGCTTCCGTACAAGTGATTGTATTCACTATACACGATATTTAAAAAAATACCGAAGAAATTAATTATTTGTGAAAATAGTCGTTCAATTCTCAATTAATTTGTGTCTTTTTTTGGCGGTCGTATGTAGTGAATAGAATCACTTGTACGGAAGCCGAATTTTGAAAAACCGATTCAATATGTTTTAATTTACAAATGTTCTACTTTACAGTCTAGGTTAATAACTGATCACTTTAGACCCGGATAAACCCGTATATCATTTTGTCAATATGTTAAATGTTGCTGTATTAAAGAAAATGAAACTGAATGCAATTAAAAATGTTGAAATTATACATAGTTTCTTTTTTGACAAAATCTCCAAACCTACTCGTTGGATTCTGTTATCCGAAGTTATCCAACACTATTGATTTATCGAGTAAATATATTAAAGATGAATTTTTATGATACATCAAAAGCACCATTACAGTACATACTATTATTTTTACTTGTAAAACTTACGTTACTTTGTTAATAGGACATCCAAGTTTACAAAGTCGGACAAATCGATTTTCTTCACTTTTCTATATTCTGCAAGCTTTTTTGCATTTTCTGTCCAAAAACAGAGGAGTCGGTTCTACAGGGAAGTCGAACCTTCAATAATTGAGGCTCACAGAAGAAGAACCGTTTAAGCGCTCGAAACCATATGTTATTGGTAAAAGCATAAAATATAAGGCATTATGTATTTATCTAAATTTGCAGAACAATTCAATGTGGAGAAAGCTAGATTACAACAACGAGTGTATGAGGCTATTAAGGTTAAAATCGACCAAATAATTCAAGGGCATGGCACAACAAATACGGGAAACGTTGCCCGTAGGTGCGTTGAAGACCCTGTAAAATTTGCCCTAGCCCTAGAAATCGACGTAACAATTGTCATGAATCTGGCGATGATAATAGGTGCTTACAAAAGAGAACGACCTGTAAGTCTTGAAAATATGGACAACTTATGTGAAGCAATGTGTCGCAGATACATCAAATTATATCCCTGGGCTAGAATGAGTCCATCAATGCATAAGCTGTTGGTGCATTCAACAGATATAGAGAGGAGATTCCCGTTACCAATGTTACACTTTTCCGAAGATGGAAATGAGAGTTGGGACAAGCTCTACCACAAAAATGTAAATCAACACGCAAGGCAAAATAGTCGTGAGAATCGCCTTCTCGACACCTTTAATAGAGCGATGTACATGGGTGATCCAAAATTATCACTCTACAGCATAAAAAATATTAGTAACAATCGCAATGACCACAAAAAAAAGTAAATTTTGAACACTTACTATTAGATGGATAAAAAATAAAAAACTTCTTTATCAAAGTTTAAAGTATTATTACCAATCCACTGTTAATTCCGTTTAGAAATTTTATGTTTTTAAGTTTTATTCATTGCATTGTATCCCGTTAGAAATTTAAAGATAAAACGATTATTATCCACGATTTTTACGGTTAAACATTTTAAGTTTAAACTATTATTAGCTTCAAAATAATCGTTTTACTAGCAACGAAAAAGTTTTCTTCTCGACCTCTTAATTTTAAATTAAACAATAATTAATAATATTTCTTGGTGTTACGGGTCATTTAACTAAAAAAATTTTTTTAAATTAACATGTAACTGTCTTTTAGATTTTTTATTAATTTTAGTGAGACGTCTATACGTCCAACTCCAAAAGAAGTCGGTCTCGCGCCAACAGTTACAATAGTCGCGCACCTTCAATAAAAATGCACGGCGAGCAAATTTCGGGTTAGGAGTCACGTGTTCCAATATCCACGAAATCCCAAACCAAACCTGCCAATACCCGGGAAACACGAGACGACTACTAATACGTCTTAAAAACAACCCTTCAAATGAGATACGAGATAACGTTAAGAGGAGGAGAAAATTAAAATGAAACATATAAAATATGGTTTAAGATAAATAAGTTTTCATATAAAGAATATTTATAGCCCGAGAGATATGAGAAGCCGGGACAGGGCCGGTACTTACAAAATTTGGTGCTTCGTACACGCTTCGAAAAAGGCTCTGTCTCAACAAATAGTGGACGTCGCTTGCCCTGTCCGTTCGCCGAAATTTCGCAAGGTCTCATAATAATATGGACGTCGGTTGTTCACAAATATTACATAAACGCGGCCGTCCAAATTACAATCTAATACAGACGACTTTACAAAAGAATTTCCGATCGGAAGCGCAAAAAAATAAAGCACAATCCTTTCTCTTAACGCTCTCGGATCGAAGGTACGCAGAGATCTGACTTCCCGGTTACCGGCGAGTACCGACGTAACTCTCCACAGGGTTGCCGGCTCTCGTCGTCTTGGCAGTCGGCTAGTTCTGATATGTTACTAGCCATACAATTATTACACAATACGGAACCACCGCCGGAGCCTGGGGAATAGCGAAAATGCTTTTCCTATAACCGGGTATTAAAATGCAAAAATATCTGTATGGTATATATGACAAATGTATCTTACACAAATAGAAGGAATTTGTCGGCCATATTGTTTAGACGTCCACGAGGACGTCTAACCACAGGATTGGGTATAATGACTTGATTAGACGGACTAACAGACACCTCTACGTTCGCTCCGCTCGCCATATTCGACCATGCAGGTCGCCTGTCTATTCTATCGAGACTGACGGGCGTCGTGTCGCCTAATCTTTCTTGGCCTACCGCGTGGTCGTCGTTCGACCTCAGCGCCCCTATGGACGTCCGCATGTACAATGATTTGAGGCCTATCTACCACTTGTTGTTCAGGCTCAAGCAATGTTGATTGTTGATCGATGTCGTCTTCTTCTGCTAGATTCATCGAATCTTTCTCAATAAGCGTTGAATCCTCTAATGGTGGATCTTCTTCATAGTACGGCTTCAGTTGATTTACATGGCATTTACCGATACTTTTCCCGGATCCATCTCTTAATTCATAAACATTGGATCCTAATCGTTTGGAAATTGTATACGGTCCTACAAATTTAGGAGCCAATTTTGCAGCAAATCCTTGGGCTGCCGATGATAAAACATAGTTCCTTTTAAGGACGGCATCCCCTATCTTAAATTGGACGTCTCCTCTTCTTGAATCATAATAATGAGCTTGACGCTCCGGAGCAGCTTCAATATTACGAGTCGCTTCTTGATGTAGCGACCTCAGAGCTTTTAGTCGAGTCATCCACTCTTGAAAGGCACTTCTTTCTTGAGCTTCATCAGCTGCTTGGTCTTCACAACGTCGATATTGATCAGGTGGAATCAGTTGTCGCCCATAATTCATCATGGCTGGACTTTCACCCGTTGAGTCATGAACGGCCGTATTATACGCAAATGCGAATTCCAATATATATTTGTTCCAAGTGCGATGATTTTCTTCGACGAACGACATGATCATCCCTTTTAATGTTCTGTTAATCCGCTCTACAGGATTAGCTTGTGGATGATACGCGGGATTCGTCGATGGTTCAATTCCTCGGTCCTTCAGATATTTGTCTATTTTCGTAATTCGAAAGGCTTTCCCATTATCAGTATGGAATACTTCCGGTGTTCCAAAGCGGAAAATAATCCTTTCGTTGAATGCCTTAATTACAGATACTGCGTTCGCCGTTTTCACAGGCACACATTCGATCCAGCATGTGAATAAATCCTGGAAGACTAGTAAGTATTCTCGACCTTAGGAACTTTTAGGAAATGGACCCATGGTGTCTGCTGCAACTATTTTCCATGGTCCAGGTACCGGTCGACGACCCATTAATCCTGATGGAACAATCGGTGGAATATTATTTTTTTGACAAACAGAACATTTCCGTACGTATTTCACGATATCCTTCCGCATCGTCGGCCAGAAATAATATCGGGCAATCCTATCGTAAGTTTTGCGATTGCCGAGATGTCCTGCTGTAGGAATGTCGTGTTTTTCTATTAAGATAGTCTTCCTATTTTCTTCTGGGACGACTAGCATCCACGCATCTTCGTCGTCCATTAGCGTATCCAAAATTGGATTTGGTCGATACACATACAGGGTCATCGAAAAGTATCGGACCCCCCTAATATCTTCAGTTAGAATGCACTTAGGAGAAAATGTCCAATAGCAATGTTGTATGGTTTCAAGCGGGGAGTAAGATGATGACCTTGACTTTGACCTTGACCATGTCCTTCAAGGTCATTTCAAGGTCAATCTTATTTTTTTAAATAGAACCCCCTACATTTTATTGCATATTCTTATAGCTTATCTCGAGAGCTTTCCAAAACACTATAATAAAATATTTTTTTATTAAGTACTTTTTGAGTTATAAAGGTTTGAAGTTAACAATTTGTTAAGTGGTGTGCGAGTCCGACCAGTTAAGGCAAGAGTGGTGTGCGAGTCCGACCAGTTAAGGCAAGAGTGGAGTCTCATTAATCCGCGCACAAAAGTATTAAGGTTATGATTACTGAAAACTAAATAATATTTTAAAAGATATTCTACATTTTGTGTCAAAAAATTGTTAACTTCAAACCTTTATAACTCAAAAAGTACTTAATAAAAAAATATTTTATTATAGTGTTTTGGAAAGCTCTCGAGATAAGCTATAAGAATATGCAATAAAATGTAGAGGGTTCTATTTAAAAAAATAAGATTGACCTTGAAATGACCTTGAAGGACATGGTCAAGGTCAAAGTCAAGGTCATCATCTTACTCCCCGCTTAAAACCATACAACTTTGCTATTGGACATTTTCTCCTAAGTGAATTCTAACTGAAGATATTAGGGGGGTCCGATACTTTTCGATGACCCTGTATAGTCGACCACCGATCATTTTCCAATATGGAAACTTATGAGGCTCGTCCTCTACTTGTCGAGATTTTTCGACGTACCATTTATCCTTGATTGGAGAATTCTCTTGAACGGAACTGATGAGAATATGTTCATCCTCTTCGTACATACGCGATAATGCGTCAGGCACATGATGTATGGATCCTCTTCGATGTTCGACCTTGTAGTCATAACCCTATAACTCCAAAGCCCATCGAGCTAGGGGGTTTCTTAAATTACAAAGCCACTGGAGACTACTGTGGTCTGTAACTACCTTAAAATGGTAACCCTCGACGCCATTTTTTTAGTTAAATGACCCGTAACACCAAGAAATATTATTAATTATTATTTAATTTATTATTAGCTTCGTTATTTCCGGTTAGAAATATAAAGTTTAAATTTTCATTCATTGCGTTACTTCGGGGTACGAATATAAAGTTTAAACTATTATTCACTGTGTTATTTTAGGTTAGGAATTTAAAGATTGAACTGTTATTCACTACACAATTTCGGGTTAGAAATTTTGAGTTTAAAGTTTTATTAACTCCGTTATTTCGGGTTAGGTATGTTAAGTTTAACCTATTATTATAATCATGCACATAATTTTATACAATACCATTTTTCAAAATTTTGGTCGGCCACATTGGATCCGCCATTTTGAATTATTAAAAATGAACGTGGGATTCGTGTTTAGCGCATCCGAAAACTTACATGGAGCCATTCTCGTGGCCTTAGCTTCAGTTCTTAAAATGTTTGTCCGCCATTTTGGGTCTGCCGTTTTGAATTTTTAAAAACGAACATCGGATTTATGTTCAGCGCATCCGAAAACCTATTAGTAGCCATTTTCATGGCCATAGCTCGAATTCTTAAAATTTTTGTCCGCCATATTGGGTCCGCCATTTTGAATGTTTAGAAACGAACATCGGATTTGGGTTCAGCATACCCGAAAACCTATTGATAGACATTTTTCATGGCCTTACTTTGACTTCTTCAAAATTTTTCGCATTATTATGTCCGCCATTTTGAATTTTCATCTTAATCGTTTCGTATTCCTTAGACTTTATGACATGTTTTCGCGAAAACCACATTTGCTCAGCTTACTTTGTTCTCGAGTTATTTACATTCTACTTTGTTACTTTTTTCATTTTGCGAAATATGGCCTTCTTCAACCGAAAATTGCAATTTTATTTTTGATTTTTACATGATAAGATTATCTTTCCCAAATTCTGTGGACATGTAACTATAATTTCGCGAAGGTTTCATGGGCTCACGTTATTTCTTTCTCGAGTTCTACGATTTTTTCACAAAAAAAAATCAAAATACTCTAATGTGGGGCGTTTATAGCGTAGGTTAAAAAATGAACTTAAGTTTTCTTAGTAAAAATATGATTTCCTGTTTCCCGGCTTTCGTTGGTTTAAGATTAACCGCATAGCTTATAATAAAATATTTTATTTTTTTGGTGAAAAATAGTATTTTCTATTCGGACATGCTAAGTTTGTTGTTTTCTGACCTTAATCAGGATTCAGACTCATTTCTAATTTTTCTAACCCCTTTTAACTTCTTAGCTTGTGAATTTTTAACTTCTAAAACATTCAGGGAACTTCTCTCTATATCTAATTTAACATGTTTCAACGTCTAACGGTTATTATGTATTAAACGCTTGTTAGTTTATAATGCTGCGTTTTTTAGGTTGTTCCCCATAAACATTTTTTATGGCATTTTTCCTGGGCTACCTTAATTAAATTTAAATATTTTATTTCCTTTGTATTCTTGTTAACTTTGAATATTTAAATTAAATCCTCGTGCCACTTTGTTTGGTTACTGTCTCGTGTTACTTCAAGTGTGTGTGGCTTCGATATTTATACTTGTATAAGTATAATTCCGTGTTCGGCGCGGAATGCTTTTAATTTGAATTAGCATACTTCGTACGCTTATATATTCTCCTGTGGGTTGAATAAAGTTTTCTCGTTTCTGCGCCCGTTTTTTCACGCGTGGCGCGTCCGCCACTAATATATTTTTCGATTTCAACAGCAATGTTGATAGAATGTTTGAAACAGTGTTTAAATTACTTAATTATTAATTTTAAGGAGAGAAAATGATCATCTTGAATTTTCGTTACTCTTGCCATCTTTCTTAGAAATTATTTATTCGAAAAGATTAGTATTAAAAAAAAATTTGATTAATTCCATTTACTTTTAATTTAATAACTAAAACTAACTCTAAAACATTTAAGTACTAACCCGAAAAATTTATCATATTTTTATCTGATTTAAATTATTTTGAACGTGCTTTAAGTAATAAACATTTACAATTTTCATATTATTTAAAAAATAAATAATAAATAAATAAATAAAATTTGCATTCATCGTCTGGAATTCCCAGTATTATGAGACAAATTAGAATTATAGAATTGATTCTAGATTAGTTCCTTGGGGTACGCCGCGCCAGTGGTGGAGAAGAGCTGTCTTGATAGTCGACCGTCTAAACCTTTGATTTGTTGCGATCTTTCATATAGGTAAGACGCTATACAAGTTACGGATATATCGTCAAATCCTAAAGATCGCAAGCACTGCAATATGAATGGTTGGTTGAGTGAATCGAAGGCTTTGGAAATGTCGAAGAAAACCAAAATCGTGACAAACCTATTTTCAATACCCTGCCGTATATCATCAGTTAGTTTTAGTAAGGCAGTTTGGATGCTGTGGAGGCGCCGAAAACCGAACTGACCATGGTGGAGAAGGCTGTTAGTCTCAAGATAAGAGACTGTCTTCATCGCCACTATTGCATCTAATACTTTCGATATATGTGGTGGGTTGGCGATTGGGCGAGTAAAGCTTTGTGAAGTCGGCGTTGTGATTTTATTGAGTGGAATGATGTAGGATAGTTTCCACAATGCGGGTTAGTCTCCTGAACATAAAGAAGAATTAAAAATGGAAGTGAGGGGAATAAATGATAATATGCAGAATTTTTTGCAGATGGGTCTGTCTGAGACCATTGGGACTAAGTTTTTTTTTATTTTGAAAATGAAGACAAAAGAATATTGCCAACTTCTTCAGAATGAATAAATGGGAATGAGAACGTCGGTGAAGTTGGGTTGAGAGGAATACGTAAAATCTGGCTAAGTTGCGTTTCAGTGCAAGTGGAATGTACTGATGATATGGTAGCATAGCGATTGTTAATTTCATCTGGAGAGAATTGTTCCACCGAGGACTGTGAGAGTGATTTGGATAGTCCAAATTTGCGGAGAAGAGCCCACACTTTTACAGGAACTGATTCTTGACTGAGTAGATTGCACATGTTATCATTTTTAGATGATTTAAGAGATGACTTAACGGTTTTACGTAACTCTCTATATTGATCTATGAGAGAACTATCACGAGCACGTCTGGCTTTAGTGTACAAAGTTTCGCGACGCTTTATCTGTTGTTTTAGTTCGGTCGAGACACATGGAGCTGCATTCTTCTTTAGAGCTTTAGTGACTAGAGGGGCATGTTTATTAAGAGTTTGGGTGATACAGAAATAAAACCACGATAGCATTTCTTTAGTTGAACAAAGATGACTAACGTTTGAGTTGCAGAGTTCAGGACAATTAAGCTATAAAGTATGATTTAAATCAGTCTTAAAAGCCATAGTGTTACAATTGGCAAAATTACGGTAGGTAATTGTATTGTGTCGATGAGAAAGACCGTCAATTGTAGGTTATTTTAATCATGTCATGACCTGCAGCGAACGGAGTTGTAGATTTCGAAAATTTAACAACTTTTTCATGAGAGTCAACTAAAATCACATCGATGTGAGTATTTGTATTAGTTTGATGAGTACGATGGGTAGCGCCAAATGGAATAGAATATAGGGAGTAATTGTTAATGAAGTATTTGAGATAAGTCGCGCTGTAGTCGGTAGCTAATAAATCGCAGTTTAAATCCCGGGTAGTAATAACATTTTTGTAAGTAGGCGTAAGCAGATTTAATTTCCTTCTAATTTCCGATAACATATTACCTTTAGGTCGATGATACAATATAACTAATAAGAGACATATATTTTGCGGTAGCTTAACACTCAATAAAAGATATTCCGAATCATCTATAGACGCATTTTTCGAAGATTCTAAGATACTATACATTAGTGATTCGTGGAGATAATAGGCTACTCCACCACCTAATATATATCTATTACTCGTCGTAGATCGCAAAGCCTTATCATTACGGACCAAATTGTACGATGGAATGGATATTGATTGGGATGAAATGTCGGGGTTTAACCAAGATTCTGATAGGGCTAGGATGTGAGCATTAGTAGACTGGAGAAGATTCTCTATTAAAGTGAAATGAGCACGTTTATATTACAATGCGAATCATTTAGACAATTTATTGAATAATCCGATTTGATGGAACAGGTGAGACGGTTGAATTCGGGGTCGATTGTCACTGAATAAGCTTAAGATCCAGCTCTGTGACTATAGGAAATTTATGTGAATTACCATCACGTCTAAAAAAATCCCCAAAAAACACTTCTTGTAAAAAAACTCACCAAGTTCTTATTAGCAAAACGTAATACCACGAAAACCTATTATCAGAAATTATTTACATTATGAGGCTATGTTCTTATTCTACAAAAAAAAGCACTGAAATCGTACAATAAAGCGGTTGTTACCCTTAGCGAGTCGAAACAATAACTTCCTGATCAATCTCTCGTATTTTATTCCGGTTTATTTAACGGACTGGCTATATTCACGTACGTTTTCCATATTTTGCTATATATAGAGAGGTTCTATTTCCGAAATCTACCCATTATTTCTTAAAAACAAAGCCGACAAATAAAAAACCGACTAGTAAAAAATCGGCATATTGTAAAGAGAATAATACTTTTACCGTGTTCCAGATACCAACTAATGAGTATTTTGTAGTTGACCTACGATTAAAATATCAGTTGGTCAACAACATATAAAATATGCATTAGTTTGTACGTTGAAAAGTGAGGGTCGACTGTTTGTCGAATACAGGTTTGACATCTGACTACTGTCGACTGCCGGTAGACCTGGTCCGCTAGGGTTCAAATTGTCCTACTATTCTGAAGTTATATCACAAACAAGGTACTAAAATATCATCTGGCAAAATGTATCTAAGTATCTTTCTTCTGGCGATATTTTGATATACCATCAGTGATAAAGGTCCAGAATAGGACAACCGTTACATGTGGGTCATTTAATTAAGGATTTTTTTACAGTTTAGGGTACTGTAAAAGTGATCTCACTGTTTATATTTAAATACCTACCTTTCAGGCTCACTTATTCAATCAAGCAGCCCTGACAATAATAATTATACCGAACCGAAGCAAAACACAAAAGACAGGGTTGCAGTAAAAATTTTTCTTTATTAAACGAATTCATAACTAAAAAAAAACAAATAGAGTCAATTCACATATTGTTTTGTCACTGTCTGACAATGAACATCCGCATGTTTGTTAGTTTTAGTGCTTTCTCTGACACACTCGCATCATGACTGCCACTGCACATCACCTGAGAACAGGCCGCCATGTTACGAAATCGATCTGTATCAGGTCCCCTGGGGTACCCCGTCCTCCGTGCCTGACTTGTATGCATGAACGTGTATTCGATGCAAACATATGCTTGCGGCAGTGTACGTGTCATATGCATGAGCGACTTCTGTCGCTTCTTGCACTAGTTATCGTACCTTTCTCGGATACTTTTAAGATGCGATCGTATGATCAAATAGGTAAGGAGAACATTTTCGATCGTGAAATCTTGGGATCGGGAAAATTAATAGTTAATATCTCAGGAACAAACCAATTTTAATCGGACCAAGCCTAAATGAAAGGTAAAAAAACAATAAAAAATACTGGGCGTAATCACAAATCGGAAATGTCACTCACAAAATTACAGAAACGAAAAGTACATTGAGTGCACATGCACTAAGGCTATGTGTGACGTAAAGGAGTAGCGCCGCCGCGCGCTGTATGTACACGACATGACGTGTGGGACATTGCAGGGTAAGAACTTGGTGCGCGGAGCGACCGCTCCTCTTGATATAGCTCCATTTCGAGTGCATATGCGCGATCCCGGGAGTGACCGAGATAACTATCTTGCTCTCAGCAGTGGTTGGTAGCACGGGCGTGATAAAAATTCATTGACGTATAAGAGAGTGATATCTTGGGGATAGATATCCGGGAAAATATCAAGGCGCGCACGGAGAAAAGAACCTAGTATAAAATACCGTGAAGCACCCCCGGCCGAAAGAACTGGGTGCGCCCTCACCGACTTTCGGCTTGCAACTATTCGATTGGTGCATGTCCGTCACACGACGGTTCTATGCGTTCCTCACCGCCTGAATAGTTCACGGCCACCATAGCAATTCATACTCGATTGAGCGAACACAGATGACGGGCACGTCAACGATTCAGCCGCTGGAGAAGGAATAAGACGATTGGTTTCGGAGCTAGGCAAGGCTAAATATCCGAAATGACGTGCACAACAACAATTTTCGGTTTTAGATAGAATATACGCGATAGCACAAGACCGATTAAATGAGAATTCGCAAAGGTTTCTTCAAAGGTATATTTCGATCTCACAGACCCAGCGCACCTTTTGCACTTCAGCAACTGTCCGTTGTGCTTATTTGGCGACAATGATTTACGCGTTGATTTCCTAGGCATGTAATTAATATCTGTTGTGCGAATATAAATCGCAATACGATTACATGTGATCGGAAGTAGTGGAACTGTTATCTGGAGACGTTAACCACGAATCAAGTAGTAGGCACCAGGTGGGGTTCCAAAACCGAAATCGTCAGAAAGTTAATAAGCACTGCTAACAGGCCACAAATATGTTTTCACCACAACAACTTGCAAAAAAATGTAGGGCCAGTACTAGTGCTCTACTTGGGCTAAGTTTTTAGTCACAGCGGAAGAGAGCGGAGCTTTTTAAGTTTCACACTTTTGATGATACCTTTTAGTCCAATGATTTTTACATACAGAATGAATATGTATCATTCTCCGGAAAAGTCTTGATTTCTGACATTATCTGACTTTATCGGATAACTCTATAGATGTAGGTAGAAATGTTTCATATAGGGGGCGTTCCACTTCAAGTGGGCCACTTTTTTTTTAAAGTGCACTCTTCAATGACATGTAAGTATAGTGTTTTTCATCGATTGCGACTGAATAAGTTGCAAAATAAAAAAACATTGGCACAATTTGCAATTATAAGAATTTTAGTTCTTATCTTACAGAAAGTTTTTGTACGGAATTGCAGTTAGAAAAAAAAATATTTTGCGAGACTAATTTTGTAGATTTTTGGACGAGCTTTCTTATAAAAATATTTATTTAAAATTATACGCGTAAATAATGGCCAAAAAATTTTAAAAAATTTTTCATTCCAATTTTTGAAAAACTTGGACCCATTTTATAATTCTAAAAAAATTTCAAAAACATCCTTTTTCAAGTAGAAAATAACTGGTATATTCAAAAATAGGGGCCGAATATTGTAAGTACCAAAAAAAAATCGATTTTCAGCGACCTACGAAACAGAAGGCCCCTGAAATACATGTAAACTAAGGCAATCCAGGGGCCTTCTACTTTCTAAATTCAATCTTGTATATCTCCGCTAATAATTATCGTACGGAAATGAGTTTTTTTCCATTTTCAAGATAATTAAAACGCCTTGTATATGAAATTATCAAAATTTTAGTAATTCTTGACTGCAAGTGTGGAAAAATGAAATAATTTCATATTCAATTTGCGGTACGATATTGATGTACCATTTCCTTTGCCGAGTTATTACTTATGTTTTTTGGTTCGCTGAATACGAAAAAATAAAAAAGATGCTAGCGGATCCCTCGACCTTGAAAGTTGATATTTCGAGTTCAAGTTGACCTTAAAAATCGTTATTTCGAGAGCCAAAAGTCTTAAGCACTATATTAAAGTCAGTGCGTATTAAAATATTGTACAATTAGACGAATTAGCCATTCACTAGTATATGACGTAGTAACCTTGGCCGACACCAGGCGAGAGCATGCTTCTCACAGCCTACCTCGCGCTCTCGTTAGAGAAATGGAATCTCGCGTGAATATACGGAAGCAAGCGCCAACCTATTGCAATACTTGGCGTTGCTACTTGTACGAATCTTTTGTGTTTAGGGCTGCTGTATACGCTAGATTGGTATATATTGCTATTTGTTTTGACTGAGGTTATTTCATTAGGATATTTTTATTCACCTCCTTTTATATTTTGTTTCTCATATTGAAATAATGTCGCGAAATTTTCATGATCGCTGCTGCAATCCTTTTAAAAAATCCAATCATACTAAAAAAGTACCTTCATCTACCCTTCGAAAACATCCAAAACGCAACTGGAAAAAGTAAATATTGCTGAAGATGCCTTGATTTGTTCCCCATGTCGTAAAGAACTGAATTCGATGAACAATGATTTGATTCAATCTAATATAGCGTTAGATAGTTATGCTGGTCTGTCTCAAGATTCTGAAAATCCGTCTCCTCCGCCACCGAAAAAGCAGCTACTTCTGGAAGACTTCACCCACGATGAAGATTACATTGATGATGCTGACGATACGGAATCATTTAATGAGGAACTCATTGGAATTGTACCATGCCGACATGATTGCGAAATC
The DNA here is from genome assembly GCA_030407085.1 of Trichopria drosophilae. NCBI lineage: Eukaryota > Metazoa > Arthropoda > Insecta > Hymenoptera > Diapriidae > Trichopria > Trichopria drosophilae. Next base: position 48,879,075 of record CM059586.1, read on the forward strand.
TTACAAAAACTGTTGGTCAAATTTACGTACCCTGAAGCAACATCCGTTGAAAGATTCCAGATATTAACACTAGCGCCTGATTCTTGGAGTATTAGAAAAACAGCAGATATTTTTGGTTCTTCTCGTAGACTTGTAAAAAGTGCAAAAGAAAAATTGAATATCCATGGCACTAACGCGATTCTAATGAAACCAGATTTTAAACAAGGAAAGTCACTATCTCACGACGTAAAAAATGTTGTTATATCTTTTTATGAGAGTGATGAGAATAGTCGAATTTTACCTGGTAAAAAAGACTGGATATCCGTAAAACAAATCGATGGAACCAAAAAGCAAATCCAGAAGCGATTGGTTTTGTGTAATTTGAAGGAGCTTTACCAAAATTTTAAAACTTCTAACCCTCATCAAAAAATAGGATTTTCAATATTTTGTTCTCATAGACCAAAAAACGATTTTTTGGATCTCGAAATAGCGATTTTTAAGGTCAACTTGAACTTGAAATATCACCTTTCAACGTCGAGGGTTCCGCCAGCATCATCTTCTTTATTTTTTCGTATTCAGCGAACCAAAAAACATAAGTAATAACTCGGCAAAGGAAATGGTGCATCAATATCGTCCCGCTAATTGAATATGAAATTATTTCATTTTTCCACACTTGCAGTCAAGAATTACTAAAATTTTGATAATTTCATATACAAGGCATTTTAATTATCTTGGAAATGAAAAAAAATCATTTCCGTACGATAATTATTAGCGGAGATATACAAGATTAAATTTAGAAAGTAGAAGGCCCCTGGATTGCCTTAGTTTACATGTATTTCAGGGGCCTTCTGTTTCGTAGGTCGCTGAAAATCGATATTTTTCGGTACTTACAATATGCGGCCCCTATTTCTGAATATACCAGTTATTTCCTACTGGAAAAAGGATGTTTTTGAAATTATTTCAGAATTTTAAAATGAGTCCAAGTTTTTCAAAAATTGGAATGAAAAATTTTTTTCATTTTTTTGGCCATTATTTACGCGTATAATTTTAAACAAATATTTTTATAAGAAAGCTCGTCCAAAAATCTACAAATTTAGTCTCGCAAAATATTTTTGTTTCTAACTGCAATTCTATACAAATACTTTCAGTATTATTATAAGAACTAAAAATATTAAGATAAGAACTAAAAATCTTATGATTGCAAATTGTGCCAATGTTTTTTTATTTTGCAACTTTTTCAGTCGCAATCGGTGAAAAATTCTATACTTACATGTCAATGAAGAGTGCACATGCTGAAATTAAGAATATTTTTTACTTTCAAAAAAAAGTGGCCCACTTGACATGGAACGCCCCATAGGTGAGAAGCAAATGCATCGGCCGTTTCGGAGTCCATTCTTGCCCGATTTCCACTTCTCTTCCTAATAGGTGGAATAAATTGTTGCGGACGTTTGATTTTTTGCGTGCACTTCCAAAGCGAAAATTCGTTATCTTTGTTTACTTTTAAGGATTTGACAAAATTTTGGAATTTTGAGTTTTTATATTTAAACAGAACTGTTCTAAAATCTTTAATGGCCTTATTTAACTTAGCTTTATCAGCACTGTTTCAGGTGATTTGCCAAATTTTTCTAAGTATTCTTTTTTTCACAATCTTCATTTTAATATTAGTTGATAATGACTTCGTTATTTTCTTTATTATTATTTGTGTAAAATGTTATTTCTGGCACTCTTAGTAATTTTAGTTTCTACGGTGACAATTACAGGAGACTGATAAGATGTTAATTTCAGAATCGATTTCGCTTTTACTTGCAACGGATATAATCCTTTCTTTATGCCGAAGTCAATTACACCGACGAGTCTATTAAGATCCGAAGGCCAATATATACGTTCACCACTTGATATAGTACTTAGATTATTTGATATTACCGTTTCATAAAACTGACGCTACTTTTGGTTCGGAGTAGGAGACCTGGTATCTCACCAGAGGCGTTTAGCATTATAATCGCCTCCTGCTATAATTCGGTGTCCCAAAGATTCCAAGAATTTGGTATATAGTTGTTGACAAATTGCATATTTTGGGACAGAATAAATTACAGAAATGACTAAGGGCCCAACCCAGCTTACGATCATAATGCTGGTAGCTTGCAGAAATTCTTTAGGGTACTTATCAATTTCATGGTGTTTAATGGATGTTTTATTGATAATTGCCGTACCACCATGTGCTTTATTGTTCAGATGATGTGCTCTGTATTTGCTGTAGTTGGGAAATCTTAAATAGTTTTTAAGGTATAATGTGCTTCCGAAACAAGCATATTGTCAATATCGTGTAAGTTTATAAATAACTGCAATTCTTGTATTCGCTGGTTTAGTCGATTCCCTAGATTGATTATTTCAAAATATTCATTTCGATATTTTGTTTAAGAGACATGTAAATAAATTTAACATCGTATTCATTCTATTCATCAATTGAATCTTCATTTGTTCCAATTTGTTGTTGTGTTCAATTTCTGTCGAGAAACTACTTTCCTTATTGTTTTGTTTTTAGTTCCCTTGTTGGTAAACACTGCTTGCAGTAACTTATGCATAAGTTTCATTCGGGTTCATTACTTTTCCGTTCGGAGATACATGTTACATGTGAATTATCATTTGATTTTTTATCTCTCACTGCTGGAAATAGTTTCTTTTGTAAATCTTTTCGAACAATACACCCTTTGTAACTTTCCGGGTGAATTACATTGCAATTTGCATATTTTACTTCCGTTGTTTTTTCTTTAATTGAACTATCTCGCGATAGATGATTAACGGCACACTTAACGCAAATTGCCGTTTTGTGACAATAATTTTTGGTATGACAAAATTTATTTGGTATGACATAATTATGACTTTTTTAAAGAGGGGATTCTATTGTTACAACTGTATTCATAAGTCTGTTGATATTATGTACGTCTTTGTTGTTATCATTGGTTTCAATTTCGACGAAAAAAAGAGGAAGTGGTTCCTGATTAATGTATCGTTTAATATTATTTATTCTTTTCATTTTATGACCCTGAATTTCTATATCATTTGAAAGTTCTTCGATATCAACAGAGGAATATATATTTTTAAGAACAAATTTACAATTCTTATCTTGTTTACGTTGGTAAGTGTAAAATTCAGTATGCCTCTTTTTTAATATTTCGACGATTGGTAGATATTTTTCTGTGGTGCTTGGTTGAATTTCAATTTCTGTGGTAGATATCGTTTTCTGAGTGTATTGATCATCAATTGTGGATAACAATTTGTAATTTTTCATAAGTTCATGGTATCTGTTTTAATATTCTGATAATTTATATCACAAACATAAAAAGAAATTTTTAAATATCAAATTTGATTTGTGCAATTCATGACCCAGCCATCACATTATTCATTACAAAAAAAAATATCGCTATTCTATTAGAAAATCGTGATTATTTTCATTTTGATGTTGATCCGCTCACTGCACTCGTAGACTGACCTCTTCGGAAAATTTCGGAGGGCTCCGTCGACGCTCGGCCGTTCATATCACGAAATAATCAGAAATCAACTGCCACTCCTTTTGGTTCCAAAATCTCTCCTTTTCGTCTAATCGGATGAAACCTTATTTCCCACCATCAAAGCCTTATCTTCTTATTTTTCTTCTTGTTTTAGAGCTCGTACATGAATAAAATAAACCATAAATAAATTGTTCTGGTAAATTATTTTATTTGTTCTTGTCGGAAGTTATGGAGAAATCAAAACTGTTCTTTATCACTTCTGTTCAAATTTGACTCGACATAATCATAAATGAGAAACACTGATTGCATCTAGATAATAACAAAATACGTTTACTCATTATAGGAATAACCTGTCGTTCTTAAATCTATTCTTTTGCCACTATTAATTTTCCATTTTTTATTAGGCACGTGGTGATAAATGACGATGACAGGTCCGGTAAAGGTTTTATTGAATTTTGCTTAAATTTTCTTTGAATTTTCGAATTACCTTACAGTGAATTTTATTATGCCGAAATCTTAATTTTTTCGAATGTAAATTTAACGTTACTTTTTCAATGATATTTTTCTTCCGACATAATATGATAATTCTCAAAAAAAACGAATTCAAATTTTGTTTTCGAGCATAAAACTTTCCCGCCCTGCAACAAAATCAAATTTCTCTTTTATAATTTAAAAAAAAAAACTTAATTAACAATTACACGCGGTCGCGCCTTGATCTTACCTCCTTCCCAAGAAATTCGCCACACACCCGGGCTCGAGGACTGCCGGTTTGCGAAAGAAAGAGGGGAACAAGTGAACCCCTCGCTAAACCATATTTTCCGCACCTGCGATCCCTCGAGTCGCGGACATCGATCGAACCTCTTATCAATCACCAAAATTTATCGAATGCGAATCATATCAAATCCCTCTCTACCGGTTACCGTACCTTCACCTCACCATTTACCTTACATGGATAATCGCTATTACATTAAACCTATTTAGCTAAATCATGCACGCACAAATCAAATAATTTTATTTTATAAATATTAAATAATAATGACTAACTTTTAGTCGAAATGCGTCATATACCTTTTATTTATGGTAAAAATATAAATATAGGTGCATAATCACCTTACAAATTCCATAAGAGGTTTTACGTAATGTACACTATTTACATATAGGCGATTTCGGAGAATTAGAATGATTAACGGGTTTTCAACGAAACTTTCAGTTTCAATATTTGCATTGAGGACATTAATTGAATTACTTACTGGCAATGGGCTATTTAGCCAGCAAGTGACTTTAGTAGTAGGACTGTCTCTTGTTCTTCTTTTGCAACACTTTATCAGTATCCAGCTATCATCATTTACTTGATCTTTTTTTCGACATCATGCTTCGAGGAAACTTCCATTACCCAGTTGTACACCGAGGATTTTTAAAGCAATATAATTACTAATTTCTTCTTCTCAGTTCGTAAACTAAACTTTGACATTAGCGTACAGTGATCCCCATCCTAAGTTATACTATCCAATGTTATGCGTTCGTCCTAAGTTATACTTTCGTCTCGTCCAAAGTTATATTAGCCTCTTCCCCTCTATCCGCACCATATCGTTTCGCGCTTCGTGAATCGGGATTCGAATTACAGGTTATGCTATATGTTTATATACATAACAAGCATTGTTACAGTGGTGCGAAAAAAATTATTATCTTTATACATTTTAATTTTAAACTTTCAATATAATTCCAACTGAATATTTCGTTTAATAGAAAAATGGGGGAAAAGAAAATAGAATACACGAAGAGTAAAGCAGAAGGAATGATGGTGAGAATTGGAGATATAATTCAAGAACTTGTAAAAGCACACGTGACGGGTCAAGATGTGGATTTAAACAAACTAAAGCCCCAGATTTCCAGAATATACGGTCTAGACTCTTCACCTCGTCTTGTTGATATAATCTCTGCCGTTCCTCCAGACTTAACAAAAATTCTCCTTCATAAATTGAAAGCCAAGCCAATACGTACAGCAAGTGGTATTGATGTGGTTGCTCTAATATGTAAACCACACAGATGTCCACACAATAATATGACAGGAAATATTTGTTCCTGGAAGACCTGACTCAGATTTTGAATACTCGACCCAATCGTATACAGGACCCAACATCTACACGCAAAGAAATTTGAAGTTAATGCGACAGCATTTTGGGAAGTAGTAGTTACCGCACAGATTCTGACGAATTTGAAATGACGACTACAATTCGAATTCGTTAAAAAGAAAATTTTTATAAACAGATCCAGTTTGAGTGAACCTCTGAGAATATTTATTCATAATTTCTAGACGATATAGTTATTAATAATTATTTTAATGATCTATAAACGTTGTTGAAACGGAAAAACTTGGTATTTTTTTCATTCTAAAACTTCCGTACCGAAAACAGTGCAAGATTCACTAAAAATGCACTAAACCTTTTTTATAGGGCACAAAATTTCCTAAAAGAAAGTCAGCGAGGGCCCTAGTCTAAAGTTAATAGATTATCCATAAATAATGCTGGAATGTTGTCTTACAAGTTAATTATGAATATTTTGGAATTTTTGTAAAATATGAGGCATATTCCATCGTTGCTTGTGGTTAAGCTATTAACTTTAGCCTAGGGCCCTCGCTGACTTTTTGTAGGAAATTTTGTGCTCTACAAAAAAGTTTCAGGAAGCTTCAGAATGAAAAAAGTACCAAGTTTTTCCGTTTCTACAACATTTATAGATCATTAAAATTAATTATTAATAACTACATAGTCGGAAAATTATGAATAACTATTCGAAAAGGTGTAATAAAATTGTATCTGTTCATAAAAATTTTCTTTTTAACGATTTCGAATTTTAACCGCCTTTTGAAATTCGTCAGAAATCGTGCGGTAGCTGTTACTTCACTGAGCAGTGGCATTTACTTCAAATTTCTTTCCGTGTATGAGAGCTATTCGTGCCCGCTACAATCCATTTTTGCAAACGCGCCATCGTGTTGAACAGTTGAAGCAGTTAAGTCACAATGTTGATAAAATTAAATTTATCGTAATGGGTGGAACATTTATGTCATTGCCCCAAGAGTATAGAGACTATTTTATAAGGAATTTACACGACGCACTGTCTGCACATTGCAGTAAAAATGTGCCTGAGGCTATACAATATTCCGAACGAAGTCGTACAAAGTGTATAGGTATAACTATTAAGACACGACCAGATATGTGCCGTTTCTGAAAGTTTTCAATTATCTAAAGATAAATTTGATGTCGAATAAACGACAAAAATGAATTTTTCTTTGACCGTATGTAAGAATAATTAAATTTAAAATTGAAAGTTATTTCTTGGGTTTTCGGTTTCTCGTACTATGAAATAAATATTTTGAAGGTAAGTAAAAAAAAAATAAATAAGGTTGTAATGTCAACCAACGAAATATGAGATAATAAGTTAAATTTGAAAATTAAATTTTTGGAGATAATATCGCGGACTAAATTTTGATTAAATCACGGAATATAAGGAGTTAAGATTAGTATTTAAGTAACAGATTTAGTTTCCCTCTAGCGATATTATTTAAAAAGACTATTTTTGAAAAATAGCACGTTTCGTCCCAAGTATACCGGGTGGACTCGTCAGTAAGGTATCTAAAGATGCCGGTTTCAAAGTTATTGCCCATATGATGCCTGATTTAGCACGATATTGAAATAACTGAGAAACTTTCAACGACTCGGCTTGAGACAAATCAAGAGAATGAAAATCTTCTCAAAGATTTGAAAGATGTTTGTTTCCTATATGGTATGTGTTCTGTATATTTCTCTATTCTACTCACAGTCATATCATTCATGCTCTAATCCTTACCATTATTCTTTTTTATTCCTGGCATAGTAATTTCTATTTACCCGTAACATATAATCAGTCATTTCATTCAAACTCTTGACACATTTATTCACTCGCTTTCATTTTCATTATTCATTTTTTTCTACTCGTACTCATATCATTCATGCTCAAATCCTTACAATAGCTGTTACTTTAATTATTCTTTTTTATTCCTGGCGTAGTCACGTTTTCTTTACTCGTAACATTATCTTTCATTTCATTCACACTCTTCACACATTTATTCACTTGCTTTTATTTTCATTACTCATTTTTTCTATTCGCACTCATTCTTTTTTAGTTTTATTCCCTGCGAATTTTTTCATATTTAATATACATATTATTTAATTTCATTTTCAGAAGCTGAAATTAGTTACGTATTTGACTGCGATTTTACCACTGCGATGTTACTTGATAACATTGAAGGACAAGAGACGAATATTAATAATATAAAGTCGTATTGTGCTTAAAAAAACATAATTTATATTACAATATAATACTATTATTTGTACAGGCTACGATATGAATTGTAAATAAAATCTTTAATTCGTCAATTGTAATTATTTATAATGTCACTAGTTGCAACATCTTCCACCAACGACTGTAAATCTTGCAACGATTTCAGCTGCGTCTCAGTGACATCCCACCTGCTCAAGGCCCATTTATAAAATTTGTGGAAGGATTCCTGGGCTAACAGATTAGATGGTACTTCTTCGGTGTCATCCATCTCTGTGTCGTCATCGTCAATCTTAGGTTCGTCTTGATCGGGTTGTCTTCCGAAGGCAATCTCTTCAGGAGTCAAAATCTCCCAACCTGGATCACTGTTGTCATGAAGCATCCACCTTTCAGCAAGCTATGGGGTAACTGCTCGTAATTCTGGAATATGACGCATAATTTCCAGAACGTCACCTTCGCTGTCATGTACAAGACCGACATCGTTTCTGTGGAAAATTTTGTTCCAGGCGTTCCGGAGGTTATGTTCTGTGACATTGTTCCAAGCATTGGAAAGAAACATAATGCATTTGTAGAGATTCATCTCTTTAATGTATTGTTGCACATTTTTCCTGCTTTCTGATTGGAGAAGATTTCTCAAAGGGTTTTACCGATATAACCTGCAAACAATAAATATTTAACAATATGTAATTAATTTGGTTTTTTTCAATATTACTTTAATCTCTTATTAGTTTTATTCACTTTTTCAATTTGTTTAAAATCTTTAAATACGAACACTTTAGAAACATATTTACACTCAATAGTGACTCACCTCTTCAGTTTTTCGATGACCCCCTGGTCCATCGGTTGTATCAACGACGTCACATTTGGAGGCAGGTGTATAATTGAGCAGGTTTCATTTAGTTCCTGTGCTGCTGCACACCGGTCCTCAAGCAGGGAAAAGTTTGACTAAAATGGATCCAAAATCGGTTTTGATAGGCTATTTCTACATCATTTATGGGTTCAAAATCAGTAAAGAACAAAATCATAGCTGCTCTTTTTCTTAAGATATTCGTATTTTTACATTTCACTGGCTGAAATGCATAAATATTGTTATTTTGTTCAAAATATTTATTTGCAAACCAATTTCTATTAAATCCACCCTTAGCGTAACCCGGAACCAACGACGAGGACGTAGTGGCTATGTGGCTCCATTTTTTTTATATTTTTTTTTTATTTTGTTTATTTTTTTTATTTATTTTTTTTTGTTTTTTAAAATCATTTTTATTTATTTTTTAACTTTTATGGTTTTGTTTTCTATGTTTAACTTTTCGTATTGTAGTTGGGAACGCAAATTTTAAAACTTTTTTTTTTGGTTTTTTCAAATGATTTTTATTTTTTTTTTTTGTTTTTTAAAATGACTTTTATTATTTTTTTTTAACTTTTATAGTTTTGTTTTCTGTATTTTTTTTCATATTCATGTTGGGAACGCAAATTTTAAATCTCATTTATTCTTTAGTTTTTATTATGATTAATCTTTAAATGTGAACTGACGAGTATTCTGTAACTGTTTTTAAAAGTCTTGATGGATAAGATTCATCGTTGATAATTTTAATCTTGTATCGGTCCCAAATCTTCAGAAAATCACGATGCACAGACTCGCCAGTTTGTTCGGACCAATACCCTAAACCATTGTTATCATCAATAAACTGCAAACTTTCTCTCAGATGCTCCAAAACAACATGGATTTTTAATGTTATGGAAATGTCCAGACTTTCGATACTTTTACGCAATTCTTGTATGTACAAATCCAGAGAAGGTCCAACTTTACCTGAAGTAAAACTACAGCTAACTATTTTATTCATAGCTTTGAAACTACTGATGAAAGGGATAATTTTAAAATATCCCACTTCTTCATAGATGTTCGGATCATTAAGTTTATCGGATTCTTTCAGAAGTTTTCTGCAAGCATTTCCTTCGAATGAATCTCCATGATAGTTTTTTGCTACTATTTTTAATTTTTTTGGCCACAATAATGCTTTTTCTTTTCCTACGAGAGGGACCAAACCATTCCAAAGAAGATGGTTGACAAAACCTTGTAAAACATGAAGTTCGGGGATAATACACTTTTGCAGAACAAACGTCTCATCATCTTCGGTGAAAAGAGGGACATTAATTGTACTGTGACATTCTTTACCGAACTTCTTGTTTTCCCCTAAAAGTTTAAAATTTTCGAAGTCTTTTTTTACATCGCCGTATGTCTTTAGTCTCGTAGGGTTTTTACTCTCTGAACTCTTACAGTGACTGTTATCGGCAACAATATTTATATCTGCACTTGTAAGGTCCTTCTGATGCCTTAAAATCACTAATGATATAAAGCAATATGGGCAGGGAAACATAGCCGAAGCTGTTTGTCCATTAATTATAAGCAAGAGCTTAAAATCAGCCACAAACTTAAACGGAATATTATTAAGTTGTGTTAACTGTACTAAAACTTTAACATTTTCATACGATTCCTTAATTTCAGGTACAATACATAATAACAGTAATCTGTTAACACTTGTAAGCTTGCTTTTCTTATTAATACTACCACCTTCAGAATACTTCTTTAATGTCTTCTTTTCCTAGACGATTTATCACAATCTTCCAACTTAGTATCATCATCTTCATTAATGTTGTCAATAGTGCAGTCTAATTTTGGAGAATAATTTTCGGGCAAAATGGTCAAGCAAATCTTAAAAAAACCTTGCCCTCCATCGGCCATAACTTTAATTAGAACGTTGCCCTTTATATTTCGTTCTTTTATAATTGCATCAAGCAACTCCCCTGCATCTGCGTACACTGTTGGTCTTTTTTCTTTACTGTTTTTCATTGATTTCTCACATTCGAATTCATATATGCCGCTTTTATACACATCTGCCAATATTTTTGATTTCTGCGACATGTGACTACGATAATTTGCAGGAACTTTTTTTTCCCCAACATTGCATCTTAGAAAATTTGTTACTTTGTTCATGAATGTCATTGATACTTCTAAATTATTTCGAAAATTATCTAAACTATCTTCCGTTATAGAAACATTTTTTTTTCAGCAGGATTTATTATTATTCTTGTTGGACGACCTCCGGTAGACAGATTTATATTCACGTTTTCAAGCTTTCCAGTTGATTTTTCGCATTCAATTTTATTTCTTAAAATAGCACTAACAATTTTATCTTGTTCTTTTTCTGGTAGTTTTTTTGTAATTTTTGGGATAGTGTTACTGATATTTTTACAATCATGGTTTTTGCCTTTACCGATTTCTTGAAAGCAATTTTTGCAAAGAAGGAGATGATCAGATTTTTTATTAAGTATTGCCTTTTTCCCTTCGTTAACACAGTTAGAAGGTCTATTAGATGTATCAATTACATTATTTGTATCCCTTTTACAACCTTTTCCTTTCAAGACTGGTGTATGGCCTTCAAATCTGCCAGTCACACATATATAACATTCACATACATATTTTTTTGCGCGAGTATCTTTGTGCAGTATTATGTCTTCATAATTGGGCATTTTTTGTATAGGTCTTTTAAATATCCCTTTTCCAGCATCGAGGAGCGTTAAGTAGCAAGTTCGACAAATACTTGACGGAAACCTTTCATCGGATAATTTGAAATCGCTGTTTACAAATTTTGTTATAAGGCCCTGGATTTTTGTGCTTATGAGAAATTTATCGGGTTTAATGTTTCCAAAAGGTATTTTTTTACCAGATGGGCCACAAACTTTAAGTCTGTTTTCAGCATGGGAACATTTCTTCATAGGATGAGACATCTTATGCCATAAACGTAATGAGGAACGGCGTATGGCCCGCGTTCTTATGAACTTGACGTTACACACTTCACTTGCGAGAAACAAATTTTGCGCTCGCTCCAACTACAACCAACAGAGCGGCGCGGCGGAAGTAAAATCGCAATTTTTGTTATATGCGGTCCATAAAGATACAGCAAAGACTTCTGGTATTATTTATCATCAAAATGAAAAATTAAAAGTGAGATAAGTGAAACTATAATATATATCAGTATAATTACTAGCAAAAACAATAAGAAAAATATTAAAATACGAATATCTCGAGAAAAGGAGCAGCTACGATTTTGTTCTTTACAGATTTCGAACCTATAAATGATGTAGAAATAACATATCAAAGCCGATTTTGGATCCATTTTAGTCAAACTTTTCCCTGCTTGAGGACTGGTGTGGCTGGATGCGTCGGAGCATTGTCTAATACTAATATACATTTTTTTCCATTGTGCTTTTTAAACACATGTGGCAGAAATACATCTGTGTACCACTTCTTGAAAACTGTAGCGTCCATCCATGCACTTTTCTGGTTATCATAAACGATTGGTAAAGCTGCTAAATTTAAATTTTTAAAACAGCGAGGTGTTCTTGACTCCCCAATCATTAAAAGTGGAAGGCGATCAGTTACACTCGCATTTCCACAAACCATTATTGTCACTCGGTCCTTGATTAACTTCCAGCCGCAAGCTTTTGTCACCCCTTTCTCCACATCTGTGCTATTTGGAAGCACTTACCACATAAGCCCCGACTCATCAGCGTTATATATGCAGTCTCTGTCGTACTCAAAATCATTCACGAATGAAAAAAAGTGTTCCTTGAATTCCGCAGAATTATCAGCATTTGCCGACAAACTTTCGCCTTGCATACTAAGGCTTCTTATGCTATGTCGTTTCTGGAAGCCATGCAAATATCCTTTACTGGCGGTAAATGTTGGAGGACCTCCACACAAGTCATTAAATATTAAAGCCGATTCCTGTAATAATTGTCCTGAAATTGGCACACCACTTGCTCGTGTTTGTACGAACTAGTCATAAAGTTTTTTTTCCACCTCTGACTAAATTACGTTCGAAAATCTTCTCCGATCCAAACTCATGTTTTGTTCTTTCAAAACGTTATCTTCATGCAAGATTTTCTCCTGGTTAGACTTTATTTTTGAGATGGCGACTTGTGACCGATTAAATTTTTTGAAGATCTCTACTTGGCTCTTACCGGAGTCCAGAAGTTCGATTATTTGAACTTTTTCGGTGAATGTGAGCCTTTTCACCTCTGTTTCTCTCTGTCTTTTCTAAAATTAATTATTAAATATTTAAAGAAAACGAAAATAAAAAGTCCTGTAAAAAGTTAGGTTATGCCGGTTTACTGTGCTTTTCGGGTTGGATGCGGTTGATGCAGTCGCTTGTTGCTGATTTTTGTCGTTTTCCATTGCTCCTTATCACAATGCTCCTAATCACAGTGCTTCTAATCACTCTTAATTATTGTATGTGCAGTATGTAATGCCGATTTTCTCCAATTTCTTTTTACACACGTGTTCAGAATTTCAGATGGACACAATATTCGGCAAGGATCGGCAAACCTCGGAACGCTTCGCTGCACATACACTCGCAACGGACATAAACGAAAATACGAAAGTGGGGGTAGTGAGGGGATATAACACAGGATAAACGTCCGCCATTTTGAAAGAACGGACTGTATAACTTAGGATGGGGACCACTGTATATACAATACTATCGCGCACAGCGGGCCAAGAAGGATGTGCGTTCGCGGCGAATACTAATTCGAAACTGAATATTTATAAAATGTTAAAATTACTTAATTATTAATTTGCGGAACAGAGACTTAATGATGAGTTTTATTTTTCGTTCGGAGTTCCGTTATAGTTGTGGAGTAATGCAGACGGGGTTTGCATTTTCTGCAATTTTATAAAAATGAAAAAAGAACATCTACACTCTGATGAAGTAATGGTAGTGGGTGATTTCTTAGAAAATTATTCATTTAAAATACAGGAGGAAATTCATAATTTTCATTTAAACCTATTTTTGGGAATTATACTTTTAGTGTCGCAGTTCCGGATCGACTCGGAGTCAGTTCGTATAGTGCTGTTGTCTCTCCGAGTTATTGTACCGGGTGCAAAAAGTTATTTTTGTGAACCTAAAAATTGAAGAAGGAACCGTTACCAGCATTTCACGGTATACAGGAAGATTGGTGATATCAGTTTTCGATTGGGGTGTGTTCGGCCAATCAATGGAGCAGCGTATTTTATTGATATCTAAATTAGTACCTATATCGATAGGATTTCTGGTAACTGACGCGATCATTTTTGGGACTGCAAATTGAAGAATTTTTGTTAAGAGGAAAAACGATTGAGGAAAACCAGTGTACCGTTCGTACGTCAAATTTTAAATCTCTGCTTAGTTTTCGGTTATCACGCCAGACATACGAATACCATTGAATTTATGTATTTCCTTACTTTTCAACACATACTCGTGAATGCAAGAAACGAGATAGATACTTCTCAGCTGGTAATTTCCCGCACCAGTCAACAGCACCTCCTGGCTAGCGCACTATCTCATGTCGAAGAAAATCACGCCCCATCGCCAGCTTGTCCAGGCTGAGACTTCCGAAAATTCTTCTAGGTGGAAAGAGGGGCACCTCTCTCTAGATAGTCAATCGGTTCCCATCACCGGTTGTCTTTCCAAGGCAAGTAAGTGTCCCGGCTTGCATTAAAGCAGTATCCGTACGCTCGATAGCTTTGTAATCAAGATGCGCAAAAAATACTTTTCGAAGGAAACAGACGAGAATTTAATTCCTCCGTAGCTTAGAATATATAAAAATTCTCGCTCGGACTGTATAACTGCTGAATATTTTCAATGCAATTTTTGTGTCTGAAATATTTTCGTCTGATTGGGTACGTGCAGCATTATTTCCTTTATACAAAAAGGGTTCTAGGGAGGATCCGGCAAATTACCGAATGATTGCGATATCCAATCCATTATCCAAAATTTTCTCACAGATTCTGTGCACACGCCTGACTGAGTGGGCTTTTCAGATGATATTTTGCCTGAAGAGCAATCGGGATTACGTAGTGGGAAAGGTACTGCCTTTTTCTTGACTTTAAACGTACTTTTGACTCTGTTCCTCACACATTCCTCTTGAAGGAACTGCTCAATCTCGGCGTAAATCCGAAAGTTGTTACAGTTATAAGTGCCATGTACCAAACCGCTTCGGTATACATTCAAGCGGGTGATTTTGTTTCGTCCTACTCTAAAGTTACTGTAAGTGTACTCCAGGATAAAATACTGAGTCCACTACTTTTTATCTTATACCTTTCTGATATTGCCTTCTTCGTACGACCTGTTGATGCTACTACCCCTGACGATCTTGCGATTGTCGCGCATTCATCAGCAGACTTGCTTAGAAAGGTAACCATTGTTGAGGACTATTGTTCTACGAATGATCTCTTTATTAATATTGGTAAAACGAAGTTCCTGTGTTTTCGAAAAGCCGGCTGTCTTGCCTCTCACTCTAAAGATTTTTATTATAGAGGCACTTCGGTTGAGGTTGTTTACAGATACCGCTACCTGGGGGTCGTATTCTCCTCCTCTGGCCTAGGTCTTTTGCCCTGTGAAAACGCCGTTAAAAGAACGAATGTGATGTCGGCGTCAGCCTTACGAGTTGTTACGGCAGCCAAGATTGAGGCTTCGAATGTGCTCTAGATAATTTACACCGCACTTATAATCTCGGTATCACTTTATGTCGTTCCATTTTGAGCTCTTACATATTTGAGTAGACCGGAAGCTGTACAAGTAACATTTTTTAAAAGACTATTTAATTTACCTAGATGCACGCCTTCGTATTTAATCAGACTCGAATTGGGACTCTTCCCTATAGCCGTTCAGATATTAAACCGAGCCACGAAATGGGTTGTGAAAGTTCTAAGAATGCCAGCATCCAGGATACCTAGAATATTATTAAGGAGATTTAATATTTTGGCATTTAACTCTACATTCGGGAATCTCGCTAACTGATTATTACACATGAAATCTATTTTGGATAGTACAGGAGTAGATGGCCTCCGGGAAAATTTTGAGGCGAAGTACTGCGAACGCTTAAGATATACGCCTACAGTTGACAAATTTGCGGAAATATGCAGAAGAAATGACCTTGGTGCGTATTATGGCTCCGTTTCGCCTCAGCTTCCTATTTTACGTCTTTATAATAAATCCGCATTCACCCAGTACCCAAGGCGTTTACCATTGGACTATCTACAGTTCAAAATGCAGCTACGGTTTTGCTACGGTATATTCGCGTTCCTTAACAATCGCTGGTTGTCGTTATAAGTATGATCTGACAGTTGTCCGTACAGTTTGTAATTTAGGTAAAATCGAAAGTGACTGACATAATTTTTTAGAATGCCCTGTTGTTCTTTGCGAGAAGAATTTTTTGCGACCTCTATTCCGAATGTGCGTACTCCAGAAAATACTTTTATGGAACTTATTTATGATACTGGCGAATATTC
Source organism: Trichopria drosophilae (assembly GCA_030407085.1). Classification (NCBI taxonomy): domain Eukaryota; kingdom Metazoa; phylum Arthropoda; class Insecta; order Hymenoptera; family Diapriidae; genus Trichopria; species Trichopria drosophilae. The sequence goes on from CM059586.1 coordinate 48,895,206, forward strand.
TGCGAAGTAACTATATAAAGTTTCACCTGAAAGACAGCGTAATTAGGAAAATAGCCATATTTAGATCCTACGGAGAACCTTTCCGACATTAAAAATGACGAATTTGTTTCACTCCAGCGAATCCGTAATTATGAAAAAAGATATATTTAGATCCTACGGAGGACCCTTCGGACATTAAAAACATCTAACTTGTGTGATCCAAGAGACTGCGTAATTATGAAAAAATACATATGTAAATCGTACAGGGGACCATTCCGACATTAAAAATGACGAATTTGTTTCACTCCAGCGACTGCGTAATAATGAAGAAAGACATATTTAGATCCTACGGAGGACCATTCCGACATTAAAAATGACAAATTTATTTCACCTCAGCTATTGCGTAATTATGAATATAGTCATATGTAGATCCTAGGGGGACCAATCCGACATTAATAATGACAAATTTGTTTGATACGAGATACTGCGTATTAATGAAAAAAGACATATTTAGATCGTACATGGAGCCATTCCGACATTAAAAATGAGAAATTTGCTTCACCCCAGCTACTGCGAATATATGAACAAAGACATATTTAGATCCTACAGGGGCCCCGTGAGGCATTAAAAATGACAAATTTGCTTCACTCTTGCTATTGCGTGATTATGAAAAAAGGCATATTTAGATCCTACGGGGGACCAATCCAACATTAAAAATGACAAATTTCTTTGATACGAGAGTCTGCGTAATTATGAAAAAAGACATATTTAAATCCTACTGTGTACCCTTACGACATTAAAAATGACAAATTTTTTTGACACGAGGGTCTGCGTAATTATGAAAAAAGACATATTTAGATCCTACGGGGGACCGTTCCTATATTAAAAATGACAAATTTCTTTGACACGAGGGTCTGCGTAATTATGAAAAAAGACATATTTAGATCCTACGGGGGACCCATGCGACATTAAAAATGACAAATTTGTGTCACCCCAGCTACTGCGTATATATGAAAAAAGAAATATGTAGATCCTACACGGGACCCATGAGATATTAAAAATGACAAATTTGTTTCAACCCAGCAACTGCGTAATTATGAAAAAAGTCATATTTAGATCCTACGGGGGACCCATGCGACATTAAAAATGAAAAATTTTTTTCACAACAGCGACTGCGTAATTATGAGAAACGACATATTTAGATCCTATGGGGACCCATGCGGCATTAAAAATGACAAATTTTCTTCACCTCAGCTATTGCGTGATTATGAAAAGACATATTAAATCCTACGTACCCTTCCGACATTAAAAATGACAAATTTCTTTGACACGAGAGTCTGCGTATTTGTGAAAAAAGACATTTAAATCCTACGGAGGACACTTCCGACATTAAAAATGACAAATTTTTTTGACACGAGGGTCTGCGTAATTATGAAAAAAGACATATTTAGATCCTACGGGGGACCGTTCCTATATTAAAAATGACAAATTTCTTTGACACGAGGGTCTGCGTAATTATGAAAAAAGACATATTTAGATCCTACGGGGGACCCATGCGACATTAAAAATGACAAATTTGTGTCACCCCAGCTACTGCGTATATATGAAAAAAGAAATATGTAGATCCTACACGGGACCCATGAGATATTAAAAATGACAAATTTGTTTCAACCCAGCAACTGCGTAATTATGAAAAAAGTCATATTTAGATCCTACGGGGGACCCATGCGACATTAAAAATGAAAAATTTTTTTCACAACAGCGACTGCGTAATTATGAGAAACGACATATTTAGATCCTATGGGGACCCATGCGGCATTAAAAATGACAAATTTTCTTCACCTCAGCTATTGCGTGATTATGAAAAGACATATTAAATCCTACGTACCCTTCCGACATTAAAAATGACAAATTTCTTTGACACGAGAGTCTGCGTATTTGTGAAAAAAGACATTTAAATCCTACGGAGGACACTTCCGACATTAAAAATGACAAATTTCTTTGACCCGAGGGACTGCGCAATTATGAAAAAAGACATATTTAGATCGTACAGGGGACCATTCCGACATAAAAAGTGACAAACATCCTGCACCCCAGCTATTGCGTAATTATGAAAATAGCCCTATGTCGATCCTACAGGGCACCAATCCGACATTAATAATGACAAATTTGTTTGACCCGAGATACTGCGTATTTATGAAAAAAGTCATATTTAGATCGTACAGGGGACCATTCTGACATTAAAAACTGCAAATTTGCTTCACCCCAACTATTGCGTAATTATGAAAAAAAGACATATTTAGTAAATATGTGAAAGTTTGCCTAGTGCGTCAAAATTTTAGGCTAGGAACCTAGAAGCTTTTCAGTATGAAAAATTGTTGAGACTTGACTTGTGTGTATAATGCGGGTTTGCGGATATTATAGAACATAATCACTATAAATATGTACAGAGGTTCATTTGGTTACATTTTTTGTGAAATAATTGCAGTTTTGGAAACATTGGGCAATTTTGAGGACTGTCCTCAAAGTAACCTTTTAAATAGTGGCAGTTTCGGGGACAACACCCCAAGGATCCTCCTTTGGGTAAAAAAAATTGATGACGTAACCTAGATCTGGGTCAAGATAGTTGGGGGGGGGGGGGGGGGTTGGACGGGGCGCAGCCCCCCCAGGCACGGATGTATGGGGCAGTGTTTCCGAAACTACCACTGTACATATATACATATATACAGGGTGGCCGATTTATCTGAAGACATCGAAATATCTCGAGAACTATGAAAAAAGACATATGCACAGAATCAAAAAAGTTGTCCGATGAAAGTTGTTCGACACGAAGAGGGGCATCCAGTGATAATTAAATTTACCCCCTCCCCCATCCCCTGGAGGTGGAGTGGGGGCAAAAACAATAAAACTTAAATAGGAACCCCCATTTTTTATTGCAGATTTGGATTCTCCGGAAAAAAGTACACGAATTTGACCTAGGAGCTATTGCATTTTGGTTCACAGGTGGCGCTGTAATCGATAAAAATCCAAATTTATCCGAAGACATTGAAATACCTCGAGAACTATGCACAGAATCAAAAAAGTTGTCCGATGAAAGTTGTTCGACACGAAGGGGGGCATCCAGGGGGCAAATAGGGACAATTTGATCCCTTTATGAAAATTTAATATTAAAAATTCTAATATTAGAATTTTTAATATTAGAATTTAGTAATATCAATTGCGAAAATTGTTATTCTGAATATGAAATTTTAATAATGTCCATTCGAAAAATTAAGATTATGAATAATTGATATTCTTCATATTAAAAATCAAAACTGATTACATAAAAATTGTGCATACAATATGGAAGCAATTTTATAAATAAGTTTTCTACCGTCAATAAAATTACATTTTAGGTTTTAAATTTATTATTTAATAAACAAAAAGAGGACATCACGCAATCCATTAAAAAACGCGTCATGTCCCTTCACTCAGCTCATTCATTCTCTCTCTGTATATTTTTTCCGCAATGAGAATAAATAAGCTGAGCATTGACGGTCAAACCAGCTTCTATTAAACAAAACGAAACTCTTACTTAATTTGGGGATTTCGTCGCCATCTACCGGACCCCGAGAGAACTCATGTGGTTTCATACATGTACATCGCTTGCATTTCGGCCATCACCGGCGCCGGTTCTGTTACATAACGCTAGAGGGCGACATAACTCGAAAATAAAGTAGCATATCATTTTATACATAAGTTGAGTCACGCGTAACCAGTTCACCTACATTTTTCTCTACTTTCCTGAAGGGAAGTAAATGGATATCGCGACTTTCTAATCCCCATATTAAAATTTAGTATTCACGGTCTCTCAGTGTAAGACTGTTTTTGAAGTCCATTGTATTGGTAGTAATTCGGTCGGAGGTCACTTTGCTTTTAGAATAACAAGTTTCCGTTTACGTGACTATTTTTTGTCTACCCTTCATTGCTTAAATCGAATTGCAAGTTAAAAATGAATCCTGCTACAGTTCCCGAAAAAATCGAAATTATTCTTATTTATGGTGAATGTAAGAGGAATATTGACGATGCTGTTGCGTTGTATGCTGAGCGTTTTCCAGATAAGGCTCGCTCGCGTTCTTTTTTTTACAAAGTTGTGAATGCCTTTCACTCTGATGGCAGCGTACAAATGAAAAAAAGGAAGCGAAGATTAACAGTTACAGGAGAAGCTAACGAAGTAGCTGTACTAGCAGCTATTCACCAAAATCCACATGTAAGCACACGACAATTACATCGCGATTCCGGCATTTCCAGAGATAGTATTCAAAGAATATTGCATCGTCATAAGTTTCACCCATATTACATTTCACTGCACCAGGAACTAGATGGTCATGATTTTCATAACCGCGTGGTGTTTTGTGAATGGGCATTTCAAAAAATGCAAACGAACCACAATTTCTTTGCTAATGTATTATTTTCAGATGAATCTACATTCACGAACCATGGTGGCGTCAATAGGCATAATATGCATTATTGGAGCGTAGAAAATCCCCATTGGTTACGACAAGTTAATCATCAACGTCCTTGGTCGGTGAACGTTTGGTGTGGAATCATAGGAAATAAACTCATTGGTCCTTATTTCATTGAAGGTAATTTGAATGGAACAAAATATCGAGATTTCCTAGAACAAGAAGTACCATTACTACTTGAGGATGTTGCTATGGACGTCCGACGGACAATGTGGTTTCAGCATGATGGTTGCCCAGCACATTTTTCAAGAGTAGCAAGGGAAATACTAGACCGTGATTACAATGGTAGGTGGATTGGTAGAGGTGGCCCCATTAATTGGCCTGCGAGGTCACCTGATCTAACATCTCTGGATTTCTTCCTATGGGGTTACCTAAAAGGTAAGGTTTATGAACAAGTACCAACGACTCGTGAAAACATGGTGGAACGCATAAGAACTGCTTGCGCAGAAATTTCTGCAGATATGATTCTATCATGTATAAAGTCATTTGAAGAAAGAATAAATAAATGCATTGAAGTGGAAGGTCAACATTTCGAACACTTACTCAAGTAAGTGAACAGTGAGACAATGAGAGGCAAGGGGACTCACGTAAAACAAGCACCCCAAAGGGAACAGAAAAATACTACGTCCACGTCGTTGTTCCTGGATAACGCTAAATGTATTTTTTCCCGGCTTTGTTAGAATGACCGTATTCCATATCCGCTACGCGGGCGAAAATTGTCAATATTGGAGAATCCAAATCTGCAATAAAAACTGGGGGTTCCTATTTAAGTTTTATTGTTTTTGCCCCCACTCCACCCCCAGGGGATGGGGGAGGGGGTAAATTTCATTATTACTGGATGCCCCCCTTCGTGTCGAACAACTTTCATCCGACAACTTTTTTGATTCTGTGCATAGTTCTCGAGATATTTCGATGTCTTCAGATAAATCGGCCACCCTGTATACAGAGTGTCCCATTTTAAATAACGGATTAGAATATCTCGGATGGTAAGCATTTTGGAGGAAATTTGATGAAACAAAAGTTGAAGGGTACAGACAGAGCTAACTTATAGTGACTTTGACATTGACCCTGACGATGGCCTTCAAGGTCATTTCAATATCATGTCAATTTTTTCAAATGATACCCTTTATTTTTTAACCCGGAAATGGAAAGAGCGGAAGATTTTACGCCATAATGTGACCTTAACCTTGACCTTCGCTGCTACCTTGAAGGTCATTTTAATATCAAGTCAATTTTTTTAATGGAAGCACTCATTTTTTGCTATGGAAATGGAAACAGAGGACAACTTCACGCCCGCATGTGACGTTGACATTGACCCTGACCTCAACCTTCAAGATCATTTGAAGGTCAAGTCGTTTTTTTAACGGAACCCCTTATTTTTTACCCTGGAAGACATCGCGGAAGATTTTACGTTCGTATATGACCTTGACCTAGACTTGACTTTCACAGCTACTTTCAAGGTCATTTTAATATCAAGTCGATTCCTTTAATGGAACCTTTCACCTTTACCACGGAAATGGTCAAAATGATTGAAACAGATCGAGAAAGATCGAAGAAGATCGAAAAGGATCGAAAATGAGAGAAAATTATCGATGTGATCGAAAATGATCGATATGATTGAAAAATATCGACAAAGATCGAAAAAGATCGTAAAAGATCGAAAAAGTTCGAAATAGACCGTAAAAGATCGAAAAAGATCGGAAAAGATTGAAAAGTTCGACAAAGATCGAAAAAGATCGAGGAAGATCGAAAAAAAACGAGGAAGATCGAAAAAAACGAGGAAGATCGTAAAAGATCGAGGAAGATCGTAAAAGATCCAAAAATAGGAAGATCGTAAAAGATCCAAAAAAATGGGTAGTCGAGACTTCCCATACGAGACGAGACGGTACACGGTGCTTTGAAAGGCGAGATTGCGGTTCTCATCTCGAGTGGTACGCGACGAGACATGCCTGGACGTCATTCTCGACATTGCCTTGACCGGCTGGGTCATCAATTACCTTGCCTTAAGTGGTTGGGATTCTTACGACCTTGCCTTGATTGCCTGGGTCATTCTCGATCTTACCTTGACCGGCTGGGTCATCACTTACCTTGCCTTAAGTGGTTGGGATTCTTACGACCTTGCCTTGATTGAATGGGTCATTCTCGATCTTGCCTTGACTGGCTGGGTGCCCCCATGTGTCCACCTTCTCGTGTTGGGGGTGTTGTGGCTTACGATCGGCTCGGGCTCTATCAGCTAAGGTTCAACCATGCTGAATGCTGGCCAGCAAGGAGGTCCAAACTCGATCATTTCTATTAAGGTCCACGCTTTCCACTTCCGCGATAGAAATAAAGGGTTCCGTTAAAAAAAATGACTTGACCTTCAAATGGTCTTGAAGGTTGAGGTCAAGGTCAATGTTAACGTCACATGCGGGCGTGAAGTTGTCCTCTGTTTCCATTTCCATAGCAAAAAATGAGTGCTTCCATTAAAAAAATCGACTTGATATTAAAATGACCTTCAAGGTAGCGGCGAAGGTCAAGGTCAAGTTCACATTATGACGTAAAATCTTCCGCTCTTTCCATTTCCGGGTTAAAAAATAAAGGGTTCCATTTGAAAAAATTGACTTGATATTGAAATGACCTTGAAGGCCATCGTCAAGCTCAATGTCAAGGTCACCATAAGTTAGCTCTGTCTGTATCCTTCAACTTTTGTTTAAACAAATTTCCTGCAAAATGCTTACCATCCGAGATATTCTAATCCGTTATTTAAAATGGGACACCCTGTTTGTGAAAAATTGACGAAAAAAAGGGGCAGCGTTCCCGAATATATATATATATATATATATACGAAATATGTATGTATGTACAGTGGCAGTTTCGGGACCACTGCCCCATTTTTTCGTCAATTTTTCATAATGCTGACTGACAGTCCCTATTAGACGTAGTTTTAAAAATACTTCGATGTTCTTTAGTAAATTTTAATTTCAGAAATACTAATGTATTTAATATCCTATGTTTTCTTAGATAACCAGAGACCTGTCTCTACTATTATTGGAGTCATCGAAATGCGTTTAGAGTCGTATGCACACTAAATGGTATTACTGCCAATTACACTGTTCTCATAATAACTACATCCGTAATTCATTAAGGATAGTATTAATTTGAGGAGGATGAGCATATGCGTCTCGTATTTACACGTTTATAGTAATCGTTAAATTATTATACTCATTCGATTAGATAGAAACTTCTGTCTAACATTGCCTATATTGGAAGACAATTTAAGTCCTTTCATATCTTTGATCCTACTCATGAAATTATCTCATTTTGAAACTAGATCTAGAAGATAGTGATAAAAAATTATATTGAATGAATCGTGGCATATGCAAATAAATTGGGTATATGAATAATATTCTGATGTAGTTGCCAGTTTAACTTACCGCAATTTTTGTTTGCCCCAGAGCCGGGGGAACTTCGAGGTCTTTGGGTATCATTACATGTCCATAGTTGTGAGGTGTCTTTTCACACCAAATAGCTAACCAATCGATATCGTAGACGGTCAAGTTCCCGGGTAATACAATCTCAATATCCACTCCTTCGTACCCCCTTAGTGGCTGCAAGCTACGATTTATGTTTTTTATTTTAATTTCAATTAATCAAATGCACTTTCAAACACACGCTCACACGCAATACGTTCTAATCACATGCTTTTTGTGTGCAATACGTACGTACGCCCAATCAGCATTGCTATTGTAAATGTTTTAACAGTATGTTAAATTGTCATAGACTAATTTGTCATAAAAATGATGTGGAAGGAATAAAATAGAACCAATTTTGTTGATGTAAATAAAATGTATTTCTGTTGGTTAATTTCCGATTATCATTTAATAGTAAATAATATTTTTGTAAATTTCTATATTCTTACTAAAAAATATATGTCTATCTATATAGCATATATGACTGTAATAGATAAAAGCACAAAATATAGTTTTATGAATGTTTCTAGTGCACTGAATCCAAGATTTTCACTCGGATGACACATTTTAAAAGTGTAGTCCCTGTTGTCTCTACCTTAAACTACCTTAGCCCGGTCTTGGTAAACTCTGTATTCTTCTTCTCTTATAAGCTTACATCTAAAATGTTATAAAAATAAAATGAGTCTACCTATTAGTTCAAAAATTTAAATTACAATTTGTTTCCACTAATCCACTAAATTTCCATCACGCATCGTGTATGTGGTGGCCGAATATTGGTTCCCGTAAGGAAGAATGTATTTATGTTAAAACTGGAAGAGGGGCAATACTTCTGATATCTGGCGCTTCCAGACCGACTTTTATAATGCTCCGAATGGTACTGTTCATTCTATTTGAGAGCATCGATTGACTGAGTGAGAAAAAATAGGTGGTGCTCGTCGTACTTGGGAGCAGTGTTAGCAGGTTGGCATTGCTAAGCCGTGCCTTGTCCATGCCGTGCAGTACCCGTAAAGTCGACAGGTACCTGATGGCTGGAAATAGCTGGAAAACCTTTTCTGAATAAACATTGCAAGCAGCGACGTTATCTTGTTTACAATAAAATGATAACAGAAGTGGCGATGTTTATATTCTCATGATAGTCGACCGTATTAGCGTACGGTTGAAATCCAATGCCTCGAAAATGTAGGGGCTGCAAACATTGCAGTGGTGCGTTGAATTGAAAATTAAAAAACATTTTAAAAAAAAGTGAGAACCTTATATTGAAGACCTGTCTGGTGCTTCAAATTGGCCACTGTCACGTATGGTACCCCCGCAGGGGACTTGTGGAAGAGAGCGGAGCGGGTTATCTCCGTCCACAATTTTATTGTGGAAGAGTGAGGGGTCGAAGTGCCCGAGCTCGAAGAGGAGCAATGCTTTTGAAAGATCCGCTTCTCTTAGCAAGTTTTGAGAATTGACGACCTCACGGACCCGATCGTTCGGCTGGTCTATGCCGACGAATGCCTGATCGTGAAACGACTCGAGAGACCCACCGTACTGGGGAGCTAGGGTGCGGTGTCAAGTCCCTGCCGGCGGGTTCCACACGGGGGAGCGCTACGGCGTGCCGTGTCCGTGCAGGCAGTAACCGCAGAAAGGGTTGGCCTCTAGCGGGCCGTGGCAACGTTAGAAAGGTTCTCTGAACCAACAGAAGCATCAAGGCAGGCAGCTTGTTGCTAATAAATGTGGTAGCTGACTTGTTGTATATCTTTTTTAAGTGTGCACAACCAGCGGTGCTGGCGCATCACTAAAATTTGGCCCCATTCCCCCATGGGGGGGGGGGGGGGGTTTTAAACCCGAACGGGAGGCAAGACACCTTAAATAACTGCACTCAGGTGTCACGTATGGTACATCTGCCTCCTATTTTACTATACGCATTCTGCGTCAGCTTGCATAAGATGAAGGTGCGCGTTTTCCTCTTGAGACACCCGACTCCTGCATAGCACGTATGTTGATGCCACACTTTTTGGAACAGATCACATCCCTCTTTTACATCAGACTCAAACCAAATTCGTCGATATGTTGAATTCGGCATGCCTTCCATTGAGTAAATGGGCAGGAATGCCATCAACGGACGATATTCAACACTTATACGACGTTAGATTCCACGCTTCTTGTTATTAACGGCAAAATCTAAAGTGGCGCCATTAAAGAGTTAAAGTATTCCGCGTGTGATATTATTCGAGGCCTTCTTACTCGCCCACCTACTTCGCTTCATGCGTGACGCCTTTAAATGTACGATAATCCCAATGGCATGTTGGTTGCAATAAAGCCTGCTTCGTCTGCTTCAGCGTACACTCGCATATTATCACAGATCGTGCCTCTACCCGTGCGATGTAATGCGTAATATTAAGTCTATTTTATAGTAAAATTAAGGTGAGTTTGGGTAGGCGCCTTGTTCAAGAATCGGGAATTCTTACTGGCAAAATCAAATATTGTATCAAGATCATGAACACAACATGGAACAGGAAACTTGCTACGGCACGATTAGTGCAGTGGAGAAGAATATCCGCAATATAGCTAAGCAAGATAACTCAGCTCTCCAGGGAATAGAAAAGATAATGAAGGTTCGGAGAAACGTTAGTACCGTCATCATCAAAGGTATGGAGATCATCAGGACGACCGCGGTGATGGAAATCATGTGGATTGCGCCCTGCTCCGGCACCACTAGCTAAAGGGGATAGAAGAAAAGAAAGTGAAGAAAACTGGACAAAACGGAAGAGAGGGTCGGCCGACGATAATTCGATGCTTCAATCATCGACGAAAATGGTAGATGATTCGACATGGATGGAAATGACGTTTAGGCGGGATAAAGACAATTTAAAGAAGCCGGCAGCGGCCCTGGAGGATCCTGGGAAAGTAAATAGCATAGTGCCAAGGAGAAAGACAGGGAGAATAGACGCAAATGAAGGATCTGATTGCGAAGGTGCAAATGGAAATCCGGGACGTAGAGTGCGTCACGACGGCAGACGCAGCCGCTGCTGAAAATATGGAGGCACCGAGCACTTCTGGAAAAAGTGCACGGAGACTTGACAGACGTGTTTTCTATGTACTGATATGGAACTCCAGGATAAGGACCATATCCTGGGTTCGGGGACGTGGACTCACGGCGCTGGAGGAGCGCAAGAAATCAGCCCAATCATGACTACAGTCCTGCAGGGAAATCTAAGAATATGCAAAGCAGCTACCCCAGTTCACTACAGAACGGAAAGCAGATAATGGATAAATATAGGTAAATCTATAAAATTGTTGAAAATGAAAAAATTACTTTGACCCAGACTCAAAGTCTGGACGAAGTATTGAATTTGGTCACTTCAGGCCAAAAAATTTCGATGCGTATTTTCATGTAATGTCGACTTTTGAAACCCTATAAAACGTAAAAAAAATTTGTGTGTGTGGGATCTTGTATGTACGTACACCCAACCGCAGAATATCTGTCGCCGTAATTTATGTCGACTTGAGAAAATGGCAACAGCGCTTGAGTGATTTACTGAATGCACTACAAACTACAGCCCTATCGATACGATGCGAGACACACACAGGAACGCACACAGTCAAAAGTATTTTGTTTTTATCTCTTTCGCTCTGTCACTCTCTCTCTCCCTCCCTCGTGATTACGCCGACTTAACCAGTTTCACCTGGGGCAACTGCTCCGTTTCTTTCCAGGAGACGATCTTCGCCAACTCAATTGTCGTGGATATGTTTATCAGGTTAGTTCTGTACTAAATATATTATCTTGGCATTTTTTTATTTATTTATTTATTGAGCAAAAGCGGGCCAGACCGCCACTAATCTGAAAAATTTAAATAAAATAATATTTGAAGTAGTGGGAAAAGAAATATAATGCTTAAAAAATGCACGTAATGGATATAGGCATATATGTATGCAAGTATACATCCACATTTGCTTGCTGTTTGCTTGGAATGTGGTTCTTTGTGGGTTATGTTTTCTTTTTAAGGATATACTTGCCAGACCAGCACATGGGATCCGAGAAGAGACGACAGCAATCTCCCATACGACTGTGTGGACCAGATCGTCAACGCCTTCTGCTTGAGCGCTGAATTGCTGAAGCAATGATTTGAGCGTTTGATAGAGACTTGCCGGCCTGTTTTCTTCCTAGGGAATGATCCTTGCAACTCGACAACTTCATTATTATCGACGTTATTGTCAGGTTAGTTCTAAAGAAAATATATTAAAGTCTCCTGTCATTTTTTACTTATAACGCCCATGCGACTCGAGCCAAAAAGTGAACTTAGATTCACATGCAGTTTCACGGTGTGGAATAGATGTTCAGAGTTACCATCACCATTGCCGAAGGAACGCTGCAGTAAGACTTGATAACTCCGCTTCTTCTCAGGGGATGATTTACCGTTGTAGAACTGCGGAGTGTAGAAAAGAAAATTAATTGCATTCATACAATTCGAATTTAATATTACGAATAATGCTAAAATTGGAAATGTCATTATCAAAGAATTTTATATTAGTGTTATCATCACAAAAGGAGTTATGTCACATATTTCTTTCTTTATTTGTTAAATCATGTTTTATACAAAATAGACGGGCATCGATGCCCTACAGGAAGAGAAAAGATTAGAAGGCTAAAAAATCTTTTCGTAACAGTAAAAAGCCTCCAAATTTTCATATCGTACCCTACTATTCTTTATATTCTTCAGACGTTATGTCAATGTTCCATGATTATGTGCCTCGAATAAAATCAGGATTATGCAACTAATATTTTTATGTCCTAGTTTGCAGAGCCCGTGTGTACTTTTGGTGGACAATGATGATCCATGCTTCTTACACTCGCTGTCGACGACTTCAAAATCCTTAGAGCACAACTGGAAGAAAGGTGTATGACCGAAAAAATCAGCTGCAGTTCAATTTTTCGCAACACATGTCGATCAAAAAGGACCGGTTGACCCAGGCAAGATTTAAATGGCAACATCGATGCGAAAATTGCGAATGCAAAATGCGACATAATGCAAGAAATGTCACACAATCAAGAAATCTTTTCTACAAAGAAGAAATTTTTTACATATATGGAACAGCAGAGGCAACTGCAGATTCTTGCAAAACGGGTTCCCTTTTTCAATAATTCTCTTCTCGCAGCCCAATTCTGCTCTCTCGCTCTCAGAAAGCTCAGAAACTTTCAGATTGAGTTCGCCTTTTGATTACTTCTCCTCTCGCAGCCCAATTCTTTTCTCTCGCTCTTAGAAATCTTCATAACTTTGATGTCGTGTCCCACTTTTCATTAATTATGTTCTCGCAGCCGAAATTTCCCCGGTCGCTTTCAAAAAGCCTCCAAATTTCAATATCGTGACTGCCTTTTCAACAATTTTCTTCTCGCAGCCTAATTCTTTTCTCTCGCTCTTAGAAATCTTCATAACTTTGATGTCGTGTCCCACTGTTCATGAATTCTGTTCTCGCAGCCGAAATCTCCCTGGTCACTTTCAAAAAGCCTCCAAATTTCAATATCGTGTCTGCCTTTTCAACAATTTTCTTCTCGCAGCCTAATTGTTTTCTCTCGCTCTTAGAAATCTTCATAACTTTGATGTCGTGTCCCACTTTTCATGAATTCTGTTCTCGCAGCCGAAATTTCCCTGGTCGCTTTCAAAAAGCCTCCAAATTTCAATATCGTGTCTGCCTTTTCAACAATTTTCTTCTCGCAGCCTAATTTTTTTCTCTCGCTCTTAGAAATCTTCATAACTTTGATGTCGTGTCCCACTTTTCATGAATTCTGTTCTCGCAGCCGAAATTTCCCTGGTCGCTTTCAAAAAGCCTCCAAATTTCAATATCGTGTCTGCCTTTTCAACAATTTTCTTCTCGCAGCCTAATTTTTTTCTCTCGCTCTTAGAAATCTTCATAACTTTGATGTCGTGTCCCACTTTTCATTAATTATGTTCTCGCAGCCCAATTCTCACTGATATCGTGTCTGCCTTTTCAATAATTTTCTTCTCGCAGCCTAATTCTTTTCTCTCGCTCTTAGAAATCTTCATAACTTTGATGTCGTTTCCCACTTTTCATGAATTCTGTTCTCGCAGCCCAATTCTCACTGGTCGCTTTCATAAAGCCTCCAAATTTCAATATCGTGTCTGCCTTTTCAACAATTTTCTTCTCGCAGCCTAATTCTTTTCTCTCGCTCTTAGAAATCTTCATAACTTTGATGTCGTGTCCCACTTTTCATGAATTCTGTTCTCGCAGCCCAATTTTCAATGGTCGCTTTCAGAAAGCCTCCAAATTTCAATATCGTGTCCGCCTTTTAACTATTTTCTTCTCGCAGCCCAATTCATTCCTGTTGCTCTCAGAAAGCTCAGAAACTCTCAGATTGGGTTCGCCTTTTGATTACTTCTCCTCTCGCAGCCCAATTCTTTTCTCTCGCTCTTAGAAATCCTCAATACTCTAATGTCCTGTCCCACTTATTATTAATTCTGGTCTCGCAGTCCAATTCTTTCTGGTCGCTTTCAAAACGCCTCCAAATTTCAATGTCGTGTCTGCCTTTTCAAGAATTCTCTTCTCGGAGCCCAATTCTTTCCTGTTGCTCTCAGAGAGCTCCGAAACTTTCATATCGAGTTCGCCTCTTCATTAGTTCTCTTCTCACTGTCCAATTCTTTCCTTTCGATGTTAGTCATAATAACATTACTAGAGTACATTTGGGATAATGTTATAAATTATTGTTTATTTATTAGAAATTTAAAAGTACATCTTGTATGTGTTTTATTTGTTAAGGGACGGAATGGTGCGTTCAAGTAATTAAATAAATATGGAAATAAATATATAAATATCCCGGGTTATTTTTCTTTTATTCTCCTGTCGCTATAATTGAAGGTAAATTTATTGTAAAATTAAATTACATAATTTCATTAAAATATTTCATTATATTTGTCCAAATATATTCTGGTATGCATTTGTAATTTTGAAAAAGATTGAACAATGTCGCATGTGAGAGTCATTTGTCTGAAGAGGTCTGGAGAAAGAACATTTTTGATAAGTGACTGTTACCTGATGCAGATATTTTGTTTTAACTACAAACTTCAGAGCATTTGGTATATCAACATTGTTTACCGTGCTAATAAACGCCAATAATTTTTTCTGCATCGTCGTAAATATGGCGTTTTCTCCGACAAAGGTATGTACTTGACTTAAGTCAAGTAGTTCTGTACTTAAAATTACTTTAAAATTATATGATAAATCATATGAGATTTTTGTCTTTTCATCAGATACTGCACTATTTCTGATTGATTTTTCATATTATTGTTAAGTCTGAGAATATCATGAGAAATGTAATGAAAATTTGCTTCAATCATCTGAGGTATTAAAGCGATAATAAAAATGTCATATGATCTAACGAAAATTTTCACCAGGGTTAGCAATTATTTTATTAGGAGTATTATTATCCATTCTTGCCTAGTGTGTGTGTTTTTAAAAATCGTGATGATCGCCGTGCAATGTCATTCGTTCCTTACAACCAATCAAGTGCACGCAGAAAGAGAAGGCGCGAATTTTAAATTTGATTAAAGTTATTGCGAAGAAAAGCGCAACATAATTGTATGATCAAACGAACTTACCTGTAAAAGAAGTTCGATCATAATTATTCGAAGTGCCTCGTTTGTTCGAAGGTAATTGAAGAAATAAATAATGAATGTAGAATATTACTTGTTTATAAAGAGCTAAATTTTACATAATTAATATTTATTTATTTATTTTAAATTTCAGCATAAATGATTCATAAGCGGTTTCAGCGTAATTTATATTAGGGGGAGGGAATCCAGCGGATTTTTCAGCTCCAAGATACAATAGGACATTATGGTCGACAATTTTATTTCTATAGTCATTTTTGACAACGAATACAGTTGTGCTAGAATAAAAAGTGTAAAAAAATGTTTACCCACACATTTGCTTTAACCTAAAAATTCGCCTTTCCGATAAAATTGCTACTACATTTTTCTCAATCAACCCTTTATTTCATAGTGTTCCCCACAGGGAACACCTTTTGTCCGTTGGATTTTCTCACCTCACGGATTATTTTTTAATTATTTTTACTTCGCATTTAATTTTCTACATAGCTCAGGCATTGGTATAACAAATTTATGATATTTTGGGCAACAATTTACTAATTTCAAATAATTATAAGCAGTATAATACTAATAAACAACGATTATTTTAAAAAGAAATCGTTTGTGAAAAATTATCTCCCGTAACCATGAAGAGGAAAATATCAATTCTTATTTTTTTTCGGTCGCTGATTACGAATCCAAGCGTAGAATTTCGAAATTCAAGATGGCGGACTCATAATGTTAAATATTCATCGATTTTTGTAATTTTTATCATCCTTTAGTATTTTGAGTCTCTGATGACGAATCTACAGTCAGATTATCAAAATTCAAAATGGCAGACGCCTACTCTGAATTTTCAAATTTCAGAAATGAAAAAAATATCACCGTTTTCTAAGCAGAATTACTAAGAAAAAATATCTCATGCGATTTTTATCTAAATTGAACTGATTCCGAGAAAAAAATTACCTAACTTACCATACTTTATGTTGTGCCACTGCATTACGAAAATCTCGAGAACTTTTCTTTTGGAAACAATGCGATCTAGCTGCTAATCACAAGAGACACTTTCTCTTGGCAATTTTGGTTAGAATACGATAGAATTTTTTCCATTTTCAAAATCTGTAACTCTAGAGATGTCGTTCATTCGCCAATTCGAGGCCGCCATTTTGGATTTCGAAAACCTAACCACGAATGCGTATTCAGCTTTCTTAAAAAACTTTGTATACCAAACTTCAAATAAATCGGATATACATATAATGAAAATCGTGACACAAAGGGTTAAGGGGAGGCACCACCCTCAAAACCAATTTTATGAACACCTTAATAAAAATCTGAAAACATCATTTATTAAGTCATTTTTGACTGGGAATATAGTGGTGCTAGAATGAAAAGTGTAAGAAATTATTTTGACCTATAAATTGTAGATAAAAAAAAAAGTTGTATTCTTTAAATAATGTGCTACATTTTTTTAAATTGATTTAAAAATTAAAAAAAAATTAGGGTGAACATAAAAACAAATTTTAAAAATAATGACGTATGAATTTAAAAAAAAATCCATATTTTTCGAAAAAAATAATTTTTTATAGAATAAAACAATTGTTTTAAGGGTCAAAAAATATTTTTACATTTTTTATTCTAGCAACACTCAATTCCACGTTAAAAGTTACTTAAGAAATAAATTTTTCGACCCCAACAATTTCTCGTGAAAAAAGTTTTTTTTTTAAGAAATGATTGTATGTACATTTTTCGAAATTAAGGGGCCTCCAGTCGGATCGGTCGATAAAGTAGTAATCTATACGTTAAAAAATGTTAATTAAAATAACTAAATCGGTTTTTTAAAATTCGGCCGCCACAAAGGCAATTCTAACCACTATATACGATCTCCTAAAAAATATCAAAGAAATTTATCGTGAAATGATCGAGAATTTTCTTAAATAAGTAAAAATCATCTATTTACGAAAATTCGCGGTCAATTCACTATAAATGTCTCTGATATTTTTTAAGAATTTTTAAAAACCGATTCAGTTATTCTTAACTTACATTTCTTAACGTAGATCACTACCTTATCGACCGACTGGAGCCCCCTTAATGTAAAAATTCACAAAAATTAGTGTGAATATAAAAACACATTTTATAAATAATTATGCATGAATTTTAAAAAATTCCAGGTTTAAAAAAAAAACAAAATTTATTTTTTTTGGTCAAAAAAATTTTTTACACTTTTGATTCTTGCACCATTGAATCCCACGCCAAAATGACTAAAATAATTTTTTTAAATTTTTTAAGGGTGTATTTCATACAGCTGATTTTGAGGGTGGTGCCTCCCCGTAATTTAAAAATTCTAAAAAATTACAGTGAAGATAAAAACACATTTTCTACATAATTACAGATGGATTTTAAACGATTCTATTTTACTTTTATTTTTTTTATGGGTAAAACTTCCATTATTTTTATCTCGACATACTTTCGAAGGGACCAAATTTCATTTCTAAGATCGTGCCATGAGACCTCGTCATAACCCAAAATACTTTTCTATATTTTACCAAAGACTTTTGCTGATACAAACATTTGTAATTTGAGCACCAATGAATTCCATGTCAAGAAATAATACAGAAATAATTTTTTTGATCCATACATTTTAAGGCAACAACAACAAAAATTTTTTTTTTTCCAGAACATGCTGTTACTTTTTTCTAAATTAATTCAAAATTTTTTTTAAATTAGGTGGAACATAAAAAGACGTCTTGTACATAATTACGGATGGATTTTAAAAAATTGCATCTGTTCAAAATTAAACCCATTTCAATGCATCCATATTGATATGTTGTCCCTCAATTTTACGAATTTATTATTTTTGTCCTCGACTAGCACTTTCGAGAAGTTTTCCTTTTAATTTGGATAATTGAAATATATTTCATTTCTTGGATCGTGCCATGAGACCTTATATATACGTCGCATTTTATATAAACGCTAGTTTTAAAATTGGTTAATGTAATTATATAATATAATATTTTATATAATATATAATTTTTTGTTAATAATATATATCTTTAATTTACAGGAAAATCTTGCTAAGATGAGTGCATTGAAAGACGCTGGAGGAAGCACAACAGAGATCGCTCTGCACCTGGGATGCTCGGTGAGGACGGTTCAACACTGGTTCGCTAGAACGGAACATGATGGTGAGTTCGTAGATCTCTGTTCTACAAACAGTGGCAGGAAGCCAATTCTCACCGAGCAAAATTGCGAAACAATTGTTGAAGCGGTGAAGCAAGACCCCTTCCGACCGGTGGGCAGAATGCTTGAGGAATTGGGCCTACCAGTTTCCGCCGACACCATTCGGAGGATTGTAAAAAAGGCTGGCTTCTCCTACAGGCCTGCTTTTATCAAACCACTGCTTACAGACAATCATCGACGCGAAAGGGTAACATTCGCTCACCGTTATCTGCCATTGTCAGATCAAACATGGAGGTCTGTCGTCTTCATGGGCGAAAAGACTTTCAGTTCTGATAAGGACGGACGGCATCATGTCTGGCGTCTGACCGGTACCAGATACAGGCCTGAAAATATGATACCATCTACCTCAAGTGGAAGGAGAACTGTTGCCTTCTGGGGTTGGATGTCAGGTGATGGGGTAGGCGATCTCGTTGAGGTCGGTAGGCATTTCTCCGGGGAACAATACACTAACATTTTAGATGGCGCATTGTTCCCGGCGATTAGGCAACGTTATCCCCTACCCGATTATCTAACAATCACAATCGCAGAAGACAACAGTAGAATCCACACTGCCTGGGTGGTGCGTGAGTGGTATGATGATCATCCTGATCTGGTGAGGTTGGACTGGCCTGCGAAGTCGCCCGACCTTAACATAATTGAAAATGTTTGGTCTCACATGGACAGAGAATGGCGACCGAATTTGCCTCATCGCGTCGATGAAGTTAAAGCCAGGGCAAGAGACGGCTGGGAGAGCCTCCGAGGAGCAGCTGGACAACAATTTTGTGCCACCCTATCTGCTTCTATGAACCGCAGACTTCGTGCGGTCATAGAAGCAGGAGGACATTCAATTAACTATTGATATGTAAATATTGTAGATATTATAAATAACTTGTATATTAATAAAAGTATTGTACATATTACACATATTATGATGACATTTGATTATATTTTAGTTGTATTAAATTCACTAATTGGCATCTCCACAGTGCCATGAACCCTCGACGAAATCAAATTTATTTTTTTTACATTAGCACTAAATTTTTTTCTTTTTAATATAATTTATAAATAGATGATTTGGCACAGGCTGGGGTGGATGATACGGTTGCGTTTCAGTCTCTTCATTCGGAACACACAAATATTGGTATCGGATAAGAACCACGATTGTTTTGTCGAAAAACTGCATTGTTCAATCTGTGGAAGAAACATACCCAAAATATTTCTAGATTGAAATGTATCGAGAAATATTTTTACTTACTTCTTTCTGATATTAGATATCGTCAGATCTTTTTTCTTAATCCCCAATTTAGCTGTCTTTAGAAGTGCAGAAAGTTAAACACGTGCACATGTATATGTAGCACCCAGTTCCTTCTCTGACAGCTACGCACACATAAGCAACGTTGACAGGGCTACCGCTCATAGCGAATTCTAGGCTTTACACCGAAGTCGCACCGGTGCAGGGGTGGAATACGTGCATCGAAATGTTGGTAACAATAATTGTTGCAGAGATTGTTTAACATAAGTTAAACAGAGTTTAACGAAGATCCGAGTCAATCATCAGTGGAGAGGTCAGTGATTGATAACCAACACTAAACACTTCTTTAACTGTTCGCCTGACGTTTCGACAGCGAACGCTGTCATCTTCAGAGGCTTCTAAAACCAAAAACGAAACTTGTCACATTTTAAATAATCTAATAATGATCATGGTCCAACTGTGTATTTCATCTTAAAATAATTGTTGCATTTCCTAGATTCCTACTGGAATTGAAATTTTTGATGGATTATCAATATTTAATGGAATAAAATTAAATTATAATTTATCTATTAATTCATCTCTTTACGCGAAAGTTCATCCACGGTGCAGAAGTGCAACACTGGGACAAGGCCTAGAATTCGGTATTATTAAACCACAAGAGGGAGCCTCCTTACTAAGGCGCGTAAATTCGAAAATTGGAGTTACTTTCTCGCAAATTTTAACAGCTTAACACATAAGAAATTTCTAAAATCAAAAGCGCGTAATGAAGTTTGCTATTCGTGACGATTTAATAAAAAATAATAAGTAATAAATTAATTAAAAATAAATTGTATTTTAAGCAATATCAGATGAAGCCTGGTAGAAATTAAGTTTTCATTTGTTTCATCAGCAACCTTCAAGCCATTTGTATTAAACACATTCAGGATTAACTCACTGATTAGAAAGAACCTAAAAATGCAGAGAAATTATCCGTAAGTATTAATTACAATACGTTAATTAATTACGAGTAATTAAAATACAGTTTTAAATACATATGTGTTTTTTTCTTTATAGGATTACGACAAAGCAGCACAAGTGGCTAAGGTGGATAGCCAACGCCAATGAGTGCATCCGTGAGAGGTGGGACCTCAACGGATGCTCAGAAAAAGAGATGGAGGATACACACATCCTGTGGCATTCAATAGAATGTATCCTGAACGACGTGGGAAAAAATGTCCACATGGAAAAATGCGTTCATCAGTGGAAGGATGTAAGTATAACATCATCAAGTTCTACAAACGTTAAAAAATAAATGTTTTTAAGAAAATTTTAATTTACTTTTTTTCATAGAATGGACATGATGATGGCAAAAACCCCAAACTTTCGAAAAAAGCCGGGGATATAAAATGTCCATTCCATGAAATTTTGTAATGTAGAGCATCCAATGATTATAAATTCTATTACAAATTTCTCGATTACAAACAACATTTATCCGATTAAATTAATTATTGTTTACAAAATTATATAATGTACAATAAAACAATCATTAAATTGCAAGAAATAAAAATTTTAAAACGAATTTATTGTCCTTTTATTTATTTCAATAAACAAACGGTGTTACAATTGTTTATTTTTTATTTATTTATTTATTTAAACGGGTATAATAACCCTTTTTTGCACAGATATATATTCAATATACAAGCGGTGTTACAATTGTGAAGCTTTCTGGGAGCAAAAGGTAAGAATTGGCTTTGAAAAGCAAATAAATGTAATGTAAACGACGATATTAAAATTATCAAATTTTCTAAGAGCGACGATAAAGAATTGGGCAGCGACAAAAGAATTAATAAAGAGGGGATCACGATATTGAAATTTGGAGGCTTTCCGAAAGCGACCAGGGAGAATTGGGCTGCGAGAACAGAATTAATGAAAAATGAGACACGGCATCAACATTTTGCAGATTTCTAGGAGCGAGAGAGAAGAATTGGGCTGCGAGAAGAGAATTGCTATTGTTCGAGATCGAAAAGCTCGAAAATTCGCACGGCTCTAGGGGCCGGCGAATACATGCATATATGATTCAGGATCTGTAGCCGATAATCCGCGGCGCGATTGCAACGAGGTCGTAGAGGCGTGGAAAAAAGAGACTCGCACGTGTTATGCACCAAAAGGTTTATTAATTTCCAAAAATACAAAAGGCGTGGTAACTTCCGATCGAAAACGTGGTTCGGTTACGGAAGCGAAAAGAAAGCGAGACACTCGTACGTCCGTGAACCTCGCCGATTTCACGAAGAAGAAAAACTGAAAAGCACGCAATGTAACATCGGTCGTGCTCTCGGGCAGATGGAAAAGAGAGGGGGAGCCCCGGTAGATCGGGCGCTGATTCGATTCTCGTCGCCGATCGCGGAATGGAGAATTTCGCCGACGCGATGACGGACGAGAAGCGAAGAATTTCGCGGTCCAATACCGCAACATACCGCCCCCCTTGCGATATGACAAGGCTCGCAAAATGAGCACGAAAATCTCCCCGAGAGCACGGACCAAACCGAGAACAATACTTAATGTCTACGTATACTCCTCGCGTGGAGGTGCTTGAATCGGCAGTGGCACGAGTTTTGCCACTGGGCGCTTGAGTTCGGTTGTAGCCGTTCGTAAAGTCACGACCCGCACACATCCATCATCTCCGGGCGAACAAGCGATTACGTGCGCAATGGGCCATTTCGTTGGCGGCGCGTTTGGAGTATGGACAAGCACGAGTTGTCCGACCGCGAAGTTCTCCTGTGGCTTTCGCCATTTCGACCGATGCTGCAACGACCGCACGTTATCGACAGACCAGGCGGCCCAGAAACGATCCCGCATTTGACTATATAACTGCCAACGGGACAGTGAATCCGCCGATAGATCTAACAGCGATGGTCGGGGAACTGCTCGCATGCGTGTCCCGGTGAGAAAATATCCCGGAGTCAGTACATCTAAGTCATCGATGTTACTCGTCATCGCCGCTAGGGGTCTCGAGTTCAGACACGATTCTATTTCGCATAGAAACGTGCTGAGCTCTTCGAACGTTGGAGTTCGATTTTGAAGGATGCGCTTCAAGTGGAACTTGACGCTCTTAACGCCTGCGTCCCACAGGCCTCCGAAATGAGGAGCTGCAGGGGGTAGGAAGTGCCAAGACGTCCCATCCCCAGCGAGCATAGAACGGAATTCGGGATCGCGAATAGCTGAGTTGAAGTTCTGACGAAGTTCCGCGTCGGCGCCACGAAATGTGGTCCCGCAGTCGCTGTACATATCGCTAGGGATGTCACGACGTCCAACGAACCGCCGGAAGGCGGCGATAAATGCAGCGGACGAGTAGTCGGAGACGGCCTCTATGTGTACTGCTTTGACCGCAAAACACACGAAAAGTGCGATGTACCCGGTAGTCGATTTTTGACCGCGACCCTTGGAACTTCGGCGCTGGATCGGACCAGCGTAATCTACGCCAGCATGTTGAAAAGGGCGTTTTGGAGTCAGCACCCTAGGAGCGGGTAAATCTCCCATAAGTTGCGTGGCAAGCGCGGCTTTCAGTCGGGCGCACGTAATACAGTGGAAAATGATCGACCGGATCAGTTTCTTTGCCTGAAGAATCCAAAACGAATCTCTCAACGTCTGAAGTGTCAAGCTGACTCCACCGTGTATACAGCGGTGGTGGGCATGCTCGACAATTAGACGTATGAGAGCGTGATTGCCGAGAATTATCG
Organism: Trichopria drosophilae; assembly: GCA_030407085.1. Taxonomy (NCBI): domain Eukaryota; kingdom Metazoa; phylum Arthropoda; class Insecta; order Hymenoptera; family Diapriidae; genus Trichopria; species Trichopria drosophilae. The sequence continues at coordinate 48,918,906 of CM059586.1, forward strand.
GATGCTTTGCATTTTCGCTGATCGAGGCGTGACGTAGACGTCCGCCGACGCGAATTAAACCGTCCCCATCAAGGTATGGGTTGAAAGTTTTTAGTGGACTCTGCTGAGAGACCAAGGTACCTGCCCGCAGAGAGACGACTTCTTCTGTAAAGGACAGCGATTGCAGCCAACGCAGCCATACAAGAGAAGCTCGTCTTAAATCATCAGCTGACAGACTGCCGGGAAAAGCCGAGTCTGAAGGGTATCGCCATTTCAGCAAGCTGGCTGTGACTCGAAGCAAGCGCTTCCAGCTCGAGAATCGCGACGACAACTCAGACAGGGTGTCGTTAGATTTGAGGTCGGCAACATGGACCTGAACTTGTCGAGCCTCGGAGTCGACATCCGGGACCGGTTCCGTTTGAGACGAGGGCCAACTGTCCTCGGACAGTTTCAACCATTCTGGCCCGTGTTGCCACAACTGTGAATTTACTAAATCCCGTGCGGAGGTTCCACGTGACGCAAGGTCAGCGGGGTTGTCGCGTGTGGGAACGTGACGCCAGCAAATTTCGGGAAGCAGGGTCTGCACCTCGGAGACCCGATTCGCCACAAAAGTCTTCCAGTGGGAAGGGTGCTGTTTCAACCATGCCAAAACAATGGTGGCGTCTGACCAGCAGTGACAACGAAATTCTGCAAATTGTCGCATCGAAAGAAGGAACTTCATGGTTCGCGCGAGAAGAACTACAGCGCTTAGTTCCAGACGAGGGATGCTAAGTTGCTTGATCGGAGCAACTTTCGTCTTGCTGATTAAAAGCGAAATTTGAATTTCGCCGGAAGACAAAGTGATTTTCGAATAGTTGACCGCGGCGTACGCGACGCTGGAGGCATCCGCGAAACCATGAAGCTCGCAATTCACGATTCCATTGCCGACTCCGATCCATCGTGGGATTCGGAAGTTCTCCAGACAGCTGAGCTCATTTGAAAATGACGACCAACGTTGCACCACGGAATCCGGTAAAGACGCGTCCCAATCAAGTCGAAGCAGCCAAAGACTTTGCATTAACACTTTCGCGGTGATAATGAAAGGCGATACCCAGCCGAGAGGGTCGTACAAGCGCGCGATCATTGCAAGAAGCGCACGTTTAGTGAGCAACTTTGGCTGTTCCAATTTGACCTTGAATTGGAAGGCGTCGTTGGACGGATTCCAGAAAACGCCCAAAACTTTAATGCCTTCCTATGGAGTCAAGGGTTTATCCCACGCGAGCCCATGATCGTCGGGATTGATGTCCGCGAGCAGTTCGGGGGAATTACTGGCCCACTTTCGAAGGGTGAAGCCTCCGCTTCGTAAAAGGTTGACTGCCTGGAGTCGCATTTGACGAGCGGAGGAAATATCATCTGCGCCGAAGAGACAGTCATCGACGTATATCCCCGTTTGTAAACTGGCCGCGGCGAGAGGGAATCTTTCGCCCTCGTCATGCAGCAATTGCTGCAGAACTCGGAGCGCCAGGAAAGGCGCGCATGAAACACCGAAAGTCACTGTATTCAGCCGATAGTGCTGAATAGATTGATCGGGTTCATAGCGCCAGACAAGACGCTGGTAATCGCGATCCTCAGGATGCACCCAGATCTGTCGGTACATCTGCGCGATATCTGCGCAGAGCACGAGACGAGGAAATCGCCATTGCGAGAGAACCGCCGTGATGACGGCTTGGAGTTTGGCTCCAGTGAGGAGGTTACCGTTTAACGACTTAGAGTTCGAGGTCTTGCTCAAAGCGTTAAACACCACTCTTAATTTTGTGGTGCAACTCGTCCCTTTTTTAACCCCGTGATGCGGCAAGTAAAATGACTTTCCAGCCTGAATTGCGTTAGAAACGGGCTCCATGTGATTCTGGAGTAGATAGTCTGCTATCGATTCGCGATACAGCTGATATTCGGTTGGCTTGAGAATCAATCGGCGTTCTTGGGCCTTGAAAGCACGAACGGCCGTGTTGACAGATGCACCGAAGGAAGGCGGAATTACCCGAAAGGGAAGCCAAATATATACCTGCCATCTGATAGTCGCGAATGCGTTGAGACGAAGTGCGCTTCACATTGCGCATCTTCTTCCGACACGGGTTTGTCGGTTGGAAGTTCTTCTACTTCCCAGAAGCGAGAAATCAAGTTTGACAGCTGAAGCTGCACAGTGCAATTATGCACTTGAGCGTGTGAAGGGATTGAAGAGGTCAATCCAGCTGCCCCACCTGAGATAATCCATCCGAAAACGGAATTTTGGGCAATGGGTTGATCTGGAAGGCCCTTGATGAGTCCGTCCAGAATTATCGATCCGTACAAGTCGGCTCCTATTATCAGATCGATTTGCGTTGAATCGCATGGGTTTCGGTCAGCAAGTTTGAGGTTATATATGTGCGGCCATTGTACCGGTGACAATTGTAGCCGCGGCGCGTAGGTCGTCAGTTCTTTCAATACGATCGCGTTCGTCTGGAAACCCGGTGTGTCACTATCCTTCGGCGAAATTGACAGGGACGCCGTATATTTGGCGACACCTGCAGAGATGCCGCCGACACCGGACACGGGCGTGACTGCCCGCGTGAGACGCGCCCCAATTGCATAAGCCACACGTTCCGAGACGAGTGTCCAGGTCGAACCTTGGTCGATGAGCGCGCGTACCTTTGCTGTCCGACCGTTTGATGAGCGAACCGATACCGTCGCGGTTGCTAGCAGCACTTTAGAAAAACTGACATTTGAAGAAAAGTGCGATTGCACCGTCACTGGTTCAGTCGCGGGCTGATTAAGCGTCGCGGATGTCTCAGAGGGAGACCAGGACGTCCGGCCCGCCGCCGATTCCGACGGTCGATGCAGCATCGTGTGGTGCTTACCTTTGCACTTGAAACACGTGAATTTTCTTGTACACGCCGACAACGCATGCGCCGACAAACAATTCACACACAAATTTTGTCCTTTGACATAATCTTGCCGATTCGCAACAGGCATGCTTTTGAAACGCGCACACCTATTCAACGAATGTGCCCCGTGACACATGATACACACGCGCGTGTCAGTTGTGACATGCACTGACTGAGAGAAAGCTTTCAGCTTGTTTGGAGTCGCTCCTGTATTGGACGCGGAGGGTTTTACTGAATGGACGCCAATAGACTCCAAAGCACGCGATCGTGATAATAAAAAAGTCTGCAATGCTTCTAAAGTAGGGTAGTCGGTTTGTGTTCCAAGACCAATCTCCCAGGCTTTGCGCGACTCACCGTCCAGTTTTTGTACCAAAAGGTATACTAAAATAGCAACCCATTCGTTCACAGGAAAGTTGAGCGACTTCAAAGCAGCCACGGCTTCCTTCGATTTGTCGTGAATTTGCAAAAGACCCGCTGCACTTTCCTTTTGGAGCGGTCGAATTGAAAACAAAGATTCGAAATGCGCGTTCGCGATAGCTAAATTATTCGCGTATCTCATTTTGAAAATTTGCCAGGCCTCACTAAAAGAAGTGTCACCAGAGGTTATATGATTAATTAAAGCAGCCGGTTCTGGTGCAAGCGCGGACTTCAAATAGTGAAACCTTTGCAAATTGTCCAAAGAGGCGTTATTGACAACAAGAGAATTGAAATAATCGCTGAAGGAACACCACGCGTCAAAACGACCGTTAAATTTCGGTATACAAATCTTAGGTAACGATGAGTTGCTGCGATGGTGGATGAAGCTCTCCGGATGCACAGTTGTCAGTAGCGGGCTCGAAACAGCTAGTGGTGTGAGAGCGGCGATGGCCTCCTCGATGTCTCCTATGTAGTCCAATAACAGCTGTTCATCCGTTCCATGCTGGTTCTGTGCGAAATATTCCAGCTCTCGTTCCTCCTCTGTTGCATGGTCACACAGCTGGGCGGGCAGATCGTCGCATTCCACCCACGTCGATTTGATATGGTCCAATCTAACCTTCAACCGGGCTGCCGTACCGGTCGCACCCTTGGGAAGATTGCTGAACGTTTGCTGAATGCTGGCGAACTTCTCCAATCGCCGTGCCATCAAGCAATTAAAATCGACGGCGGTTGCCATTTCGTTTACATCCTGCACAACTTCCGAAATGTTCAAAGATTGCAGAAGAAGGGAATCTCCCACGGAAATGTCGTGAGACAAGGTCGAATCGCGGGTAGTAGAAGTGCGTACTCTCGATGCGGAACGACGCAACCTATCGTTGGTCAGCAGCTGCTCCAATGGCATGGGAAGCTGCTTCTCAAATTCTGCAGGTGCGGTTCTCCACTTGTCAGCGGCAAAGGCGCTCCAAAATCAGCGAAGTGTCCTGCTCGGAATTCGGACGCCAACTGCGTCGAATCTGGTAGCGGGGGGCGAACGGTGGTCGAGTAACCGCGAAGTCGTGCGAAACTCGCCGACGGCGAAAACGCCGGTCGAGCGGTGAAAAGTCCGAGGAGAGCGTCGACGTTGAGAAAGCGACGCTGCGTCCCAAGATGGCGGCGCGTCAAGTCGTTGACGACAAAAAGGCGCCGGCCTCGTGCACCAGCAATGCGGCGAAATGAAAAAGACGCCGCGTGCACTTTCAAACGAGAAACGGTAAGTTTCTCGAAACGCCCGCACAATATCACTCGCGCTCTATTCTTCACTCGCGCACAATTTCACTCGCGCGGATCACCCGAGATCCTGGCAGGATCGCCAAATGTTCGAGATCGAAAAGCTCGAAAATTCGCACGGCTCTAGGGACCGGCGAATACATGCATATATGATTCAGGATCTGTAGCCGATAATCCGCGGCGCGATTGCAACGAAGTCGTAGAGGCGTGGAAAAAAGAGACTCGCACGTGTTACGCACCAAAAGGTTTATTAATTTCCAAAAATACAAAAGGCGTGGTAACTTCCGATCGAAAACGTGGTTCGGTTACGGAAGCGAAAAGAAAGCGCGACACTCGTACGTCCGTGAACCTCGCCGATTTCACGAAGAAGAAAAACTGAAAAGCACGCAATGTAACATCGGTCGTGCTCTCGGGAAGATGGAAAAGAGAGGGGGAGCCCCGGTAGATCGGGCGCTGATTCGATTCTCGTCGCCGATCGCGGAATGGAGAATTTCGCCAACGCGATGACGGACGAGAAGCGAAGAATTTCGCGGTCCAATACCGCAACAGCTATAAAGGCGGACAGGGCATTGAAATTTGGAGACTTCTTAAGATCGAAAGGAATGAATTGGGCTGCGAGAAGAAAATTGTTGAAAAGGCATACACGATATTGAAATTTGGAGGCTTTTTGAAAGCGACCAGGGAGATTTCGGCTGCGAGAACAGAATTCATGAAAAGTGGGACACGACATCAAAGTTATGAAGATTTCTAAGAGCGAGAGAAAAGAATTAGGCTGCGTGAAGAAAATTATTGAAAAGGCAGACACGATATTGAAATTTGGTGACTTTCTGAAAGCGACTAGTGAGAATTGGGCTGCGAGAACAGAATTCATGAAAAGTGGGACACGACATCAAAGTTCTGAAGATTTCTAAGAGCGAGAGAAAAGAATTGGGCTGCGAGAGGAGAAGTAATCAAAAGGCGAACCCAATCTGACAGTTTCTGAGCTTTCTGAGAGCGAGAGAGCAGAATTGGGCTGCGAGAAGAGAATTATTGAAAAAGGGAACCCGTTTTGCAAGAATCTGCAGTTGCCTCTGCTGTTCCATTTATGTAAAAAATTTCTTCTTTGTAGAAAAGATTTCCTGATTGTGTGACATTTCTTGCATTATGTCGCATTTTGCATTCGCAATTTTCGCACCGATGTTGCCATTTAAATCTTGCCTGGGTCAACCGGTCCTTTTTGATCGACATGTGTTGCGAAAAATTGAACTGCAGCTGATTTTTTCGGTCACACACCTGTCTTCCAGTTGTGCTCCAAGGATTTTGAAGCCGTCGACAGCGAGTGTAAGAAGCATGGATCATCATTGTCCACCAAAAGTACACACGGGCTCTGCAAACTAGGACATAAAAATATTAGTTGCATAATCCTGATTTTATTCGAGGCACATAATCATGGAACATTGACATAACGTCTGAAGAATATAAAGAATAGTAGGGTACGATATGAAAATTTGGAGGCTTTTTACTGTTACGAAAAGATTTTTTAGCCTTCTAATCTTTTCTCTTGTAGGGCATCGATGCCCGTCTATTTTGTATAAAACATGATTTAACAAATAAAGAAATAAATATGTGACATAACTCCTTTTGTGATGATAACACTAATATAAAATTCTTTGATAATGACATTTCCAATTTTAGCATTATTCGTAATATTAAATTCGAATTGTATGAATGTAATTAATTTTCTTTTCTACACTCCGCAGTTCTACAACGGTAAATCATCCCCTGAGAAGAAGCGGAGTTATCAAGTCTTACTGCAGCGTTCCTTTGGCAATGGTGATGGTAACTCTGAACATCTATTCCACACCGTGAAACTGCATGTGAATCTTAGTTCACTTTTTGGCTCGAGTCGCATGGGCGTTATAAGTAAAAAATGACAGGAGACTTTAATATATTTTCTTTAGAACTAACCTGACAATAACGTCGATAATAATGAAGTTGTCGAGTTGCAAAGATCATTCCCTAGGAAGAAAACAGGCTGGCAAGTCTCTACCAAACGCTCAAATCATTGCTTCAGCAATTCAGCGCTCAAGCAGAAGGCGTTGACGATCTGGTCCCACACAGTCGTATGGGAAATTGCTGTCGTCTCTTCTCGGATCCCATGTGCTGGTCTGGCAAGTATATCCTTAAAAAGAAAATATAATCCATAAAGAACCACATTCCAAGCAAACAGCAAGCAAATTTGGATGTATACTTGCATACATATATGCCTATATCCATTACGTGCATTTTTTAAGCATTATATTTCTTTTCCCACTACTTCAAGGATTATTTTATTTAAATTTTTTCAGATTAGTGGCGGTCTGGCCCGCTTATGCTCAATAAATAAATAAATAAAAAATGCCAAGATAATATATTTAGTACAGAACTAACCTGATAAACATATCCACGACAATGGAGTTGGCGAAGATCGTCTCCTGGGAAGAAACGGAGCAGTTGCCCCAGGTGAAACTGGTTATGTCGGCGTAATCACGAGGGAGGGAGAGAGAGAGTGACAGAGCGAGAGAGTTAAAAACAAATTACTTTTGACTGTGTGCGTTCCTGTGTGTGTCTCGCAGCGTATCGATAGGGCTGTAGTTTGTAGTGCATTCAGTAAATCACTCAAGCGCTGTTGCCATTTTCTCAAGTCGACATAAATTACGGCGACAGATATTCTGTGGTTGGGTGTACGTACGTGCAACATGGAATAGGAACCGTGTGTGATCTTGTATGTACGTACGTCCGTATGTGTCAAAATTTTGCGTGCGCTCGAGCTTGCCAAAGGAAAGGTGGATTAAAAATGTTGACCTATGTATTGTCGGCATGCCCTAACTTAGACCTCATTAGTTTTTGGAGCATATCCATATTAGATAAAGGTGTGGTCGCATCAAAAAAGTGAAAAAATCACATATTTTCGTAGTTTTTTGCATTTATTTTGTAAAAATACAAATCGCATACAAAAATGTCTCAAACGAAAAAGATAGAGCAATCAATTCTCTACAAAAAAGGTTATATACATTTTCTTCCTAAAGTCAACAATAATGCCATAAAAACGATTTACAACGGGTATGACTGTTGTCTGACGAAGTATTGATTTTGGTCACCTCGGGAAAAAAAATTACCCTATAGCTTTCATCAAATTTCGACGTTTTGACCTGTGGCGGGCGGGGGGGGGGGGGGTATAACTACGTCGACACTGAAACAACTGAATCTTCGCCATCCCCTAGGGCGTGGTGATCACCTAGTGGTGCAAACAATTATTTTGTGCCCGTGATACGAAAATAACTATGTGGATATATATATAAATATAAATATAAATATCTTAAATATATCCCTTAGAGATCTTTTTGACATTTTAAGATTTTTTTGACGAATTATATATATATATATATATATATATATATATATATATATATATATATATATATATATATATATATATATATATATATATATATATATATATATATATATATATTGTAACGTGCAGGTAAGTAAAATAAATGGACTCGAGAGACGGATTGTATGGTATACAAGAATATACTTATTATTTATTGCTCTTTTTATCTTTTCGAATACAAATGCATTCACAATTCTTCGTGAATGCGTTTCTTTTTAAGCGATCGCTAATTATTCAGGTAACTCCACCTTTAGGGAGAAAAATGCATTTATTAATTACACATGAAGGGAACCTGCCTACCCGACCTTGACAGGGACACAAGGTGCGCCGACCTTAATGCCGCTGCAAGTTGAAGCTATGCACGTTCTCAACCCACCCACGGATACTAGAGTAGTCGGGAAATCGGAGCGCGTGCTCGAGTCGACCGACAGGAAGTGCGAGACGGTCTGGCGACGACTGTCTAAAATTCGGAAATTTCCCCCCAATTGATACGCTGAGGTCCCGCCTCGTTACGCGACACTGACACGCTTCTTACGCTCAAGCACACGCGCATGCATTGTTTAGCGCTACCGGCGAATCTGTCCGTTACAATATATATATAATAATAATAATAATAATAATAATAATAATAATAATACAGACAATAAGACAGTAATTAGTAAAACATAATAAACATGTAATATTTATCGAAAAGTCTATTATAATACGAGTGCATGAAGTAAGTGTTTACAAGTATTATTTATTAATATTTCGGCTGACCTGTCGTCGGGGTCGAAGTTTTGAAAATGATCACTATCAATTTGACGTCGACCCAGGCCATAGGTCATAGTTGTAAATCATTTTCAATTATCCAACATATGAGCAAAACTATATTACTGTAATATATCTATCGAAGCCACTTGGACCGAAATATGATTGGACTCCCAAATATCTATATAATTTTATTATGTAACTAAAAGCTGTTAGTAAACGAACTAGTAGTAAGGAATAGCCGACTCTTCACAAGGTCGAAGTTTCTGAGCGAGCGAAGCACCACGCCTACACTAGTTTTGATTTTAAATTAGAGCACACTCATCAGCTTTGGTGGTTAGTTTTTGTTTTATTTAATACCTGTTAATCCTTTAAAGACGAGGACATAAAAGTTATGACACGTCAGCACCATGCAAATATTTTTTTTTAATTTCAATGTTATTAATTGTAACAATTTTCAGTTGTCAAAAACAAAATTACATATATATTTATATTACATGTACCTAGATATACAGTGATGGGAAAATGTTCCGGAACGGTTAAATATCTCAGCGGGAGTGCATTTTCGAGAAAAATTTTTCAGACACAAGTTTAAGGATTTTCTCCTGGCTATTTAACGGCACCAGTGAAATTCACCTTGAACATGATCTTGAAGGTTATTTCAAGGTCAAGTTTGTTTTTTTAAATGGATACCCCTATTTTTTCTCACGGATTCGGAAAGAGCAAAACCTTTTACGTCCGAATATGATTTCCATTTAAAAATTAAAATTGACCTCGAAATAACCTTCCAGGTCTCGTTCAAGGTCAAATTCAATATCGCCATTATATAGCCAGGGAAAAATCCTTCATCTTTTGTCTGAAACGTTTTTCCCAAAAATGCACTCCCACTGAATTAAATCGCCGTTCTGGGAGTTTTAAGTTTGACCTTTAAATGACCTTGCCGGAAAAATCGACCATATCATAGTCGGACGTAAAATTTTCCGCTCTTTGAGAATCCAAAAAAAAGTTTCCGTTTAAAAAAACAAACGTGACCTTGAAATAACCTTCAAGTTCAATTTCACTCGTACCATTAAATAGTCAGGGGAAAATCTATCGCGCTTCTGTTTTCGCGCAATAACCTATGATTCGAATATGACTGTCATAAATATCGAACGGTTTGCATAACCTGATATTCGATTTCTAAAACGTTTATAAAAGTATTTAAAAAACGTTGGACGTAATGAAAATGAAAGAGAAAAGTAAAAGCATCAAGAAAAAGAACAATTTTTAAAAATAAAAGATTCACTGAATTTTAAAACTGTTGCAGTAATATTTTTTTAAATAAATTGATGAAGAGAGGACATAAGTAATTTGCATTCACTCAGAATGTTGCAAATTCGCTACAAATATTGATTTTTATTGATTTCCTTTTTAATGACTTTAATAAAATCTTACCTTATGGAAAATTAAAATTAAATTTATTGACTTTCAATTGTACGGAATCTTCCATTTTCAGAGCGATTATAATAATTGAAAGAGCCCGTTTCACTTTAGGGAAGATTTAAATTATTTATTAAAAACTTTCGGTTATGTACACTTATTCTCATAGGGTTAATTGATTTTTTAGAAGACAAAACTAATACCTTTCGAGGCTAATTCATTGGTTACCTTAAGTCATTTCCTACTGAAATAAAATTTAAGTCAAACAAATTTTAATGGAATTAAAAAACAAGAATAGCCCACATTTGGTTGCGAATCTGTTAATCCATTATTTTGATGATATTATTGCTTTTTAATACCATCGCTTTTATCGCGTCTCCCCTAAACATCTTTTAGAAGGTTCACATTAAGATTTAACCTTTTGCGGCATAGTGGCATCACCTAATGCCACCTATTTCTAAGCAATTTCATGAAAATTCAATGTAGCTGTGATTCGATTTTTCCGATAATTTTTGGCCGTTGGCCCAGCTTTCCGAGGAGGGTTTGCCAGTTTTCAAGTATCAATTAAGAGGGAAACTAAAGGGAAACGCGGACCGTTTCAGAGGTTTAATGGAGGCTAGCACCACCGTCGAGGTGTGTTTAGAGTAAATGCAAAACGTTTACAGTGGGCGCGATGAACCGGAGGCGTATCTCATGAAAATCGTGACGCTAATGCAAGGGGAAAACGAGTCGGCCGGCGATTTAGGTACGCGTATGACCAAGTTAATGGACGACGGGATCGCCGCCGCGAGGGCATCGCCATCTTATGAGGCAGACCTTCGCCCTACTCTCGTAAGGGTTATCGAACAACGGGCATTAGACAATTTTATCGCGGGTCTTAAGGGCATGTTAGAGTTACGAGTACAGCAGACGAATCCGATGACGCTCGAAAAAGCGATCCAATTAGCAAACGCCGCAGAGCGTAGGTATTTTTCAAAGGACGGCGTAGAAGAATACTGTCAGAAACGTCGCAAGGGAATAGACCGATCATCCGCCGTGTTATTCGTCAACTCGGACGAACAACATCGTCGTACGGATGAGCAACAACGCTGCGGGGATGAAGAAGTTTGTCGCGCGGACACGTGCAGCGGCGATGAGTGCACCTATTGTGGAAAATTTGGGCACCTCGAACGAGAATGCGCGATTGGGATCCATAACAGCACGAAATGCGAGTACTGTGGGCGCATTGGCCATAACCGTGACCGGTGTTCTGCCCGAAAAAGGGACGAAAATGATTAACTGCAAAATCCGATGGGGCCCCTGGCAAATTCTCGCGACGGCGCATGCAACGTGCATGAAACCCCGTGTAATTCGTCATACTCACGAGACAATTTGGGTATAAATCGTGGAGGATCTAGGCGGGGGTATCGAGGAAAAAGGGGCCAGAGGAATGCAAAATTTCGTTAAACTCCCAGGACGCTCGGAATCTGACTGGAGTTCCGAGCGAATCACGGTTCATGTCGGCAGGACAACAAGTGAGGGTGTTGAAAACCCGAGAGCAGCAATCCGTCTCGGAGCTGCTGAATTCGCTAAATGTACGCGATTAGAGATTACGAGTCGCGATCTCCATTGTTTAGGGGGTACGTTCCTCGTCGATTCAGGGGCGGAAATTAAAATTGTGAAGCTCTCGACATTACGCCGCGATATGTATCCTGATACCACCTGTAAATACGAGCTTATTGGTATCGGTGAAGGGGTAATACATACCTACGGTGGCGCGAAAATTAATTTTAAAGGGCTAAATATTCAGGCGCACATAGTGTTGGATGATTTTTCGATCTCTGAAGATGGCATATTAGGTGATCCCTTCTTACCTGCATATCGCGTTCGTGTAAGGTATAATAGGGTTAAAATACATTACGAAAATGAAATATTCTCAGCGGGAGACAATGAAGTGCCGATTTTCGGTTCGCGCCGGGTTGACATTCCCTCACGAAAAAGACAGGTAGTCCGTATCCAACTTAACAGCGACCTAAAATACGGTATTTTACCGAATGTCGATACGGTTGACAGAAATGCTCTCGTCCAAAATAAAAACGGTACGGAAACGTATCGATAAAAGAGATGCACCAAAATCAGCGTTCTCAACGCCCTTTCGGCATTACCGATATACGCGTCTGCCCATGGGTATAAAAAAGAGCCAAGTTCTTTCCAACGGTTAATGGACATAGCATTGACGGGCTTACAGGGCATCGAAATGCTAGTCTATCTAGATGACATCCTCGACGCTAAAAACTTGCGTGTGCAGCATGAGAAGAAATTTACGCGTCTCATGCATCGTCTAGCCAATGAAAATGTGACATTGGAACCGCAAAAGTGCAACTTTTTACAGAAGGAAGCAAACTACTAGGGCCACATTGTCAGCGAAAATATTGTGAAACCCGATCCGCGAAAACTCGAAGCTGTACGAAACTTTCCGCGGCCCAAAAACCCAAAACAGATCAAACAATTTTTGGGTCTCGCGGGATATTATAGGCGGTTCTTACAGGATTTTGCAGTAATCGCTTACCCGCGTAATATCCTGCTACGGAAAAATATTCCTTTTGAGAGAAACCGGAGCAAACTGAGTCATTCGAAACTCAAAAGGAAAAATTGTGCAGTGACCCAGTTTTACGATCACCCGATTTCTCCCGACCTTTCATTGTGACTACCGACGCGTCAGGATACGCATTAGGGTGGGGGGGGTTCCATCACAAGGAGAAATTGGAAAGGGTTTCCCGCGGCTTTTGCATCCAAGAGTATGAAGGGTGCTGAACTTTGGTACCCGCCGATCGACAAAGAAATGCTTGGAATGGTATTCGAGGTAGAACAATTTCGGCCCTACGTATACGATCGAAAATTCTTGATTATTACCGACCATTAGCCACTGGAAGCTCCGAAATATTTTAAAAAATGTACCACTCGGCTCCGTCGCCTCGGGACAAACCTTGAGGATTATGACTATAGCGTCAAATACAAACCCGGAATGTGCAACGTTAACGCCGACGCACTGACCCGAAACCCTACCGATGAAGTGCATGAAAATTTCGACAACATAGGCGACCATGAGGAAATTAAAACCCTCGAAAATCGTCAAGTACTTTCCCTATGAAAGAGAAAACCTAATCTACGTGGAGCAAACGTCGAAAGGAATTTCATGTCGGTGAACGAATATCATTTGGACGACACCGTAATCAAGTACACTGATTCCATAGGCGGGCATTCCGGAGCATCCGAGGATATCATATCAGACATCGGGAGATTCATTAATAATTATATGGTATGAGTTTTGGTGGTACGGTCTTCGGACAATAAAAAATTCAATTTTTACGTTTCGACCATAATGTTGGTCCTCCTCAGAAATTTATTGTTTAAATCTTACAATCAAAAGTTTATAAAAATGAAAAATGACGAATAAATATATATATATATACAGATGCATTGACATTAACTTTAACCATCCCGGTGTCGTTGGGATAGATCGACGAAAATTCTACATTAAAAGGTTTAAAATTAGATATTTTAAGTTTCCAGCAACAAAAAAGAATAAATTGATATCGTGTTGTTTTAAATATTACATACGTCGTATAAAATAATGCACTACACTACACTCCGTACAGAAAGAACGAAACTATTGACACTTGTGACGTTACGGGCCTTTAAATACTAATACAATGTAACCTAGTTTAAACGTGGGTGTATTCAAATTCATGGTTAACGATATTCATACAATTTGATTTTACTAACGATGTTCGGCGCATACGATCAGATCATTATGTTTTTTACAGTTTTATATTGTATTCCACTCATGATCGTATTTTTTATTGTATAATATGATTCAATGCAATAAAAAATGCAATGGATGTACATAAGCGAGTTTAAAAGGCCATTTAAACTGTAATTTCATAATATTTACATTATATAATAGCTTCGTATACCGCTGGTAAGTTTGATTGCTCGAATCTAATGTTTACTGTCCGCTGTGATCTTTTAATGAAATAGTTTTCAATTTCTTTTCGTTTTCTACTATTTCGTTCCGTTGCTAGAATTTTGACTTTTTTGTAGTAGGATAGCAACAGAAATAACAACCACAACAACAACAACAACAACATTATAAAAACTACATCAATCCCTTACGTTAAAGAATTATCCGAAAAAATATCAAAAAGCTTAAGAAAAGAAAACATTCGAATCGTTCACAAGCCCATCAACACAAACATCGGTGGAATAAAACCATTAAAGGACAAACTTGATCTAGAAAAATGCAGTAATGTTGTCTACCAAATTCCATGTAAGACCTGTAATAAAGTTTACATAGGACAAACCGGAAGACTTCTAGGTACAAGACTAAAAGAACACCAGAAAAACATATACGGACCGGAAGATAAATACACGGGATTAACGTTACATCGTATCAACACCTCCCATAATTTTGACTACAAAAAAGTCAAAATTCTAGCAACGGAACGAAATAGTAGAAAACGAAAAGAAATTGAAAACTATTTCATTAAAAGATCACAGCGGACAGTAAACATTAGATTCGAGCAATCAAACTTACCAGCGGTATACGAAGCTATTATATAATGTAAATATTATGAAATTACAGTTTAAATGGCCTTTTAAACTCGCTTATGTACATCCATTGCATTTTTTATTGCATTGAATCATATTATACAATAAAAAATACGATCATGAGTGGAATACAATATAAAACTGTAAAAAACATAATGTTCTGATCGTATGCGCCGAACATCGTTAGTAAAATCAAATTGTATGAATATCGTTAACCATGAATTTGAATACACCCACGTTTAAACTAGGTTACATTGTATTAGTATTTAAAGGCTCGTAACGTCACAAGTGTCAATAGTTTCGTTTTTTCTGTACGGAGTGTAGTGTAGTGCATTATTTTATACGACGTATGTAATATTTAAAACAACACGATATCAATTTATTCTTTTTTGTTGCTGTAAACTTAAAATATCTAATTTTAAACCTTTTAATGTAGAATTTTCGTCGATCTATCTCAACGACACCGGGATGATTAAAGTTAATGTCAATGCATCTGTAAGTTTTTACATATATATTTATATATATTTATTCGTCATTTTTCATTTTTATAAACTTTTGATTGTAAGATTTAAACAATAAATTTCTGAGGAGGACCAACATTATGGTCGAAACGTAAAAATTGAATTTTTTATTGTCCGAAGACCGTACCACCAAAACTCATACCATATAATTATCACCTGAAGCGGTCAAGAAATTTCAAAAATGCATCAGCATAATCATTTAGATTCATTAATACCCGAAATGGCGATTACCGAATACGGTGGAAGGGTCGTATGGGGTTCTGGCCTGTCGAAAATGTCATATCAGAAACGGACGAAACAGCGTCAGATGTCGTTTACTCTCGCGAAAAAGAGGGAAATAGAACACCCTCCCCCGAAAAAGTAATTGCTCGAAAAAATTCCTCATCGAATAAAATATTCGAAAAAAGTCTATTAAACCCGGCTCCAAACAGCGCATCCGGGTAGAATTTAACATCGAGCGGCTGGAGGTCGATCTCGGAAACAGCGAGAGCTTGGAAACAGCAGAGCATTGGAAAAAACTTCGTAAGAAGAAGTTGCGAACGGCGTAGGAGAAACCCGGAGAACGTTGCGAACGACACATCGCACCGCGCAGCGAGCTCCGTAAAAGAAAAGGTTACGCAACGCGTAGCGCGGACGAGAAGGAGAATAAGGGAAGAACGGTATAGGCAGCGAAGTTGCAGGGAACGCAACGTCTCGCCACTCGTGCCATACTGGCAACGGAGCGACCCCCTCTCCACACCGCACAGAGAGAGAGAAAGGACGATTAGATAAGAATACAGAGATTACAGCCGCTACGTATAACTCAAGTAGCGAAATGCATTTACCATCCACTAGTGTAAGTACATGCCATGACGGGCAGGGCGGTATTGAGGTCCGAGCGACCCTCTCCCCAGTCCTCGAGGCGCAAGAGGACTTTAGGGGAACACGTAGTGACGGTTCCTCGCGTAACGGTGGGTCTGGCGGTCTTCGTCAAGAGATAAAACGGAAAATTATGATAATAATTTTTAAGGATCGTTGGCAGTGCCCTCATCGGACAAACGTAACGCCATTATTAAAGAACATCGTCGTTCGGCGTCAGAGGGTCACAAAGGGGTTATAAGACGTATACTTCGGACCCATTATTGGAAAACCATGCGAATCGATGTGGGCGAAGTGATAAAACGTTGTTATGAGTGCCAACATAAGAAAACGAATCGATATAAAACAAGACTCAATATAATCATTACCAATACGCCCGCGGAGGCTTTTGACAAAATATCAATGGATATCTGAGGTCCAACGACAACATCCGAGGATGGGAATAGATTCGTCGTTACAATTCAGAACCTATTAACCAAATATTCCATAGGATTACCATTAGCAGACGTAACTGCTGAATATATTGCCAAAGGACTCGCCACTAACTTTATGTGCACGTTTGGTACGCCGAGAGTCATACTGACAAACCAGGGTAAATCCTTCATGTCAGAGACCTTCGAGGAAATGGCCCGCTTATTTAAAATAAAAACGTTCGTTACATAGGCATATCAGCCGCAATCAAACGGGAGTATCGAACGAAGCCATCACATGCTGGCAGATTATTTGAGGTTCTTCGAGGAACATCGAGAAACTTGGTACATTTGGTTACAATACGCGATGCTTGCGTATAATACGAGCGTTCGTGAGGGTACAAACTATACACCGCATGAATTGGTGTTCGGAAAACCCGCGCGCTTACCGCCCAGTGCCCCACCCCGATTTCTGACGTATTCGGCACATGTGAAAGAGCATTCAAGGATCTTGAGAGTCCAGACACTTGCCGGATTGAAATTAAACTAGGCAAAACATCGCTCCTAGGTCTATAACGACCGGAAGCAAAACATTAAGAACTTCTGTGTAGGTGAAATGGTAATGCTTGTCAAGGAGCCGAGATGCGGTAAGCTGAACGATTTGTTCGTTGGTCCGTATGAAATTGTCGAGATCATCAGATGTAGAAATGTTAGATTAAACCTCGATGACCTGCAGTCGAAGATCGTCCACATCGACAAGGCAAAGAAAGGTTACGACCCGCTTATCTTTGATGAAAACGAACAATCGATCTTAGATCCATAGAGAGGAACCCGGGGAAGGGAGAGGTTATCGGTCTCCTCTTTGTGCCGTGATTCGTGCTGTGTTGCGTGAAATTCTTGTTCACGCAAAGCGTTACTTTTATACATATAAAATAAAATAAAATAAATTCATTATTTTTCTATACAGTTTTCTTCTCTAATACACCTTTGGTGTAGAAATATTATTAGAAACGATGTTTTATTTCTTCATCCTTATAGGTATTATACGGCAGTGTAGGGAGACAGACAGTAAAATAATCATAAAGCATTATATTTCGGTCTGCATAGTGGGACCCTTCCTGCCCGGCGAACCTGTCGTGGCCCGATGTAGGCGGAACATTTTCCAATGTAATAATTGTATATTACAGGGTACAATCTTATGAAAAATTTACGCATACCCGAATCCAGGAGAACCCGGGGGCTTACTCCGAGAAGGTCGGGCCCATGCGGTTGTCCCACACGTAGTGGCACCTAATATCAAGAGTGCCATTATCGGGACATTTCGAGAAAGGAGAAAAGCTCGTTAACTCACTCAATATTCTGGACAATGCCGAGAAACATCGGTGCAACCGTGCGGCATTACGGAAAGGATTCGTCAAGCCCGTCTATAATGAAAGACATTGCATGAAGAAACAACGACGCCCTGGAAATACTGGCGGGTACCGAAAACTCACAGAAAAAGAGTCGTATTTGGTGCCGTAGGAAATATCTTAAAAATTCTCGTTGGCACGGCGGATGAGGAAGAAATAGGCCACCTACAAGATCAGAAGGATTCAGCAAATGCCAGGATATCTGAGACTGCCACCTTCATTGGCGAATAGACCAAATTCATAGCCATTGAATTTTCAGGCATCCGACAAGGCTTGAGAATTATAAACGCATCACTAGAAGGGCTTCGGGCGGGTCGAAAACAATTTGAGTCAATAACTGAGCAGGAATAGCGTAATAATAAACTAACGCACATTATGGCCGTGATATAAATGGAAATATATAGTTACGCATTAGAGGCCGACCAACTGACGAATGCGATACTGCTCGTGAAATCGGGTCAAATACACCCCGAATTCGTCTCAATGAACAATCTAACGCAGCATATTAAAGAAATCGTCAACCTTACGCCCGACTGTGATTTTCCTGTACAGTTCACGAGGCCGACGCTTGATTCTCTTCTGGAAATTCCTACGGTAAAAATAGCTCATGTACAGGCATCCTTAATCTATATGCTTTATATACCATTCGTCTCCTATACTCAATTCATGATCTACGAGCATCGACCAGTTCCGGTGCCGCAAAACATAGCAAATGTTAATAAAATAATAAAATAGCTTTTATCCAGCTATCAGCCTGATATACTGGAATATCAAACGACTGTATCCAATACGTCAGGCTGACAACAGAACATTACCGAGGCTGTAAACAGGGCGACGGGACATACGTAGGCAGGGGTGAACTACCCATACACACGACGGATGACCGCAGTGACTGTAAAGTGCGACTGATCGCCGACATCCAGTTTAAAAATTCAACAACTGTGATGTCCGAATTATGGTACCAGGACCGACATATTGGATAAAGCTTCGCACACCCAATATGTGGCTATACTTTGCTGCAATTCAAGAACCTATGTAAGTTATTTGTGACAACGCAATGATCGATACCATAGTCTCAAACAGTACCGGGGTGATCGGTCTCGCACCTGGGTGTAGGGCTCAGAAAGGCAAGACAACGCTTGCGGCACTCAAAACCCTAAGATCGGAAAAAACGATAGAGCGCTATGGATCATCTTTACTGAACGTAACGGAACTGTTACTGAAGGATTCAGTTGAGATGGTACAAATAGAGGAGAGCATCCACCACGAGGAGCTCAAGATGAAGGAATCGCACGTAGCTCCGGGACCATTGGAGAGCAGTATCAACTTCAGTGAACTGATAAGCCGGGCACGCGTATTGGGACAAGCAAGGGGGATGAAGCAACGAAAGCGAGTCATAGAAAACGCTACCATATATGGTGGATCGTCACTCGCAACCCTCGCCATCGTTCTACTCGTCATCTGGATATGTCTCCGAAAGAAACTAACCTTTGGGTTGAAGAAGAAAAGATTTCGAGTCACGTCATTCCGACGTAGCACGCGTAAAGTGAGGTTCGATTCGCATACTAGTCAAGTGGCAATCGGAAGCGATAACAAGTGGGGAGAATTTGAAGATGCAAGAGTGTGTGCGAAAAGTAAAAGTCCCCTACGTAACAGCGTCGTAATCATATCAACATAACTATATGTAACGCGGTTTCAACCTTTAGGTTAAGTCTAAAAAATAAGTAGATTAAGATAATACCGTACCAGCATCCACGCGTATACAATATATTAGCGTATATATATATATATATTATAACAGAGTGAAGTGGGTTCTTTGCTTACGAGAGATATAGCGTACATGATTTAGTTTTTTTTATTGTGTCCTGCGGGGGAC
Organism: Trichopria drosophilae; assembly: GCA_030407085.1. Lineage (NCBI taxonomy): Eukaryota > Metazoa > Arthropoda > Insecta > Hymenoptera > Diapriidae > Trichopria > Trichopria drosophilae. Next base: position 48,938,716 of record CM059586.1, read on the forward strand.
CACCGAGCTTTTTTAGGGAGGAGGTGTTACGGACGATAGTTCGTACCTCGCCTTATCATATATTATAATAGATGTCAGGTTGCAAGTGGAATGAGCGAATATCGTATTTCACGCAATACAATATTCGTACATCCGGTGCACGGTTACAACGTGGTCCGAACAACAACAGTATTTAATTCTATATAAATTGCTTAAATAAACGTTCGAGGAACCTGTAAGCATTTTTCGGTGGCAACCTGCTAGCGTTTGCAGATCGAATGGCCACACTTGGTGTCGACAAGCAACGTAAAGGAGCTGTCGTCGGCGGTTTCCCACACGAAAACTGCACATCGCGCGTATGACCGGATGGACAACCGAAAGTCGACGGATCCCGAAAAGCACGATAGTCTACAGTCAGTCAGATCACCGAAAGCAAAGAGGTAACTTCGGGTCATTCGCAACTTTTCACGCCAGAGACCTTGATCGCGAGCCACTAATTCCAGTCGGGACTTAGTCGATTTCATACATCTAACTTCGGCGATTTACCTCTAGAAGTCATCCGACTCATGGCTTCCGAAGGACGGGAAAACCGAGTGCCGGTCGTTCAAGATAGCGCACTGATAATAATCATTTCTGTATGAGTGCTGGTCGGGCAATAACGATAAATAATAACTGTGCGAAGAGCATAAAGGGAATATTCCTTAAATCCCGACCCAAAGAGACCCTCATCCCTAACAGAACCATTGTTTAAATAATCATTGTTTATAACGATTTCTGTAAAAAGCGTATAACTTGTGCAGGAAATTCTTTATAAAATTCAAATTTTACAAACATTTCAACAGTAATGCTTGAAATATCGAAAATATCCTTTTGAAACAATTCGCGATGTAATCATTGTTTAAATAATCATTGTTTATAACGATTTCTGTAAAAAGCTAATAACTTGTGCAGGAAATTCTTTATAAAGTTCAAATTTTCCAAATACTTTAACAGTAATGCTTGAAATATCGAAAATATCGTTTTGAAACAATTCACGATGGAATCATTGTTTAAATAATCATTGTTTATAACGATTTCTGTAAAACGCTTATAACTTGTGCAGGAAATTCTTTATAAAGTTCCAATTTACCAAATACTTTAACAGTAATGCTTGAAATATCAAAAATATCGTTTTGAAACAATTCACGATGGAATCATTGTTTAAAATGATATCTGTAAAAAGCGTATAAATTTTGCAGGAAATTCTTTATAAAGTTCAAATTTTCCAAATACCTTAACAGTATTGCTTGAAATATCGTAAATATCGTTTTGAAACAATTCACGATGGAATCATTGTTTAAATAATCATTGTTTATAACGATTTCTGTAAAAAGTGTATAATTTGTGCAGAAAATTCTTTATAAAGTTGAAATTTTTTCAATACTTTAAAAATGCTGTTTGAAATATCGAAAATATCGTTTTGAAACAGTTTGCGATGGAATCATTATTTATAACGATTTCTGTAAATTCCTTATAATTTGTGCAGCAAATTCTTAATAAAGTAAAGTTTTGCGTACACTTCAAAAATACTGTTTAAAATATCGCAAATATCGTTATGTGTTACGGACGCTGGGCTACACGTGTAGCGGCGCACGTAGTCAGGAATATTCGCCGTTAATAAATAATAAAGCGGACACCTGAGATGTCCACAGCGACGTCATCCATCCGGTCAGACCACACGTGCTGGAAATCGTTGGAAATTAGAGATTCGGGTGTCCTATTGTTAACCGAATTGTTATAATAAATCAAGTGACATTTGAAGACATCCGCTGTAGATTAGGAGGTCGACTTGGCGAACAACTGACCCATCGGAATCTGCACGTGCAGATATACGAGCCGTTCCGGAAACCACCGAATCGCTAAAAGCATCGATATCTGACACGAAAGCGGCGATTCGCGAAAAACGAGCCTTATCGGACACCGTGGTTGATGGTGTCTCGTAAACACCTCAGCTACCGAATAATGCGCAAAACCGACCTGACTTGTAACGGATAATTGCATTGTCCAGTCAGAGTCGCTCAGGAGCTAGAACAGCTAATCTCGCGATCGGGAACTTGTAAAAAACTAAAGATCTCGGAACTTGGCACGCGGACGCCTTTTTCCCTAGCGACTCTGCGCGAACACATAAGTCATCCACACGACTTAATTTATTCACAAGTTATTATTCGCGTCCATCACGCATGTCAAAAAAACCTCTGCTCTCGGCAAAATATAGAACTAATAAAAATTCTTCCTACCTAAACCACTTATTCTTTTCACATAGGGTATCGGTCCCCTTCACGTGTACCTCCAAATCCGAATTATCCTGATTTAATTTTACATAATTAAACTAATTAACACTTCAAGTTACGATCCCAAATCCGTAACATATGAAACAATTCGCGGCGGAATCATTATTTAAATAAACATTATTTCTGACGTTTTCTGTAAAATGCATATAGTTTGTGCAGAATATTCTTTGTAAAGTTAAAATTTTACATACACTTCAAAAATACTCATTGAAATAAAGAAAACGTCGTTTTGACAGAATTCGCGCTGCTTTCATTGTTTAAATAATCATTGTTTATAACGATTTCTATAATATGCGTATAATTTATACATCAAATTCTTACTAAAGTAAAATTTTGCATGCACTTTAAAATTAATGATTGAAATAAAGAATATATCGTTTTGAAACAATTAGGGACGAAAAATCATTCTTTACATGATGATTGTTTAAAATGATTTACGATTACTGCGCATAATTTGTGCAGCAAATTCTTAATAAAGAATATATCGTTTTGAAACAATTAGGGACGAAATCATTCTTTAAATGATGATTGTTTATAACATTTTCTGTAAAAAGCGTATAACTTGTGCAGGAAATTCTTTATAAAGTTTAAATTATGCATACACTTCAAAAATACTAATTGAAATAAGGAAAATATCGTTTTGAAACAATTCGCGACAAAATGATTGCTTAAATAAGCATTCTTTATAAAGATTTCTGTAAAATGCGTATAATTTGTGCCGAAAATTCTTTGTAAATTTAAAACTTTGCATACACTTCAAAAATACTGATTGAAATAAATAAAATGTCGTTTTGAAATAATTCGCGAAGGAATCATTGTTTAAGTAATCATTGTTTATAACGATTTCTGATAACTTGTGCAGGAAATTCATTATAAAGTTTAAATTTTCCAAACACTTTAACAATAATACTTGAAATATCCAAAATATCGTTTTGAAACATTGCATATAACGTTTTTGTAAATTGCGTACAATTTGTGCAGCAAATTCGTAATGAAGTAAAATTTTACATACACATCAAAAATACTGTTTGAAATATCGCAAACATCGTTTTGAAACAATTCGCGGCGGAACCCTTAGAGGGCCGATATGACGCCATATGGCTTCATGATCTTTCATTGGAAAAATCGGTCAGTCTTATAGTTTTTGAGGTCGCTGATTACGAATATCAAGAAAAATTATATAATTCGAAATATCTGATCCAATATGGCGACTCTATATCAACGTTTTGGTCGTATTCATGATAGCGTGTTAGTGATAGTCATGATAGCGTTCTGGCTCATGTTTCAATAATGATGAAAATATTGTAACGGGTAACTAGGGGAAGCTATATCAGAAAATTTCACTTTTTCCAATAGACGGCGACTGCCAAATACTGACTCAAAGGTGATATGGGGACTGGATATTATACAAGCACGCCCGGAGCACCATATAACTCTCTACTTTCTGAAAATATCTGATCCAACGATTTTTCAATTGGCATTCCTACCAGAATCTGTCTTCAAATATGACTGATAGTAGTGGAGAATCGGAGCCAGACCGTCATATAGACTCTGATGATGTCGAATACATACCAGGTCTTGAAATTTTCTATGACACTTCTTTTTTTCCCTCCGTAAAAACATTCACATCGTCATGTCGTATTCAAGAAAGTGTTCAATTGAAGGGAGATGATCCTATACACTATTTTGAGTACATTAACGATGATGCTTTACTAGATCTTAATTGTAAGGTAACCAATCGATACCAAACTTAAAACTCAGAACCTGATCACATCAAAATGTCTCAGGGGGTAGATTTAGAAAAGAAAGAATTGCTAAAATTCTTAGCTCTGAGTATTCTCATGGGACATGTCAAAAAAAGGCTGTCTAAAAGATTATTGGAGTACTTCACCTGCTTTACATAACAATGTCACGCAATCGATATAGCCAAATTTCACGTTTCCTACATTTTCGAGACAATGAGATTCTATCTGATCATCCGGTGAGAAAAGTGGAAAATGTCATTGATAATCTCAAAGCAAAATTTTCAAACGCTCTTTGCCCGGGTGAAAAAGTATGCATTGACGAAAGTCTTATGTTATGGAAAGGGAGCTTATCATTCAAACAGTATTTACCCCTGAAAAGTCATCGTTTTGGCATCAAGATATTTATGCTTGTTGAAACCGGTATATCTTATATTTCATAGTTTACACGGGAGCAGATACTGATTATGAACATTTTGATTTGGGCGTTTCTGGAGACATAGTTGCCACTATGATGAAACCCTATTTGGCAAGGGGGGCATTCCATGTGAAATCGCCAACGTGTCGGAGTCCAGTTTCAGAACTTATTCAAAATTGAACTACGTTTAGAATGCATAAAGATAAGCCTATCCTGTGAATTTCAGCTGAAAATATTAATTTGTTCAAAAGTTATTGATAAAAGTATAAACGACAAAAATGAAATTTACCATTTTTTAAACGGCGATATCTCGAAAACTATCATTCAGAGAAAAAAAATGTTTCATTCGAAAATATGCAGAAATGTCTAAATTTTGTACCGGTGTGAATGACATAAACAAAGTATTATTGTTTATAACAAATTTTCAATATTATTTTGTTGTAACTCAATTTTCGCTCGATATGCCATCTTTTTTCTGCTTGTGACATGAACAAAAGTTGTTCGCAAAAGTGTTTTCTTTAACTTCGCAAATTTTCAGTTTGTCATCTTTGAAACTGGCTTTATAATGTAAAGAAAACCGAGCGCATGAGTGTCCGTCCGCCATGCCACCGGCCGGGCCGCCCGTACATATCAGCCGCCCGGTCGTATAAAACGCTCTTTCCCCCTTTTCAGGCTTACAATTCCTAACTACTTGTTTGTAAAATTGTCAGATATATAGTGGTAGTCAGTATATAAGTATACCCCGATGTTTTTTCTACATATTTTTATTTTGATCATTACTTGGAAAATGAAAGAGGGGTTTATTGAAAAACATGTACGTCATTCATTTATGTAGAACTTTTACATACACTTTTTAGTTATATTATCCAAAAGACAATTCGATAATTTATATACAAAAGTAATGATTGCGGGTGCTAAATTATCAACTTTTCTTGACGAAAACAGTACAGAATACAAAAACTCATGATGCCCGAATGTACTACGGAATGAATGCGACTTTAGAAAATGTCAACAATGTCCGGGATTTATAAAAGTATATAATCAATTGAAAAATATTTGTGATAAAAACAATATTAACAGGTTTGTATTCAAGGAATAGAAGGGTCTGAATAATCTATGGAATTTTGTGAAATCTGAATACATCAGAGAAAAATATTTGAAAGAACTTGAATCTCGAATATTTAAACTTCGGATTCATGATTTCATAGCCCGGAATCAAAGCAATTTTATGAAAATGAAAAAATAAAATCGACACTCTGATGAAGTGATGGTACTGGGTTATTTCTCAGAAAATTATTCATTTAAAATACAGGATGAAATTCAAAGTCATCAATGGTCTCAGAATTTAGTTCCAATCCATCCATTCGTAATTTATACAAAAGCAAATTATTATCAAAAATATTTTCCAATTGATTAATCCTTTATATATTAATACTTTAATAAATCACGGACATTGTTGATATTTTCTAAAGTCGCATTCATTACGTAGTACATTCACGCATCATGAATTTTAACATATAATTTTTTTTAACACAACTCAAAATTGAGTTACAACAAAATAATCTTGAAAATTTGTTATAAACAATAATATTTTGTTTATATCATTCACACCAGTGCAAAATTTAGACATTTCTGCACATTTTCGAATTAAACATTTTTTTTTCTCTGAATGATAGTTTTCGAGATATCGCCGTTTAAAAAATGGTAAATTTCATTTTCGTCGTTTGCACTTTTATCAATAACTTTTGAACAAATTAATATTTTGATCTAAAATTCACAGGATAGGCTTATCTTTATGCATTCTAAACGTAGTTCAATTTTGAATAAGTTCTGAAACTTGACTCCGAAACGTTGGCGATTTCACATGGAATGCCCCAAGGGTCACATTTTATATACTGATAATTGGTATTCTAGTCCAATTTTGGCAGAATTTTTACATGAAAAAGATGTAGGATTATGTGGCACAGTGAGGAAAAATAGGAAAGGATTTCCGTTTTTGGATGCAAAGCTTGAGAAAGGACAAATTCAAAGTGCGCATAATTTGGTTCGGCTGGCTATGAAATGGCAAGATAAGAAAGAGGCTTATATGATTATATCTGTACATGAGCCCATATTGGAAAAAACTGACGAAAAAGATTATAAAACTGGAGCTGATAAAACAAAGCCCCAATGTATCATTGATTTGATTGATTCGTTATTACCTTCTACAGAAACTGTACGAAAATCTTTTAAATGGTACAGAAAGTTATTCTTTCGCATCATTGAGATGGCTATCATATATGCACATGCGCTATACTCTTTGAATGGTAGCCACATGACTTTTCCAAGTTTCAGATTATCTATTGTCAATGACATTCTTGAATTGAAAGAACTTTCAAGACCAGCTAATGTGACATGCCCTACTCGTCTTATAGGAAAACATTTACCTGAAGCAATAGAAAATAAAAAAAGATGTACTTTGTGTCATATGAATAAAAAGCGAGCAGAATCTAGAATCAAATGCAATAAATGTTCCGTCACATTGTGTACCACTCCTTGTTTTGCAATTTATCATACTAAACCTGACCTATCGTAATAAAAACACGCACGCGTGCGCCCATGCACACATACACACACACACGCACGCACGCACGCACGAACACACAAATAAACCTCAATCACTGTGCGGTGGCCCAGGACCTGCTGCTCCAACTGGTCAAGGAGGAGAAGGCCGATATCGCCGTCATCAGCGAGGCTTACTGGGATCTTTGTGAACCGAGTTGGGTGAAGGATTCCACCAGCAAGGCGGCCATCTGGGTGTGCGGGAATCTCCACATATCCAATAAGATGGCCGACCCCCTGTCCAGCGTCATCTGGGTGGTGGTGGCTGGTATAAGGCAGTTGCTACCTCCCTCCCAGTCTTACCATCAACGGGTTCCAAGAATCCCTGGAGGCCATCGTCGCCAGTGCAAGAACCTCCCGACTATCACTAGTGATCGGGGGGGACTTCACTGCATGGGCGACGGAATGGGGTAGCGCAATGATCAACGATCGAGGATATGCCCTCATTGAGGCCTTCTCGTTACTGGAGTTGGAGATCGCTAACACGGGGGGGAAAGCCGACCTACTCCAAGGCCGAAAAGTCCTCCGTAGTCGACCTGACCTTCGTCGACCCAAAATTGATGGGGGAAGGGTTGGGCTGGAAAGTTAGCGACCGATACACGGGCAGTGACCATCAAGCCTTGGTGTACCAGCTCCAACTGATATGATACGATATGATAAGTATTTATTTGTGTACATTTTATTGTACAATATTAAGTATAAGATATTTCTTATAATAATTACATGAGTTATAACAATATGAGATTTGTGTATAGTAGTTGAGAAAAGCTATATGATATTACAAAATAGTATGACAGTATATTTCAATTTATTATTTCTTTAAAATGTCTCTTAATTTTATTCTGCCGTCAAGATTAGAAAAAAACAAAAATGCTTTATTTTTGAATATGGAAAATGAAGGTGAGTTGCGGATGGTGGTAGGTAGGAAATTCCAAATATAGGATGCGGCGATATGGAATGATGACCTCAAAGATTCTGTAGTGAATTTGGGAATGACCAAAGCCTGCACCTAACCTCTTATTAGTCTGTTTGAAACATACGCTGTGAAGAGTCTCGCCAAGTAATTAGGAGTTTTAGTGAACAAAATCTTGTATGTAAGGCAGGTTGCAAAGTAACATCTACGCATTCCTATGGAGAGCCAACCCAGTTTTTTCCTGTATGAAGTTATATGTTCGTACTTGCTTATCCCAAAAACATATCTAATTGCGTCATTAACCTTACGATCAAGTTTTAATTCCTGCTCGCCAGATATGCTCATCAATACCACAGAACAGTAATCTACCAGGGGAAACAGAAGCATTTCAATGAGATGCTTGCGCATACGGAAATTGGTACTTTTCCTGAAGAAGCGTAGCCGATACATTAAAAAATTTATCTTCTTACATGTCATTTTCACATGTTCTTTCCATGACAGTTCAGAATCAAGTATAACGCCCAAGCTGCGTACGGAGGATTCAAAAAATACCCTTGAGTTACCAATATCAATGAAGTTGGTTTTATTAGCAGATAGTTCTCGCAGGTAGGTACTTGAGCCAAAAGGAATAACTTTAGTCTTGGAGACATTCAGGGATAGATTATTGCATGTGGCCAAACTTATAATGGATTGAGCAGCACTATACAATTTGTGTTTTGCGATATTTATATCTCGAATGTGACATTGTGCGTATATTTGAAGGTCATCAGCAAAAGTTATGTGGTAGATATCTCTATCGAGATCAAGAGTTACGTCATTTATGTAGAGAGAGAATAACAGTGGACCAAGTACAGATCCTTGTGGAACACCAGTATTTAGTTGCCTGAAATTCGATTTGGTTCCGTTCTTTCCCAAGACTGCCTGGGTTCTACCCGAGAGATAAGAACCCAGCCAGCACAAGGTGTTATTTGAGAGTCCCAGTGTTGCAAGTTTCCGAAGAAGAGTAACATGACAAACTTTGTCAAAAGCTTTACTAAAATCAAACAACAGAAAAAGAGTTACTCTGTTCCGATCAATGCCTCTTCTAATGTCATCCGTCAATTTAAGGAGAGCAGTTTGGGTACTGTAACCAGTACGAAACCCAGACTGATACTCGTCCATAAGGCCATTCAATTTAATATAATCAGAGAGTTGACAAAAGACCCGTTTTTCCAATACTTTAGAGAGAAAGCAAAGAAGAGAGATTGGTCTGTAGTCACAAAGGCTTACAGGCACTCTTACCTTACTTAAGGATTTAATCAGTGACTTTTTCCACATTAACTCTTTTCGTCCCAAAAGTCCAGAATTTGGACACAACTTTCAACGATGTAACTTTTGTTCCAAACAGCGTTAACAGAAATTAAAATAAGACAAAATCGATAGATTTGGACCTCTTCTCTCAAATGCCGTGGTCAGAAACAGCTGGAAATTACAGAGAAAAAAGTTATGATCATTTTTTCGAAAAAAATACTGGTTTTTTCGACATTTTTTCCCAATAATTGCGTTTTTTGACATTGAAAATGGCAGTGCTGATCGTTGCAAAAGATACTAATCGCGTCTTTTTGCTCAGACCATTCTTCTCCCGTCGGATTTTTTACAAAAAACAAAATGGCGGTTTCAAAGATGGCGCCTGGAAGTTGTAAGTTTGAATTTTCTCGCACAAATATCGATTATTTGAACGTGTAACGGCTCAAATCACTGAGAATTGCAATGAAAAAGTAATTATTATCATTTGTGAATACCTAGTCTCATCATGATTTATTCATAACCTCATAACCTCAAATTAATTAGACACAATGGGTTTATACGGATTATTTGTCTAATTTTCACACAATTTTCGACGTTTCCGTAACATTACTTGTGTGTGAAATTAAAAATGACCCTTAAGACTTATTAATTATCGGGTTATAACCTAAAAATTTAGTACAGTTCGACTTTTTTTTATTTTTAAAATACTTTTCTTCATTTTTTTTTATTTTAATTTTATTACTTTCATATTTTTTGTATTCAAAACACGTGGAGGCAATGAGGAAATATTTGTTTTTTATTTTTGTGTTTTGTTTTGTATTTTGTAAATCAATATAGCAGATATTGAAAGTTATATTGCACTATAAGATGTGGATTGATCTGCGACCTGCAATTTGAGTGAAAATCAGACAAAATATCGGTAGTAACCCATTGTACACGACTAATTTGAGGTTATGAATGAATCATGATAGGACTAAGTATTCACAAATAATAATAATTACTTTTTCATCCCAGTTCTCCGTGATTTGAACCGCTACACGGTCAAATAATCAATATTTGTGGGGGAAAATGTAAAATTACAACTTGGAGACGCTATCTTGAAGCCGCCATTTTGTTTTTTGAAAAAAATCCGACGGGAGAAGAATGGTCTGAGCAAAAAGACGCGATTAGTACGTTTTGCAATGATCAGCACTGCCCTTTTCATTATCAAAAAATGCAATTATTGGGAAAAAATGTCGAAAAAATCAGTATTTTTTTCGAAAAAATGATCATAACTTTTTTTTCTGTAATTTCCGTCCGATTCTGACCACGGCATTTGAAAGAGGAGGTCCAAATCTATCGATTTTGACTTATTTCAATTTTTGTTAACGTTGTTTGGAACAAAAGTTACATCGTTGAAAGTTGTGTCCAAATTCCGGACTTTTGGGACGAAAAGGGTTAAAGGGAAGTAGGATTTGTCTATAGAGGAATTGAAGATGTCACATAAGTATTTGCCAATCGCTGGTAATGCCGCCTGAACAACACACTGCGGAACAGCGTCAACTCCTCTGGACTGTGAACTAAAGCTTTTATTGCTGATGTAACGTCAGAGATTGAAATATTTTTAATTTGAATTTCTGATTTGATCCATTCAGTGGAACTGTTGACAAGTAGTGAGAGACAGATGGAGTATGTGGGTCGTAAGAGACTTTCGAAAAATATTCATTTAGCTGTTCCACTGTAAATCGGTCAGGCGCATCATCAGGACCAGGACATATGCCCAAATGACGAAGCTCCTTCCACGCCATAGATGGATCAGTCAAGTCGCTTAGTTTATGGTTATAGAAATCAAAACGAGCAGTCTCGATTGCTGAGTGAGCAATATCTCTGGCATTTCTATAGTTATTCAAGTCAAAGGGATGTCTTGTACATCGAAAACGTCTATAAAGTCTATCTCTGTCACTAATTAAATTACGATGGAGAGTAGTGAACCAAGGATGCCTGTTTTTTAAAGGATTTACTGCTTTTAGTGGAATAAAAAGTTCCATTGCTTTATGTAGATTTGAGTGTAGCAAGTCTATAGATGCTTCTAGAGTGGTAACAGAGCTAATGTCATCGAGTAGAGTCCAGTCACAAGAATTTAGATAGCGGAGAAAACCTGATAAATCTATATGCTTGTAGTCACGAAAGGAAAATGATTTTTGGTCAACTATTGGTACTGGTATGGAAAGAGTAGCAGATAAGAGATCATGTCCATCAGAAAAAGGTACATCCGTTTTAGAGAAACTTTTAACATAGTCGATGACAGTGTCTTGAGAATCCACTATACATAGATCAAGCCAGGAATCAGATGATCTTGTGTGGAATGTAGCTCCATGCGGGATCAGTTGCAATGAATTTTCATCAATAAAGTTTCGAATAAACATGGCATCTGCAGAATTCGAAAACTGATTTGCATTGAAATCTCCAAAAATGATCTGGGAATCATATCCATGCATACAGTTTAATAGTTTGTCGATAAAGTCATTACCTTTAATGAAAGGAGCATGTGGTGGCCTATAAACCACAGCTACAAAAATAGGATTTCCTCCTGAAAACGATACCTCACAAAAAATATATTCAGGAATACCAGGCTGGCCCCTCCACACTGCGTTTGAAGAGCATAGGTGTTTTACAGTGAGAGATGCATGTATGAAAATTGCAACGCCCCCATGGACCCACGTTTCGATCGTGTCTAAGGAGAATATAATTTGGAAGACTTACCAATGAACTGTCGATATGCTCATCAAGTTTTGTTTCAGTGACAGCTATGACGTGGAAGTGCGGTTTTGCAGCCAAGTAGAATTTCAACATCTCAATACGAGCTCTTAACGAATTAACATTTAGATGGCAAACTCTGAGGTCATCGACTATTCTTTTTTTATTATGCGCAAAACAAAGATTTTGAGATAACTTAAGATGAGATGATTGGAGAGAAGAGAAGCAACTCTGGGAAGGATGTATTGTAGAAGTAATAGGAGTGTAATGCGATTTATGTTTAATATGTACTTGAAGGGCAGATTTGAGTGCATTTATGTTGAATATAAAAAAGAATTAATATCTTCCTTAGTTGTGATAAGAAGTGGTGTATCTTCTTTCTTGCGTTTTACGTAAATCTGTCCATTTCGTATGAAAAATGTGAATTTATTTTCTTCCCGCTTGGATTTCTGCAACACTTCCTTTTTAAGTTCCCAGTCTGTGCCTTCGAAAAACTCGTTTATATTTATTAGAGAAGGTGTCAATGGCACTGTACAACCTACTTGTATGAGTAACTCCTCATCAAGACGAAATGAGTGGAGTTTTCTCATTTTGATTTTTGCCTGGATAATCGATTTTGCAAGACCCGGCGAGTTTAGTGTTACCAAAATAATGGTGATCTTTTCTTTTTTGCTGCACCAGAGTTTATATTCCTTGATAAAAATTGATCCATATCCTCATCGACTTGTCCTATGGTGCTAGCTGCGGATGATTGCTCCGAAGAGTTTCGTACATGTTTAGAGACTAACTGTCTCACAGAAATGATATCATGCAAAATAATAGAAGGGCGAACCGCCTTCAGAATTACAAAAACAATTTTCTCGTAGTCAGTGGCAACTCCGTAATCAACTCCGCTGATGATAATGTTTGATGAAGAAGAACGACGATTTGTATTAAGCTTAGAAATAATAGAGTTAAGCTGCTTATTTTGTTCTTCTAATTGTTTTATTTTTCCAGCAGTGACCTGGTCGATAGTGCTCTCTTTGGAGGTTTGCGAATTTAACAGGTCCCGCGAGGACTGTTGATTTATTTTAAGTGACTGAATTTCTTCCTCTACAGTATCAACCGGCTTCATCAAATATGGCAATTGATCCAATGGAGCAACCCTTTCATTGAGTATTGATATTTGATTCGTGACATTCATGAGTACTTCACTAGTATTCGTTTGAAAATTGCCAAGATTTGTAGTGAGACATTTACTTAGGCAACAAGACCATTTACGTTAGAGCTCATAGCTTCAAGTTTCATTAAGATAGCAAAATTTATTAAATCTTTTTCGGATGACGATATACCCGAGTCATTGCCCGACCTCACATCTTGAACTGCTGTTCCCAGCACACCTCTACACCGTTCACAAATTTTTGAAGTGATACCATCAGTGCTCTGAACTGTAACGAAACTCTTGGAACAGTGTGTGTGGAAAGGCAGTAAGCAATTGTTGCATTCAACTGGCCTTAAATTACCAGAAAAAACCTTTTTACATAACGCACATATTGTATTACTTCTAATAATTTTTATAAAGCTGGAAATTTGTAAATTAGTAAACCAAAAAATAAGATGAGAAACAAATTTAGATTAATAATGTCCTATAAGTTATTTTAAATTAATAATGTCCTATAAAACAAAGCGTAGAAAAGAGCACACACGCACTTCAATTATAAGAATATAATTATACATAGGTATATGTCAAAAGACGAGCTCATAGAAAGTATGCGTGCAGACAGAGAAAGAGAGAGCATATAGAGCGAAAGACTCGTAAACTGACTGGTAGAGCAGCAAGAAGGGTTCAAAGTTTAAGAACAGAGAGATGGGCACCGGCCACCTTGGAGATGAACACATGGAGGTGGAGGGAACAGCGGACGAGAGAGCCAAATGCCTCACCCGAGCCTTAACAGCGGCCTCTGATGCCTCTATGGCCGTGAAATCAAATCCTCGCGGCCGACCGCCGGTTTACTGGTGGAACGAGGACATCGCAGCTATTCGTCGAGAGTGCCTTCGGGCTCGAAGGCTGCACCAGAGAGCAATTCATAAGCCCCGGTACTACCAACTCGCCGCGGACTATGAAAAGAAGAGGAAGAGGCTCAAGATTGCCATCAAGGCCGCAAAAAGAAAGTGCTGGCAGGACTTTTGCGAGGAGGTGGACCGTGACCCCTGGGGTCGACCGTATAAAACGGTCATGAGTAAGATCAAGCCCAGGGGACCTAACGCACCATCGTGTCCATCCCTCCTTGACAAAGTCGTCGGCCATCTATTCCCAGAACAACGGCAACGGCCGATCGGCACTGGTCTGCTGGTAATCGCTAGTGCAGCCGAGCCGCCAGACGTTACCGAAGCCGAACTAAAGATGGCTGCTGACAAGATTTCCATCCGTAAGGCCCCAGGAATGGATGAGATACCTGATATGGTATGGTAGTGAAGATCGCAGCGCTGAATGTCCCGACCATCTTCACATAGACATTCAGCGCTTGTCTGAAAGAAGGACGCTTCCCGGTGCAGTGGAAGGAACAGAGATTGGTTCTTCTGTCAAAGGGAAATAAACCCCCGGGCGATCCATCCTCGTTCCGACCTCTCTGCATGCTGGACATCCCCGGGAAGCTTTATGAGAGGGTTATCTGTGCCAGACTAGAAGCAGCCATCGAAGATGCGGGAGGTCTTTCCGACAACCAGTTCGGCTTTCGGAAGGGGCGCTCAACCACAGATGCGATCGGCCGAGTGAAGGCAATAGCCACGAATGCCATCAGTGGCAGCCGAAACACCAGGTGCATGTGTGCCATCATTGCTCTGGATATTCGGACCTCTTTCAACATGGCCAGATTGGATTGCATCATGCAGGCACTCGAAGATCCGAAGGTGCCGCTCTACCTAAGATAAGCCATCTCAAGCTACCTTACAGACCGGACCCAGTATTATGACACCGATGACGGCAGGCACTCATACAACATCACGGGTGGCGTGCCGCAGGGCTCGGTTCTGGGACCCTTGCTCTGGAACGTCTTATATGACGGACTGTTCAGGCAATCCCTTCCAGACGGGGTGTCCATGGTAGCTTTCGCAGATGACCTTGCACTAATCGTCGTCACGTAGACCATCGACGAGGTGCAATTTAGCGGAGATGAAGCTATCGAGGTAGTAGCTAGGTGGTTGAGCAACCATGGGTTAGATCTGGCGGCAGAGAAGACGGAGGCGGTGCTCATCTCTCGAACGAAGAAAAGGGTATACGCCACCTTCACAGTGGAAGATACGCAGATCAGGACGGTGGACATTATTAGATATCTTGGAGTCACTCTAGATGCGCGGCTGTTGCTCAAACAACACCTGATGAACGCAGGCTCAAAGGCTTCCAAAGTGGCTCGTACGCTCTCCAGCATCATGCCCAATATTGGGGGGCCGAAACCGCCGCGACAGTCCCTCCTTTCATCGGTAGTAAGCTCCGTTATTCTTTACGGGGCACCGATCTGGGCTGATGCCGTGAACATCCATAAGAGCTATGGAGCCACCTGTCGGCGGGCTTATAGAACAGCCGCCCTAAGAGTGGTCCGTGTCTACCGTTCTGTATCGGACATCGCTCTCTCGGTGGTCGCGGGACTCCCTCCCACAGACCTTCTTGCTACTGAGAGGGCAGCAATATACCGCGAAGGCAGGTGTACAAGGCAGGACATCGCCGACCAGGAGCTGAACCACGACAAATGGTCCATGAGGACCATAGAAGAGTGGCAAAAAAGATGGGGTTCAGCGGATTCGGGGCGGTGGACCCACTGCGTCATCCCAGATGTAGCAAAGTGGACGGGCAGACAACACGGATACACCACCTTTCATCTCACCCAGGTGCTTACCGGGCACCGCTGCTTTCGCAGCTACGTACATCGTTTCCGCATTTACCAAAGCACGGAGTGCCCAGCATGCCCGGCATGCCCTGGTGTCGACGAAGACGTGGCCCATATCCTCTTCCACTGCTCGAGATTTGCAGCGGAACGGAAACAGTTCCGGATCTCGGGAGGAGGACCACTAACACCTGAGGGCTTGGGGAATTTGACCTCAGTTTGGTCATAACTTGAGGGACCCAACCCCTTTTTCTATGGACAAATCAAGCTTTTCAAAAATCTCAAATGCCGGCCCTTGAAGGGTTAAATAATCATTGTTTATAACGATGTGACGGAAATTCATTACCAAGTTCGAATTTACCAAACACTTCAAAAATACTGATTGAAATAAGGAAAATATCGTTTTGAAATAATTCGCTATCAAATCATTGTTTACGATTTCTGTAAAATGCGTTGTAACGAAACTAGGTCCGCAGTAAAAATACATCATGTAATACTACAAAAGAATTTATTAAATTATAAATCTGCACTTACAACTTAGCCTACTAAATCCCTAATAGACACTATATGTTATCACTAGCGATTCGCTTGCGCGCACAACACCAACTATCTATTATCTTCTGGGGCCGCTGTTTGCGTGCGTGCGTGCGTGCGTGCGCGCGCGCGCGCGCTCGTGTGTGTGTGTGTGTGTGTGTGTGTGTGTGTGCGTGTGTGTGTGTGTGTGTGTGTGTGTGTGTGTGTGTGTGTGTGTGTGTGTGTGTGTGTGTGTGTGTGTGTGTGTGTGTGTGTGTGTGTGTGTGTGTGTGTGTGTGTGTGTGTGTGTGTGTGTGTGTGTGGGTGTGTGTATGTGTGAGCGTGTGTGTGTGTGTGTGTGTGTGTGTGTGTGTGTGTGTGTGTGTGTGTGTGTGTGTTATGGTTCGGTCTAGTCTATTAAGTCTGTTTCTATTTCTTTCTGTTCTGTCTTGACTAGTTTTATTTTAAAAATGTCTATGTCTTCTTCTGCTGTTGTGTTGTGCATTTCTTTTTGTGTATTTGTATTTGTGAAAATTTCTTTTATTTCTTCGTAGTTTTTGTTTGTCTTTTATTTGTCTTCTTCAATGTCTATGTTTATAAGTTTAAAGTATGGTTCCCTGTTGTATAATTGTCTTTGTCTGGTATCGCTTTGTTTTTGTTCTTTTTTGGTTGGTGTTTATGGTTTATATTTATTGCCGTGTACGCAGTTTACCGGGTGTCCTTAGTGTAGGTATTAGTTTTTTGTGTGTTGTTATTTTCTGTGTAATTTGTTGTTGTGTTGATTTTTTTTGTATCAGTGTTTCTTTTGTATTTTGTTAGTTTATTTGTTTTTTTGGTGCGTTTTGTATGTAATGTGGCGTTTGGTGGGCCTCTTGGCATAGGCAGTAGGCCTAGTCTTCCAAACTTTGGATACAGGTTCGAGTTGGGTGGTATCGCTGGGGCTGGTAATAACCCTTTTTTTTGTGTTTCCATTTTTATCCTGTAATGAAAGTTATTTATGTTAGGTATGGTTTGAGGTCTTTTATTGCCCATTTCCCTATGTTTTTCCCCGTTTCTGTTTTTAGTATGTATGTTGTTGGTGATTGTTTTATTATGTATGGTCCTAAGTATGGTTTGTTTAATTTAGCTGACGTGTAGTTTGCTGCTGGTGATAGTGTATAGTCTTTCTTTAATACTTTGTCTCCTATATTGAATTGTATTTCTCTGTGTCGTAAAGTGTAGTTGTATCGTTGTTTGTTTTGTGCTTGTTGTATGTTTTTATGTATTTCATCTCTGTATGAGTTTATTATTTTTAATCTGTTGTAACGGAAATTTTCCTAAAAGAAATTTCGTTAGCCAATTTCAATTTTTTTACACATATATATTTTTTTATCTCTATACACATATAATATCATATATATATATGATATTATATGTGTATAGAGATAAAAACATTACGACGGACCATAAAGGAGACGGTACCCACCGTCTCCTTTATCGCAAAAAAAAAGTTTTGTCCAACTTTCACAATTGGGAGCTTTGCACCAAAAAAACAATCTCAAGCGGTTTGGGTTCACGGTTAACCCGTCGTACCCACCGTCGCCTCTCTCTCATTCTCTCCCTATGTCTTTCTCTCTGTCTCAATTGATTTCCTACCTTATGGTGCCCAACTCTCCTTTCTTTCGATTTCTTCTCCCGTCGTGGATGCCTTACTTGGCCTGACTCCTTGTCACCTCTCACTACCCTTGTCGCAAAAAAAACAAACTACTTTCCACTATACCGATCGTTTTCACTTTCGGGGTCCTTACCGGGACCGTACACGAACGTACACTGACATTTCGGCGGAACTGAGCTAAGCAGGTAACCTCGCTAGATTTTCCCTACTTCACTCAGTATCCGTCCATAATTTCAAATTTTCAATTTGGTCAATGCGTATTTTCCATATTATTATATGCGATAGTGTTGTCTCTATTACTCTAATAGTCCTATCGCATAATTACTTCGCTTGCTTTGTTGTCTTCGTGGTGTCTTTGTCTAATGTATTACACGCTTATACCTCTCTCTCTCTCGCACATTCAGAAGTCGACGGTCGACGATGTAAACATTTCGGCACGTTGTTGATTGCCGGACTGCGATCCGCTAATGGTTCGGGCCTCTCTCTCTCTCTACCGCAGTGGCTGACGCGCTCGCTCTCCCTTACTCCCACTGTCGCAATTTAAATTGTATTTCTGCTATTGTATAGTTTTAAATATTTAATTTAATTTGTTTAATTTTGATTTGTATATTCCTCATTATTTTGTTTTGATTCTTAACTAACTAATTTTTACGGAATACTGCTTAATTTGTCCCTTTTTTGTTGTTTGTTTTATCTCTTGTGACTACGTCACACTGTCTATCCAGTCTTGTGGTGCGTTAGGTATTATTCGCGTGGTTTTTACTATTTGGTTTCTTGTTGAGTGTATTGGTTGTAATTCTCTTCCTAAGTTTAGGAATGCTGGTGTGTATTGTGTTGATGAGTGATAAGATGTATTTAGTGCGAATTGGTAGTCGTGAATGTTTATGTCCCACTCTCTGTGATTTTGTTCTAGATGTGCTTGTATCATGTTTTTTATTGTTCGGTTTGTTCTTTCTGTTGGGTTTGCTTGTGGGTGATAAAGTGGTGTTGTATCGTGTTTTATTCCTAGTTGTTATGTTATGTTTCTTATGATTTTGTTAATGTATGATTTTCCGTTGTCTGATAGTATTGTTTTGGGTGCGCCCTATCTCATTATTATGTGTGCTAATAACGTGTCTTTTATTGTTTGTGCATTAGCTTTTTTTATTGGTATTAGTTCTACCCATTTCGTTGTTATATCTTAAAATACCAGTAAGTATTGATTACGTTTTTTTGATAATGGTTCTGGTCCCATTATATCTGCTGTTATTGTTGTCCATGGTTCTCCTATTTGTATATTCCTCATGTGTCCGGCTGGTCGTTGTTGTATTATTTTGACCTTCTAACATATGTCGCAGTGTTTTATGTATTTTACTACGTCTTTGTATAGTCCTGGCCAGTAATATGATTTTGCTATTTTTTTGTATGTTTTTTCTAGTCCCATGTGTCCGGCTTGTGTGTCGTCGTGGTTTTCTTGCAGTATTTTTTTGTGTTGTGAGTCTGGTATTACTAATTTCCATGGGTTTGGGTCTGGTCTAATGTTGCTGTGTAGTGGGTCTGGTATGTATCTGTAGAGTTGTTCGTTTTCTAATTTCCATTCTGGGTATAAGTCTTCATTGTTTTGTACTGTTGTTTTTTGTTTGTTGTACCAATTGTCTGTCTCTCTGACAGCGGTGATAGGTGTTCTGTGTTATGTGTTTCATATTTTCGTGAGAGTGCGTTTGGTATATAGTATAGTGCTCCTTTTCTGTACTTTATTTCGTAATCGTATTCGAGTAATTCTAGTCTCCATATTGCTAGTCTGCCTGTTGGATTTTTTAAATTGTGTAGCCATTTTAATGTTTCGTGATTTAGGTATATCTTGAAGTGATATCCTTCTATATATTGCCTGAATTTCTTTATTGCCCAGACTACTTCTAAGCATTCTTTTTCGGATGCTAAGTATTTTTTTTCTTGATGTGTGAGTGTCCTACTTATGTAAGCTATTGCTTTTTTTTTTCTACTATTTGTAATCATACTATTCCTAATCCTGTGTCACTTGCATCTGTACTTATGTGGAATGTTTTTGTAAAATCTGGTCGTATTAGTGATGGTGAAGATGTGAGTCTGTGTTTTATGTAATTAAATGCTTTTTGTTGTTCTTGTCCCCACTGTAGTTTTGTGTTATTTTTTAATAGTCGTGTCATTGGTTCTGTTATTTGTGCAAAATTAGGTATAAATTGTCTGTACCAGGATGCCATTCCTAACAGTCTGCGTATTTGTTTTAGTGTTTTGTGGGTTTGGGTAGTTATGTATTGCCTCTGTTTTTTCTGGATTAATCTGTAATGCATGTTTATTTACTATGTTACCTGAATATTCTACTTGGCTTACGCCAAATTCACATTTTTCTGTGTTTAGAATTAAACCTGCATCTTTTATTGTATTTAGTATTTTGTTAGTAGTTATTTGTGTTCTTCAAATGTTTCTGATACAATTTATAATGTTGTCTAAGTATGCGAATATGTGAGGATTTTCGTCGTGTCCTAATATTTTGCTTAGTAATCTTTGGAATGTGGCTAGTGCGTTTGTTAATCCGTATGGCATTCGTTTGAATTGGTAAAGTCCTTTTCCTGGTACTATGAAGGCGGTTAGGTTTTTGCTATTGTTATCTAGTGGGATCTGGTAGTATGCTTGGCTTACGTCTAGTTTCGATATTATTTTTGCTGTTGGTAATGTTTTTAGTATGGAGTCCATTTTTGGTAGTGGGTAAGCGTCTTTTTTTGTTACTGAGTTTAATTTTCTCCCCGACTGTGTAGCGGGGGGAGGGGGTCGGTAAGATCTAGTACGGATTCGCGGCATATGTGCTTCGCGAGACCGGGCCTCAAGTTCTGGACACAAATGTCCAATTGTTCGTCAACTGAAGGGGGAACCGAAAGTAATCTAAATAGGCTTCTTAAAGCCACTATATATTCCCGAATGGGTTCTTCCGGCCCGTGGGTCCTTAGCGTTATTTCCCGTTTAATACTAGCTTCGGGGCTTCGCTGCCCATAAGCATCCCGAAAATAACGCACGAAGCCAGGGTAAGAGCTCCAGCTGTTCCGTTCTACCCGGAACCAGGCTAGGGCTGCGCCTCTGAAAGCTTCGGGGAGGGCACGGAGAAGGTCGTCCTCTGTGAGGTGACGGCTCGAGCTATATATACTCTACGAGTTTAGTGAGGAAGTCTTCGGCATCCTCACCTTCCTCGCCCGAGAATCGAGGCCCATGTGACCTCCAGTGCTCGATGGCGGTTTTACCCCAACGAACTGCGGACTGGGACAAGCTGGGGTGGTATGTCGAGTTACCCGAGGGGAGCTGCTGCCCGACTCGAGTCATACTACCGGGAGGGGGGTTGGGGAATAGACTGTATGTCAAATCTGCCGGGAAATGGACGGCTGTCCTGCCCGGGGGGTTTGACAGAGGAGGGGCTCGATCATGCACACTAAGTGGCGCACGGATGGCGGGATAGGAGGGATATTGGTACTGGTAAGAGGGTTGGGGGTAGGATGAGGCTGGGGGTGGTTGCTGAGAGTAAGGAAATGGGGGAGGATAGTGAGGTTGCGGAGGCGGGAGATAGGTTGAGGTCGAGGGAGGCTGGTAGTCGGAATGTGGGTCATCAGGATAGGTTGATAGGGGGAACTCCGAGGGCTGGGAGAAGAAAGAATCAGCCGGTTGTGGGGGCGGCGAGTGGGGAGTTGGTTGGGGAAAGGAAGGAGGTTGTCGGGAACAGGGAGGTTCCCGGTACGGTACCTGACCCGGTCGGGGAGCTGGGTGCTCTTCCCGAACCGTTGGCCGGGGATTATTGTCACGCGAGGGTCGGTGGGCATATTCCCGCAATCGTGGGGGCAGGGGATTGTTATCACGCGATCCTGTTCGGGGTTCGTACGGCGCGAACCCGTGGGCCCCGTGGCGGGGTTCATTCCGCGGGTCCCGATTATTTGTGCCTGAGAGGGGAGCGGGGTTATTATCCCCAACCGCCGTGGGGGGAGGGTTACCGGGGTTTTGAGATCCCGCCGAGGGTACACTTCCCCTGGTGTCTTTCGGCGGCCCAATATCTCCCGTTTGGGGATGGTAGAGGGCGTTCGCCGGATCGGACATTTGGGGTAGTGTATGGGGGGAATTTTGAGGTAAGGAGGACTCCGTCCCTAAAAAGGCGGAAGTGCCCTCTACGAATGTCAGGGGATCACGATAGAACACGCGGGATCTATCGGAGGGGAGCTGGGTGGGGGGGGGGGGGGGACGCGAAAGCACCTAGTCGGTCGCGTTGGGGCATTGAATCCCCGGAATCCACGTAGTGGGGATATAAGTCACCTCGCAACTTACACATCGGAGCAAGCGAGACCTTCGCAGACCCGGGGAGAGTCCTTCCAGTCCTATCAGAATGCTCCTAGCCCAGCGTGCAGGCTATTGAAACCACTACCCGCTCGAGTCCAACACCAATGGCTGAAAGGGTGCCCCGAAAGACACCCCGCTTGGAACAGCCCCCGAGAGTACCGTTTTGTGACCTGGTGTGTCATTGCGAGGACTGGCCATGATTCAAACACCAGCCCTCTACCAGTTGAGTACTTGCCTACACGGGATTGGTTGCCCAGCTCGATGGTATGCGGGGTCGCCAGCTCCCGAAGGGCCGAAGCCCCCCCCCTGCATGCTAAGCCTGTGCGCCCATCGGCCGGAGCCAGATGGGACGCCACTCACGTCTCAAAGGCGTTTCACGCTTTCCAATGGGGCCCGTGCCGTGTCACGGACCCCACGCTTTGATGTTTTGCGGCATCGGCCCCCCTACTCCGGGTCCTCTGCCGCCCGGCTCAACGAACCCCGCTTGCGCGGGGGTATCTCAACAGGCGCAGCCGAAGCCACTTGTCTCGGGTCCCTCGGGGCTGACCACGTGCCCGTAGCCGACCTTCCAGCGTGGTGAGTAGCCCACACCTTCCAGCCGACTCCCTGAGGTCAAACGTAGTGGGGATAGGTGGCATTGAGCGACCCATTGAGGACATCCCCAATTATTGGGCAACTTATCGCCTCGTATAGGGTAAAAGGGGGTAAGTTACCCCGCCAATCCACCGCGGGTTCCCATACAACTTCCGTGTCGGGGAACCGTGCTTTGATGGTATGACGAGCGAGACGATCGCAAATAGCGTCCATTGACCCCGAAATTAGGATCCCTGCACGATCACACCTTCTTAGGAGGTCGCGCAGGTCTACGATAGCGCGCACTTCCTTCCGGATGGCTATCTGCTGATCCGGGGTGGCTACCCTTAGTGCCAGGGCTCGCGAGGAGGAAACATTGGTCGTTGTCAACATATTGAGTGACGGTGCCGTTGTGACTGTCACCATGGTCGACGTACTAGTGGGGGTCATGATTGTGGGGGCAACTGCCCCCATTCCGGGGTAATTGCCGGATGGGGGAGTACTGGTGGTATCCATTACTCACGCAGAGAAACAAAAAAACAAAAAGAAAGCAAGATTACCCAGTGAGCACAATGTACTAGATAGGAAGGGATAGGTGGGGGGGGGGGGGTTTGTCTCCGTCACACGCGAGACAAAAACAAAAAAAAAATCAAAAGAGTAGAGACGATTTCTCGGAGCGCAAAAAAAATGGTTTAATTAATCCCGGTTCTAGGGTGGGGGTAGCGCGAGATTCTACCTCGCGACCGTCTGTCTCAGCAGAGTCCCCATAGACCGAAGAAGGGGAAATCCAGAACGCAAAACCAAAAAAATAAACGGCTTGACGTGCAGTATGCCAACGCCAAAATAGGAGAAAGAAAAAAAAAAGAAAGATAAAAAAAAGGAGGGGGGGGGGTAGAGCGTAAGTGGCAAATGCAAAACCACAAAAAAAAACAAAAGAAAGGGTTTCACCGTCTCGAGATCTCAATATCAGTTTTCGTTTACCAGAAAAAAACATTATCGAACCCACTATTCGTTTGTAATCAAGCATATCTATATAAAAAAAAATAATACAAAAAAACTTTAGCATTTACTCCAACCACGAAAAATCGACCGAGTTCGCGGCCCGTTAAAAAAAAACTAATAACTCGAACACTTGTTTTCGTATACTTTGTGTATATAATTATTAAATTATTATCACAGGTATCGGGGAATACTAGAGAGGAAGGTCACCATAGGGTGGCAAGGTCACTCCGTAAGTTTTTGTTAATTAAAACCTTTCGAACTCGGGTTGAAACAATATGTTACTATTTGTAACTTTTATTTCGTTTTGGGTTTTCTGTATTCTGGGATTTGCTAATTATTGGTATTCGGGAAAGTCGAAATGGGATATTAAATATTATTAAATTTAAAAGTAGTCTAGTTATTGGGATTTTTCAAATTTATTATTCAGTGAATATCATTATCATAATTATAATAGAAAACGATTTTCTTTTTATAAGCTTCTAATAATAGAAATAATACTCGAAGGTAAACAAATACGCGAAAACAACTTTATTGTTTTCTGGAATTTTCATCGAAAAACAAACCGTTATTTATTAACGACTTTATTAACGACTGTTCGAAATTATATTATTTTCACTTTTTCAACCGATTTTTATTTAGGCAATAAAATTTTCAATTTTCTTTCCCATTAATTAGAAGGTTGCGGGGGAATTTCAAGGTCAGGAAGGGAAAAACAAAAATAGGGAATTTCCTATTATCCACAACATTTTTATAATAATACTTATTCTTAATTCTAATTATTCCTAAGACTAATTATTTGCATCTTAAAACTAATTATTCTTAACTCTAAATATATGCAATATAGAATAGGGGAGGGACGCGAAACCGAAACCGAAGGTGGAAAGCCCGAGACCGACTTCGTTTTCTAAATTCGCAAGATTACGCAAATAACAAACAACAAAAAATGACGCAATCCAAAAAGACGACCGTTTGGATTTTTCCGGCGAACTCTACCGTTATTTCGATTTTTAGGGTAATCACAAGTTTGATTTTCCCCACCAAGGATGCCATTTTTAACCCCTTTTCCGGATTGAAAAAGGGTTAAACAAGAATAAAAAAACGCAATAAGAGAACCTGTCCTTGGCAGCGATTCCGAGAGGGCAGGGTACAACCGAAAGAAAAATAATCACACGTGAGATCAAAAAAACTATGTATATTTTTGTCTGCACTGATAGGTACACAACGATTTACACGAGTGGCCACGCTTGGCCCGAGATTTGACGGGGGTTCACAAATCACGCGACGGTAGAGTTGCTCATCAAAAATGACCGGAAGCACAATTCGGGGCACAAAGTTCCGCGTTATCCGCAGTTGAAGTCGCAGCTTCTACGTAGGACTCGGGGATCGCTGACGGCGAAGGCATCGTAAACTGGGTGTCCGCCGACGTCGTCGTGGGGTCGGGCTCCCGATGTCGGCTGTAAGCCGTTGTAGTTCGGCTGGTTCCGCGCTCGCGAGATCGGCAATCGCAAACAATTTCACCACGCAAAACCACTTAACCACGCAACCAAGTTCCTCGCAAACAATTCCCGCGCAAACAATTTTCTCGCAAACACACGTTTTATTTTTTTTTGACAAAATCGATCGGGGTCCGTTCAGTAACGCGTCCGAAAACGAAGTGTCGTGGTGGGGCCGCTATCGCGCTTGGTAGATGCGCGCGGGAACCGTACGCGCATCTCCAGTGACCAGGAGCAGAGAATCACCGGGGGTGATACGGGGGAACCCACTAGGTAGTTGGGCTGAGGATTAGAAAGCGGGGTCCGATAGGGGTTTTCCCCACCTAATCACAGGTGTTGGGAAAGTATCCTCTGTCTTCGTCTCTTCAGCTTCCATGCGGCGATAGAGAGAGAGAAAGACAGGCGTTATATGACGCAATGTCGATTTGAACAGCCATGCTACCAAAATGCAGCTTTTAGGTGGCAAGAGTTGGACGGCTACTGCCGACTTAGTGGAGGCGAGTAAGGTCGCCATACACGGGGGAAAAGAGGGGGAATGTGAGGCGGTTTTTTAGCGTGCTGGGCCTGAATAATGCAGACGCGCAGCGACAAAAAAGGGGGAAACGATACAGGCGCGTCAGAGAGGGGCAGTGTCCCTTCTCGACGGCCACGATGACTCCTACCATCGGGTGGTACCTCCTGCGCTGCCGAGAGAGACAGCCAGGGGAAAGAGGGGCTCGGGCGTTTCGAGTGCTCGGAAGGTGGTGACGCTCCCGGCGAAACGCGCAACCGAGCAATGACGGTAAAGCCGTTCAGGCGCTTTACCGGCGACTGACGGACGGGTATCCGAACTCATGAAAATTGATAAAAAAAAGGATTGAGGAAGGCGATCCTGAGCTCCGGGACACTTTCTTCACGCGAGGGAACCGCGGCATCCACCGCGACGGATCTGCCAAGGGGTCGATCGGTGAAACCTTGTGACAACAGTAATGCATGAAATATCGAAAATATCGTTTTGACAGAATTCGAGACGCAATCATTGTTTAAATAATCATTGTTTATAACAATTTCTGTAAAATGCGTATAACTTGTACAGCAAATTCTTCATAAAGTAAAATTTTACATGCACTTCAAAAATACTGTGTGAAATAAGGAAAACATCGTTTTAAAACAATTCGCGACGAAATCATTGTTTAAATAAGCATTGTTATAACGATTTCTATATAAAGCGTATAACTTGTGCCGGATATTCCTTATAAAGTTCAAAGCTTCCAAACAGTTTAACAGTAGTGCATGAAATATTGAAAATATCGTTTAGACACAATTCGAGACGGAATCATTGTTTAAATAATGATTGTTAAAAATGATTTCTGATTACTGCGTATAATTTGTGCAGCAAATTCTTAATAAAATGGAAATTTTGCATACACTTTAAAAATACTGTTTGAAATATCGTTTTGACACAATTCGAGATGGAATCATTGTTTAAATAATCGTTGTTTATAACGATATCTGTAAAAGCCGTGTAACTTGTGTAGGAAATTCTTTATAACTTTCAAATTTTCCAAACACTTTAACAGTAATGCATAGCATATAAAAAATATCGTTTTGACAGAATTTGAGACGGAATCATTGTTTAAATAATCATTGTTTAAAATCATTTACGATTACTGCGCAAAATTTGTGTAGCAAATTCTTAATAAAATGAAAATTTTGCATACACTTTAAAAATACAGTTTTAAATATCGTTTTGACACAATTCGAGATGGAATCATTGTATAAATAATCATTGTTTATAACGATGTCTGTAAAAACCGTATAACGTGTACAGGAAATTCTTTATAAATTTCAAATTTTCCAAACACTAACCTTAATGCATAAAATATCGAAAATATCGTTTTGACCGAATTCGCGACGGAATCATTGTTTAAATAATCATTGTTTATAACGATTTCTGTAAAATGCGTATAACTTGTACAGCAAATTCTTAATAAAGTAAAATTTTACATGCACTTCAAAAATACTGTGTGAAATAAGGAAAACATCGTTTTGAAACAATTCGCGACGAAGTCATTGTTTAAATAAACACTGTTATAACGATTTCTATAGAAAGCGTATAACTTGTGCCGGAAATTCTTTATAAATTTCAAATTTTCCAAACACTTTAACAGTAATGCATAACATATAGAAAATATCGTTTTGACAGAATTCGAGACGGAATCATTGTTTAAATAATCATTGTTTAAAATGATTTATGATTACTGCGCATAATTTGTGCAGCAAATTCTTAATAAAGTAAAATTTTACATGCACTTCAAAAATACTGTGTGAAATAAGGAAAATATCGTTTTGAAACAGAGTCGCGCCGTGTACGATCCAGGGAAGATCTCTGAGGCAGAGTCGCCCCGTTAATGATCGAGTGAAGATCTCGTTGCAGAGTCGCACGGTGAATGGAACCGAGAAGATCTCCGTTAGAGTCGCGTCGTAAAAGATCTCCGTCAGAGTCGCGCGCACGGAACTTAGAAACTTCACGACACGTTAATCCGCGACTCTCCGTTAATCAATACAGGACTTAGTTCCTATATACCTGGACGATCTGAACGACCTGTAGTTGGCATTTCTTTAAATAAAATAAAGTTATTATTACTAAATTCGCCGATATTTCGTCACTTGGGATGTCGTTCCCCTTTATGCGGAGGATCCCAGAAACGATTCTCAGCTACCGAGAATCAACCCTTATGACTCCTGATCCTTATAAAAATTGAATTACGAAAACATAAAAATCGTAACATAAAAAATGGTGGCAGCGGTGGGATACGCAAGTGACTGGTGAACTTCAAAAGTAACTTTCCAAGAAAATCAGAACGGGTAAACGGAGTCCAGTTCGCGTAAAATAACTATCCGTACAGAGAGTTGTGAATGAACACGAGCTGTTTGGAGACTCAGCTATCCTGGATTCATTGCCCCAGAACGCGGAGGAGGCCTTATCCAATTCAAGATTCACGAGGGCGCTTCACTAACCTGAGGGACTGTCCAGTAACTTGAGGAAGCTCAACGCATCAGGTAGAGCAGAGAAGACATCGAGGACGCTGATAGCCTACTTCATGAGTGCCTACGCAAGTAAATTTGCATTTCTGTAGAAATTTTCTCAAAAAACAAAAAATTTGGAATAATTTATCAATCTTTTGCTCAGAATCATATTTAAATTTCACGAACAAAAAAAAAAGAGAGAAAATTTGTAAACCATTTAACAATTGTTGTGACTTTTATGAACTTTGAAATATTGTTGATTTAAAAAAAAAACGATTACAATTCATTTTGAAGCACTATTGTAATTCATTTTGATAGACTTCCGGCTTGAGGTGAGTGCGGAAAGCATCAGATAGAAATTATAGAGCTATATTGTGGAGAAAGATACTGCTGTTAGGATCCCTACGGGGAATTTTTTGTTGCAGTGAGAGGAAAAGAGCTAGGAAAAATAGTAACTCGCGTCTCAAATCGGGATACGAGCTAAGAAGATAGTATTCGGACGAAGGGAGCTGTCATAACCTCAATCTGTCAATGCAGAAGAGTGATAGGCAGTGACAACAACAAACGTCGAAGCGTAAGAAAAAAAAAACAAGAAGAAAGAGAAAATACACCCATCGCACTAGTCACAAAAGGTAAACTGCCGATATACTATATCGTAAATCAGAACTTACGAACGAAATAAGAATTGGCACGGCCACGCGGTGGATAAGGTGAACCGCGCAATTTCATAGCGCAGGCCGGTAATAGTATTAATTGGGCGGGTTGCCGATCAGTGTAGAGCGTATGGATAAACAAACGATCAACAAGAAGGAGGGGAAAGATAGTGTCGAGGCAAGTGGTGGGTTGAGTGGGAAGGGAAACCGATCGAGGGGTAGAGAGAAGTTAGTGAAGCGAGGGAGACCGAGTAAGGCCGAGGCGTTGAAGGCGCAGCGAGTTAGCAGCGCGAGTTCGGTATCAAGCGTGCAGTCGTGGATTAAAAGAGGTAGAGGGGATAGATCGGATACGAACGAAAGCGAAAAGGAGGAAGAGAGAGCAACGAAGAAAACAAGGGAACACAACAAAGAAGACAGCAAGACGAGGTAAAGAACATGGAGATGGAAAAGATCAGAGAAATGATGCAAGGATTATTAGAAAAGCAGGAGAATGAAATAATGGGAAAAATGGAAGAAGATAAGGAGGAATTAAAACAAGAATGGAAAAAATATTTTCGGCTTCGTGGCTCAGGCGGTTAACGCACTGGACTACGAAATCGTAGGTCGTGAGTTCGATCCCCGTCTGGTAAACAAATTTTCGATTTCGTTTCCAAGCAGCAGCTCGCTGTTGGTAAGACGAGCCACGTTGTTTGTGTTTACGTTTCGAAAGTATTGTTTATCTGGCGGAAATCGACTCAAGACCGCTGCTGTACTTGGTGTAGGTTTCTGCAGTCCTACATTTCATACACAAATGTGAAATATGGCGCCGTCTTTCTAAGTCGATCTGCAGCTCTCGCAAAATCTTACGACTCATAATTCGCAAAAACAATTAAGTAAAAAAGGGCGATTCCGCCCGTTAATTAAATAAATAAAAAAAAAATATAAAGATGAATATGAAAAGAGAGAAAATGAGAGAGATGCCGAGATAAAAAAATTAAAAGAAGAATTGCAAGAGATGATGAAGAAGGAAGAATACAGAGAAAGAAAAGAGAAAAGGAAAAATATTGTTATAAAAGGTATGGAATGTAGAGGACAAGAAGCAAAAGTAGTAGCGAAAGAAGTATTAGAAGGCCTGAAGGTGGAAGAAGAGGGCGTGAGAGATGCATTCTACATAGGAAGAAATGAAGAAAAGATGATACTGGTAGAATTAGAGAGTATGGATGCGAAAAAGAGAGTGATGTCAGTGAGAAAAAATCTAAAAGGAACGAATGTTTATATAGATGATGATATGACTGTGAAAGAAAGGAAAATGCAAAAGAGTATAAGAGAGTGGGCGAAAAGTGAACGGAGTAAAGGAAAGAATGTGAGTGTAAAATATGGAAAAGGTGTAATGAATGGAAAAGAGTATGTATGGGATGAAAGAATAGAAAAGATGGTGCCGAAGAAATTTCAAGGAGAAGATATGGATATGTGAGAGAGTATATAGTAAAGTAAAGAATAAGAAGGAAGTAAATGAATGCGGTATGAATGAAGAAAGTAAGAATGAGAGAGAAATTGAGAATGAGAGTAGAGAATATGGGATAAAAAAGAAGAAAAGGATGAACAGAAATTAAATTTAGGTATTTATTTCTCGACTGCATTAAGTATATATATAAAAAAAGAGTTTCTTGGTAAAGTCAGTCATCATAATATGGAAGATGTAGTTTAGGAAATAAAAATTTCAAAAAAATATTGAACATTTCGTCCTTGGATGCGTGTAGGACTTATCAATAAGGTTCCACGCATCCATCCTTAGACGTTAAAAAATATTAAATTTTAAAAAAGTCTCAGAGCATCCTGATTTGGATGACAAAAAAAGGAAAAAAGTAAAGATGTGAACAGAAAGGGTGAGAGGAAGGATAGGGAAAAAGTAGAGAGAAAGAACGTATGTAATGTTATTTTTTGGAATGTTGCGGGATTAAAAAATAAAGACTCGGAATTCTGGAAAAGTTTTGCAAAGTACGATATGATGTTTTTTTTGAAACTTGGTTAGAGGGAAAAGATTGGGACAAATTTGCAGAAGGCATGTCCACAGATTGGAAATGGGAATGTATAGGCGCAACAAGGGAAAAGAGAAAAGGGAGGGCCATGGGAGGAATAATACTAGGGATAAGGAAAGGGGTAAAAGTAGAAAAAATAAATAAAGAAAAAAAATGGATGATAGAATGCACAACAAAAATGGGAGGGGAGAGGTGGAAAATAATTGGAGTATATAATAAAGATGGCAATTACGAGAGAATACAAGAATTGGAACGAGAAACTAGAGAAGAAGATAATGAGTACATGTTAATAGGGGGGATTTTAATGCAAGAATAGGTAAGGGAGGGGAAGTGGGATGGGAAGGAGAAGAAATAATAGACAAGAAAAGGAAATCAAAGGATGTAGTTGTAAATAGAGAAGGGGAGGAGCTGCTACGAATTGTAGAAGAAAAGGGATGGGTAATTATGAATGGAAATAAAGTAGGTGATGAAGAAGGAGAATGGACATATGAGAAAGGAAGAAATAAGTCTGTTATAGATTACGGAATAACAAATATGAGAGTTTGGGACAAAATTAATAGAATGCAAGTGTGGGAAAGATGGGAATCTGATCACAACGCATTGGTTATTGAAATGGATGTGGAAATAAAAAGAGAGATACAGCAAGCAGAAAGTTAGTACACACAAGACTGGACAGAAAAAGGTGTACAAAGTTTTAAAGAAAAAATAAAAAGATGCAATGGGAAGTGAATATCAATAATAGTAGTCAAGAAGAATGGGAGGAAATAAGAGAAAAATTAACACAAGCAATATCATTAAGAAAGGTAAAAAAGAAAGTAATAGGCTCGAATGGGAAGCAATGGTGGGATATAGGATGTTGGGAAAATAAAAAGAAGCTAAGAAAATTGCTAAAACGAGAGACAAAAATAGGAAGAGAAGAACAAATAATGAAAATGAGAATGGAATATAAAAAATTGTGTGAAAAGAAAATAGAAGAATGGAAAAGGAAAGAAGAATAAGTGATTAATAAGATAAGAACAGACCGTCAAGCATGGATGGAAGTATGTTAATAAATACAGAAAAAAAAGAGAGATGGTTAATAAAGAAATACAATTAGATGAATGGAAGAAACATTTTCAAGAGGTATTAGGTGGCGAGGACACCAGTTATAGCAGAAAATATAAATACGGAGGGACGAATGGAAGAAAGTATAACAATAGAAGAAATAAGTAAACAAATAGATAAACTGAAAATGGAAAAGGCAGCGGGTATAGACGAGATTAAAAATGAAGAATGGGTATATGGAGGTAAGAAAGTAACAGCAAAATTAGTGGGGATTTTTAATAAAATATTGAAAGGAGAAGGGTACCCAGAAGATTGGAGAGAAGGGGTAATAGTACCGATAAAAAAGAAAGGGGACAGCAGAGTGGCCAAAAACTATAGAGGAGTAACGTTAACGTGCACTGCAAGTAAAATATATTCTGCAATATTAAATGAAAGACTAATGAAAGAGGCAGACAGAGTGGGGGCGTGGAGCGAGACACAATTTGGATTCAGAAAAAATAGAGGGACAATAGATTGTATAAAAATTATGAAACACTTGATAGGAAGACGATTAAAGGAGAACAAAAAAGTGTATGCAATGTTTGTCGACTTAAAAGCAGCATTTGACAATATAAATAGAGATATATTATGGAAATCTATGAGGGAGAGGGGAATACGAGAGAGTTTAATAGACAAAGTGAGAGAAATATATAGTGAGACGAAGTGTAGGGTTAGAATGGGGTCACAAATTACAGAGAATTTCTGGGTAAAAAAGGGGGTACGCCAAGGATGTCCTTTAAGCCCAAAGTTATTTAACCTATATATTGCGGATATGGGAGAAGTCTTAAAAAGAGGAATAGGGGGTGCGAAAATAGGAAAAGAGAAGATTATGACAATAGAATATGCCGATGACGTAGTGTTAATAGCGGAGAAAGAAGAGGGACTTAGTGGAATGATAAAAGGACTAGAGGCATACTTAGTAAATAAATAATTGGAATTAAATGCAGAAAAATCAAAGATTATGATATATCGAAACGGACCAGAAAGAGAAAAGGCGAGAGAGTGATGGTGGAAAGGAAAAAATATAGAAGTGGTATCAAGGTTTAAATACTTAGGATACGTAATGCAAAAAAATAACAAAAATGATGAATATGTAAGGGAGAGGGCAAAAAAAGCAAATCTGGTAATGAGATGGCTATGGGGGTTTGGAGAGAGAAAAATAAAAGACAACTGGGAATGGAGACTTAAATTATTTGATTCGTTAGTAAAACGTGTATTATTATATGGGGTTGAAATATGGGGATTTAAAGAATGGAGGGAGGTTGAGGCGGTAGGGGAGAAGTACATAAGATGGACGTTAGGTATAGAATGGAATACACCAGGATACATTGTACGAGAAGAGAGTAAAAGGAATAAGATAAGAATAGAGACAGGAAATAGGGAAATAAGATATGAAGTAAAGATGGAAAGGGTAGATGGGTCTAGGATATTAAGTGAATGCAGTAAAGAAAGAAAGAGAGATGAAAAAAATAATGAATGGACGGAAGAGAATGAAGAAAAAAGAAAGTACTTATGGAGGTGCGGCACAGGGATAGATGAATGGGAAAATATGGCGGAAGACGGAGATAAATTAAGAAAGAAAGATTTGGAAGTACAAGGGCAAGAAAATCACAACAGTATCGAAAATTCAAAGTACAATGTGAGGTATAAGCAAAGTAAAGTGATGCATGTTCCTAGATATATAAAAGAACGAAAGATGAAGACGAAAGATTATAGGAAAATAATAGCGAGGGCAAGGTGTGGAAATTTGTAGAGAAATAATAGATATTGGATAGATAGAGAAGTATGGAAATGTGAATTATGTGAGAATGCAGAAGAAAGCTTGGAACATTGGGCATATGATTGTGTCGAGATTGAAAGATGGAATGGAAGCGTGAATGGAATATTGAATGAAAGTGGGAGTGGATATGAATGGTTGAGTAAATTAAACGAAAAGTTAATTGTAGTAAGAGCGAAAACAAAGACATTGTAAAGAGGAATATGTGTACAAAATAGTGGTATGAGTATCTGTAACTATAGAATAAGAGTTTACAATCAGAAACTAAGGCTAAAACCGAGATAATGTGTAAGCATGAGATGTAAACACAAGATGTAGATATACCGAAAGTCAACAAACGTGTCATGCAAAATAGCGATCACGATAATAAAATTATATAATTCATTTTGATATGATTATTCAATTAATGTTGAAATACTGTCACAATTAACTTTGAAATATTGTTGTAATTAACTTCGAAATATTATATTAACTAACTTTGAATATTATCAAAATTACGATTTGTTACATCGTGCGAACATTTTTTAACAAAAAAAAGGGAAATTTTGAATACAAAACAAACGCGAATCAGAAATTAATAATAGCGACTTTCGAAAAAAAGACAAAAATTGGGGGACTATAAAAGCCGAATAACGACAAGCGGTAGCCATCAAGTGGCCCCCGCAGGTCCGGTATATGTGGTAGCACGAGCACCACCAATTGCGGAAGCAGTGAGCAGTGTGCCAGAATTTGACGGCACCCGCGAAAAATTCTCAGACTTCGAAAGTGCGTGTCGCTACGGATTCAAATTACTATCGGCCGACGAAACCCGGATCTATTTATATATGATGAGGAAAAAGCTTACCGGGAAAGCGAAAATTTTCTGCGAAAAAATTTCGAAATACGCGACAGTAGAAGCCTTTCTGGCCGATCTAAAATCTGCCTATGGCAATTCTAGTGATCCGCTCAAGTTGCTAGCGGGATTAAAAAATACTTACCCTGGACCCCGCTGTTGTGGATTTTATTTTATTTGAATAATATATATATATATATACAGGGTCATCGAAAAGTATCGGACCCCCCTAATATCTTCAGTTAGAATGCACTTAGGAGAAAATGTCCAATAGCAAAGTTGTATGGTTTCAAGCGGGGAGTAAGATGATGACCTTGACTTTGACCTTGACCATGTCCTTCAAGGTCATTTCAAGGTCAATCTTATTTTTTTAAATAGAACCCCTTACATTTTATTGCATATTCTTATAGCTTATCTCAAGAGCTTTCCAAAACACTATAATAAAATATTCTTTTATTAAGTACTTTTTTAGTTATAAAGGTGGTGGTCCGAAACGGTATGGCAGCATTTGCAGAATGCTCTGTTCAAATGATCGGCCATTGATTACGTGAAGCGTCCAACTTGCTACACTCGAACTTGGTGGAGCATGGTCGAAAACGTCCAAAGGACTTTGTCAATTTTGAATCACTTCCGCAAATCAACAAAGACATATAATATGATCACGGCGTATCACAGTTCAGATCAAACAAATACTACGTCTATTTACTATACTGGAAAAACTTTTCCATGTAGAAATATCAACGTCATGTCGGCGAGGCGTCGGTTAGTGAATCTAGCGTTGTAATGGCGGCATTCCGCCTTCGACGCGTTCTTCTTCCTGCTCGAGAAAACCGGCAACAACGCTCATGGGTTGACTATGCGGCAGGCGGAGCGCGATGATTGGTCGACGTACTTAGATGTCACTAGGCGCTAATAAAACTTATCGCTCGTTGATTGGTGGACGGCCTACTACACATTTCTTCGCGTCTTTACAGAATTCTACCTAAGCTCTCTCTCTCTCTCTCTCTCTCTCTCTCTCTCTCGCTCACCTCTTCGCCTACCTATTCTCTCTCGCTCACCTCTTCGCCTACCTATTCTCTCTCTCTCTCTCTGTTCCTACGATTCAGTAGTTTACAATATTACCTACAGTGGATACATAAATGAACATCATCAATCATTTATCCATTACATCTACCCCCCCCCCTTTTTTTGAGTATTCGCGGAACAGAACCAATAAAAAAAACTTACAACACTGAACCAGAACTAGTCCGATCCTTCAATTCATGATATTTTCGAAGAACGGTACGGTTATATATACCTTTAATTCCGGATCCGTCAAGATACATCACCTCAAAAGCATTATTATCAAACACACGAGAAATCCGGAACGGTCCTTCATGAATATGAAAAAATTTACTTACAATACGATCAAACGCATTACATTGACGCGGGGTATTAATTAAGACTAGATCTCCTATAACCAACATAACTTTGGTCTCTACCATGTTTGTCTTCTTTCTTTCAAAACATTTATTAACTCGATCGAGGACAACTTGGATTTTATCATCTCGAGACGTCGATGTTCCTTCAGGATATTGTATAATAGATTTGATCGAGTCTTTAGGTTCTATGCCAAAATGTAGTTCAACCGGAGCAGAACCCGTACTACTATGTTTGGTGGAATTTAAAAATATTTCAATTTTCTTTAAATATTTAGCCCATGAAGTGTGAGTTTCCGACACATATAATCTAAAAAATTTACCGAGCTCCCTCATTACACGCTCGCTAGGGTTACTTTGGGGATGCCGCACTGATGAATAAACTCTTTTTACATTTTGTTCTTTCATGGTGTCCACCATTTTTTAGAAAGAAACTGAGTTCCATGATCTGAAAGTATAGCGACGGGCTTGCCAATTAAAGGAAAGTAATCATTCAGCAACCGATTTAATGATGCGACCGCGGTTGCCTTTTTTAATGAATATAATTTTACGTGCTTAGTAAAAACATCCAACACCACGAAAATATATTGCACTCTTGAAATCGATACAGGTAACGGACCATAAAAATCTACGGCTGCTAAATGATTAGGATGATCTGATTTCACCATAAGGTGCGAAGCTTCCATTTTGTAATTAAGGTGTTTTATACGTTGACACTTGTCACAACATCGAACATAGACTTTAATACTTCGCTGCATCCCATTCCAATAATATAACTCTAGAATACGCGTACATCTTATAATATCCAGGATGTCCTAACATTTCATGTATGCACTTCATTATTAATTGAACAAATTTGTCTGGTACAACCAGTTGCCACTTATCACATTTATAGTCTTTTCGGAATAGTACCTCCTGATAAATCACGTAATTAGGTAGCTCATTATTAACGCATCTCTCCCATATTTTCATTCTTTTGGGATCGTCCTTTTGAAACATACCGATTTGGGAAATATATGATTTCAATTTCGGATCATATTCAAATATATTAAAAGCTGGAATATCTTTTCTCTGTCTAGCCAAGTTACTCATACACGAAACTAAAGTAGAAATTATCAACTGCTTATTAGTTGATTCATTGAATTTACCATTTGGACACCGACTAAAGAAATCGGCAACAATATTGTTTTTTCCTTCACAATGTCCCAAAGAATAAGTAAATTGTTGAAGAATTAAATTCCAACGAATGAGGCGTGAGCTTTGGAAGGGTGAATTCTTCAGGAATGTAATCGCCTCATGATCTGTCAAAATTTGAAAAGTCCGACCGATCAAATAAGAGCGCAATCTCGTGACAGAATACACTATTGCCAAAAGCTCGACCTCAGTCGCCGTATAATTCGACTCACCCATCATTAAACATCTACTGACTAGAGAAATGACATATTTATCTCCATCATTTCCCATTTGGTAAAGTACACCACTTATACAAATTTCGGATCCATCTGTATGCAGAATAAAGGGTAAATTTTCATTTACATGACTTAACATTATTGAGTTGGCAAAATTTTCCTTAAGGTCAAGAAATGCTTTCTGGTGTTTAGAGGTCCACACCCACGCATTCCTTGATCTAAGTAAATCACGAAAAGGTTCAATAAAATTTGCATGTTTTAGGCTAAATTGCCTGTAGTATGTACATACCCCAATAAATCTCTGAAGCTGTTTTAAATTTTTTTGTTCAGCAAAATTTCGAATAATTAGCAGCCGATCTGGATCAGGTCGTATACCCTGAGTTGATAATTCAAACCCGAGAAACTTAACTGTACTTTGAAAGAAAACTGATTTATCGAGTCGCAACGTGAAATTTTGATTGACAACGCTAAAAACGCTTTCAATATGGTCAAGATGAGTTTCAAAATCACAAGACGCAAACAATAAATCGTCGATATAAACTGATAAAAATACATTAAATTGAGATCCCAAAGCAAACGACAGGGCCCGAATAAATCCTGCTCCGGCGGTTTTCAAACCAAAAGGGATTCGTCGAAATTGGTACAGTTGCGACCCCACCAAAAATGCAGTATATCGTCTAGAATCTGGATGTAATTTGACTTGCCAATACCCATTGGCCAAATCTGACGTAGACAGATATCGAGATCCATGAAAACGTTGCATTATTTCATTAATTAAAGGAGGGGACTCATTATCCGACTCTATTTTTTCGTTGAGGAATCGCGCGTCCAAACAAATTCTTATTCGTCCATCTTTCTTTTTGACGATACGTAACGGATTACAAAATCCACTTTCGGATCGTTCAATAATTCCCATAGTCAACATTTGTTGAATTTCCTTGTCAACGCTCTCCCTCAAAGCAAGAGGAATCGGATAAGATCTCCGTACAAACTCGTTTGGTGTTTTTAATCGTATCTTATGCTGATATGATCCGGCTGGTTTATTTTTTACGGTAAATAACTTTTCAAACTTCAATAACATTAAAACACATTTTTTACGTTCACTTTCATTCAATTGATCTAAAGAGTTTGCAATTAATTGAACTTGATCCTCAAAATGATATTTTATTTCAGTGTCATCGATTTCGCGAAAATTCGCCACAGGATAAACGTTATTATACATTTTTTCATTAGTTTCCGATAAAACAACAAAACAATTATTTTCATCAATATTATGGGATGAATTAATTTTCCCTATATTTTCCATATCATCATTATTTATAACAAATATATCATTACATACATCATCATTATCACATATATTATTTTCATAAACCTTATTATTATCGTTATCTTGACCATTATTACCGTCAAGATTAGACTTATCATTTTCATTTATTATATAATTTTCATTTTCTTGACCATTGTTACCATCAAGATTAGACTTATCATTTTCATTTATTATATAATTTTCATTTTCTTGTCCATTGTTACCATCAAGATTAGACTTATCATTTTCATTTATTATATCATTTTCATTTTCTTGACCATTGTTACCATCAAGATTAGACTTATCATTTTCATTTATTATATAATTTTCATTTTCTTGACCATTGTTACCATCAAGATTAGATTTATCATTTTCATTTATATTATCATCGCGAGTAAAAATAATTAAATCATCAACTAACATATTATTTTGAAATTCATTTCGGCGATTATTAGAATTATTATTAATTTTTATTTTAAAATTTGGGTGTCGGACAATCGTAAATAACTAAATTATCCGGTAAACGATATCCCTTGAGAAAAATTTCTTTTGTATTATAATTCAAAATTATTTTATTTTTCATAAACCAATAATTTCCAATTATTATTGGAGAAGTCAAGTGAGGAATTACCAGGAATTGCGTCGATATTATTTCTGATCTTATTATCAAATCCAGCATCAATTGCTTTTTTACAGTCGTCGGTTAGAATGACTAAATTAGAAACTGGCAATACAGGAACGTTATAATTTTCTAAGAAATAATTACACAACTCCTGCGACATACAAGTGACTTGGCTTCCCGAATCCAATAATGCAGGAATTGGGACATTTTTTATTTTTATAATCATACGAGGACAATTCAAGATACTATTTACAACCGTTCGACTTTGAACTTGATTCATAAAATCATCTTGTAAATCGTCAACGAAATCATAAGGAAGGTACTCTGGTTTACCACATTTTAAAGCACCAATTTTCAGTTTAAATTATGATTTATAGGAGGAGGAGGCACATTCACGTCAATCAAACTATTTTCATTTTGTTGTATAGAATGAATTTGATTACTAGAAACGAGATCTACACAACTATTATAACCATTCGAATTTGCGCTAAAAGAATTATGATTTTCAAGGTTTGCATAGCTGCTCCAATTCGATTACAGTTCATAATTCTGTTTTGTTTCCTACCTACCGATGTCTTATGAATCCCTGTTTTTTGAGGATGAGTATACGGATTGGAAGATTGATTTTCACGTCTTTTTCGCTCTCTATCCCGTTCATTATTTATCACATCACATTGACCAAGAGCTTGTGCGACAACATTTTCATTCGAATAATCTATCAAGGTCAATGCTTCACGTGTACGAATTGGCAACTGTTGTATTATTTGATAATGAAGTGCATACGGACTAAAAGAATGACTAATGAATCTAGCGTGTTTAACTTGTTCATAAAAATACCCCTGAAGTGATGCATCTTTGCGGAAATCATATTTGCGCGATAACCAAGAGGCCAAAATTTGTGTTTGATTTGATTCTGAATTATATCTATTCATAAATTCCGTTTCAAAATGTTTAAAAGATGAACAAATTTTTTATTCAAACCAATCCCTAGCAGAGCCTTGCATTGATCGTTCGAGAAATAAAAGTCTTGTCTCGTCATTACGTTTTTTCATATCACAATATCGACAAAACTTTTGAAAAAATTCTTTTGGATTTTCTAATGGTTGTGCATAAAATTTAGGTAATGGTACTTCCGTTCTTGCAACCTGCAAACCACGAATCAATTCATTTAATATATTCGAACAATCACTGGAACTCTGAGTTGGTTGAGAACGTTCATTTTGTAAAATATTCAAATTAGTTTGCACGGAATTTACGTTTACAGATTCGAGTCCTAAATTCGTCACACGTTCATTTGTTCGAACATTTTAATTATCGTATTTTTTTATAAAATTTTCAATTTGTCGCTTTTGTATTAAATTCTGTTCACGAATATTTTTCATTTCGTTCATCATTTCTATTAAAACGGAATTTAAATTAATATTTTAATCATCCATTGTATTTTCAATATTTTCAGAAAGAAGTTGTTCGTTTACATTATTCAAATTTCTTTGTTCAGTATTATCAATCAACAATTGATCATCATTATTCATTGTGTTTATATCGTCTACTGTTTCTATATTTGAATCGACAATGTTTTGTTTTGAATTTTTCTTACTCGACCTTGTAGACATGTGAGAATGATTGATTGGCATTTTGAATTAATAAATTGAATTAAAATTATAACATATATAAATAATTAAATATTACTCTCATTATCTTTTTTACAACAAATAATTTATTTTCATTTATTTACTCATATTAATGTCGTATCATTGTCGTTGTCGCTGCCCTTCACGTTGGACGCCAGTTGTTGTGGATTTTATTTTATTTGAATAATATATATATATATATATGTATATATATCCCTACTCGAAAAGGAGGATAGAAAAATATAGGATTTTTTCCAATATTTTCCTATCCTATTTTTGTCACGAATTAATTCTATATTTTTCTATCCTAACTAAAGTGGATAGAAATTGATAGGATTTGTTTCGATATTTTTCTATACAGTAGAACCTACGATATCGCCAAAAGAAACCCCTTCTCCTTGTACCCCTTCTCTATATACCTCGCGCCCCTATTTCGGAGACGCGCATGCGCTTCTCTATATGTATGTGTGTACGTATGTAATGCACTGACGATGGTGGGGGAAAAAACTTTCCCTCTTTTGGCGATATAAGAGGTTCTTCATTTGCGATATCATGGGTTTGGCGATATCCGAGTTTGCGATATCGTAGGTTCTACTGTACTACGTTCGTCACGAATTTCATTCCTTCAGTAAGAATTAAGAAGCATAGCAAATTTTTATTTTTTGTTTTTAAATTTTTTCCTCTTTGTATACAAAAAAATTTTTTTTTTTTAATTTTATTATTATTTTTTATTTAATTCAAATATTTTTTAACTTTTTTTAGTTGATTTAATTATCTTAAGAAAGTTGTTCTCAAGCGGTCACCTATCCAAGTAGTGTTCCCCACCAAGAATACTTGACTAGAAACAACGATCGCGCGCGACACCGACCACTGGTCTACCACTGTCGATCACTATCGATAACGTAATATGATATTTCTGTTACACATTAAAATTTTAAAAAATTCTTAATTATCTCAAAAACGGCCAGAGATAAGCAAAATATGACATAATTTTGGAGGCTATCAAAAGGGGGAATCCCATTGAGTCGGTTAATGCGTATATACGAACGAATTTTGAAAATTAGCAAAACTGAAAATTTTCAAAATTATCAAATATCTCGAAAACGGAAAGAGATAAGTAAAATCTGACAAAATGTTGGGGGTGTATCGATAGGGGGGATGACCTAGAGTTGATTAATTCATACATGCAAACAGATTTTTGAAATTTGCAAAACTGAAAATTTCCAAATTCTAAAATATCTCGAAAACGGCAAGAGATACGTAAAATCTGACAAAATGTTGGGGGGTGTATTGATAGGGGGGATGACCTCGAGTCGGTTAATTCATACATGTAAATAGATTTTAAAAATTGCAAACCTGAAAATTTTCGTCTAGGTCGACCGCTCCATAGTTTTCGTGGTCCAGGTGTTCCGCACCTTAGTTTTTCGCCGTCTAGGTCGACCGCTCCATAGTTTTCGGTATCTAGGTGGTCCGCTCCATAGTTTTCGTTGTCTAGGTGTTCCGCACCGTAGTTTTTCGCAGTCTAGATCGACCACTCCATAGTTTTCGGTATCTAGGCAGTTAACTCCATAGTTTTCGTTGTCCAGGTGTGGAACACCATAGTTTTTCGCCGTCTAGGTCGACCGCTCCATAGTTTTCGATATCTAGGTGGTCCGCTTTATAGTTTTCGGTGTCTAAGTATTCCGCACCGTAGTTTTTCACCGTCCAGGCGACCTGGGCGGCGTAAAACGACGGTGCGGAATACCTAAACATCGAAAACTATGGAGTTGTCGACCTGAACGGCAAAAAACTACGGGGAGGAATACCTAGACACCGAAAACTACGGAGCGGTCGACCTGGACGTCGAAAAACTACGGTGCGGAATATCTAGACACCGAAAACTACGGAGCGGTCGACTTAGACGTCAAAAACTACGGAGCGGAATACCTAGACACCAAAAACTACGGAGCGGTCGACCTGGACGGCGAAAAACTACGGAGCGGAATACCTAGACACCAAAAACTACGGAGCGGTCGACCTGGACGGCGAAAAACTACGGTGCGGAATACCTAGACATCGAAAACTACGGAGCGGTCGACCTGGACTTCAAAAACTACGGTGCGGAATACCTAGACACCGAAAACTGCGGAGTGGTCGACCTGGACCGTAAAAATATAAAAATCACATTTTGATTCGTTTTGATAGAATTTCTATAAATTTTTAAGATACATAACGATAAAAGTGTAATGAGATACATTTGGATTGATTCTCTATACACGATTGGGATAGAAAATTATTGATTTTACCTAATGGATAGAAAAATATTAACATTGGCTTTACTTGAAGTATTCAGATAAGATAAGAATTGATAGATTTACATTATGTGTCAAAAATAGGATTCAAAAGCATACGAATCACGCAGAATTTCTATACTTTTCTATGCTTTTCTATCCTCCTTTTCGAGTAGGGATGTACTAGCTCAGTCTTGCATTGCTCATTTTATTTTATTAAAATAAAATCCCCAATATAAATATTTACTATAATTTGTTAATTAATAATAAAGGTAGGGAAACGAAAACATTTCAATCAAAAGCATAATGGTAATGAGAGCAATACACATTTAATTAATTATCAAAATATCACACCTTTTAGAATGATGATCATCTGTCTCAATAATCTACCGTTATAAAAAATCATATTACATTCCTTTTTTAGGTTTACCAAAATGAAAATGATAAATAACAAACATTGTATATGCGTGCATACATACAAATTAATTATTTCATTATTACATTCCATCATACTTTAACTTCGCTTCGAGATTCGCACGCAATAACAATGTCTCATCATAATTAGGATAACTAATATTCGTTGAAAAATACATAAACATGTAAATATGAAATTATTATCGATTTCAATGTTTTGCTAAGTCATCAAATTAACATTAAGCATAACTTTCAGATTATAATAAGCAATAATGAAATTAAT
This sequence comes from Trichopria drosophilae, assembly GCA_030407085.1. Taxonomy (NCBI): domain Eukaryota; kingdom Metazoa; phylum Arthropoda; class Insecta; order Hymenoptera; family Diapriidae; genus Trichopria; species Trichopria drosophilae. The sequence goes on from CM059586.1 coordinate 48,982,874, forward strand.
ATTTTCTTTTCATTTTTTACTAAAATTAAAGAGAGAGAGAAGCACAAAGAATCTAGTAAGAACTTCCGATATAAATAAAAGACAAAAGTTAAATTCTTTTAAAAAATATGAACGAACATAATAACAAAATTTTAAACCTGGCCAGGCATCAATTTAACGTACAATTTCTTAGCGCACTTTTCTTCCTTCGACGAACCTCTTCTATTTAACGTCCAATTTCTTAGCGCACTTTTCTTCCTTCGACGAACCTCTTCTCCAAGACGATTACCTTCTTCCTTCTATCCAAATGACTGATTTAGCTCCTTCTTTAATTTAAGCAACTATCTCGGTGACTACTCCAGATGATAAAATCCACATTGATATTTTGCGTGGTGGTCCGGAACGGTATGGCAGCATTTGCAGAATGCCCTGTTCAGATGATCGGCCATTGATTACGTGAAGCGTCCAACTTGCTACACTCGAACTTGGTGGAGCATGGTCGAAAACGTCCAAAGGACTTTGTTAATTTTGAATCACTTCCGCAAATCAACAAAGAAATATAATATGATCACGGCGTATCACAGTTCAGATCAAACAAAAACTACGTCTATTTACTATACTGGAAAAACTTTTCCATGTAGAAATATCAACGTCATGTCGGCGAGGCGTGGGTTAGTGAATCTAGCGTTGTAATGGCGGCATTCCGCCTTCGACGCGTTCTTCTTCCTGCTCGAGAAAACCGGCAACAACGCTCATGGGTTGACTATGCGGCAGGCGGAGCGCGATGATTGGTCGACGTACTTAGATGTCACTAGGCGCTAATAAAACTTATCGCTCGTTGATTTGTGGACGGCCTACTACACATTTCTTCGCGTCGTTACAGAATTCTACCTAAGCTCTCTCTCTCTCTCTCTCTCTCTCTCTCTCTCTCTCGCTCACCTCTTCGCCTACCTATTCTCTCTCTCTCTCTCTCTCTCTCTGTTCCTACGATTCAGTAGTTTACAATATTACCTACAGTGGATACATAAATGAACATCATCAATCATTTATTCATTACACCGCGAAAGTTTAGAAGATTTTGGTTACCGTTTATTACGCGATTATCGAGCTCTCGAGAAAGTCATAAACTCGTCGAGAGATTTTGACGCAGTTGCCGGTCAGAGATTATTAACTTTGGCAAATCGTGACGGAAAGGACCATTTCATCTACTGCTCGAAAGGCCCTATGGAAGTACGCCTCACGCAGTTGACTCCAGATACGCTCGAGGCTGCCGTAGATCACGCTCGAAAACTAACTGAAAAATACAGCGCGAAAGACGCAGGATCCGATCCTATGCTGCGAGTTCGCGGAGAAAGATATTAGCAAGCGTCTGCTCATTTAGTTTCGAAAGGTCCGCAATATCAGCGTGACTATTTGAACCGGCCAGGACGGTATGAAATCAATCCTGAATGGCGAAATTATAACGACATACAGTGTAGTTATTGTAAAAGAATAGGGCACTCTCGGAAACAATGTCGAACTCAAAAAATTAAAAATTTCGAAACCCTGGACATTGAGAGACATTGCACTTGGTGCGATCGCATAGGTCACACCAGAGATAATTGTCCCGCGTAAAGATTCTATCAACAAAAATGCGAGTTTTGCCAGCGAATGGGTCGCGTTAGTGAAACATGTTTTTTTAGAAACGGCGGGAAAAAGAAGATTTCAAAATTTAAGGATAGGTCAAGAAATAGGTTTGTAGAAAATAACCAAGCCTCATTTAATAGCGATCGCCGGGACGAATCGAATTTCCGGAATAGGGAAAACCTCCCAAGTTTTTCTAGAAATCGTTCGTTCTCGGAAAATTATCATTCGTCTCATCGGACTAATGATAGATGGCAGAGAAATAAATACCGTAATAATCAAGACACCGATAAACGAGAAAACGATTTATCCTATAGTCGAAATCACCAACATTTAAACTCCAAGGTCGCTCGACAGCAACCAACAACGCCAAGCGACGCCCGAGACAAAAACTCCACTCGGAATTTGCGCGCCGTAAAAGCGGAACGGCCAGAGTCCATTTCGGGCATGTTAGTTTTTCAGAATGTCCACGAAAAGACATTTCTAGCCCCGATCTGCATTACGGAAACAGAATGTTCTTGGTCGATTCCGGAGCAGAAATAAATCTTATAAAACTAAGTAAATTACGTCGAGATCTGTATCCCGATCAGGATATCAAATTCGATTTAAGCGGAATCGGCAAAGGAATAATCGGTACGCTAGGTTGTGCAGAAGTACAATTTAATGAAGAAATTATAGAGTTACAAATAGTGAGAGATGACTTCCATATCGATTAAGATGGAATCATGGGAAATCCTTTTTTCCGAACTCTGGGAGCAAAAATCGATTACGAACAAGATTGCGTACATATAAGAAATTATATAATCCCATTTATTAATGAAGAATTCATACAGATTTCGCCAAGAAGTCGCAGAGTAGTTCGCGTAGAAGTTCTAAACAACTTAGACCTCGGAATTGTACCAAAAGTCAACATCTGCAGTGGTTTATTTTTTGGTAATGCCCTAGTAAAAAATCGCGATGGATACGCATATCTGTATGTCATAAATACGAATGACTATGAAATAAAATCTATCGTCCCACAAATTGAACTGGAAGAATGCGAAGTAGCATAATGTTATAAAAACCATGCAGGATCTTAAGAATTACGAAAATAATCGGAAAAAGCAAAATCACGCAAAAATACAAGTGGCTATGGGACATGATAAACAGAGAAATAACGATGTTTTGAAGCGGATAAATGTGGACGGCTTGTCGGACGAGGAAAGCAAACATGTGGAGAATCTCCTTCACGACTACGCTCACATTTTTTACCTACCGGGGGAACCATTGGGTGCGACTTCCGTATTCAAACACCGCATTCATACCACAAATGATGTGCCGATACGCGCTAAACGTTTCCGGCACCCACCCTCTATAAAAACCGAAATGCAGCGACAAGTAGACGAGCAGCTCAAGGCAGGATTGATTAAACTGTCCTGCTGTCCATATGACTCTCCAGCTTGGGTTGTCCCTAAGAAACGAGGTCCTAACGGCGAAAAGCGATGGCGTTTAGTTACCGATTTTCGCGATCTCAATCAGAAAACTATTGGGGATGCATACCCTATTTCGAATATCACAGACGTTTTGGACCAATTAGGTCAGTCCGTGTATTTTACAACTCTCGACCTTAAATCTGGAATCCATCAGATAATGATGGATGAGCGAGATGCACATAAAACTGCGTTTTCGACTCCAAACGGTCACTATCGATATGTAAGAATGCCGAAGGGAATAAAAAACATCCCAGCGATTTTCAGCGACTTATGGATCTAGTATTAAGTGGCTTACAAGGGATAGAGCTGCTAGTATACCTCGATGACATAATAATTTACGCCAAAAATTTGTATGAACATGAGGTTAAATTTATACGCCTCATGAAACGACTTCAAGACGCAAATCTTACGTTGGAACCCGATAAATGTCAGTTCCTACGTAAGGAAGCTGCGTACTTGGGCACACTATTGGAATTAATACAGTCCAGCCAGATACCAAAAAGATTGAAGCGGTAAGGAAATTTCCGATCCCCAAAAATCGAAAAAAAGTTAAACAATTTCTTGGACTAGCGGGATATTATAGACGATTTGTTGAGGGATTCTCAAAAATCGCCCACTCGTTAATTATCTTATTACGTCAGGATGTCAAGTTTACATGGGGTGCCAAACAGATAGAAGCGTTTGAGAAACTAAAGGATCTGTTATGTAATATACCAATCTTACAGTTACTAAATTTCGACGAGCCTTTCGTTTTTACTACGGACGCCTCGGGAGGAGCACTTGGCGCTATTTTATCGCAAGGCAAGATTGGTGAGGATCTACCAGTTGCCTACGCATCGCGAATTTTGAAAGGAGCAGAAACCCGATACACTACATCGGAAAAAAAATGTTAGCTGCGGTGTTCGCCGTAGAACAGTTCCGTCCATAATTGTATGGTCGAAAGTTCATTCTCCTAACAGATCATCAACCGCTAACATTCCTTAAATCTATGAAGGATATGAATTTGAGATTACACCGTTTCCGCATAAAATTAGAAGATTACGAATACGATGTGGTATATAAAGAGGGGAAACGTAATGTAAACGCGGACGCATTATCGCGTAACCCAATCGATAGATCCGACCTCAAAAATGAAAATGACGATGAAATAGATTTGGTTGATAATAAAATAAATAAAGAGAATAAAACGATTAAAAAATTAAGAAACGCACGAAAAACTGAAAAATCGTGTATGCCAATTAAAGGCGATAAAAATGATAAAGGAAACAAAAAACATTCAAGAAACGCTAAGAGACTGCGAGTCTCAGATGCTGACGGGTCTGGAAATCCTGCTCCGAAAAAACGTGGTAAGGACTTCGATGAAGAAACCGATACGAATGGAGATGTTGAAGACAACGTAACTGACTGCGACAAAGAGAGCCAGAGTTCCAATGTAGAAATGCTGGGAGTTGAAAAGACAGCCCGAAAGAAATACATAACCTAGGTCGAAAAACTCGAATTGCCAGCCTACATGAAATTAGGAAACCACAAAGGAAAAACTCGGTCGAGACAGAAAGACGGATCAACTTCAATGAAAAAACCTCCTTCACCGTTGAAGAAAAAACAAAGAAAACAATATATAACGGAAGTAGAAAACTACAAGTGCCGGATTATTTGAAAATTGACCCTACAATAAAGCGAACTCAGATAAAAGAAAAACCAAAAATAATAAAAAATGAAGTGCTATCCGAAGCAGGAACGAAATTAAACTATAGGAAACGGTTAGCTGATGTTCGAAACCGTTGGAGGGAAATAGAAGAATTCCCTACTGAGGACGAACTTACGTCACAACCGGATACAGAAACCACGTATTCCGAAATGGAAGAGCTAAGCGTCAGAGAAAACTCGAAGAAAAAGACGAAAATGAAAAATCGAAAAAGTATTACGTCGGACAACGAGGACCTAGAAGATTCATGGTCGTAGGATTTTTCCCTCGACCCGCCCGAAGAAACTATACGTTTACTTCCCCATTCGACGCCCAAGGAGAAGGGCCCATCTAAAAATAGTTCTTACTCGCAAGCGCAGAGAGCTAGAGAAGCTACCATCGACGGAGTGGGACACGCTCACCCGAGCACCGACGAACGGCCTGGAGATCGGGACGAATCGAAAATCCTCGATGAGTCGATGGAACTCGACGAAATCCCCGTTGAGCCTAACGAAATCGGAGAAAACGAAATGCAGGTCGACGAGACGATCATGCGTGCGTCTGAGAACGATGAATTGTCTCGGCATTTAAATTATTCACTCTCAAACTCATGTATGGAACCCTACAAAATACTAAAAGAGTATACTGATGTAGCAAAAGACGGAAATTGCCTTTTTACCTCCTTAATCAAATTGCAACAGTTAAACATGAGCCCTCAAGAATTAAGAGAAACGCTGAAGAACAGCGATTTTCTATTATCCTGTGCTAAATATGTACGTGCATTTTCCATACTGGAATCTACATCGGAATTCGGCGACGATAACATTTTAATGATATTTGCACGACATTTCAATACAAATATTTGCGTACGTGAGCATAGTCCGACAGATAAAACACAATTTTATCACATAAAACCGGACAATGCACACCAAACGCACCATCTACATTTCGATAGGCTACACTACACCTCACTCTTACCCGAGTACATAGGCATATTGGGACTAACAGACACGGCGGCGCTAGGGATTACGTCATCGTATGTCGGGAATTTCCCGAACGCAACGGAGCCGATTGAGGCAGGTCACGATCCCAACGCCTCGACGACGATCACCCCACACAGCAACGTGGAGGGAATGGCCCGAAACGTAAACAGAAGTCATACGGTCCCATAGACGCTGGGAGAAATAAAGACTTTTACCAACCTGTCGATTTTAAATTAAGAATGAATACTACCAATGATCACGTATTCAGTAAAAAGGGACATATTGTCTACTTTACCACGGCCAATGGACATTGAGATAGCGAAATCGGTCTAGGCCTCGTGAAACGACATTTAATTAATCCCGACGAATTGTCGTTCAAACGAGTAAATATCGGTGAAGTGATTGTACATAAAAAAGGTAAGACCCGATTCTTCGGACTTGTTAAACAAAACCTTGATGATCGAGCCTTAAAATCAAGCATTGTCAAATCCATCAATGTATTGGATGCCCTTTTAACAAAATTTGAGATTTCATCCATAATAATCGGGCAGGATCGCGACATGTTCCAACATATTCAATGGCGAGTTATCCAAGATACAATACAATCACTACTTGGCCGACGAGAACTAACGATCACCTTTTGTAAGGACAACCGTTCCATACCTCCAGTAAGCGAGCGATTCGTCATAATAAATGAACACCATGATTCAGTTATAGCAGGTCACAAAGGAGTGACCAAAACGTATCTTCTCTTATGCGAAAATTTTTTTTGGTGAAACATGAAAAGTGACGTCACGGAATACGTAAAAAGATGTGGTGGATGTCAAAGGAAAAAACTCGTATGCGTAAAAACACGGTTACCAATGGTCACTACAGACACACCACGAAACGCGTTTGACAAAGTGGACCTTGATATATGGGGACCAACAGATATCACTGAGAGTGGGAATCGGTATGTATTAACCATACAAGACCTACTCACGAAATACTCCCTTGGAATTCCGCAAGCGGAAGCATCAGCAGTAGAAGTCGCAAAGGCGTTTGCAAAACATTTTATTTGCAGTTTTGGAGCCCCTGTATCCATTCTTACCGACCAAGGTCGTTGCTTTATCTGCTTACCACCCGCAAAGCAACGGAATCCTAGAAAGGAGTCACCAGGTGATGGTCGACTACCTGAAGAATTTTGCCGAGAAACGTAGCGATTGGGACATTTGGCTTCCATTCGCCATGTTTTCATACAACACGAGTGATCACGAAGGGACAAACTACTCGCCACACGAGCTTGTATATAGGACAAACGCACGATTGCCAAGTGCACACGCCACCCGCGAGAAACTCATTACATACGACGATTATTTGGCAGAATTGACCGAGAGAATCACGGAAGCACGGACGTTAGCCGCGATAAATGTCTCACAAATGAAACATCGGTCGAAAAAATATTATGATCGAAAATTGAATATTTGCCATTTTCGCGAAGTTGAAATGGTATTATTATTAAAAGAACCCCGGAAGGGTAAGGTTTACGACGAATATGAAATTATTGAAATATGTGGCTCGCGAAATATAAAATTACGTATCAATGCGCGAAAAAACAAAATAGTACACATTCATAAAGTAAAAAAGAACCATGACCCGTTGATGGATATTTGTTTATAGAAAATTAAAATATGATATAGAAAAATATATACACCGACGATAATAAATAAAAAAAAATATATTAAAATATATAGAAAAGAGGAAAAATATATATTAACGTAGAAGTTGTTAATAAACAAAAAAGTGGACAACTGGCTAACCCACACGTAAATGAGACACAAACGCGGAACATTGGACAAATGAAAGCCTGATAAAAGTATGCACTACATGTTTACGCATCTTTAGAATTTACTTTCATTCCTCCGTTATGTAATCACAGAATCCGTGGACTAGATATAAGCTGACGATTTCAGATCAAAATAATACAAGCACTGAAATAACACCACGACGCCGGGAGGGCACCAACGCCTCGCCCGGAATGCACCACCTTCATACACGTTAGTTACCGGTGAAAGGGTAACGAAAAAACCCCGCAAGTTAAGATAAATAGCATAAAGACAACAAAAAACACGGGAAGAATCATAGATGATGCAAAACAAACAGAAAACACTCATTAAATATCACTGATTATTTTTTATGAATCCACCAGGCGTAAGAGGCCACGTCATAATCCGTCTCGCATATACCGAAGTCAATGTTTTATAATGGTGTAACCCTGGACTCCCCCCAATCGATTGTCGACGCCTCTGCTGCGCATTTTAAATCTGTTTTTGTTCCTGGTCCTGACGATCCCTTTACTCATCTGTCAGCTGTGTTCCATCCTCAACTACATTTTCGGTCCTAAAAGTATCCCATTCCCTTAGTCGACTCCCTAGCAAATTCTCCTCGGGTCCGGATGGCATTCTGAGCTTTCTTGCCCATGATTGTGCACTGTTCTTTGCGGAACCCTGGATTTTTAACCTTTCTATTCGCCTTAGTTGTTACGAAAAGAGGCCAGCTACTTAGGTCATCTTAGTAGCGAAAACGTGGTCAAGCTGGACCCCAAAAAGGTCGAAGCGGTAGAAAAATTCCCGCGACCAAAAAATCCTAAACAGATCAAACAGTTTCTAGGACTTGCAGGCTACTACAGGCGTTTCATAGGAAACTTTTCAAGAATCTCAATCCCCCTAACAAAACTCTTTAAAAAGACGGTGCCGTTTAGGGTAACGAATAAACTGAAGCTTTCGAGACTTTGAAGTCGAGGCTTTGCTCTTCGCCAATCCTGCAACTACCAGATTTCGCAAGACCTTTTATTGTCACCACTGACGCTTCAAGTTCCGCGCTGGGAGCGATACTGTCGCAAGGGGAAGTCGACAAGGATTGACCGGTGCCCTGTGCATCTAGGAGTCAGAGAGGTGCCGAAACTAGGTATCCAACATGCGATAAAGAGATGCTCACCGTCTTATTCGCTGTCGAGCAATTCCGGCCTTATGTATTGTGACGTACTTTTTCGAGCACGCACAACTGTATGGCTTTTGCCGTTTGGAAAAATGTTTCCCAACCGTTTACCGTCCGTTAACGGACTCCCGGGGGGGGGGGCAGGTCCGCGGGTGTAACTTCCCGTTACAAACCTCCCTCCTTTGCCGGGAGGACTCCGGGGGAGTTTCGTCCCAGGGTCACCTGCAGAACCGCCGCGCGATACCGGTTCGGACTAAACGTCGCTGTCGCTTCATGTGACTCCTCATATCACGGCTTACTTACCCCCGAAGGGCTGGGAAGGGAGCAGGGCTCAACCTTCCCACTACGCGCAGGAATAATCCTCCCCGGCGGCGGACTGCTGGGCAGCGGTGACCACCATCCTCTGCAATGGTGGTAGCAGACCGATCAGCTGGCGGGCCCATTGTAGAGCGTCGCCCTCGCCCACTCGTCCCGCGACGAAGACGGCAGCCTCCGGGCATAACTGCCCTAATAGGTGGGCAAATTCCATGGCCTGCTGAAGCCTATCAACGCCTCGGTCGGTCGACTCGGCCTGCTCTTTGGCCCCAGATCCTACCGAGGCTACAGGTAGTGGGGGCTCGCCGGCCCCGTCTTCGACGGTCCGTCCGTCGGGCTTGTGGCCTCCGCTGGGTCGGTCCCTCACCGGCTCCTCTTCAGGCTGTCCCACCACCCTTCCTCTTCGGCCCCCGGTTGGTGGGCCCTATCCGGCTCCTGGGCGAAGACGATATCTTCCTCTCAGACACGCCGATGCCACGTCCGCTGGCGACGCGGCCTAGTGGGGGTGGCCTCTTATTCATCCGTCCCCGAACGACTGCGGGCGCCTCTTGCTCCTCGCACTATCCAGGCGCGGTACTACCCCTCTGCGCATCTGGGGCATCCCTCGACAGAATTCCCGGACCGTCCGCAGATCGCGCAGAAAGACCTGGTCTTCGGCACCGGACACCTTCTCCATAGGTGCCGGCCGGTCTAACAATTGAAACATCGACCGAGAGGTGGGTCTCAGTCGATGTCGTTGGCCATGTACGGCAGGTCCCCGAACAGGACTCTTCTTCTTACGGGGGGGGGGGGCTGGAGAGGCCTCCCCCTTAGCAACCGTTGAATGGGCAAATATTCCCCCGTCTCATCCCTTCTAGGAGGAGTAGGGGGGGGGGGCATCACTGACCCCGTGCCCTCATCGGAGGACAGGTCGTCGGCCCAAGCCAAGGGTGAGACGGACACCACCTCCCTCTCCTGGCCCTGTTCGCTGAGGGCGATGGTGCTGACATCCCGTGCCAACACGAAGTCGGCCTCCGACTCCGAGGGACTGGCTCCTGCGGTGGGTGAGGGTGACCGTGGTGGTGGTATGATGGGGTCCTCCCCATCCGAGCCATGTACGGGTTGAGTCCATTCCTCTTCGTAGGGGAGACGTCTCACCCCGCCTGAATGACGGTATGGTCGATGCCTGCAACAGAAATAAAAAAAGCATTAATTCTCGACGCGCCGAGACCCACGAGGTGCAACGTACCACTTCAACTGTGACACGTGTTTCTTCGTTACCTTCCGGCCGCTCCCTCCTTCTAACTCGTACACGATCGAATAGAAATAACTCGGACGATACGGAACGGCCCCTCGTAGCGCGGCGCGAGTTTCGCGGCGAACCGATCTACTCCCGACGACAGACCGTGACTTTTGCGCAAAACTAAATCGCCTACATGGTATTGAATGTCACGTCTGCCACGATTATAGCTACGACGCTGGCGCACGCACGCTGGATCTTGATACCGACGCACAAGGTCTCGGAGGGCGCTTAACCACTTCATGCGGTCGGTCCAGTCTTCTGGCTCGATTCGCAGGATAGGGGCTTCCCCCTCCAATCTTCGCCGTAAGCTCTTGACCGGCATGGGCTGACGGTCGAAATTCAAAAAGGCTGGTGACACCTGTGTACTGACGTGGACGGCCGTATTTATTGCACACCGAAATTCGGGCAAGTACAGGTCCCAATCCTGGTGATCAGCTCCGACGAACATCCGGATCATCGTTTTGAGCGTTCGGTTCGTTTTCTCCACCGGGTTAGCCTGAGGATGATACGGCGGGGTAGTTGTCGCCCGCACGCAGTACCCATGGAGCATCTTGTCTATGACGTCGTTTCGGAACTCCCTCCCATTATCGGTGAGCAAGTACTCCGGGGTTTCCCATCGGAACAAGACGAGATCCTCGAAGGCTCGTGCAATATTTTTGCCATCGTCCGTCCTTAGCGCTATAAGTTCCACCCACCGCGTGAACATATCGGTGAAAATCAAGACATATCGATTTTGTCCCCGGCTGGGCGGAAGTGGGACCATGATATCGGCGGATACAACCGACCATGGTTTTTCGACCACTCGTTGTCCCATTAACCCGCGTGGGCCGCTGTGCGATGCTTTCTGCATCTGACATGCGCTGCATCCGCGCACGAACTGAAGTACATCGTAACGCATCCTGGGCCAATAATATTCCATCGCCAGTCTTCGCTTTATGGGCGCTTCCTAGTGCCTCTTCTCTTAATCCTACTGGTAGCACTAGTTTCCAGTGGTTCTCTCCGCCTGTCACCGGATCCAATAACGGATCCGACCGTGCGTGGTACAACGTACCGTTCTCAGTTTTCCACTCTGGAAAACGCTGAGGGTGATCCTCGACTAATTTCCTCCTCCATTCGTATCAATCATCCCTCTTGGAGGCAATTCTCATGGCACAAACGTCTTCTTCGACTCTCTGGGAAAGAGCATCCGGGACATGCTGTAATGCTCATTTCCTGTGCCATATCGTGAGGTTCCAGCCTTGCAACTCCAAGGCCCACCTCGCGTGTCGCCCCGTGGGGTCTCGTAGGTTATGCCACCGCCAGACACTCCTTCTCCGTCGTAAAATAGTTCTTCTCGGCGGCAGTGAAGGTGCGACTTAGACAAATGATCGGAAGTTCTCCGTCATCCTGGGCTTGCGTCAGTACGGTGCCGAGTGTATAGTCGCTCGCGTCCGTTTGTAACACGAACGGGCGGCTGAAATCGGGCCGTCCTAGCACTGGAGCCTCCGTCAGTGCTGTCTTGAGCGACTCCAACGCCTCCTCCTGTTCTTAGCCCCACTCCCACGGCTGATCCTTCCTCGTTAGCTTCGTGAGGGGCAATCGCTTCTCCGCCAGATTCGGAATGAATCGCGCAAACCACCCCACCATACCAAGGAAACGTCGTACTTGCTTTAACGTCCGTGGTGGGGGGGGGGGGGTATTCTAACACTGGGCGGATTTTTTCCTTATCGGGCAGTAATCCTTCCCGATCGACTCTGTATCCGAGATAAACAGCACTGGTGTAGCAGAATTCGCTCCAATCCTCAGAATGGTCTCCAATACCTTGCGCACCGAACTGAGTTGGTCTTCGAACGACTCGTTAACGACGATAATGTTGTCGAGGTACACAAATACATGTGGTTCGAACTCTGGACCGAACAACGAATCCATGAGACGCTGGAACGTTGTTGGAGCATTGGTCAGGCCATAGGGCATCCTCTTGAAATGGTAGAGCCCTCGGCCTACGACAGCAAAAGCGGTGATTTCCCGACTTCTCGTTTCGAGCGGCACCTGGAAGTACGCCTGGCTCAGGTCGAGTTTACTAATAAACCTCGCTCGGCGGACTTTGACCAGGATGCCGTCGATATTCGCTCCATTCGGTTTTCTTACCATTACGGGAGCACTCGACCATGCGGTACTCGACGGCTCCATGATGTAATTGCGAAGCATCGAGTCTACCTCCGCCTGAGCGGCCTCTAGCATGGCAGGCGATACACGGCGAAATCGGTGCTTGATTGGTCGCGCGTCCCCTACGTCAATGACATACTACGTGAATGTTCAACTAAGGGAGTGGTCCCTAGTGTGGCTGTTGGAGGGGGCAACAGCTGACCCGATAACTCCTTCAACTGTTGCTCTTGCCTCGACGTGACCTCCGCCAGCCCAGCGCATTCTGCACATATCGTCGCTTCCTCTGCGATAGCAAACCTTCTCCATTTGCCGTCGCCACTCTTCCATTCTCCTTTCTCGCAATCGACGGTCTCACGTAGTCGCTACGAGAAAGGAAACCTGCTCGGTCCGATTTCTCACGTCGACGACCAACGGTAGCTGTCCCGTTATCCTCGCCGTATGATCTGTAGTACCTCGCATTTCTCCCTGCAGGGGCAGAATTCGGCACACATATCGGCAACTCGCTCCTGCTTCCATGCATTCGTTGCATTCTCGGCGAATCGTTCCAACCGGCTGTTTGATCGGCACAGCCTCCGACCTGCGCCGGGACGTGGTCGCGGCCACTGCTTCAGAGTTCCTCCTTTTTCGGCCTCCTCGCCGTTTCCTCCGCTCGGAGTTTTCGTTGCGGCGAGCTCTTCGTCCGGTACTGCCGGATGACGTTTCAGACGCCGTATCAGATTCGATCCTGCCAGCGGCGACTCTCGAGTTGCTTGTCAACATTTCTCGTCGCTGACTCGCTACTTGTTGGCGATAACGTAGATCCCAACGTTTCTCCTCGGCAATCTCCCGAGTTGCGGTGAAAAGTGCGTCGAAAGTACCGCTCCTTTTCACCGCATCTGGTTTACGACAATCTGGTCGTAGATTCCGGATTGTCATCCATACTTGGTATGCCTCTGCTGGCGATACCTTCATCCTCCTAAATTGACGTCGCATTTCTTCAATGAAGTCTTCGGCGACTTCCGCCGGTCCCTGCAGACGTTCGTGTATCTTTAAAAGGACATCCGTGTCGTCCTTCTCCTCGGCGAATCTTCTCTTCAGTCGCCGCTCGAAGGTCCTCCACGTGCGTAGGACTGTGGGCTCATCTCGCGCCCATTGCTTGGCTTTTCCGTACAGCAAACCGGGCATCACCCTCAGGACATCCTCTTCATTTAGCTTGCGGAAGTCCACGCACTCGTTGAGGCTGGTTAAGAATTCATTAGAAATTAAGACGTTGGAGTCCAGCCCCCCTCCGAATTGCACTCCCCATGAGCGAAGTTGCTTCAACGCGCACGCTCCTTGTGGACGTCTTCGTTCCTCTTCCTGAAACGGCGAAGCGGGACGGTACTCCCGTTGACCCGTCTTTGCGACGTTGCCTCGTCGCGCGCTGGTCGCCGCTCCCTTGCCGATTCATTCGGCACACTTCTCCTTTCGTCGACGTCTCTCCTCCTCGGCGACTTCTCCTGAAGTCGCACATTGGGGCGCTATTGATGGTTTCACCCACGACAGCCTACAGGCCGCAATTTTCAACCGATTTAAAAAAACCAAAGTGCATTTTAAAGCTTATAAAATTTGCAACAAATGTGTCTGTCTAGATTTTTAAAATATTGTTATAAAACTTAATGGTAGGCTCTGTAAGAAAGCATATTCATAAATATTTAAAAACGTATACAGGGCTACAAACTGATTCACTTTCTTTATTAACGTGATAATTTTACCATAGAATAATAAAAATAACTAATTATAAACCTGACAAAAAATGTCAAAATTAAAATTGGCGGATCCAATATGGCGGACTGTTCGTTAACAATACTGCATGGATACGTATAAAATCTATTCTTGTTGGTTTCTGGAGCTTGCGAATTCACCCTCAAATTTTGTGCGATTAACACAGTGTCAGGTTTTTAAATAGGTCACGTGATTCTATTATTTTTAATATAATTGATATTATTATTATTATTTTTATTATTAATAACATCACTTTTCGAAAAATTATACGCGAGAACTAAATTTATTAAACAGAAACGTACATTCTTGACATGGGCAACTGAAAGACGAGGAAATTTTGCAATCGAATACAATAACAAGGTATCTTTCAATTACCGATGTCAAAACTGTATGTTTCTACTTAAGAAATTAAACTAGGCCCTGAAGTAACCTTGAGCATGACATTCAAGGTCAAATCTAAGGTCATCATTGGATTCCTTGTTGAAAAAATCTGAGTTCAGATTCGTAATCAGCGACCTCAAAAACCCCTAGGTACTCAGTTTTACCTGGATCAAGGAACATTTTGCATTTCGTTCGGCCATATTGTATCCGCCATTTTGAATTTTCAAAATCTGTGTTCAGATGTAATAAGCGACCTCAAATACCCCTGAGTACCCAGTTCCATGAAAAATGGTTCATCAGAAAAATGTTTGCCGCATAGGGTTAAATTGATAATATGTTGTCCATATTACTTGGACCCTAAATTTGAATGAAATTAATGAAATGTGATATTTGTGTTCCATACGTCTATCCAGTCGATTATTCAATTTGATATAATTTTTTTAGGCACTTTTATTTCGGTATAAATATCATATTACCTATTTGTTTGTTTAGAAAATGGCAATATTTGTTTTTATTTATAATAAAATGAAAATTCAATCTATAGACCTGCTTCTGCATACGTTGGACTTAAAAAAAAATCTTTCAAATCGATAAAGAATTGTAGGCTGCAGACGATTAAAAACATCAAAATCTCTAATCGACATAGTGTGCGACGGCTCAGTGAAGAGCATCCTTCGTGCCGCTACACTCAGCTGTGCCGCATTACCTCGCCTATCGTAATCCTTATCTCCTCGTGCTACCTCGGAGAAATCCGGGCGATACGTCGTAGGAATCACCCCCAGACCAGCCAAATCTCTCTTCATTGGTGGCCGATGACAGACCGTTTCTCCGTGGGGTAAATGCCACAATATGCCTCCAGTAGCCGATTTTGGCAGGACTGGCTCGTGTGGCATCGATCCCATAGCTGGTGGACCCGAGGTCGACCAAGTCATATCTAGGGCCGTCCTCATTTCCAAGGGGGCGCACGCCCTCCGGTGTTCGTCCAGGTAGGCTCGCTCCTCATATGTGACGAGATATATGTCGACGTCGGGTTTGACGTCACCGTTGACGTCTGGGCTTGATGGCTCATCTCGTGACCTACGCTGGGGCGTGGTGCCTGATGATGTCCCTCGATGTCCCTCGCTGGGTTTCGTCCTTCTGAAACCTGCGCGATGACATTTGGGTCGGAAGCGCCCGTACCGCGGCAACTCTCACACAGAGCTCCACTGACCACCTCGAAAAATTTGTTTGTGTTACGTTTCGGGGTAACATAGAATATGTACGGGAATATTATTTAAGTGGTGGTTTTATTTATGTACGTCCAGTACCCGTACATAAGTATCCGCACGCTAAGTCGAACGAACGGAGCGCGCACTTGTATTTCCCGACGTTCAGTAGCCTCGGTCAGCTACGGCTAAGTCGCTATTCGGTAATCGCGAAAACCGCCTAAGTCCTCGATGAGCCTCGACTCTCGACCCTCGAGTAGATTGGAACTGGACGAGCGCGAGGTGTGATCTCCTCGGGAGTCTAGCACAGAATCCCAGAGTGTCCACGTCTTTTTGGATCCGTCGACGGAGAGTTCGCGGATCGTCTGACGTTTTTCATGCCTGGTCAGCAATCCTTCGCCCTGGGAACCTGCTAGCCTCGGCAGGTAACCGACGTCGAGGCGTATATTGCGCGAATTCAGCTGAAAGCTCGGCAGGTTCCCAGCCCAAAAATGCTTACGCTTTGGGGTAAGAGTGTCGCGTTCGCGCCTTGCTTTTTCCTCGGTCCCACGAATATATCGTTTGACCGGAACCTATCTTATAACGCTATTGTCATACATGAATATTAAATACTAAAGTATATTTCGTAATAACTTATAATAGATGCTAATTAATATGGCTACGGCTGCCTATGACCAACCGGTCGTAACAGTTTGTTTTTTTCACTATCTCTCCTCGCTCGGTCCACACGCACACACTCTTATGCGTCGCTCTACGAAGCACTCGGTGACTTTCGATCGCACTGACCACGTGGCTACGGTCGCGTGGAAACGGTCCGACCTCGGCGATAGGCCGTGTGAGCTAAAGACCGATTTCTCCGACCTTGTACGAGCGCGAAAGAAACGACCGAAGCTCGCGGGTAGTCGAGCACGGTTGCACCTTGTTCCTGTCACCCGCGCTCCTCGAGCTAGTGGCTGTAGCCACTCTTACCACAAAGTACCATCAACAATTTAAATCACCTAGCATCCATTTTCTATGGGGGGATTTTAGGCCAGGGGGTAACGAAATCAGGGCGGCCTCTCCGTTATCTGAAAATATGAAAAATTTAACTATTCGCCTTCATCGTTTCCGGACGAAACTAGAGGACTACGAATATGAGGTAGTCCACAAATCTGGAAAAAATAACACGAACGCGGACGCATTGTCACGGAATCCACCTGATGGGGTTGAGTGTGACGGATTGAGTGACGACGGGGAAGAAGATGTCCCTGAAACAGCGAATTTGCTACCGGTCCGGAAAAGGGAACCCATCGAGAGGGGATCCAAGAGAATGACGGCAACCCACAGATATGCCACCCGAAAAAGGTCGGAACCAAGTTCAGGGAACCCGACCGATAAGAAGACACGACGTCGAAACGAAGACGCTATCCACACCACCGAGGATGACGATATAATTGCGGAAAGGGCTGTTACTATACAACGAAATCCGCGACGGCCAAAGGGGTCGTCGGAAAGTAAATACTAAGATTGGGAACTTGTTGATCCTATCGCTCTAGAACCCCGACCAGAGGCCACTGAACTCTGGAGGACGCGGTCCGACAAAGGTTAGGATACAACGATTATCGCACTCGGTGGAAAAGTCGGATAAGTGTTCGTCCATCCCAGATTGTAACACCGGAAACGGACGAAACTATGTCTGGAAGTGATCATGTCAATAGAATTGAGGAAGTTAGGATTCTCTCTCCGAGGAGATCAGAGGAACGAAACCGTTTTTCTCTGAAGGGTGAAATACACGCAATCGAAGAGTCTTACAAACATCGGTATCGAGTAGAAATTCAGCTACAACGTCTTGAAGAAAATCAAGGCAACAGCGCAAGTTCGGAAATAAATGACATTTGGAAAAGATGCCGCAAGAAAAAATCGCGAGCACCGGATCATCGGCGCAAAGAGAGATAAAATTTACGAATACTCGGGGGGTGGTGAGAGAAAAAGAGAATCACCACACGTCACGCGAAGAACGAGACAAACGAAAAAGACCTACGATCAGCAGCATGGGCGAAGAGTCGAACGGAGAAAGGGGCGAAGTAAGAAAGAATAGAATAACCAGCATTCCGCCTCAGCCTCTTAAAGGAGGTTCCCCCTCTCCGTGCGCCGAAGAGAGAGTAAAAAATAAGACAAGAAAGGACGACACTACTGTCGCTACACGTGGGTCAAGCAACGAGCGAGAGGTGCCTTCTACGGATAGAAGTTCACTCTCCGGACAGTCGAATAAGACTAAGAGCCTACCCCCAACACTCCATGCTACGATTTAAACGAGACGTCGATGCAGTCGGTGTCACAGAACCTCACTCACACCGAAGTTACGGCCATGAGAGCCCTGGGCAGATTTCCCACAACCCTTCCCTCTCCTCTCAAAATGATTCAGAGCACTCCGTGGTTGAAAGTAGAAATCGGGACGGAAATCAGCGAAGATCCAGCTTTCTGTGCAATTACGATACCTGCAACGAATGTGCGGAGCCTAGAGTAGCATTAATAAGAGATAAGGCTATTACAACAGACGGAAATTGCCTATTTCATTCTCTGATTAAACTGCACCCCTTGGATACGATTTCTACTGAACTGCGTGAGGTACTGCACGATAGTCCACATCTAAACTATTGTGCCGTGCCCGAACGAACTCAAGATATATTAAAAATGCCTCGGGCATTTGGGGACGATAATCACGCCCGAATATTTGCGCTCCACTACCGAGTGAATATTTGTATTCACTACGGGGATGACCCAACTGGCATAAAATATTTCTATATCAAAACAACTGATATTGCAAGGTGGTATCACCTGTATCTGAATAACCAGCACTATGAACCTCTTCGAAAAAGAGTAGCCTTTAATGGTAGTTACACTCCCCCTGATTTAGCCTAACGGTGACGACGAATCCATTCCGAGTGATTCACGTACTCCTAGTGAGTCCTCAAATACGAACCGACCGGAACCGCAACCATTACCTGAGTCTACGTCTGAAGACAGTAAGGAATCGATTACACAGGAGTCGGAACCCAATCACGATGAAGAACTGGACTCCCCGGGAAAGGGCGAACCCTGCATCAATTTTTCTAGGGAAATGAAAACGAATCGACGATTTCTGTCTGAAATTTTATGTCGGACTAACGTCTGCATTGCGATCTAAAAACCCAGATCGAGCGGAATTCGTCAGTCGAGTAATTTCGAACTTGTGGGAATATATATAACTTATAATATAGCTTGCACCTTCTTCGCTTAATTTTGCCGTGCGAAGATGCAGCTCGAGCATATTCCCAAATTCGTACTTGCGAATATGAGCTTTATTAATTTTTGTGAATGTATATAACTATATTTATAGGCCACGACCGTACGGACGTAACACTGTCCTAGCTTAAGATCATGCCTTTCGCCTTCTGAATTACATGGAAAAGATGGGAGTTTACCTTTTGTATTTAAAAATGGAGGTGTAACGTAGGATTGATTTTGAATTTACAATCACGCAGCCAGATAGAAAATATCGAAGAGAGAAGTTCCAAACCTCACAATTTACAGTGATTTAAAAAGTTGTTAAAAAATTGTTATTGAGATGATGTTTTTGTAATATGTTACTTTCAGGACAGATTCTTGCAAATATGTTTTCATACGTGGAATCATAACCTTCGTCGCCAAAAGCTCGTCGTATAATACATAAAATATATGTATGTGATTACATTTTTGTAGGACTGTTTAGTGCTTATTTTATACCTGAAGTAATACTATTTCAGGCATATCGAAGCATACCAAATTCGCATACACATCGTGAGGGGTAGTAGCTAAGATCACCTCGGCATGAGACAGGACGGTATTCACTGGCGCAGTCAATCTCAAGACCAAACTAAAGTTAGCAAACACGGCCTACGAGGACGGGGTATTGATTCGAAGGACAAAACGCTATACCCGGCTCCCAGGATGGGTATATGATGGGACGAACTCGCTAACGAGTTGCAAAAACTCGATTCCTGGGGACGACCTTCCACCAGGACTTTCCAAAACGCTATGCAGGTCGGCGAACCCAACAAGGACTTTTCACGAGCACTATGAAAATAAAACACTTAAAGTCGAAAATGCGAATTAAACAAAAAATTAAATGTGTAAGCTTTCCCCAACGGAGATACGAACCTCAAAATATCGATGCAAAAGTGTTTTATTTGTCGGAAAGAAAGCTTTTATATAAAAAAGTTTAATTACACAATATATAAACATAAAAAATAAATCAAATAACAAATTTTTAATCATTTGTTTATATCACTTTCACAACATAAACCTTATAATAATTAAGATATTAATAATTTCAAGCGTATGCTAATTTTGTTAGTAAAATTCTCAAATTACATTTTAATGATAATAAATCGAATGAATAATAGAAATGGAAACCAAGGATATCATTTTAACCTTAAAATTTTTCATTTAATTTTTTGCTGTGATCGTTAAAAAAATAAAATGATTACGGTACGGTCAGTGAGTATAGAATATTAAAAATAATTATTATGTAAATTAAATTAAACCCCTGTATCAAAAAAACGTCCTACTCTTCCTTTTTATGTGGTGAGCCGCTGATAACGGTTTGCTGGAACGTGATTTATTGAATTTATTGAATGCAGCGACTCTATATTAACCTACATAGAAAGAGCCCTGAGCTTCTTCCATTGCCGGAGAGATGGCGCATCGGAAAAAAATAACTGTAGAGTGTAATAACTGTACAAAGTTCAAGTAACAACCGAATGCAGGACAAAATCCTACAAGCAGGTGTTACTTGCGAAGGAGTATATATAAAAAGATGTTGTTTTTTTAATTATTTTCCTCTACGTTTCGAACCTACTAGGGTTCCTCATCAGAAGGCAGAAATTTACAACTCATTAACCAAGGATTGATGACTAGATGGTAACATTAGCCAGCGTTTATATACCCATACCTATGGAGGTGGGGGTAATATTTTAATTTCATAATATGTATTAGATCTTCATACGATGTGTTTAAATTAAGAGAATCTTCGATTTTATTCCGAGAGTTATGCTGTAATTTTATGTGGATCATTTCGGAAAGTCTCCTTTTAGCGAAATTATCCGCAGTATCTAAAACTGCAACATTCTGCCAATTAAAATCATGATTTGTTTCGATTCGGTTTTCAGTAATAACGGTGCTCGGTTGTGACGGTCTTTGTATGTTAAATTTGTGTTCGTCTACCCGTGTTTTCAAATTACGTTTTGTTTCGCCAACAAAAGTTGCAATGCAATCGTTGCATTTAATGCAGTAAACTGAATAATTACGATCCATTTTTAAAATTTTATCTTTACCTTTCCTGATAATCGGGGATAACTTGTGTTGTATTCCCGGTACCGTGATGATGTTATATCCTTTCAATGTGTGTTAAATAGATTGGTAAAGACCACTAACAAACAGGATTCTTAAATAAAATTTCGCATTATCAGATCCTGTGTCATTGGGTCGTGTATTATTTACATGTTGTCGAACTAGCTTTTTAATGCGTTCTCTTATTAGATCTTTAGGATAGTTATTATCATGTAAAAGTTTAGAAATTTTGACAATGTTCGGAGCGTGAAATTGTTTATCGACATTTAGTAACGATCTATCGATAAGATTGTCCATTACCGTCATTTTTTGAGATATTGGATGGTGAGAATTAAAATTTAGGAATCTTCCTGAATAAGTTGGCTTAAAAAAACAAATATTTTTAATAATTAATAAATCTAAGAAAGGTATCTAGTTATTATTTTCAGTTTCGTAGGTAAATCTCAACCTTGGATGGTAATCGTTAAAAACATTTAACATTTCGTGCAATTTCCCCACAGGTATGCAAGTGATAATATCATCTACATCTCTGTAGTACAAAACTGGACAAAAAGTTAATTTCTTTAGACATGTATTTTCGAGATCGTCCATTACTAAATTCGCGAATATGGGTGAGGCCGGTGACCCCATCGGCGTACTGTATTGTTGTTTATAATAGCGTCCGTTGAATTGAAACACTGTATTATCATATAGAAACTCGATGATGAAACTCATGATGCTGTTTTTTAGTAGTTGTAAAGGGATGTTAGTGTACAACGACTCACCATCCAAGGAGACAAGAATATAATTACGTTTTTTGTCCTGCATTCGATTGTTACTTGCACTTTGTAGATTAAAAGCCCTCCTTTTTAATTTTATTTGTATCAATAATATACCTATATTTCAATTTTTATTATATGTAGTGATTAACTTTGTTCTATACAAATGATTACTTTTATTCTATATAGCGGCGTAAACACATCGTTTCACGTCTGAGATTAGAGCGTGACTGACTGGGCGGCCGGCGACGTAGCACCTGGTCTTCTCCGAGTTTCCCCACACTTCGCGGCGGTGGGAACGAAGATTGGCAACGCTGGTATGCAGTACCTACTGTCTGCTATGCAGTGCCTACATAATTAATCCTTTACGAATACGTAACCACCATATTGAATATAGGGAGTCGGACGATTGACGCGTCGGACAATTGGCGGGACGGACAAGATGGCGCGTCGGACATCTGCGGC
Source organism: Trichopria drosophilae (assembly GCA_030407085.1). Classification (NCBI taxonomy): domain Eukaryota; kingdom Metazoa; phylum Arthropoda; class Insecta; order Hymenoptera; family Diapriidae; genus Trichopria; species Trichopria drosophilae. Next base: position 49,005,234 of record CM059586.1, read on the forward strand.
TTACCCGTTTTTATCATTGTTCTCACGAAACTCGGCTTCTCTAACGGACAGGCACGCACGGTAGGACGATACTGCGAACGCCTCTTTCGTCTACACCCAATGCACGACATCCTCAAACTTCCAACGTGGTCACGATTAACGTCCTCTTTGCGACGAAAACCACGTTTACGGAACGAGCGAAATCCTCCTCGGTGCTGTGGAACCATTACTTCCACGGTAGCAAATAACCCAATATAATCTTCGACTACCCACACTTTGCCGATGTTAATTACAGCAAAACTAACAACAGCATCTAACCTTCGACAAACCCGCACTTCGCCGATTTATTTAACGGGAACACCTCGAATGCATGGGCGTGCGAGGAAAATTCATCCCATAGCCCGGGCGGCTATTGTTCGTGAAAAAAGACTTAAGCCAATTACAGACCGCGGCGCCGCGAGAGACTCGTCATACCTTAAGATCTCTAAGAGGCGCACCTGCAAAGTCCAGGATCGCCACCATTCCTCAAGAGCTCGCGGCCGATTCGTCGCCCCTCCTCTCGGGACGGCCCACACTGATTCGTTGTTACGGTTTTCCCTCGGTTCCCGCGAGACTTAGTTTTCCCTGCCACCTCCTTTTTCCCCTCGTTTTGAACCTTTTCCAACCTCTAACGATGGTATTCCTCGTAAACATACAGCGTGCTTCGTTTTCTTTTTCGAAGCACTCTTGATAACCTTATTTATATATAACGATATGAGATACCAACAATGGCAAATCGACTGCTCGATTTCCATATAAATCATCAATACCGCCTCTGGGTTACTAACCTCCAGACTCCTTATTCCTCGAAGGACCAGCACCGGCGCGGCGGACCTCGACTCCCCGAGTCCCCGAGCGTGGAACCTCTGGGTACTATCCATCCGGAAGCGAATCACCAGCAGCCTGCGTAATTAACTCCGAAATGACAATCCAAACGTGCTTCGAATTAGAAATACTCATCGATCCGACTCCTAAATGTGCTGTGCTCCAATTTCAAAGTATCCTTGCTCTGAAACTAAAGCGTGCCTTGCTCCGAATCTAAATGCACCTAGCTCCGATTTTAGGATACCTTACTCCGAATCGAAATTTCACCTACTTAGTTCATTATAACGCGCATTAAATTACGGTGGGACTCCTCAGTTACTACAATTATTTGCAATTATTTCTGATATCGCGAGCGTCGTCACCAGGTATGAAGGGCCGTATATAAAACCTATAGGCACCCTTCATTGCGGCTGCAGCCGACTTTTTGAGAAGTACACCCATTCGGGTGCAATTGCGTGGGGAAAACTGCAGAAAAACCCACGCCGGGTACCGCAATTAACGCAATTTAATTCTGTACGGAACAACTAATTTTTTTGCTGGATAGCCCGATTATAAAACTATGAAATTTCTAAATTCATTTTCCAAATTAATTATTACATATTAATTAAAGTATTCTGTAATAAAACATCTCACAAAATCATTTAAGGGAAACATATAAATCTCTCTGCAGATGTTCTATTCTAGATCATTCCAACCTACTCTAACTTACCTTAGTTCAATCGAATTATTAACTCCAGGTTCTTATTATATGCTTCTATTCCTTAATCATCACATCAACATTTGCGAGGAAGGCTACTAAAAGAAGCGATACTCTGAGCCGTCTGCCAGTTAGTTAATTACTCGATATCCCCTTATCTGACTTCTACAGGCCGACATTGTGTCTTAAATATTAGCGCTACGATCAACGGTCCTCCCTATTATGAAGCAATGCGCAGCTGTAAAGTGTTGCCACGTTAGAGATAGAAGTGGATTTCTTTCACCGAAAATTATTTATACCATCTGGCCAGAAGCTGAAAACTTTGATGTCTTCATCGCATTTCCCACATCATCATCGGTTATTGGAATTGCAAAATTCTTCAAAAGGATTATTGAGGAATTATCATGTTTAAAATACGTAGAAGTCTCGTAAAGTCCCTTGCAGAATTTGGCAAACTGCTGGGGTGATCGAGGGTGCGCAACGTTGATTGGTGACTTCGCAAAAAGCCGTTTTGGATTCGTAAGAATGGTTTGAATTACATTTTGCCCGGACCAAATCAGCCTTTTTCTCATCAATGGCAAATGATAGTTATAGTTCTGCACGTGCTGCAAAATGGTACCCAGTTTGATTACACTAAGTGTACTGTAGTATACCCGAAGCTCACATGCAAATTCTTTCACTCCTGGAGTGAAACGTCTACCACCCGCCGGGAAATCCGTCATATAAAATATCCACGATGCACATGCCCTTACAAAATCAATCCTACCAAATACACATCTCTTTAGAATTAAACCAGTGTAGACTACGCTTGCTCGATATCATTACAAAGGGTGTTTACCAAAGAGGCAGTAGGACCTGTACACTTCTCACGACGTTTGTGTGGATATAAAGTCGTTTGAGCGATAAGCTTAAAAGCTCGTGCGATATTGAATCATACGCCTTCGCGTAGCACAGTTAGGCTATAGACGCGTTATGCTTGCTGATTCATAACATACACACCTGTCGATAAGCAAGATATGCTTGCAGACTGACGCACACATTTTGTAGCCTCGTTGTTCACCTATCCACTGTCATGCCATTTTCACAACTTTCTCAATACGTTCGTTCAAGATGTTCCCGAAACATTTGTAAAGCATATTGCGACACGTGATTGCTGTGACCTTGATTTTGGGACTAGTGTCGCTCAATCATTCACAAGCCAACGCGGATTGAATTGATATCTATTTATGTAAGAGGTAAATATTTCGAGCTAGATGATGATGAATCGAAGTAAGCTGCTTCCGCCAGTAGTTATTAATTCCATTCCAGTTCGGCGAGAAGAAATTCCTTGCTCTTTTGATGACATTATTCTCCTTGATATACTAATGGATAGGCAACCTTCACTTTGTTGTGCAAGTTCATCACACAACTCGCTAAAAATGTTAATGCCTCTAGTATATGCATTAAGCCTAGATGTAATCTCGTAGAAGCTTCCCCTGAATTCCTAAAACTAGGCCATCGATGGAAACTGCGGAATGCCAATAAAATCTAAAAAGTTGTGACGATGTGTTGTGAAAAAATGACGATGTTTTACATTGTCATTGAGTGCGGCCGTCCGGCTTTGGGATGAATTTCAGATCACCCTACCACTTTCAAGCCGGTCGAGGCCGTGGTGTAGGGCACGATGCGCTTCGTTCATCGAGCCTGCTAAGAGGGGTTGTCGGAGCCACCCAGGGTCAAAGATTGTGCTTACTGGTGTACGAGCAAAATCGCTGAGCTCGGGCCATCAGATCTAGACAGCGGCAATGTTGAGTGAATCTGATCATTTGTGTTAGATGGTTGTGTTAGAAATAAGATTGTGTTTCACTAACTTGGTGCGTACTCAATGAGTGCGCACGGAGATGTGGACGTCGTTGACCACATTGTGGATACCATTTTCCCCTCACACCCAAAAAGACTGGATTACCTGGAGGACACACCGCTCTTTACAGAAGAGGAACTGGAGTAGCCGAAACTTATGATGAAAGACAACAAGTCACCGGATCCGGATTGGTTTTCAACGGAAATGCTGAATACCATTGGTGCTGATAATATAGCTCTCGAAAAGCTGCACTTTGACGTTCGATGTATGCTGAGGCATAATGCCAAGATATGCATTAGTGTCTCAATATGACATCTAAATGACCTACAAAGCGTACCCGGCACCGCCTGATCGAAGCTGGTCTATCGGTACGCTAAGGCCTTGTCGACCCCATCCTGGCATGCAACCATTTAACTCTCGGTTTCGGATTGCAAGCCAGCAGTTCATAAGAATGAAAAGATCATATCTACCTATAAGTTATTGGACTTTTCGAATGAATTGTCCATGCAATGGTTTGCCAATATGCCTTTCCTTTAAAATACGGAATTGTTTCCTCTCTATGTTGGACCTGCCATTCGCTGGGCACAGATTCAGCCTCTTGTGCACCACTCCGTCCCATACTTGAAACTAAACCGGGGTTTCGTGTCGATCGTTCGGCTGCGTTATATAGAAACGCCACCTTTACCTGAGCAGCTAGCATCATTAGGAAATCCACTAAACTGTATCATACACACATCAGGTTCAAAAGGCCATGGCCTCCAATTTTTCGGGGCAAATACAGACGTTCCACGAAATATCTTAGTTGCAAACTGCGCTGCATACCAATCATGTTGTTCAACACTCCACTTTAATGCTCCAAATAAATAGAGCATTGGTAAGGCAGCCAATATATTCCTAGACTGCCACCTTATTTTCCCCGTCAATTATGATGACCAAGTCCAACGCGCCAGTACTTTTTAACGATGGTCGTTTTAGCAGCCTGCGCATCCTGAACATGTCTCTGAGATACTAAGATGGTGGATGACGTTTCTGTTGACAAGCTCTAAATTGTTGTTAGACCTTTCTCGGTGCAAATGAATGACTGCAGATTTGTCCAGTCCGAATTCCATACATATATATCTGTGTGTGAGGGTGATGTTCAGAAATCGATATAATTGATCCTCGCCTGTTGCGTATAATTTAACATCCATTAGAACAGATGGGTGATCTTGTGTACACGAACCAGGCGGCCCACAAATAGGCCATTGGGATTCTCAGAGACCAGCGGATAGAGGCAATAGTCAGGTGCAAAATAGCAGAAGGCCCAGAGAATATCCCTGATACACATCTTTTTGGAATTGAACTAGTATAGACATGGTTTTACGCTTTCTGAAAAGGCATTAGGTCCTCTACAATTCTTACTATCTGTGTGCGATGTTGATTCATATATTCCTGTGGTCCCGCTAGGCTTTCGACAGGTTACGCTTATACTACACTAACAATAAGTCCTGGCAAACACCTCTGTAAATAAGCAGGTAATAGTTGTCCTTGCAATCAGATGCACCCATTTTGCAGCTTCGTTGTTCCAGAATCCGCTGCTACACCGGTTTGACGGCTGTCGTTCAAGGTCTAAGTGAACCATTTTTAAGAACGCATTAAGATACGTAATTTGTCTATTCGATAAAAATATTGCATTTCGTAGTGTTCGCACCGAATCTATATTTCATATTATTGGATTTGTGAATTGGAAGGTATTTATATGTATTCGCAAATAGCAGTGCGATTGAATTTGTATATGCGTTATTATTCGGTTCGAGAAAATACGAAAACAAGAGCGATAGCGATTTAGTTTAGTCTTGCACAATTACTCGGATGATACGCTTATACAGCGCGACATTCGATTATTGTAACCGAACACGTGCGTGAACCAAAATAAAATAGTTTTAACTTTTGCATCCCTGGGTCTTTAGAATTTATTTTATAATTCGCCGTCATCACATTTTGAAATTGGCGTTCGCATACGCACAGATCAAATGACGAAGTCGCGTCGTAATCAAGAACACGTAGAATTCCCCACTCTCCTCACTACAGTCTCTTTTTAGCATCCGCCAAAACCAAAACTTCATCCGTTAAAGAATGCTTGATGATGATCAACTTCAGCTTATACAGCATGTGATATTATGCCAGGTTTTGTCAGAACATCTTAACTTCGGTCATAAATAAACGTCAGACGTTTTATAGTCGATCATGCACTGAATTCGGGAAGCGAATTTGTCACTCGAATTTTGCAATTCAATTGAGGAGACATCCGTTTTGCAATCTGTCAGCTTCCCGATTTCTCTGAAAGATTTCGTAATAGCCGAAGGCTTAGGTGCGAAGAAGGTAGAATCCAAATCAACTCTCGGAGATCGACCGTAGAGCGTCCACCTAAACACGCTAGACTCTGAAGTGTGAGTACGTGGCCAGGCCGAATCCACCTCGGGACCGCGTTAGCATTACTTGAGGGTGTGGCGACTGCCGTCGAACTCCTTTCTCGCAAGTGACAGCAGTCGCAAAACTTTCGTATATAAGCCCGCAATTTCCACTCTTCCTCCGGATCGTATAAGGCAGGGCCCACTTCGTCGCCTTACTGATGAGTCCAGTAGTGGGGACCGGGACGAAACGATCGACACAGTGGTCTGCATTATCCGCTACTGTCGGTATGGTAGATTTCCGCCATACCGGAAGGAGGTAATGCAACCATACCTCTTCAAGAATTTAGCTACGTTTTTTGCTTTAATGATACGGTATTTGTTGCCACTATTGCGCCTATCGCGGCGTTTTCACCTTGACTTTAAGACAAAAACGATGTTTCTCTCATAAATTTGACCAGTTGCGTTCTCCGTGTGTGCTACACGCGTGGCACTGAGGCCGATTGGCGTAAGTGGCAGCATTATGGTCCTCATCGTCACATTTCCAGAAACGAGAGCTTCTCGATTCGGTCTTCGCCCTTGCAGTCCGACGCTGCGTCGCATGACCCTAACTTGATAGCGGTAGCATCTGAGCCTTTCCTACTCACGTTTTCTACGCAATCGTTTCTATGGGTGGTCTGTAGCCTCACTCCAGACGGCCACCGCCATCGCAGCCAGTTTGAGGAGTATGCTGTCGCACTCTGACATAGTCGCCAACAGCTTCCTTAACCGCCGAGAAGTGCTAGAGAACACTGTAGTTTCGGCCGAGGCCTGTACCTCTACGAGAACGTCTACGAGAACGTCGCCTGCTAACATCTCGCGTACTCTCCGATCATTCACCCCCAGTTTATCTGGATTTACTCCGACCTTCAACCTTTTCAGTTCATCCGCGTACTGAACGCCTTCTGCCGGTGTAATGAGTATCGTAAAATAACGGATATAAAAGATAATCATAGTAATGTTTTGTATATACTTTTTAAAAAATTACTTAATGAAGTTCAGTTAGAAAACTAAAATTAGAATAAGAACAATATATACTTAGCACACCTGTTAATTTCGTTGGGGACTTTTATGCCGTGTCTATTAGGTTCAGAACCATTCCCGACCAAAAAGTATACACCAGGTCCGGCACCATCGTAATGAAGATTAGGAATGTAAAACGTCTTGCTATCCAAGACAGTGATGTTGTCACTTCGTAGACCATTAACCATGCGTGACAATCCCGGTAATATACGAGGTGACGCAATTTTCAGATCGGGTGAAAGATAGATCTCCCCAAAACTTACCTATAACGATGACAATTTATTTTAATTCCATGATTTAAGTGCTGAACATAACTGTTATTTGCATGTTACGTCCTAACCTACTAAAGATAAATAATACACAATTGAATAATTTTTATAGCAGGAAGTACATCGTGAATATTTCGCAGATAATATATGTCTGCAGCACACATAAAGTTAATGTAGTCTTAAAATATTACTTAGCAATTTTTAAAAAGTATATATTAAAAGTAGCCATAAATTGCGATAAATAATATTACTTTGGTAAAATGATTAATGTTAATTTGATAATACACGTAGTATTGTTCCAACTCAAGCGCTGTTATCCCATGTTCATGCAAATCGACCACGCGTTCTACGCAGTCTGCAACGCTCTCCTGCTGTATTGTCGACATAAGCCCACTACAAATCCAAAAGTCCATTTTTGTCATTACTGTATGTTACGAACGAAAGACGTCCGCAACGGGTCCTTGATGGGTCAGATCAGGTTCTGACACCATCCCTGTCGGATGTGGGTCGAGGATATTTGGGAAAGGTGATATAGTGATGTACGATCACCAGTTTAGGTGATGAAGGGCCGTTTATTAACCCCACCTGAAATATCCCTTTGCCGCGCGGACCAACACCCGTACAGAGGCAACGGCGCGCTATATCGAACGTACGGGGCGCGCACTTAGATTTCCCGTCGTTCCTGACTAGTGACGGATTTCGAGCCCGTATTCCTCGATCTCGGTAGATCGTGCGTTAAGTTTGAATGTTGAGTCCAGACTGTCCTCCTTTGAGATCCGTCTCGACGAAGTCGACGGATCATTCCGACGTTCCCGTATGGGCATTTCCAATAAATCTGTCATTTTTCTTGAAGAAATAATTGGAAAATAAATGTTTATGCACATGCTTGAAAAAATTTGTACACATTATATGTTTAAAAATATGAAGTTTTTTCATATTGAACGTTTGTTTACACCTTGTGCGCACTTTTTACAAGTAATTTTTATATATTAAAAATTTATTTTAAATATATAAGTATTTTATTTCAAAGAGAATACAAATTTATTAAATCTAAATGATAATTACAACAATTTTTCGATCAATCAATGGTTCCTTGGATGATTTTTTGCGCGGAATCAAATTTCTTTGTTCATTTCCTGCAGCTTTCTTTTGAACCTCTGCCTGACGCTTAGCAACCTGCTTTTGCTTTTTAATAAATAATACGTTTGAAAGCGCTTTATCACTTTCTAGCTCTTCTATCGTTGATGGTGAAATTTATTTCACACTATTCACTTGAAAACTGTACAGACGCGTGTCGACAATTTTTCACTTCATATTGTGCTTCACAATTCTGTTTATTTTGAAAACGCTTTTAATATGTAACATTATGATACGATTTTACAAATCGCGTGAACCCTTCTCTCCTCCTCCCTATTGCTTCCGTAGCAATTCGCACCAGTCATATTCAAAAGTTAGTCATATTATTATAAAAGTTATGCTTACATTGACTGTTAATAACACTTATTGAACCGGACTTATTATAGAGTATTTGGATCATAAAATCAGTATAATTCAATAAATTCAGAGTAAAATTACTAAAAACTTGTTATGTTTTGAATGCACATCAGTGGGATTAAAAAACCAATTTTCGAACATCAAAATACACTGGAAGGATGATATAACATGTCAAAATGTTGATGCGCGCGGTTTCTATAGACGCTGATTACGGTCGTGACATTTTCGATAAAATTACGGGCATGACATTTTCGCTTTAAATAGACTGAACATTTTGCGCGCAATGGAATATTTAATTTATTATAATGCAAAATCCATCAGCCCAACAACTTTGGTAAGTCCTATAAATTTTATGAGTATGCGTCAAATAATGGCGAAGATATAATGCATTACGGTCATGACTTTTTTTTAGTAAATGTGTAATTTGTATTAAATAAATCGTTGTAACCTAAGAAATTTTAATAGCACACCTTTCAAACTTATAGGGTACTTTCCTGACACATATAAGTACTGAAAAAATTGTCTATATTTGTTCCAAATTATTGCGCGCACTTTTTATAACCGATGATTACGGACGTGACATTTAAACACATAAAAATGGTTACATGAGTTTCTGCGTAGCGTATGGCTGATTAGGACTAAGCGCACGATTAAGTGTATTAAATTCTCATTTTTTAGGATTTTTTAAATAAGATAATTATATCGATCAATTATTTAACGGCGCGCATGTACTGCAATGATTATAAACATTGAATTCATAACTGGTTACGCATAAAAGGCAAGAGTACGGTCGAAGGTTCATGATTCTTTTACACTGTTTGTGCTTTATTTATGGACATAAAATCTTATAGACATACTTCACAGGTTCCCCAATAACACTTATATGTATTTTTAAGACTGCTATACGAACATAGTTAATAAAAAACACATAGTGACAATAAAATGACACTTTTTCTGAAAATGCCCGTATACGTCAGCAGTTTTCGCCCATGAGAAACTGCTGAGCTTTTAGTTTTGCTTCCGAGCACAGGCCTTTGCTGCCATGTAATTTGTCGAAGCCTGCAGGTTCCCAACCGAAAAGTGCTTACACTTTCCTGGAATGTTCGTGTCGAATTTATGCAACTTCAACTCGGATTGCGCACCTGGTCTCACAGCTGAAACACGAGACTGGATGCACGGTGTTTCGTTGCACCGTAACGCTAGATAGCCTATGTTATTTCCTACATCTTAATTTGTTATAATAATTATCATCTAGCTAGTCTATAATATATGTTTTAATATTAACAAGTTATAGTTATATTTATGTGTTCTGTGATTGTCGTTTAATCTTAATCGATCACGCGATCGGTTACGATCCACGGTCGTTACACCTACCCCACAAAAAAATCAGCGTTCCTCCGTCGCGCAACTCACGGGGTGCAGTGAGCGATCGCGTTATATACATAATATGTTTACATGAATAGCAATGTGTTTCCGAGGGTGTTGGTTTCCGCCAGCAACTTTTACATTTTTATACTTAACTTTTATAACTTAATGTACATAGGGTACGCTAGTCATTTATTTTCTATTGTGTGTCTATTAAGTGCATAATTGTAAGTTAGTGCCCTGGAGAGTTCTCGCTTGCACTTTTGGCGTGTCACTACGCTTGCCGCGCGATTCATCCGATTCAGACGAGAATTCTCCCGCGTCGTTATCACAACCGACGTCTACGGCACTTGCACTAGCGTCGAACTGCACTTCACGCTTCGTTTTGCGACGCGGACTTCGCATCGTTGTGACCGTGATCTTCTTGGATTTGCTGAATGTGGTTCTCCAGAATCCGGAGGCTTTCTAAGATTTGGTCCGTTTTTGTAAAGTGTGCGGTCAGTGGTACTCTTGTTACTAACTGCCATTCCGTATCTGATAATTTCATGGGCCCAACATTCTCCGAGTAGACCCCGGGGTTATCCTGGACACGAGAGTATGAGTATCTGTGGTTAGAATTCCTGCAACCTTTTATTGAACCGTAATATGATGTAGCGTCTTCATCTTGCCGGGGTCAAGACGGATCCGTCGCGCCCCTCCCTTCCCCATCAATCTATTGGCTGAAGACATAACTTGCCAATATATTCACATATATAAACACATTCATATCTCTTGCCATATACGCGAAATTATTGCAACCGATAATTCAGTAATCGATAAATGATGACGAGAAAAACGGATTTACGCCAGACGGAAGTACCGCGGAAAACAAGACAGGGCCGTATTAACTCGCTATATTTGACACCAAACCAAACTATGTTATATGGAACTATATCCCAAACCCGTGTTAAAAGAACTAGATCCCAAACCCGTGTTAAAAGAACTATGTTAAATACAAAATTATAATGGTAGCTCATTCGCCGAGGTCCCGCTGGTGAAGACCAACGAAAAGAATGATACGCACGGGAACAGACAAAAATATCCGCGCTTGTATCCTGGGGATGTTAATTCGGGCATGAATGTAGTACTGGAAATTATATTGGAATTATATTCGAAAACACTACTCCCTTCCGATAGCTCCCCTTAGTCCCCCGTGCCCTAGAACTCCTCATCGTTGTTGGACGTGCCTCGAAACGACCCCTTATCATCGTCAAAGATTAGCGGATCGTAGCCTTTCGTCAGCTTATCGACATGTACGACTTTGGTACGCATCTCGCCCAGCTGCAGCCTTACATTTCGCGGTCCTACGATCTCCAAGATTTCGTAAGGGCTCACGAATGTATCATCGAGCTTGCCGTGTCGTGTCTCCTTCGCGAGCATTGTCGTCTCGCCGACTCGGAAATGTTTGACGTTTTGTTTTCGGTCATAATAGCCTGGTTAAGGTTTAGGCCGGCTAGCGTCTGAATTTTGGCCAGATTTACGGTAAGCTCTCGTAAGTATTCCGGCTACGTGGGTTGCCTGAAGGTATACGTGCCGGCTTCCCAAACACCAACTCATGCAGTGTGTATTGGGTACCTTCATGTATGCTTGCGTTGTATGCAAGTTCTCGCGATTCTTGACAAAACACCGTAAATATTCCGTCTGTACGTGATGACTCCGCTCTATACTCCCATTTGATTGTGGGTGATAGGCGGATATCGCGAATTTCGCTATTTTAAACAATCGCGCGAGTTCTATGAAGGTTTCAGACATGAAGCAAGACCCTTGGTCCGCTAAAATCGCTCACGGGGCTCCGACCTGGCATATAACTTGGGTGCGAATTCTTTCGCGACGCTCAAGGCGCTACCGTCGGGCAGTGGTACCGCCATCGAATATTTCGTCAAAAAGTCCTGTACGGTAAGGACGTACTTGTTGCCGGCACTAGATATCGTGGTCGGACCCCAAAGGTCTAATGCGATCTTGACAAATGCTTCTGCCGGGGTGTCCGTGATTATCATGGAAGTCGGATTTTCTGCCGAGCTGTTTTCCCATGCTGGCACTGATAGCATCGACCGATGACTTCACTTATGTCCGACCGCATGTTTCGCCAGTAATGTGTGCGAGATAAATGGCGATATGTCTTATTTATTTCCTTATGACCCCCGGTAGTCGAACAATGATGTTCTCGAATCACCATGTACCGCTCTCCGGCTTGAGGTACTGCTAAGGAATCTGTGTAAATTATGACCGTGATTCGGAATTTAATTTTTTCTCGGAACATCTCCGGAATACGCAGCCATTGTTGTTTTGTGAGTATGTCTAAATCGTACCCGACGTATAGGGCTCGTATTCTATTTTCAGAAATGGCCTTGTTTAACTTAGTAAGACAAGTATTTATGGCCGCCTTCGTCGCCCTTTCACTGATAGATTGTTTGACTATCAGGGCAAATATAAGATATTTTCCTGATTTAATTACCACTATTTCACCAACCTCGGAGACGCCATCTGCTAATTTTTGCCGCGTTATCAACTGCTCTTCCAGAAGCAATTTCCCCACCTCACTATCCAGCAGAGAATCAGCGGTAGTGAAGAATACGAGTTGCCCTTTTTCACTAGTCAGATTTTTAGCACTTATATTTAGGATCGGCTCACCTTCTTCAAGGCGATCGAGCCCATCGGTCGAGTCATTTCCCCGACCTGACCTCCCACTTGTTTCTGTGGACGAGGTCGGTAATGGCTGGTTCACGGGTCCTTGCCCGTCGTCCGAATCCTCGCTCGAACTCTCAGTAGATTCCGAGGAACTTTCCTTTCCCGAAGAACCACCTCCAGGATCGGGTGAGCCACTTGCCCTGAGATGACTCACACCCCCTGATTGTTTTATATAAGGCGTGTAATGCAATTTTTCTAAATGCAAATGGCACCATATGTTGACATTGCTATGCATGCATATGTTGACCTTAAAATGCAAGGCGAATAAGCGTATGTGGTTGCAATTTGCGTAATCACTTGGAGAGAGGAGTATTGTGCGCGTTTCGACGGCCTCAGCAGAATCGTCAAGTCGCCCAAGGGTGAGTAGTGTTTTTCGAAGTTCTTTCGGTGTAGTATTCATTTTGTGCACCTTGATGAGAGAGTCGAACAGGCAATTTCCATCTGTTACGATCTTCTTATCCCAAATCAAAATTTCAAAGGGTTCGGCACACTTTTCGGACACCTCATGGTTATAAAGCGGAGATTTGTTAGTCTGTTTGCAATCATCCCTGTCACTTGGAGACGTATTCGTATCGTTCCAATCAGAGGGGGGAAACCTAGGATCCTAGCTGTCATCGTTCCGATGCGAGTGAGTTAAGCTGACCTCGGCGGTACTCGTGCCTTTTCGTGTGCCATCGTGTAGAGGAGGAACAGACCGGATGCACTTCCATATACCGAAGGCAAATCCTTCCCACTACTCGACCCGTACGTGGCTCCCGTAGTATCACCCTCTCTGTCTCTGCGTCTGCTCTCTATTTTCCTCAAGCGCGCGGCGGGGACGGTTACTCTGTTCCTTAGCCACGGTAGGGGGTTGGGCGGAGTGACATCAGCAGGCTTGCTGCCTGCTCTCTTCTCTTGTACTTCGTTCCTCCTACCGCTCTGCGCTCCGTCCGATCGAGTGCGCTTCTCACTTCTTCTACGGTATGTTTTCAGTACTCCTGTCTCCGTCCTTGTCGCTCTCCTTGCGTGACTGTGTATGGCGAAGTACTAGCCTTTTCTCGCCACGTGATCGAGAATTGCTCTCTTTGTCGCGCTTTTTGCTCCTTTTCGTGCTAGGACACTCTCTCTTCCTCTTATTGTCGAAGCCATTGTCTTTGACGCGCTCCTTGCTGAACCGCTCCGGCGTTCGCGATTTTTTCTTGCGACGCCTTTTACATATCTCGCTCGTTTTCGAGCTCTCACTGTCACCTTCGTTTTCATTGAGACGTTCAAGATTGATTTTTCCCCAAATAAGATGAGTGAAATCCTTTTAGATCGCGACTGGTGGCGTTTCTTTCGGGGAGGGTTTTGTTTCCCTTTCCACGGATCTAAAGGAGGTTACATGTTCTTCCTCCGTTCCACTGACGTGATCATGGCTCAGCGAAGTCTCGTCAGCTTCCTGTATGACGTTCTTGGAGGGCAAAGAATACATCCGGTCTTCCCACCGAGTGCGATGATCATCGTTTCGATTATGTACGAATTCATTGATGTCAGTAATGACATCCTGCGATGTATCGGAATGATCGGGCATGGAATCTGTGTCAATAATTACTGTGAAGTCTAGTTGCGATTTGTTCGCCAGTGTCGGCGTAGCTGGGTGGGCGCTCGCGAGATTTCGCGCATTCGGCCGATTCTCGTTCGGAATCGGCGGATTTGGAGAAGTTTCATAATTCCTGCCCGACCGCGTCCTCCCGGGTACGGTGACCGTCTTCGGAGGTTCTGACGCGCCGGTATATACAGGTACCCCACTCCAGTATTTACTCACTGACGATCCTTTTGGCCGTCATGCTGTTTTTGGTGCCCTTTCCGTATTAACATCGCTTCTCTCGGTGGTTGTGGCCGTGTTTTCGTTCCTGCGAGGTATTTTATGATCCGTAGTATTTCCCGAACTCGAATCTGACCTTTTGCGCGTATCGTATTGGTGGAATTCCTTCCGTCTTTTCGATCCGCGTTCGCCCGCTTTTTGCTTCCGGAGCGGAAACACGTTTTTCATATTCGACGGTTCATTTTGCTCGTCCGTGCCATCATTTTCCTCCTGTTTGACACAGTCTGCTGGATTCCTCGACAGCGTATCGGTGTTTACGTTACATCGACCTGGCTTATAGACCACATCGTAATCGTAATGGGTCTCGGAGTCTTTCAGACTCCGAGACGCGTACGCCACTGGCGAGTCGCTCTCTATTTTCCCTTGGGATAATTCCCAGGCCATATTCTGAGGCGTCGGTGGTTACTATAAAGGATTCTGAAAAGCCTGGTAAATTCGGAATCGGAGCTGAGCATAATTTCCATTTTAGACATTTCAAACTTTCTCTTGTTCGTTGCCCCTCATAAAGGGTTCCGTAGTAAGGTGGTAAGCGCGTGCGCGATTTTGGAAAAGTTTTCCACAAACCGCCGGTAATATCCCGCCAGGCTGAGAAATTGTTTGATATTTTTCGGGTTTATCGGTCGGGGAAATCTTTTGACCGCATCTAAGTTCTCAGGATCGGGTGTCACTTTGTTTTCACTGATTGCTTGACCCAAGTACCGCGCATCCTTACAGAGGAAATTACATTTCCGTGGTTCTAAGGTTCTTCGCGCCTGCTAACCGACTCATAAGTCGATTGAACTTTTTGCCATGTTCCATTAAGTTTTTTGCCTAGATGACGATGTCATCTAGATAAACCAGCATTTCTACCCCTTGTAGGCCTGTTAGTGCTAGGTCCATTAACCGCTGGAATGCACTGCGTCCATACTTTATTCCCATGGGCATACAGTTGTATTGGTAATGCCCATACGGAGTAGAGAATGCTGTTTTATGCCCGTCGTGCTCGTCAATGAGTATTTGATGAAACCCCGACCTTAAGTCGAGCGTAGTGAAATAGTACGCCTGTCACAACTGATCTAGAATGTTAGCAATGGGATTGGATACGCGTCACCGATCGTTTTTCGTTTAATTCACGAAAATCGATTACGAGCCTCCAGTTTTTCTCCCCATTCAGGCATACCTTTTTAGGCACGACCCAAGCTGGCGAGTCGTACGGCGAAGTGGATGGCCGTACGATTCCTGCTTCCAGCTGTTCGCTCACGAGGCGTTGCATTTCATCTGTGATGACCGGCGGGTGACGAAATCGTTTCGCTCGGACGGGTACATCGTCGACTGTATGTATCCTATTTGAGAACATTGTCGTAGCACTCAGTGGTTCACCCGGTAGGTGAAACCTTCGCAAGTGCTTCGTGACTAATGCGCACACGTGTTCTCTTTCTTCGCCCGTTAGTGACGTTAAATCCATGAGTGCCAACACGCGCTCTGCCCGGCTTCCATCCGTATGTGCTGTAAGGACTTTCGCGTTCCTCAGAGGTTCTGGCGCTTCATCGATTTCGTCGACCACGTCGTCGGTTGCATGCGATTGCACACACTTCGAGGGTCGCAACCTGGATTTTTATATTCACCGGAAAATCATTGGTATTCGCAACTATAGCATACGCATACCCTGCCCGGTTTCGCACGAGAGCATTTCCTAAATATACTCCGTTAGTAGTGTCTATCTTAGGGAACATTCCGTACTCCAATGTATTACCGATCGTCACCCGTATTACTTTTCGACTTTGCAGCGGAAGTTCCTCGCGGCTCGAGTCCGCGAATGACAGATGTTCGCCCCCAATACGGAAGATCTCTTTCTCATAGTCGATTTTGACCCAGTGTTCACGTAGAAACGGATCTCCCAAGATACCGTCCTCCGCGATGGGGAAATCGTCCCACACGATCTGTGCCTCGATTTCTGACCCGCGAAAATCGATCCTCGCACAACCGTATGTGCGAGTGAAACCCTCGCCGATACCGCTAAGTTCGTAAGTAATGCATGTATCGGGGCGCATATCTCTTTGCAATGCCCCGCTTTTCACTCTTCTTCTAATGCGCTTGCTACCTGTAACGCGCTCGCTCTCCTTTACTCCCATTGTCGTGAAATTAAACTTTTATTTCCAATGTTATATTTACATTATTATAATTTTCCTTAATTTGAATATTCCCCGTTATTTATGTAATATAATCGACTTTTTGTTGTTACTATACATTAGTATATAATTTAATTTGCATTTTGGAAAATTAATTTTTATTAATTTATATAGTTCCAATTTTTCGGGTTTTGTTCATTAAATTTAAATCCTTCTCATTCAACATTTTTATAAAAAAAAACAAATTCTGACAATTTGATTTTTTTTTTCTTGTGACTTCGTCAAATCCGCTACCCTAAACCGAATTATTCTCTGAATTAATCCATCACAACACAACACACATATAATGTGGCTTACCTCGTTTTACGCCGTCTTCTTTTTGGTGATCGTCTCTTCTCCCTCTTCCTCCAGTCCCATGTCGCGATCAGCAGCTCCTGGGCTTTCGTCGATAGATTTTGGATCTGGTCCAAAAATCGGTGTGCCCGATCCAGGTTGTCGATGTCAAGGGTTAAGTGGAGGACCTGCCTTTATTTGGCCTGTCCACCGTTTCCCGGGCACCACTCCTGTGCTCCTTCCCCGACACGACGTTGATAAAGAGCGATGTTCGCTGTCTCCGTTTTGCTCCCTCACCGCCAGTCCGGACGGCGTTACCTCAGCCCGTGGCAACTCCTTCTTTGCATTCGGGAGAGCACATCCGGCACGTGATGCCATGCCCCTTTACGATGCACAATTTCGAAATTCCATTGTTAGAGCTCAATTACCCATCGTGTTAGCCGACCCGAAGGTTCTGGACGTGCCATTAGCGGATGTCCCACAGAAGGGCGAGACATTCTCCTTCGGTGATAGCATAGTTTATCACCAGATCACTTAGTACTTTACTATTGTAGACGATTGGTTGTTCCCCATCGTCGTGCTCCTGAGTCAAAACCGCGTCTACTGCAAATCCCCTAGCATCGCACTGAACGGTAAATGGCTTTTCGAAATCCGGTCTGGCCAACACGGGGGCTGTGGCCAACTGGGCTGTCAGTCGGATAAAGGCTTTTTCCTGCTTCTCCTCGCATTTCCAAGATTTCGTCACTTTCGTAGTAATTTTACTAAAGGGACCTTAACATCCCCACCCTTGATTGAGTTGAGTTGATTCACGGTACGTAGAACCGGATACTCCAGTTTCACCTTGTCTGTGTCTGGACACAGTCCAGCACAAAACTTAGATTTACTAAGCGGGAACACTCGAATTCAGACTTGTTGCTATTTACTAGTAATCCGGCCTGTACTAGCTTCCCTAACACCAAATCCAACCAACGCAAATGTTCTTCAAGCTTATCTGTCGCAATAATTATATCGTCTAAATACCCAAATATGTGGGGTTAAAATTCTGGACCAAACACCGCGTCAATTAGTCGCTGAAAAGTCATTGGGGCATTCGCCAATCCATAGGGCACCCTAGTGAATTGCCACAGCCCCGATCCCGGAACTGCAAAAGCAGTATACTTTTTACTCTCGAGATCCGTCGCAATTTGATAATATACTTGACTTAAGTCTATCTTGAATAAATATTGAGCTCGTCTTAATTTATCCAATATAGAATCCATATTGGGTGTGGAATAGGCATCTTTCCTGGTCCCACTGTTTCGATCTCGATAGTGTATACACATTCCTATGCTACCATTAGTTTTCTTTACTAACACCGGAGCACTACTGCAATCGTTTGCCGACCTTTCCATCACTCATTTTTCTGTTAATTCCCTAACTTCTTCCTACGCGTTTCCAAGCACAATAGGTAACATGCGACGCGGCCTGTGCTTGATTGGTGTCGCGCCTTCCACATTAGTATGATGCTTTATTAGGGGTGTTTTCCCTAAGTCTACCTGGTCGCCACCTGACGCCTTTCTACTAACTCTAGTACTCGTTCTTCTTGAGTCTTACTTGGCTCGTAGATACCTAACACTCTGCATGGATATCTGACATTCCGGTAACTAAAAGAATGCCAAGGGCCCTCTCATGCGCTCCACTGCCTTCACGACATTCGATTTCTTTTCAGTCGGCGTGATGGTCGTGCGGGCTAAGGCGTCAGTCTTAATCCGCCCGAACTGAACGTCGCGAAGGTCCCGAGTTCGAATCCCCGTCCGTGCAATTTTCTGTGCTTATGTCCAGTGTGGAATAACCTAGGAACGTAAGCGTCTTATCCGCGGCCGGTACGTCGTGGGTCTTATCTCGTATAAAGATGGGATAAGCCCCGCGTCGTACTTGCTAAGGCACAGACCGCCGAATCTGCTGGTGGTACCGATATTGGGGTAGGGGGGACTGTCTCCCGGTGGGTGTTGTGTGTGCCTATAGTTCTGTCTTGTACTGTCTGTCTATGTCCTGTACCTCTCCACCCGAGAGCCGACCCGCAAATAGACATATTCGTCATTAACGCGGGGGAAAATTTCCTGTCCTTTGTCCTTTGTCTATTCGATTTCTTTGGCGTGCCCATCTATTTCCGTCTACATCGACAATATGTCTAAGACGGGCGTCACCTCTCCCGAAATATTTCGCATTACAGTCCGGGAAGGACATAGTCGAGCCCTGAATTTCTCGGCCAGAGTAGGACCGATAATGGAAACCATCGCTCCGCTATCGTGCATCGCCAGCACTGTACTGCCTCCTATTTTCAACTCAATAAAACACCTACTCTCTATTGTCGCTATCTCTGCTTCTACATCTATCTCACAGAGTGTCATCACTTATTTCTTTCTGATCGCTACCTTTTCCTTCCTTTTGCTTGCTATCTCCTCTTTCTCATTGATCGATATTTCTTCTTTCTCTAACCCTGTTGGTTGGCTGTGGAGGGCATGGGGTTGGGTAGCCCTCCGGCCTTCTCGTTTCTCCATTTCTCACGCTGAGAAACCCAGGGTACACACGTCGTAAATGGGTTACCCGAAGTTCCACAAACCTGGCACTTCTCAAGTGGGCGAAGGGAAATATCCCGGCTCGATGTCCTACAGCCTGACAATAATAACAGACACCGATCCCCAGTGATCCCGATCCAGGCGGCATCCGATTATTCCTCAGAGGCCGTTCCGAGTCTCTAGGGGCTTCCCTTCCTCACCTTGACACCAACAATGAACTGACGGAACGCTTTCGAAAATTCGTGCCACGTCCGGAAATAGTACTGGGCAGTATGGAACCATCGACTTGCACTTTTGTAGAAAATGCACGGAATTGCTCTCAATAATTCTCTATTGCTGAACCTAGGCTATTCCCTACAATCTCCTGAACGAGCTAAGATATACTCGGCCGAATCTTTCTCGTCACTTGTAAATCTCAACCCCCATTCTTGCAATACATTAATACTTTAATGCACCGGCTATTTCTATCTACTTCTACATTACTTCGGTGACGCCGATCAGAGGCATCTATATTACTCTGAACTGAGTCCTCATCACTACCGTAATCATAATCGATTAGTCTCTTTATTCGCAAGCTACTTCTACCTGACCCCCTACTGCTCGGCTACATCTTTCAAAATCATTTATCCCTACCCCGCTTAGACTGCTTATCATTGCTTCTATGCGTCAGCCTGTCTACATCGCTATGTCTATCTTCATCATGTCTATCTTCATCATGTCTATCTTCAACATGTCTATTTCTACGATCTCTTTCTACTCTCTGTCGCCATACCTAACCATTATAAACTGCTCTATGTGGGTCCTCACGAACCCGTTCTACATTCACTTCAGGATATCGGACCTCAATTTGACATCCTGTCCGATTGTCATAAATATATCTGCTCATAAACGGTCCATCACTCTCGGTTGTTGCAGTGGTCGTATTGTATTGTTTTAGTTTACAGGAGTAGTTACGGTGACTGTCGTTGAAGTAGTGGTGGAAGTGGTAATGGTCTTTTCCAAAAGCCGGCTAAAAAGTGGATTTGAACTGAGAGGACACCTTTTTCCCCCAGAAATACCCAATTCATCAATTCCGGCTGCTTCACTCTGTTCGTGTTCATCATCCTCTTCTTCTCGCATATCGTCGCTATAAATATTCGGCAACAGGCCCCCCACGCACATATTTACTGTGAACATAATGCGAGCCGAGCTCTTGAAAATTTATGTGCCAGATACAACTCGAAATGTTTCACCTTGCATTCTTTACACCACAGATTAGCGAGTATACTCGAATCTTTTCAACACCTGTCCTATGATTTTTATGATTCTTGAGCCCCCCCCCCTCCCGGGAACACGGTGCGAGTTGGCCATAAAATTGACTGGTGACAGGTTAGTATTTTGCATTAAATTATTCTGTCCTCGCACCAAAAAGATCACCGTTAAAACTGTTTGGCGCCAAAACGTCCCTGGCGCCAAAACGTCCTGTACCCGTCTGACAATCCCAGTACGGACCCTAATATAACGGTGCTAACTACAACCACCAGTAGTACCGTCACTACCTAATTTACACAGATTATTATTAATATTCCTAGTCATTTTACCGAGTGGAAAAGATAACTAATCTGCGGTCATTTATAACAACCTGTAATAAAGTCTCCATTTCAATTAATCCCGGACATATATTGGGTTAAATCAGGAACCAATTGTAGCCCGAATTTTACGACCACTCGTGAGGGTTGCCGATGGAAACACAGTTCCCTTACGCGGAGAGTATCTCTTCAAATGAGAGTAGAAGATGAAGTAAGATGCCGAGAGTCAAGAGTAGCTCCCCTTAATTATTCTTGCGTTTTGGGAGTCGATTTTTTAAGACTATTCAGTGTAAAAATTGATTATGAGGAAGGCTTATGAAATAGTAGATATGGTCCTGTTAGAGAATTCGTAAAAACTTCGTTCGTAATTCCTGCTATACCTGTTAACGATTACGCAGGTTTGATAGAACCCTCAAGTCACACTGTCAGACGATTGAAGTCCCGATTGGCTCAGTTAATTCTCTATTATACATCTCTTGTCATAAGTACCATCCTGCCATACGACAACGATCTCGTGTCTTATCTCCCTTTATGCTTAAAATTTCCCAGGCAGAAGTGGATAAAACACTGAATGAGGATGTTATAGAACGTTTCCGGAGCCTGTGGATGAGCAATTTCGTCATAGTACCGAAAGCTGATAGAGAACAGAGGTTTTGCGTTGACTATCGTGACGTAAATAAAATCATCCAAAATGATGCATACCTAATCCCCAACATGGAACGAATTCTATCTGCCATGCGCCGTGCCCATTGTATGTCGAAGCTTGATTTAAGTCAAGTCTACTTTCAAATCCCAGTAGACCTTAGACGTTTCAGTTTAAACGGATGCCTTTCGGATTACGCAACGCCCCAGCATTGTTTCAGCAATTAAAGGACCAATTGATTGATCCCACTTGGCAGCCACACGTCTTTGCCTATTTGGATGATACAATCATATCCACAGAAACCGAGCAGGAACATTTAAAATTTTTAAAAATTGTTTTACGGACCTTAGTATCAGCAGAATTAGATATAAATCCGCAAAAAAGTGAATTCTTCTACACAGAAGTGGAATATTTGCACTATATAATAGGCAAAGACGGGCTAAAAGCGGATCAAGTCAAACTGGCTCCTATTTTAGAATATTCCCCTCTGAGAACTGTGAAGCATCTACGCCGATTCCTATTTGGACTCTCTGGAGTGTTAGTTTACGAGACTACCTCTTCGGTGACTGACGGATTACCTCGTATGGACCGTCATAACGAGGTGCTAACTTCTATAAAAATATCTTCTTTTCTGATAAATTTATTAAGTGAAAGCGTCTTCAAAGATTTCTTATGAATCAGAATATGACATGGTGGTAATAAAACACATATTTAACGTTTCAACTAAACATTGTGGTCCTCTTCAGAAAATTTTATTAGTCCAACTTTAAACAAAAAATATACAAAAAGTCGTTACAATAAAATAATACAATATAAAGAACATAAAAACAAAAAATAATATATAAAATATAAAAATATTTTCCCTGTCGTAATATGAAAATTACAAAAACTTTCTTATCCTTTAACAACAATATAATAAACATAAAAATAGATTTATTAACATCTTACCTTATTCAAAATCAAAGAGTTTTTCAAAATTTTATCACTAATAACCAAAATATTTTTTTTACAAGAGCGGATAAAGGTAATATCACTGTTGCTTTACCAAAAAAAGATTATTTACAAAAAATGAATGAATTACTATCTGATCCTAACACGTATAAAATCAGTCATTTTAAATACACTGCTACTACGGAAAAGAAAGTTAATAATGTTGTTAAAAAGATCAATAAAAACGAAATTATTAATGATAATATTGCGAAAAATCTTAAAGTTTATAATTCTAACATTTCTAGAGCTTATGGCCTACCAAAAGTACACAAAGAGAATTACCCTTTAAGAATTATCATCTCGACTATAGACTCTCCCACATATAATTTATCAGTTTTTTATACTTCTATTGTATCTTCTTTACTTCCCACTATCTCTAAAAGGGTTAAAGATAGTTGGGATTTCCATGTTAAAATTAACAACTTCAAACTTCCATCTAATCACACACTTATTTCGTTAGATGTAGTTTCTTTGTAAACTAATATCTCTACTGATATTGTGAAATTGATTCTTAAAAAACGTTGGAATGAAATTAAAAATTTTACTAATTTACCACAAAAAGAATTTTTTGAGGGAATTGACATAATTTTTTATTCTTTATATTTTCGATTCCAAAATGTTAACTATAAACAAAAATTTGGTATCCCAATGAGTTCTCCATTGTCGCCCATCATAGCTGACATCATGATGGATTTTATAGAAAGCATTTTGATTTCGAAATTGCCTTTCAGCTTACCTTTTTACTTTAGGTATGTTGATGACATATTTACTGCTGTTCCGAATGATTTTTTAGATGACATTTTACATATTTTTAATAGTCTACCTAAAATTAAGGGACTACCTAATAAGATTTCTTTTACTATGGAAAAAGAAGTAAATAATAAACTCAATTTTTTAGATGTTCTCATTATCAAGGAAAATAATATACTTATAACTGATTGGTACCATAAAAAAGCTTTTTCCAGTAGATATCTACATTTTAGTTCAAATCACCCATTAAATTACAAAATTGGCACAGCATATGGTTTAATTGATAGAGCCATAAAATTGTCACATATCAAATTTAGACATAAAAATTTAAATATTGTTAAACAGATTTTAAAAGATAACGGTTATCCTTTCTATATTATTAAAAAATGTCTCAAAAATAGAGTTTATAAACTATATAACACCTTGAATAACACATCCAACAATGATAGATTTAAAAAAACTATTAGCATTCCTTATATAAAAGGTTTTTCAGAAAATATTAGACATAATTTTAGAGATCAAAAAATTAGAATTGTTTTTAAACCGACTAATACCAACATAGGAGGTATTAAACCTTATAAAGATAAATTAGATATTTTACATTTGAAAAATGTTGTTTATCAAATTGAATGCAAAGATTGTAATGGTGTCTATATTGGAGAAACGGATAGATTACTCAAAAATAGAATTAATGAACACATAAAAAACATCTATGCGGATGAGGATAAATACACAGGATTGACAATTCATAAAATTGAAAATAATCATACTTTTGATTTTAAAAATGTTAAAATACTAGCAACAGAAATAAATAAATATAAACGAAAACATATGGAAAATTATTTTATAAAACAAAATTTAAATTCAGTAAACATTCGGTTTGAAACATCTAATTTACCAGAAACTTATTTACCGATACTACAGTTTGAACGTAGATAATAATACATCATATTTACATACATTCTCATTTGGCTCATACGTTATGTGTTTGAATTCTGTAATACGAAAACTTTTCATTCTCCTTTATAACATCTATAAAACGTAAGCTTTATTTTCAAGTTAAGTGACTGTTAATTAAAATATTTTTGTTTTATTTGATTTTTATTTTACTATTTTTTATTATTACATCTTACTGAATACATTAAGTATTTATTTTTCATTTTTTAATAATTTTAGTGATGTGAAACCTGTTAATCTCATACAACATCCAATAGAGATTATTCTCCATCTTTTAGGTTTTCCACACTTTTATAATAAGGTAAGATGTTAATAAATTTATTTTTATGTTTATTATATTGTTGTTAAAGGATAAGAAAGTTTTTGTAATTTTCATATTACGACAGGGAAAATATTTTTATATTTTATATATTATTTTTTGTTTTTATGTTCTTTATATTGTATTATTTTATTGTAACGACTTTTTGTATATTTTTTGTTTAAAGTTGGACTAATAAAATTTTTTCTGAAGAGGACCACAATGTTTGGTTGAAACGTTAAATATGTGTTTTATTACCACCATGTCATATTCTGATTCATAAGAAATCTTTGAAGATGCTAACTTCGTTGCAAAGTTTTCTGCCGCACACGAAAGGACTCTATTTCGTGTTTACAACTAAGTCACCAACATTATATAATATAGTGCGCCTACCTCTATCGTAATAACGCTTTTGACGTTGCCTAGCTCTATCGATATGTCTCACCATCAAATCTTGAATAGCACTCAAACGTTTGACACGATCAATGTCTCAGCATCAACTCTCAATATTGTAGGACTAGGTTCCATTGTCCTCCTCAAACTCTTTACCGGTCTAGGGTTCCTCCCAAAATTTAAAAATGCCGGAGATACTTTAGTACTCTCTTGAACAGCAGTATTTATGGCACTTCTAAACTCCGGTAAATGACGATCCCAATCTCGATGATCTTGCTTGACAAACGTAGAAATCATCGTTTTTATGATGCAATTCGTTCTCTCGACAGGATTGGACTGTGGATGGTATGGCGGAATTGGTAACAATTGGACTCTATGTTCTTCTAAGACTTGCTTTAGAGCATGGTTTTCAAATTCATTGCCATTGTCAGTCAACAAGTAATAGGGCATTTCCCACCTGAATAGGACTAAAACTCTTAAAAGGCCTCAGCAATAATTTTCCCTTCGACTCTCTTCAACGGTTTTATTTCTACCCAACAGTGTGAAGAGGTCTTATATCGGCGGAAATGATTATCCATGGCCGGTGCACTATGGGTTCGCCCATTAATCCTACTGGTCCTTGTTGCGAGACTTTATATCGTTGACATTCGGGACAGGCGCGTATGTAATTCGAAATGTCGTACCTCATGCCGGGCTAATAATATTCTAAGGCAACTCGATGATAAGCTTTCTCTCTTCCATAATGACTAGCTTGTGCGTCGCGATGTGCTCCATCCATCACTTGATCACGAAATTCTTGATTAAGGACTAACTTCCATTGATCCTCTCCTTCATCAATAAGATCTAATAGTGGGTCTTCTCGACGAAAATACAGCAGATTTCCCTTGATCTTCCAGTCTGGAAATCGCCATGGATATTTTTCCACACTCTCGTATTGTCGCTGATACCAGCCTTCCTTAGTCTCTTCTATCGACAAAATGGTTTCGATATCTCCTCTCAATCGAGATAAAGCATCTGGGACTCGATGAAAAGCACCTTTCCTATGCTTAATTTTTCTATAATTTTCCTATGCTTAATAAATTCTATAATCCCAGCCTTGTAATTCAAACGCCCACCTCGCTAGACGTCCTCTTGGGTCTTTTAAATTCTTAAGCCAACGGACACTATTATGGTCGGTTATAATATCAAACTTATAACCTTCTAGGTAAGGACGTAAATTCTTAATTCCCGAGACCACAGCAAGACATTCCTTCTTCGTCGTGCTATAATTCCTCTTAGCAAAATTTAAAGTCCGACTTAAAAATACTATTGGGTGCTCTCCATCTTCCTGCTCCTGCGTTAATACTGCACCCAACGCATAATTACTTGCATCTGTCTGAAGACAAAATGAACGAGAAAATCAGGTCTTCCAAGGGCGGGAGCGTGACACAGGTCTTGCTTTAACGTTTCAAAATCTTCCTCATACTCACTGGTCCATTCCCATTCCGCGTCTTTTCTCGTTAATTTGGTTAGAGGGATCCTCTTCTGGGCCAAATCTGGGATAAACCGCGCGTACCACCCAATCATGCCTAGAAATCTTCTTAATTCCGTTAAGTTCTTAGGCGGCGGATACGACAGTACGGGCTCTATTTTCTCTGGATCTGGTCTCAATCCATTCCGGTCCACGAGAGATCCCAAATATCGAGCCTCTGAACAGCAAAACTCACTTTTGTCTTGGTTGAGCTGGAGTCCCGCGTCTATAATTTTCTTTACGACTCTCTCTAACCATTCTAGATGATCATCGAAGTTTTCTCACACAATGATAATGGCATCTAGATAGACAATAACATGGGGCTCGAACTCTGGTCCAAATAAAGCGTCCATCAATCGTTGGAAGGTAGCAAGCGCGTTGGTTAGTACGAAAGGCATTATTCGAAACTGAAATAGTCCTTTCCCAGGGACTGAAAACGCTGTGATTTCCTTACTCTCTTCTGATAACGGGATCTGGAAATAAGCCTGACTTAGATCCAACTTCGAAATGTATCTGGCCTTTCTTATTTTATCTAGAATACTATCCCGAATAGGTGCAGAATACGCGTCATTCTTAGTGACAGAATTCGAGTCACGGTAGTCGACACAGAATCGATATCTACCGTCAGGCTTCTTAACGATGACCGGTGGGCTAGACCACGCACTTACGGATTACTCGATGACTCCTTCCGATAACATCTGATCTACTTCGTTATGGGCTACCTGTAGGACAGCGGGAGATACTTTCCGGTATCGCTGCTTAATAGGTGCTGTACCCTGAACATCAATATGATGAAATGTCAAAGTCGCCAATCCTATCAAAAAAGGACAAAGGACAGGTTATTTCCCCCGCGTTAATGACGATTTGTCTATTTGCGGGTCGGCTCTCGGGCGGAGAGGTACAGGACAGAGACAGACAGTACAATGACAGAACTAGGCATATACAACACAACACCCACCCAGAGCCAGTCCCCCCTACCCCAATATCGGTACCACCAGCAGATTCGGCGGTCTGTGCCTTAGCGAGTACGACGCGGGGCTTATCCCCTCTTTATCCGAGATAAGACCCACGACGTACCGACCGCGGATAAGACGCTGACGTTACCGATAACTGCCGACGGGGGTCGGCAGAGGTCCCAAATTCGTACCTTCGCCCAGCAAAGTTCCCCGGTTATTCCACACTGGACATAAGCAGAGAAAATTGTAGGACGGGGATTCGAACTCGGGCCCTTCGCGACGTTCAGTTCGGGCGGATTAAGACTGACGCCTTAGCCCGCACGACCATCACGCCGACCTTGCCAATCCTATAATTCTGTCATCAGTTGGAATAACTCGATTCAACAACTGAGTTAACCTTTCTTACTCGACTGAAGAATCTTCTGATATCGCTGCACATTCTGCATAGATTTTAGAATTACTGCTATCTTCAAATGACTTCCAAGGGATCGTGCCAACCTGCTATTTTCGATTGCAAAAATCTACTATGATGTGGAATAGTTACAGAAAATCCATTTTTATGATAGCCTCATATTCCAGACAATCGGCTATTCGGACACTTTGTTTGGTCGTCCACCTCCATACAAATGCGGACCAGACCTCCTATCTCTTGATATCTAGTGGCACCTCGAATATATCCATGTCCTGGTTGAATCCATTTTTGAAAACTTTCTTTCATAGGTGGACCAAAATAAGACCTAATAGCTCCTGGATCGCAAAGGGCTCTAATTTGACGACCTTCTATCTCTAGTGAAAAATATAGTCTGGGGTCCCTATCGAACCGAACTCCTGCTTCTGGTTCTACTGGCATAGATGAATGTCTGACTTCTTCATCTCTTGCCCCATTTTCAGAGCCTATTGGGACCTCTACATTTCCCGATCCTGGATTCCATCTAGTGGTCACGAAATGAAGTACCGCCTCCTTCACCAACTCTTCTTGGAGCTCCGGCTCCTGGCATTAGTCATGAAGAGCTCGGTCACTCGGAATTATCTTTACTGGGTTTTGGGTGCCGCTTCGGACCGAGAAAAACCCTGCCACGGCCCGTTCTGACCGTTTCCCTGATCCACAAGTTTGGACTGCTGACAATTAGGACATCTGTTCCTCTGGAATCCAACGAGTCCACAGCCTAAACAACGTAATGGCTCTAGGTATACTCGGAAGATATGTCCCGGCTGTTGACAATTGTAACAGACTATCGTATCTCCATTCAACCTACTGTTATTCTTAGGTGGTGGGTTAGGAGTATTAACCATTCTCGCTGGTGGACCGGACGTTGGTCGCCATCTAGTCTCTTTTCTCCAGGAAGGTCCTGCCACTGATTCGTAGGACCTTGAGAATATTCGGGTATTTCCAACTTGACTCTCGAACCTAGGAGCTTGATTAGTTGGTGAAGATTTCTTCTGAACTTGAGAGATTCCTGACCGATTTTGTTCTTCTTGTATGACTGCTACAACTTTTGTGGACTTTTGCGTTTCTTCGTCACCTGTTTCTTCTTATTTCTCTTTGGCGTAGATTCCTCTGATACCGACGATTTTATGGCTGCGACTTGAGTTGAATATTTCACTGGCATTCCCCACTCTCGAACAACATTCGATCCAGTGGCTATCTTATAGTCCTGGTCCTATTTCTTCTCTTTTTCGTGCTGCTTTCCTAACTTCCTCAGCTCCGAAAAATTAGTAAAAGGTCGGGACCCGATAAATCTTCGATAATCCGGACGCAAATTCTTATAAGTCATCTGTACTTGTTTACTTTCTCGAAGCGGCTGTTTTAATCCATTTCGAAGCGTTCGGAATTCCGACAAAAACCGTGTAATTGATTCCGTTGGTAATTGTATCCGACGTTGAATTTTGTCTCTCATATCATCTTCATCGTCGTCTTCTACAAAATTTTCTCGAAACCTTCTTTCGAATCGACGCCAGGTTTACAATGAAGAACGCTCTACTCTATACTATTGACGAGCAATTCCAAGATTTCTTTCTCCGATAAGTTTAGACTTTCCTTAGAGTCTCGAAGATCTAAGAGAAAATCCTCTCCAGTCATCGAATTTTCTCCAGAGAAATTGATATTCCAATTCCGGACCTTCCTCAATATGTCTTCATGTCTCTCGGGTGATCTACGATTTCTAGCTGTGCGAACTCTATTTACTCGCAATCCAGCTCGAACTTGGAGAAGTCCTTCTTCCTCTGATAAATTCGAAATCGAATCTTCTTCGATGTTCCGGTTATGACGTCTTCTACCATGTTCTGTTGGTAATTGATGCTGGTGTCGCTGGGATCTCCCATTAGGTGGATCTGATTCTAAACTTCCCGATGGGAAAGCGGTCCAATTTGATGATGACAAAAAAGCACGATTAGACTCCACACCCCTGTTATCGCCAGAAATTCGTTAAATTAAAGTAGACCCTCTTAAACCAGCTTGACTCCATGTACCACGAGTGGCACTCTCTTGATTTACTATTGTAGTAATACTAACAGTGCTCGTTATGGCTAAAGTTGCAGGGACCGTAGTATTAACAACTGTGACCGTGGGTTGCGATGAAAATCTTCTCTCTTCAGTTCCGATTCATCTTCGTCCATCCGTATCCAGTGAATAAGACATATCCTAATGATGTGCTATTTACGCTTACATTTTCATCTCTAATCTGATCCCAATTAACCAGTACAGTGGAAAATTTTTTTAATATTTTAAATCGCGTTAATCTATCGCGTAAATCCTCAACATTTCCGTTCTCATTTAAATTTTCACTAACTAACTCTCTCACAACTCTACTAACCGAAAGATTAGCTATCTCCTGTTTAATTTTCCTAACGTCTTCCCGAACATCCCACTCTCCCGTGGATGCAGTTTTACTACTATCAGACATCCTAACTATCTATTTTAAGTAATTTACAAAATTAATTTACAATAAAAACAATTAATAATCGCTAGCAAACTGACTTCGAGTGGACCTTCTGACTAGCTAAATTTGACAAAATAACGATTATTCGCTATAATCGTATCGAGTACAGAAGTATCGAGTAATTAAAACAAACATATAGGATTTACTTCTTCCCGATCTTGCACGTACTACGTAAAATATAAATAAATTTATTTATACTCTAAAATTCATACACAAAATTCCATCTTTCAAAATCTTAATTAAATTATCATATTCATCAACTGAAAATTCAAATATCAGTTAAATATTCTTTACTAAAGGACAACACAATAACACATAAGACTCTCTTACAGATAAATTGACTCTAAAATATACACAATGACTCTCGATTTAAAACTTAACCGTTACAAACCTATGCTTTCTTTGCTTTATTAATTCGTAATAACATCAAATTCACTCAATATTGGAAAATCCGAAAATTGAACAAAATAATAAAAATGAAATCATAAAAAAAAATTAAAAAATCAATTAATTTCCAATATTTTACTAATTTAAATTAAATCAACTCCATATTACAATTTAAAATCTCTCATAAATACAGTTTAACCGTTCAAAATCTCTCGATCAATAAATTTTTATTCATATAACTTTTCAATACAGTATTCAAATAAAGGTAATAAAATTTAAGAAATATCATTCAGTCATCTTAAAAAAAAACAAAGTAATCATCATCGTTACATTATTCCAAATTCATCATTTCAGCAATTTATTATTTAATTTCATCTAACTTCAAAGTTTAGTTATAACTGTCATAAATTCTCACAATTATTTTCTATATTCATTAAATTTTCTTACAAATCATATTTCATCAATAAAGACTCTCGGAAAAATAAATATCAAATAATTCTAAAAATTACAATATTAACTCAGTCTGAGACAAGTTCAAACTAATTTTTTTGTCATTCTCAAATTCAACGTTCAATCTTCTAGAAAATTTTAATTTCGTTAATTATTCTTTGAATTATTATATCTATTCTGTTGATTTTGAAATTGTAAGAGACTCTCAACATAAATGACAATACAACACAGCTAGACAAACACAAACAGGTCTTTAAAATTCAAAGTTTGAACTTAACGACTTTCCAATATTTTATTTTACTCAAGATTATTTCACTTAATTTCACAATTAACTTTTAGCTTTCATTTTCCAAATACTTTACTTATAAATATTATCAAAAATGTATTCTAAATTTAATTAACTTCAAAACTGACTCTCTCTTTTACTGACTTTTACCTTCTTAAACACAAATTTATCGGCCAACACTATGTTTCATTACTGCTGTATCAATAAAATTTCTAAACAATTTCGTTAAATTCTCTTTCAAATTTAATTAATCACTTTTCATTCTATTATTACCACTGAATTTAAAATTAATTTTCTTTCTTGCAAACAATTTATTTGAAATTTACATGATAAAATAAATTTACCTGCTTTCAATATTTAAATAAATTTTCTTCAAAATTAATTTTCATCACACGTCCTACCTTATTTAAAATCGTTCCATTATGACCTTCCTTGTTTTGAACGAACACAACACAACACCACGCCGTCTGTCGCGAAGTAGGTACTTGAAATATATCTTTTTTTTTAAACTAAATAACTTCCACTTAATTATTTTTCCGTTCAGCCCTTTAGTTGGGACGCCAATTTTGCGAGGGACTTTTCTTCTTTCTCACTGAATTTATTTTTGTTAACTTAAGATACGAATTAGGATAAAAAAGAATTAATGATAACACTTTACCTAGTTTAGAAAATTATTATATTTAACTATATTCAAATTAATATAATATTCAATATATTTTAAGTTACCGACCTGCGAGACCGAAACCCGAGAACAGTCGATTCGGACTTACCACCTTTTTCGATGCAGAATTTGCTGGACTCTCGGAACGATATCGTGGCGACGCACGATGAAAGGAAAATGAATAATACTAAATCGAGCTAAATTATTTAACCAGCTAACAAAACAATTCTTTTTTTAACGTGTCGTACAATATAAGGCGCTCGTAGGTCCCCAACGAGCTACCGAACTTTCCGCGAGACTTTTCGCGGATCGCAGGTGACGCTCCGACTCTCTTTCGCGCCCCTCTCGTCTTCGGCCGTCGCTATCGCCAAATTTCCCGGGCGGTCTCTCTCGATCATTTGTCAGTCGCACGCAATTTAATTCTTCGGCGATCGGGAAATCGAAATTTGCGGCAGCGAACGTTCGCCCGCTAAGGAGCACCGAGTCATGTGGCGAATGATCCGTCACACTGTACTACCATCGACCCCATCCAATTATAGAGCCTGCTGTTGAAAATCTAGATAC
Source organism: Trichopria drosophilae (assembly GCA_030407085.1). Taxonomy (NCBI): domain Eukaryota; kingdom Metazoa; phylum Arthropoda; class Insecta; order Hymenoptera; family Diapriidae; genus Trichopria; species Trichopria drosophilae. The sequence continues at coordinate 49,038,115 of CM059586.1, forward strand.
CTGGAAGTTGGAATTACCAACTGAACCCCGGTCCCGTGCCATTAGTCATGCTCATGACAACCCCCAATCTGGATACTTGGGTGTCGAAAAAATATACCAGCGTTCAATACAAGACTTCTTTTGTAGTTTTCCAGGACATAGCTCGGTATGTGGCAAGGTATCCAGAATATCAGCGGCAGAAGGCGTATCAATGAGCTCCAGTACGTTTAATGCTTGAAAGAACCACTGAACATCCCTGGAGTACCGAAGATGCCGATTTAATGGGCCTATTCCCACAAGAGACAAAATCAGTATATAATCTTTTTCCAAGATCTATTTACTAAATATGTAGAGGCAACTTCGAGCGGCTAGGGGAGCAGCAATATCTAACGCTTTCGGCTCTCTAGTTGTCAATTAATGGGGATGCCCAAAATATTTTGTGCCCAATAATGGGAAAGAATTCGATAATTGGCATATAGATAGTCATTTACAGCAGCTCGGTATCTCCAAGGCTGCTACCCCTTCGTACCACTCCCAGGCGAATCCCGTAGAACGAGCGAATAGGACCCTGAAAACAGTGATTTCCTGTTTTGTACGTCTAGATCACCAAAAATTGGGAATTATACTTAAATTAATTTTGCTTCGCTACGAATACAGCATTCAAGCTTAGACACAAATGAACCAGAAATGATCACTTTTCCTAAACTTCGGAGGCCATTCCCGCCCTACGCGTAATGTCCTTAATAACGACCCCATCGATTTATATCCCAACGATCCGGCAGCTTGGAGAGATCGAATGAATCGCCTGCCCTTCATCCATGATTAGGTGAAGAAAACTTGGAACAAGCCGCTAAAAGACAAGCACAGTACTATGACAGAAATCGACTAGATACTCGCTTTAAGGTTGATGACTTAGTAATGCGTAAGACTCGGGTTTTATCATCGGGCGGGCAGCATTTTTCAGCCAAGCTTGTATTCCAGTTTACCGGTCCTTATAAAATAATAAAAATATTATCTCCAGTAGTATATGAAATTGACGATACTACTAGCAGGCGAAATCCAAAAGTCCATATAAAAGACCTAAAACTGTACATATCCCCTGAATTCCCTACTTTCGAAAATAAAGGATTTAGTGCTTCTGTTCCCGAAACTTGTTTGCCCCTACCAGAACCAAGAGAAACGAATAACTTTCAGTTAGTTTCAAATATACCTCCCTCTAGTGCTCATCTGCTTGTAAGGAATAGGGGACGTCCCCGGAAAATGCCCCAAACCAATATAGAACCTTTATCTGAGATGGAACCCCGAAGATACGCCCTTCGCAAGAGACATGGAATTAATGCATAGATATTAAACAAGTATTATTAAGGTTAATTTTTTTGTCCTATTTCCTTTTAAACATATATGTTTATTCTTATTTTGTTTGAAGGTGAGAAGATGCGACTGGGACCCGGAAGAATAATTATTACTGACGTACCTAATCCCTTGCTTTCGTAGCTATCATGGTCCCGTTGTCCCTTGGTACTTACAAGGAGACGCTAATGAATGGTGCCCGCCGATTTTGTTGAAAAATGGCAATAATGTAGTACTTAGTGTCTTTTTACTTCTCATAAAGCAACACGACCCCATACACAGTCGTTTTCGAGAAAAACACGTTTTAAGATTTTACGCTGATATTTTACACCGTCTTACACGTACCGAACGAAAAGACAATACGAAGCCGCGTTGGCTCAGGTGCCAGTGCGTTCGTTTCATAATTCTAAAGGTTTGCGTCCGAATACCGACATTGGTGATTTAATTTTTTTTCCTTTTTTCCATAATTTGTTATAAACTTTTAAAAATGATAAAACCTGTGAATTTTGAATATTTCTATCGTTTTTAAAATATCATTTTATGGGAAAAATATATTTTCTTTTATTCCTTCCTAATATTCTTAATGAGTATTGATTTAAAGTGATAAGATCATTTTAATTATCATAATTTTTTGTTGGCGGAGGGGGGAAATGCGTTAGGCACCATAGGGGGTTGAAATTGTTGGTTAAGCCCCCGTGTCTCGGATACCCTCGCCCATGCTGTTCAGGGCAAGGTTTACCGACTAAAACCCTAACCTCACTTGGCCCTCCATAATCCACTTGTCTGCAGCAGAAAAGTGGCTCCGATATCCATCCCTTCCGCTGCAGACTGCACCGGGCCATGTCGATGGTAACTGTAACTACTCCCTTCACCATCGGTTAGTGGTTGCAGGATCTCATTTGATCTCAGCAGACGGAGAGATCCCAGCAGCACTGCTTTCTGAATTCGGCCTGCGATGGAATTTGCATGTTGTAGGCAGGCCGGAATACTTTTGATGTTATCGAGGAAAGTTGGTCTCATGGCCAATAGGTTTCGATATATGACAATATGACAACGAAAATGTTGTCTACACAACGAGAAATAGACAGAGCAAATATCCTAGAGCCTCAAGAAGTTCGCGCAACAACTGCTGACGTAAGATCACACACTGAACAAGCTAAAGTTGCTCAACATCAAGCAACGTTTGGCGGATAAAATTCGAGTTTTGGCGGATGTCAAAAAGAGGCTGCAAAGACGGGAGGATGAAATTCGACAAAATGCAACATTATGGTCGAATCCTTCCAACCTCTTCAAACATCATATCGCAGCCTCACGCGAGTTTCCGTCAATTGCATCGGTTGAGGAATACTGGGAGAGCATCTACGAGAAAACATCTAGGATTAATGAAGACACTCCAGGTATTGAAATCTTTACCGAGTTGTGTGACGAACTCGCACAACAAGGTAATGTTGCCCACCCGTCAGTGTATTAGAGGTGAATAATTCCATCAAACGAGCGAAGAATTTCTCCTCGCCGGGCTGGGATGGAATTAACAACAATTGATGGAAGAAGTTCACTTCTATCCAACACTTAGCCCGAATATTCACCTCTTATATAAATGGAGACCAAGCCCTTCCGCACTGGCTGGTGGAGTGCTGAACGACACTAATCCCAATATCGAGAGACTTGTCTGATCTCAGAAACCATAGACCAATCACGTGTCTTAATACGTTATATAAATGGTTCACTAACATCTTGAACGAACGTATTGAGGAAGCCGTGGAACCGGTGTGGCAACGGATTGTAGAACCGGCTGCAAGGACAACTTGCTTATCGACAGGTGTGTTCGTCAGGACTCATTCCAGTTCAAGCGTAACCTGTCGATAGCCTGACTGGATTACATGAAGGCATATGACTCAACATCGCACGAGCTTTTAAGCTTGTTGCTCAAACGCCTCCATGTCCACCCATGGAAACGCGCTTTGTTATGACATCGGGCGAGCCTAGAACCTGTAGCAGTACCTGGACGTAAATATTAAAAAATTCACTATTAAACTTTCAAACCCCATTTAATAAACGTTCAAAAGTAAGTTTAATAAATGCAATCATTTTGGAAATGCGTGTGGAAAAAGTAGCGCGCAGATTGGCTGAACGCTGATTGGAGCGCAGGAGAACGGACCGAAAGTATATAAGCAGCGCAGGGAGAGGGCCACACTTCACTTGCTCACTGACACCGACAGCACAAGGATCTCCTGCAACACCATACTGGGGAAGCGGCAATTATTAGATGTGCTCAGCATAAAAGCTGGATGAGCAAATCAAAAACGAATCTCCATTTTGTCAACCCGCAGCATCAGCAATTATTAGATGCGCCCAGCATATAAGGTGGATGAGCAGCCAAAATTACAAAAGAAGAACCAGTTCACCCACTAGCAGTCTTAAGTTTCAGATGTAGCCAGCCTTTAAGCTGGAAGAGCGGATAAATCTTAATAAAATTAGAATTTTCCTTCCCATCCTCAATTCTGTTTAACCGCTCTTTTCAGAGCGACATGAACTAACATAAAAAATGATCTCCATAAAATTTTACTATGAAATCTCTGCTGAGATGTTAATAAAAATTAAAGGATAACAATTTTTCATAAAAGTAATTTTAGGCATTCAGGCCTTCGACAATTTTAAGTTATAATTATTAATGTGCCATTAAATTTTTTGTGAGATATACATGCAAATTCATCACCTTATAGTTCGGAACTATTTATTGTTTATTAGCTCTTCCCGGAACGGCCGAGACTCCATCGCGCATTGTTTACTTTCCGCGATGTCGCTGTTTGTTTTCGTGCGCTACTATTCTTAAATTTCGTTTGAGACGTGTAATGGTCCGTCGCGCAATATATCATTTAGCAGGAAAAAATTTGTATTTTCGGAACAAAAGAACTCCAATTTCATTTGGAATCAATAAATGTCGGAGTAACCATAACGCGAACAGTATGTCGTTTAAATTATTGTTATACGCTGTTCGTAATCAAAACTTCCTGTAATTTTGATTGGTTCGCACGATACACCGGTAAACGCAATTACAAGCTAATATAAAAGGAACTACAAGATGGCAGGCCGCCACATTCTTCATTCAACAGCTCAACCGAACATAGAAAAACGGGGTAGACGAGATGACATCGGTAGGAGAAGCTAGCAGTCCGCAAATCAACGCAGACTCCATTAGAATAGAAGTACGGGCGCGATCCAGGGACCGCCTTCGTCAAGCGAACAGAGACCTGTATTACCAACCGTTGGTGGACTCCGCACCGTTCATGTTTAACGGTGCTGCAACTCAAATAGATTTGCAATTTTCTGAGCCTGACTCTCCCCGATTGGAAGTGGAGACAACTCCTAGAGCAGAGGTCGTATTTCCTGAAACCAGGGAACTTAAGCAGCTAGTAATTCCGGAGGACGCCCCTAGATGGAAACTGACTGCTAACTCAGCTAATCAACCGCGATCCTCGGTAGCAGCCCAATAGGCACTCTCATCCTAACGTACAGCCAATAGCCATCAGTGACAGTGTTTTTGGAAAAGAAATCATTTATAATACAACCACACCCACTCCGGAAGAAATTATCGCTCAACGCAAACGGGAAAAGCAGCGGCGACGAAGACATCGAGTAGGATTCGTGAAGGCACAGCGTCGTGCCCAGATATACTCATAAAATTAAATGTATAAGCCGTACTTAATGTTTTATATATAGCTTAAATTTTTCTCAATGTTTTCTTCCATCCTATTTCTTAATCCACAAATAAACCTACAACCATATTTAGAGTGGTTCAATTGCAAGGAGGTTATCAGAGAGATTTTCTAAGTCCTCCGCTCTTCTGCATCTCACTATTGCCTCTATCCGTTGCTCTCCGACAGTACATGTTGGCCGTCTGGTGAACGTGTATATAAGATCACCCATTTATTCTATATGGATGCTCTTTAATTACACGCATCAGACGAGGATCAATTACATCGATCTCTGAAAATCGCCCTCACATACTCTAGAAATATAGGCATGGAATACGGATTGGACACGTGTGCAGTAGCTCATTTGCATAGAGGAAGGTCAGGCTCCATTAACAACGATATGGATATCGTCAACGGAAATGTCATTCGCCACCTTAGCGCCGAGGAAGCCTACACATACCTGGGAGTGCCTCAGAGGCATGTCCAGGATGTGCAGACTGCTAAAACAACCATCGTTAAGAAATACCGGCGCCTTCTCGTTCATATTTGGACATCAAAATTGACGGGGAAGTATGAAGTGGCAGCCACGAATATGTTGGCCGTTTGACGAGTGCTTTATTCATTTAGAGCACTTAAGTGGAACGTTGACGAGCTAAGGGGTCTTGACCGATGCACACAGAAGATGATTTGTATGCAACGTGTGCATAATGAAATATATATTTAGCATACCGCCACACTACCTTACACGAGGCGGTACAGATTGTGCTTCGTAGAGTGAGTGAGAAAGAGATATATATATATATATATATATATATATATATATATATATATATAGAGAGAGAGAGAGAGAGAGAGAGAGAGAGAGAGAGAGAGAGCTTAGGGCGGAGTGCTCTAGCGGCGACACCCAAGACGCAGCACGGAATGGACTCCCTCGAGCGGCGATAACAAAAGAATAAGGGCTCGAAAGAAGCCGTCAATGATCTTATCGAAGATGGCGTCGGGACGGATGCTTGCTGGGCAATGAACCCGGGCGTGCAGGAGCGGGGACGTCAAGGACGATAGCCAAAATGGCATCGAGATTAGGGTGTATCGAAAAAGTTGAAATTTCGATTTTGAATTAGAGGCACTATGAGGAAAAGTTGTGGGACCATAGTAGTAACTCATACAAAAAATTTGGCCTCGATCGGATAAAATTTACTATCCCCGAACGAGCTTCAAAGTTTCGAGAATTTGATTGAATTTTAGCTTTTATACAAGAAAGTTCGGACGAACTTTCCGCGTGTTAATTTAAGTACACGTGCGATTTATAGTCACTAAAACCTAGATTAAACCTATTCTCGGATTTACTCGTATTAGAGTTAAACACATTTTTTAAAGTTCCGAAAATAACACCAATAGTTCCCAATAACCGTTTTAAAAACCTCTAGTCATTATTTCGACCAGAAACGACCTTTTTTAAAACGATTTTCCCGCGTATCCACCGTAGTACCGAAATATCTGATAGATGGCCACGTTCGATGGCCGGGTTTCGAATTATACATATACGATTCAGAAAAACGTGGTTTTTATTGGTCTTTATAATATATATTTCTAATATTATAATATCGTTATGACCTGAAACGAATATCTCTGTGAGCTCTGATCAATCTCAGCATGGCATCAGCCGCTGGAATTCGAAGTCGTAGCAAATGCCCTTTGTTTGGAGATCCTCGAGAGTTGCCTCCCTTGCAACTTCCAACGCATGCAGACGTTATGCAGAGTTGTTTTCAAGAGAGGCTTCGGCTTCGATTTAAAGGGAAGGCAATTAAAACTCCCTTTAATGATACTGCCGTTGCCTCTTACATTGTTATGTTGTATGAAAAAGCATCTATTCCTGTTATTTCCCATAAAGAACTGGTTAAAAGGATTTTAGAATATTATAATAAGTACGAAAAACTGTTGAAATCTTACAGTAAGAAGAAGGGTAAGTTCAAGTGCAGTGCCGAAACAGTAGCTTCATTTAAAGCTAAGGGAAATACCCTTTTTGACGTTGCAACTTGCCAGTGTGAACCAATCGACGCTTGTACATGCGAGAAGGTACGAAAAGTCCCTACAATTGAACGTCCATTTTGGATTGATCAAAGAAGTTAAGGAAACTGAAATTATCAGGAAAAGGCTGAAAAGAAAGTCTGAATTTATTTTACGCAGTACTTGCAACTCAGTTGCAGGTCCCTCGACGTCATCTTCATCTTTACACCACACTGTCTCTCAGTCTGAATCTGATTCAGATGGGCACGTTGACAAAGAAGAAGATGCATTAGAGTATACGCCGTCTACCACGAAAGTTTCCTCAATCAAAACACAGATGCGCATTAAGTTGACAAAAACTGCTGCGGCACGTCGCTTCGAGAAACGGCTGCTATATCATCAGCAGTTTTGCTAGATTATGGAATAATAACTCCTGAAAATCAAACGTGCATTATTGACAAATCGAAAGGGGCAAGAGATAAGTCAAAGTTAAGGTGTGAATTGAAGGTAAAGAATCAAAAAAGCACAAAAAGCCTGCTGGATTTATATTTCGACGGCCGGAAAGACAAGACACTTTTTCAAGTAAAAGAGGGATCGAAATATTATAGTAGAACACTCATCGAAGAGCATGTATCTCTTGTTGCGGAACCCAGAGGTCAGTATGTTGGCCATGTTTCACCTTCTTCTGGTGCCGCGGCTCACATCGCCGATTCCATTATGGACTACCTGAAACAAAAAAAACATAAGTACAGAAAATCTAAAATCTATTGGTTGTGATGGTACAATCACTAATATGGGCCATAAGGGTGGAATTATTCGATTATTGGAGATGAAATTAAACCGGCCACTTCAATGGAACATATGCATGCTGCACTTGAATGAATTACCTCTCAGGCATCTTATGGAACTAATCGCCGGCAGTACAAGTAGTCCAACTTCATATTCGGGTCCTATTGGACAGCAGTTAGCAGATTGTAATAAACTGCCAGTCTCAAAATTTAAATCCATTAAAGTGGACTTACCTGATTTGGACTTCAGAGCACTCAGTAAAGACCAACAATATCTGTACGAGATATGCTATGCAATAAATGCAGGTAATTGCCCACAGGGACTTTCCAAGCGAGATCCGGGTCCAATCAATCATGCCCGATGGCTAATGACTGCAAATCGAATTTTGCGATTGTATATAAGCACTGCTAAACCATTTGCTGACTTAAAAGTAATTGTCACTTTCATCATAAATGTGTATTCTACCATGTGGTTTGCAATAAAAAAGGGACATTCTTGTAAAGATAGAAGCAAACTCCTTTGGGAGTATATCAGCAAAACACGGTACTTACCAAAAAAGTATCGAGCAGTAATGGATTCAGTCATTGCGCGCAATGCTTTTTACACTTACCCCGAAAACCTGTTGATTGCAATGTTGGGAGATGAGCAGCGAGATGTTTGAATTTTGGCCGTGTCTTGCATTTTGAAGCTAAGAAGTGAGGCTTCTGAGACACCTGCTAATAGTGCTAATGCTCAGCCTCGTACATTTATAGTTCCCTCTTTTAATTTCAAAGCTGAAAATTATCAAGATATAATTGACTGGAAAAACGAAACTACCTATGAGCCACCAGTTCTTCGTGGCTTATCCGACGAGCAAATTCATTCCTTTATCGATGACCCTTCTCAGATATCATTGTTTGACGCATTTCCATGTCACACACAGGCCGTGGAGCGAACAGTTAAGGAAGTCACAAAAGCTTCATTACGAGTCTGCGGAGCTGAAAATCGCGATGGCTTAATTCGAACCGCTTTAAGATTCAGACAAGTGATGCCATCTTTTCATACTAAGAACCAGTTTCGAAGTTTTGACACCGACAGTACCGACACTAATAATGAAACGCCCTAAATAAGAACTTGTTTATTCCAACGATTTGTCGAATAACACTTCACAAGTCTCATTTTTGGCACTAGTAATACAATTGTCCTTCTCTGTAGGCTTAAAGCCCATCATTGGTTGGTTGGTTGGGATGGGTTAGGGTGGAACTCGATGTGCAGCCACCTTCTCGTGGCGAGTTCTAAGTCGGTTTCTTCGTGCAAGAACCGGGCGAAGAGCTGCACTTTCTAGAACTGAAATATGTCACATTTATGTGAAAAACCGCCAATTATTCAGACACTTTGAGAGTCGCAGTACCTTCCAAAGTACCCAAAATCTCGGGTTATATCTCGGAATAGGCTTCATCTAGCATTTAGTGACTATAAATCGCACGTGTACTAAAATTAACACGTGGAAAGTCCGTCCGAACTTTCTTGCATAAAAGCTAAAATTCAATCAAATTCTCGAAACTTTGACGCTCGTTCGGGGATAGTAAATTTTATCCGATCGAGGCCAAATTTTTTGTACGAATTACTACTATGGTCCTACAACTTTTCCTCATAGTGCCTAATTCAAAATCAAAATTTCAACTTTTTCGATACATCCTAATCGAGATGGATGCTTGCTAGCCAATAAACCCGAAAGAGCTGGAGCGGTGCCGTCGAGGGCGATACCCAGGACGGTGCGGAGTGGTTAGAGATTGCTTATCTAGGTTAATACCCAGGATAGCACGGTTAATCTTCCGAAGGAGAGCGGACGACTACTGCCTTCTGCCTTGCCGCTCCTGGTTTTATACGGGAGGCTCGCCCCTCCTTGATGCGTGCCCCACTAGAGCGGACGCGGTGCGCGCCGCTACCGGATGTACGCGTGTAGAGTGCCGTAGGTTTCGCTGTTTTCATATAGAGGGCCGCGTCTATATCCGGGCACGAAACTATGACAGGCGTTGCGCCGACGGACATATTAGTCCTTCGGGAAATTTCGTTTCAATGTCTCTCGCACTCATGCTTGGTATAGGAGAAAGAGAGATTGGACATAGCCGAATCAATACTTCACTTGCCTAAAAAGTGCGGTCGGGACAAATCATCTGTCATGTGGGCCAATCCCTCTCACTTTCTCTCCCATAGTAGCTTAAGTGCATTTCTCCCTCTTCCCTTCTGTTTCTATTAGTTCCGGTCGCAATGCCAACCTCAGCATCATCCTTATTGTCCCTAAGTTGTCTTTAATTTAACAATTATTGTTTTAACAGTTGTGATTTGACTCCCATAGTCTCTAAATTGTTTCAAGGGGCGAATATTTATGCGGAGCGCAGCCCCCCCCCCCCCCAAGAGTAAGCACTTATACTGACGCATTCGGAGTATAACGTGATATACACTAAACACATGAAAAAAGTCTAGTAGTAATTTCGGTGACTATACATTTATGTCATCGAAATAACATCTGCGGTTTAGGCAGGTTCTGTAAGGGTTAAGTTAGGATATTATAAAGGGGGGTCTGAGAGGCAAAGCCCCCCTGCATACGTGCGACCTTTAACCGCTTGACGGCCCTTTTCCCCCTGTGGCACCCTGCCCTATGTCATGGAAATAACCACTTGGTCCAACGTCATGGAAGTGGTCAGCGACGTACATATCCAGTGATGGGAACAAGTTCCGGAACGGTTAAATATCTCAACGGAAGTGCATTCTCCGGGAAATCGTTTCAGACAAAAGTTTAAGGATTTTCCCCTGGCTATTTAATGGTACCATTGAAATTGACCTTGAACATGACATTAAAGGTTATTTCAAGGTCAAGTTGGTTTTTTTAAATGTGAAACCCTATTTTTTTTCATAGATTTTGAAAGAACGGGAAATTTTACGTCATAATATGATATGGTCGATTTTTCCAGCAAGGTGTTTACAAGGTCAAACTTAAAACTCTCGGAATTAATTCAGCGGTAGTGAATTTTCGGGGAAAATGTTTCAGACAAAAGTTTGAGGATTTTTCCCTGGCTATTTAATTGTACCAGTGAATTTGACCTTGTTCTTGACCTTGAAGGTCAAGTTCAATTTTTCAAATGGTAATCACTATCTTGCTTCCCGTCGCAGTGGCTACTGCTGCAAAAGGGGAAGCTAAAAATTGGCTGGGTTAAATGCAGGGTTCGACTGCGTGAAAGATCCCCGCGCTGCTACAGTTCTGATGACAATCGCCGATGTAGCCGAGCCGCCAGACGTTACCGAAGCCGAACTAAAGATGGCTGCTGAGGAGATCTCCATTCGTAAGGCCCCAGAAATGGATGGGGTACCTGGTATGGCAGTGAAGCTCGCAGCGCTGAATATCCCGACCATCTTCATATCGACATTCAGCGCTTGTCTGAAGGAAGGACGCTTCCCGCGCAGTGGAAGGAACAGAGATTGGTGCTTCTGTCCAAGGGAAACAAATCCCCGGACGATCCATCCTCGTTCACGGTGAGCTTCGATTTAATTTGACCAAAAAGTTCTTGCACCTCGCAGTTTTTTGTAGGAATGTTTTCAAATTTGTCCCGCGATTATTTTAAGCCGTAAATGAAAATAATCGATAGAGGGAAACTCGAAATATCTTGATTTTTCGCATTTTTTTCGAGGTTATCGTAAATATTTTCATAAAAATAACGTTTAGATCTAGTTTTTTTACATAAACATTTAGATTCTGACTCTAGAAAGATAATCCCGAAATGGTTTGATTACTTTTATATGTTAAGACACAAAATATTTACAAAAATACGCAAAAAACGTGGTTTTTATTTGTTTTCTGGGGCTGGGCTGGAAAGTTAGCGACCGATATACGGGCAGTGACCATCAAGCCTTGGTGTACCAGCTCCAACTGACCGGCAGAGTAGTAGGAAAGGTGCAGAGCGCAAGCAAAGAGAGATGGGCACCGGCCACCTTCGATCGGGAAATGTTCCTCTAGAGCTTGGAACAGACGGAGGTGGAGGGAACAGCAGAGGAGAGAGCCCGATGCCTCTCCCGAGCGATAACAGCGGCTTGCGATGCCTCTATGGCTGTGAAGTCAAATCCTCGCGGCCGACCCCCAGTTTACTGGTGGAACGAGGAAATCGCAGATATCCGTCGAGAGTGCCTTCGGGCTCGAAGGCTGCACCAGAGAGCAATCCATAAGCCCCGGTACTACCAACTGGCCGCGGACTATGAAAGAAAGAGAAAGAGGATCAAGATTGCCATCAAAGCCGCGAAAAGAAAGTGCTGGCAGGACTTTTGTGAGGAGGTGGACCGCGATCCCTGGGGGCGACCGTATAAAATGGTCATGAACAAGATCAAGCCCAGGGGACCCAACGCACCATCTTGTCCATCCTTCCTTGGCAAAGTCGTCGGCCATTTATTCCCAGAACAGCGGGAACGGCCGATTGGCACTGGCCTGATGGCAATTGCTGGTGCAGCCGAGCCGCCAGATGTTACCGAAGCCGAAGTAATGATGTCTGCTAAGAAGATATCCACCCGTAAGGCCCCAGGAATGGATGGGGTACCTGGAATGGCAGTGAAGATCGCAGCGCTGAATATACCAACCATCTTCACATTGACATTCAGTGCTTGCCTGAAGGAAGGATGCTTCCCGGCGCAGTGGAAGGAACAGAGGTTGGTGCTGCTGTCTAAGGGAAACAAACCCCCGGACGACCCATCCTCATTCCGACCGCTCTGCATGCTTGACATCTCCGGGAAGCTATATGAGAGGGTTATCTGTGCCAGACTGGAAGCAGCCATCGAAAATGCCGGAGGTCTTTCCGAAAACCAGTTCGGATTTCGGAAGGGGCGCTCAACCATCGATGCAATCGGCCGAGTGAAAGCAATAGCCACGGATGCCATCAGTGGCAGCCGAAACACCAGGTGCATGTGTGCCATCATTGCCCTGGATATCCGGAACGCATTCAATTCGGCCAGGTGGGATTGCATCATGCAGGCACTCGAAAATCTGAAGGTGCCTCTCTACCTAAGAGAAGCCATCTCAAGCTACCTAACAGAACGAACCCTGTATTATGACACCGATGACGGCAGGCACTCCTACAACATCACGGGAGGCGTGCCACAGGGTTCGGTTCTGGAACCCTTGCTCTGGAACGTCTTATATGACGGACTGCTCAGGCAATCCCTTCCAGACGGGGTGTCCATGGTAGCTTTCGCAGACGACCTTGCACTAATCGTCGTCTCGAAGACCATCGACGAGGTGCAATTTAGCGGAGATGAAGCTATCGAGGTAGTAGCTAGGTGGTTGAGCAACCATGGGTTAGATCTGGCGGCTGAGAAGACGGAGGCGGTGCTCATCTCTCGAACGAAGAAAAGGGTATACGCCACCTTCACGGTGGAAGATACGCAGATCAGGACGGTGGACACTATTAGATATCTTGGAGTCACTCTAGATGCGCGGCTGTCGTTCAAACAACACCTGATAAACGCAGGCGTAAAGGCTTTCAAAGTGGCTCGTACGCTCTCCAGCATCATGCCCAATATGGGGGGGCCGAAACAGCCGCGACGGTCCCTGCTTTCATCGGTAGTAAGCTCCGTTATTCTTTACGGGGCACCGATCTGGGCTGATGCCATGAACATCTATAAGAGCTACGGAGCCACCTGCCGGCGGGATTATAGAACAGCCGCCCTAAGAGTGGCCCGTGCCTACCGTTCTGTATCGGACATCGCTCTCTCGGTGGTTGCGGGACTCCCTTCCATAGACCTTCTTGCTATGGAGAGGGCAGCAGTACACCGCGAAGGCAGGTGTATAAGGCAGGACATCGCCGACCAGGAGCCGAACCACGACAAATGGTCCATGAGGACCATAGAAGAGTGGCAAAAAAGATGGGATTCAGCGGATTCGGGGCGGTGGACCCACTGCGTCATCCCAGATGTAGCAAAGTGGACGGGCAGACAACACGGATACACCACCTTTCATCTCACCTAGGTGCTCACCGGGCACGGCTGCTTTCGCAGCTACTTACATCGTTTCCGCATTTATCAAAGTGCGGAGTGCCCGGCATGCCCTGGTGTCGACGAAGACGTGGCCCATGTCCTCTTCCACTGCCCGAGATTTGCAGCGGAACGGGAACAATTCCGGATCTCGGTAGGAGGACCACTAACACCTGAGGGCAATGGGGAATGTCTGCTCGCCTCACAGGAGGGATGGGACGCGGTGGTCATCATCGCCACCTCCATCATCAATAGGCTGAATGCCATCAGAAGAGAAGAAGACGGAAGAGGCAACAACATCGTCCAGACTCGAAGAGCCAAAACATCGGCGGAGGGCCTACTGAGGCAAAGACTGCCCCCCTCGAAGTAATGCCTTGCGGCGGTTTCCGAGGGGGGAATCACAGTCTGAGCGGAGGTGGTTTTAGCGGGTGGGAGCCCCGCACTCCTGCTGGTACTGGCTGGCAGGGATGGCTGGTAGAGCTTTCCATCGTCGCTTCGGAAAAAAAAACACACACACACACACACACACACACACACACACGCACGCACGCACACACACACACACACACACACACACATACACACACTTTTGGAAGAACTTGCCGGAAAAATCGCCCAAATCATATTCGGACGTAAAATTTTCCGCTCTTTCAGAATCCTTGAAAAAATGGGGGTTCCCATTAAAAAAAAACAAACTTGACCGTGAAATAACATTCGAGGTCAATTTCACTGATACCATTAAAAATCCAGGGGAAAGTCCTTAAACTTTTGTCTAAAACATTTTCCCCGAAAATGCACTTCCGCTGAGATATTTAACCGTTCCGGAACTTTTTCCCATCACTATATATATATATATATATATATGTATATATTTTCTGCGACTATTATGGGGACATTTTGAAGTACAAAGTGGCGATTGTGGGGACACCAAAATATACAGATATAACTCAGAGCCTACTTTACGCAGAACCTAGGTTTAGACAAGGTTTGGTAGGGGTTGGGTTAGGCTAGTATAACTCTTCCGTTCGGCACTGCGATTTTGAGGACAGTCCTCGAAATAGCCACTATATGCCTATGTCCCCGAAGTATACGATCGGGGTAGATATATATATATATATACAGGGTGGATCTCGGCTTGCGGGTCATAGGCATCCCATGTTAAAGAAGTAACTAGATCATCAGTCGATTAATCCCGTGGTAATTTGGGTTTGCTACAGGATTTTAATTTCTCACAATGCAAAACAAAACAGAATTAAGAATTGTAGCAAAGTCGGCTGATCTAGTTACTTCTTTAACATGGAATGCCTATGACCCGCAAGCCGAGGTTCACCCTGTATATGCACCCATACACTTTTTTCTATACGTAGATCTGTCTAAAAAGTGTACTGATGGTAAATGTGTTTTAATTTTCTATGTAGAACTCTAATATTACATATTAAAATTTAATTTTTATTAATAAAAAGAAGACTATTACAAATTTATTTTGTCTTAAAATTTATAATATTTTTCAGCGATGATTTCTTTTTCTATGGATATTTTGTAATTTTAAATTTCTCACGTGAGTTTGAAAAAAGTGGTAAAGAATGGAAAATGATGAACTAATAAAAGACAATTTTATTTATTTATTTATTTATTTATTTATTTATTTATTTATTTATTTATTTACTTTGGCTTGAGGAGTTCACCTCTCTGGCCAAACAATTTGTACATTTGTATCATCCTGTATGTTTTGAGGTCGAAAATGATGAAGAAAATAAATAAAACCTTAGCTGAAAATTAAAATAAAAAGAGGTAAAAATAAAGGTGGTGACACCCTTCATTGAGAAAAACGACGCAAAAATAATTTGAATCTGCTTAAAACATTTTCCTATACAACAAAACATTAAAATTAATTTCTTAAAAATATATAAATATAAAACATTTTCAACGCGATTGTCGAGTTTTGACCAGGGTGGAACTCGCTCTCTCTTTCTTCCCGATCCTGACGACCCAGCACGTCAACTCGAAGCCGGCAGCCATAGCCAGAATCCAGGGTGCTGACGAAGGACAGAAATAGTTAGATCCTGTGCCGGGAATCATCATCATACAAATGAGCTATGGATTTCGTCGATTTCGGCTCACAGGTCGTGGGCGTCTTCTTCTTAATCAATATATTCGTCTCATCGTTGAACAATTTATCTCGCCGCAATTCTTCCCTCTTCGAGGTCGTTCAATGATCTGTGTGTGACGACGCGGCGGAATCCGAAGGCGCCAAAGAGGAAATTAGCTCGCCTCTCCATCGTTGACTTCGACCCACGATCAAGGGACAGAGAAAATCGAAATTCCCGACGACGAAGGCTAAGAAAAAGTCCTTCTCATGTTTATTGTGTTTCTTCTTAATAATTATTTTTTGTAATGTTCACGATATCCATTTATTGGTGTGTGTGATTATGTGTATTCGCGTAATTTATCTCGATTTTTGACTGTCACATTTTTATTCGCATTGACACATTAATTTTACTCGCGTAATTTATTCCGTTTTTGACTGATATATTTTTATTCACAGTGACACATCAATTTTATTCGCGTAATTTACATCGTTTTATCCATTATGTTTTTTATCCGCGTAATTTATGCCGTGAATTGTGTCGTCGAATAATTCTGTGTCCTAGCGTTTTTGCAATATATGTGTGGTTTTTTTTTTTTGAAATACTAAGTGTAGACGAGTGCAACATCGTAAATGCGTTAGGTATAATTCATGTAGGTTTGTAAAGGTCAAAATCTATGCATTGTCAAATATAATAAATTAGAGAACCTATTGTGTGTTATGTTACTTATAAATCATATATATATTTGTGACGATCAAAAATTGTTACAGTAGATGGTACAAATGTTTAACGTACAAGTTTGGTTAATAACTCTATTTGCTATTTATTCGTTGAAATTCGATAAACGCTGTAGAAATTGATAGATGTAAAAATGTTAGTTTAACTAGTCTAATGAAAGGATGGGCATCACTTAATCCTGCCCAAGGCTTGATTATCGAGAATGCAGGATGGGTCGATTTTAAGGAAACTCGACGAATAACTAAAGATGACGGTTATTTAGACATATCTGTTCCGCTAAGCATTATAATGGGTTTTGCTGAAGACTATCGTAAAATTGTAGTTAACGCTAAACGTGAGCTTATACTTATTAGATCAAGGACTGATATTAATGCAGTTCTTCAAACACTAAATCAAGAAAACCCTAATGTTTACGAAGATTTTAATATTCAAATATCAATAATCAAATGAGTAATGCCATATGAAGTAGTGCCTGATAGATGAAAAATCCGATTGCTAAGCTACCTTGGGAAAGATAAACCTATATCACTAAGTTTTCGAGCTTGGGAGTTGTATTATTACCCACTACTCCCAAATACTTTAAATCATATTTGGACTGTAAAAACATCAAATCAGTTGGAAAAGTCACGCTTTATAATCATCGGCTTTCAAACGAATCGAAAGGGGGTACGTGGTAGAAACTATAGAAATGTTGATCACTGCAATATAAGTTTAAACTGTACGACATATATGCTAACTTCCAAAATGTCTACTATGACAAAGATGCCTGACATATACTAAGAGAATCTGATTTTCTAACATCTGTACCGCTTATCGTGTGAGATTGTTCAAAGCAAAATGAATCGATAAAGAGTGCACCTGTCGATGTACGTTTAGAATTTGGTTGGAACGTTAGCTTATTGTCTGATAATTTATGACTGTATTGTGCAATATGGCCCCATAAGTGGAGATGTAAAAAAACATGTATAAAATATAATAAGCTGTATCTCATGAATTATTTAAAGTTTATAATTTAAACTTACTGACATTTTAATTAAAAATTATGGATGAAGAACAGAAATTGAATAAACTAATAAGTTGACATAATAAAAATTATAATCATGGTTTATTGCTTAACAACCATTGGGCTACTTACAATCTTATAGTATTTATGTAATTAAAATAATATGCAAGCAGAGTAATAATGTACATTAAGCGCCATCTAGCGGATCAATGCGAAATCTCGTATAGGTCATTGCTCGGCAATGTAGAGATCGCAATATACATAACATTTATCGATATATTAGCGTAGTAGGCTATGGGCAAGTCGTACCCCTACTCTGTCACACGTCACGTGGGACCTTTCTCTCCGCTTCATACCGCCGTTCCGGTTTCCACTAGCGAGTCAGTGGCTGCTGGGCAGCTATACCATTTGGACGTCGGTCCGCGTTAGGCGCTTAAATACATAAAGTTATTTCATCTAACATCACGTGAGTTATCATTTTAATTATCCGTTCCGATATTAATGTGGCTACGACCCCACACGTTGGTGACCCCGATGTGATTCGTCGCAGAAATGAAGAAACTCGTTTTCGTAACGGAACGTGAAAGTGCGTGCACGCGTTTACGGCAAAATTAATCACAGTTCTTTTCAGAACTACGCAAATCTACGCCGACAACAAATAGTGCGCGAAACCGACTTGCAAACGTCGAGAAAAGTTCGAACGTGTAAAAATAATATACACGTGGCATTCATCGAAAAATGCTACCGTTTTTATAGGACTTCTGATTTTTTCAAGTTTATATTTTACATTAAATATCGCGTAAATCTCTACTTGTTACTAGTGAACCAAGTCACCGCACCATTCGGTTTCGCACTGTGCCAATTTTTGCAAAAATTTTGCTTTCGCCATCATTTTGTGGCACCAAAAGTGACCACGCCGCGGCAGCCACAAACTTTTAGTTCGCATCTAGAACTATCGCTCAATAATTATCAACGAGCAAAATTCATTTTCGAGCATCACTTGGACGACTTCCCCATTTTTGAATTATTGAGGATTTCGTTGGATGACATACTCAAGGACTCAAATCCCGGACGACTACGTCCCTTTGAGCAACTACGTTTTTCAAAACGCCACGCTGAAAACGGACAACGTTTTGGCGAAAAACGTATTTTGCCATCAAATTCTGTTGAACGAGGTCAACCCACAAAGGTCAACAAAAAGATTCTCAAGAAGACGATGCCAGCGATTCTTCTAGATTTTTCAGCAGCGAATTGTATTTCTTTATTATAAGTCTATGTTTCCGGCGACCGACGCCATTTTGTATCACGTGCCATTTCGTTTAATTGCGGACGCGTTTTTCGTTTTTATTCGTGTTTTGCTGTTTCTTTTTTTGGGAGTGCTTTTTATTTTCCGACAAAAATTTTTGGAATTCGCATTAATTTTTGAAAAATTTATTAATTTCGAATCCAAAATGTCGGCCGACCAGGCGCGAATCGCAGAGCTCGAAGTTCAAATACAAGAGCTTATTACAGCAAACCAATCAGCTTCGAATAGCACTCAAGATACCGGAAATAATAATGTCAACAACATGCGCGTTGATTCTTATCGCATGCCGAAAATTCCAGCATTTTACCGCGATGGTTCAGCACTCTGGTTCATTCAATTAGAATCTACCTTTAGAACTTCACGAATTTCGGATCAAACAACCATGCTTGATTACACCATTTCTGCCTTAGAAATGGAAGGCGTTGCATGTTGTCGTGACATTATTATGAAAGCCGACAAAAGTCACCTTTTTGACGAGGTTAAAGCTCGCATTTTATCAAGCTTTTGGCTTTCAACTGAGAGTAAAATGCGCCGACTTTTAAAAGGTAATGTCGTCACTAGCGGGAAACCCTCTGTCGCGTTGCATCATTTGCGAGCCCTCGATGACGGCAACTGCAGTCAAGAACTACTAAGGTCAATTTTCTTAGATCAACTTTCGGACCAAACACGCGCGATTTTGGCGGTTTCGGAGATCACCGATTTAAACAATTTAGCTGAATTAGCAGATCGAATTCAAGAAGTATCTAACATGCAAACATTCAGTACTTCTGTAAAAAGTCATGACTCCGATTCAAATACACCAAATTCGTGCGCTGTTATTTCTAATGATTTAGTAAAAAGTTTAACGGCCGCTTTTGACGAAACTATTAAGAAATATTATAATAATGAGCACCAAAATAGATCACGTTTTCGCAGCAAATCAAAAAATCACGGCGAACTTACCATCTGTCAATATCGTGAACCACGCGTGTACATTTGTTAAGATTCTCGCTAAATACCCACAAATATCAGGTACTCCATCGTTTCCAAAACTGGTAGTAGGAGATGTTTACCACCACATCGTTACAACCGGCCCACCTGTAGCGGAACGACCTCGCCGACTTCCACCTCACAAACTTACAGCGGCAAAAGCCGAATTTAGTCGACTCGTTGAGGCAGGTATCTGCAGAACTTCAGACAGCCCATGGGCTAGTCCCATACATATGGTGACAAAAAAAGACGGTACCTGGCGCGTTTGCGGGGATTACAGATGCCTTAACGCGATAACAATCCCGGACAAGTATCCGATCCCCCATCTCCATGACTTCTCGGCTAACTTGTTCGGAAATACAGTTTTTTCTAAGTTAGATCTTTTTAGGGCGTACCACCAAATACCTGTCGCCCCCGAAGACATACCCAAGACAGCAGTCATAACCCCTTTCGGGTTATTTGAATATACAGCAATGACCTTCGGCCTACGAAATGCCGGACAATATTTTCAACGGTTTATGTATCGTTTACTTGGACATGTAGATTTCGTTTTTATTTATTTGGATGACGTTCTCGTTTCATCCGTTGATGAAAAAGAACACGAGAACCACCTAAATATAGTTTTCGGTTTATTGGCAAAAAACAATTTGTGTCTTAACATTGTTAAATGTGAGTTGGATAAACGTGAATTAGAACTTTTAGGTTAGCGCGTAACCCCTGAAGTGATTATGCCTACCCAACAGAAAATAGGCGCGATTAGAAACACCACGCGACCTTGCACTATTAACGAACTACGCAGATTCCTTGGTTTAGTCAATTTTTACAGACGAAGTATTCGTCGAGCTGCTCGTGTTCAAGCACCGCTTGATCGCTATTTGTGCGATGCCAAACGCAACGATCAGCGCGAAATCCCATGGGACGCCGAAACCATCGAAGCCTTCGAGCTTACCAAGCAAGCCGTGATCGATGCAGCTCTGTTCCAACACCCTTCCGCTAACGCGGAAATTCGTCTCGCCACTGACGCCTCGGAATTTGCTATGGGCGCAACATTGGAACAAAATACCGGTCATGATTGGGCACCCATGGCATTTTTCTCTCGTAAATTTTCCGCTACCCAAATCAAATATAGCGTTTACGACCGCGAGCTTACAGCTATTTTTGAATCCATTAAATTTTTTCGACATTTTTTGGAAGGTCAGAAATTCCAAGTACTGACATACCACAAATCGCTGACCTATGCTTTTCGACAGCCCTCTGCTAGTGCACCTCCACGACAGATAAGACAACTGTCATTCATTAGTCAGTTTACAACCGATATTGACTATCTTCCTGGCCAGGAAAATGTCGTATCAGATGCGCTATCAAGGATTGAAACAATTCGTTTACCCGTGGACGTGTCATTATTGGAATTAGCTGAGGCTCAACTCGAAGACGACGAAGTCATTCAGGGGATACGTAACTATACCAAGCATTCGTTGAAGCTCAAGATCATCGAGTGGGGCACAGACCACACCCGCATCTTCTGTGAGATCTCGGATGAGTGTGTTCGACCTTATCTCCCGAGTAGTCTTCGCGACAAAGTTTTTCATCTTTTTCATGAGCCGGCTCACCCGTCAATTAAAGTCAAAGATCGTATTATTCGTCAACGCTATGTTTGGCTTAACATGCATAAAGACATCGCTTTTAAATGCAAACACTGCATCCCTTGCCAAAAATCGAAGGTATCGCGTAATGTTAAAATGTCTCCTGCGCAGTTCGTAGCCCCTGACGGAAGGTTCGACCATGTCCACCACGCGAACAGATACCGGAGCTTCCCCAGCTGAATTCATTTTTGGCACGACTTTGCGCATTCCCGGCGAATTCGTGTATAATTTCGACCCAGACCCATGCGCTTTCATCGAGGAGTTCCGTGATGCGATGCGACAGATAAAACCCGTTCCAGTGATTCACCGTCAATTACGCCGCCCTTTTGTTCATAAAGAATTGAAGACGCGTACTCACGTTTTCTTAACATTAGGGACAAAAAGGTCATTACAAGCACCTTATTCGGGTCCCCACCGTATTCTTGAGCGCTGTTCGGACCGCGTTTTAAAGATTGACGTAAATGGTAATCCTCGCGCAGTGTCTATCGAAAATGTAAAACCTGCGCATGTTTTACCTGATTTTGACGACACTTCGACAGAGACACATTTAGTAAATCCTGCGTCAAATAAGGTCGTACCGACATTGCATACTTATGACCGAAAAAAGAGCGTTCGTTTTGACTTACATTTGTAGCATTGTATACAATCTCTAGCGTAAATATAAATATCATGTATGGCGTACAAATTAGGTTAAGCAATGACTGATATATGTAAGAAGTTTTTTTAAAAAAAAAAAAAAAGAAAAATACTCAATTGTGATATTGTAATGTCTGTGATATAACTCAGCGACGCCTAGAACCAGCACTGACTCGCCTGTTGACGTTTTTGTAAGAAAATTACACGCACGATTATATTTCATTTTTTTTTTTTGGTTTACGACCCTGTTATATTGTTAAAATGTTTTAATAAACACAACCTGTATCCCTTGATTCTCCTAAATACGATCAAAAATGTTAATCGTATAAAAAAATAGCGATACATAAAAATAGTCGCATATATACAGTATTACGCATTCGTTCATGCCATGTGTTTAAGTATTAGGCATTTGTTCAAGCCATGTATTTGCGTTATCAGCGCTTTCGTTTCACGCGGGTGATATTTATGGGCAAGTTGTACCTCTACTCTGTCACGGTCACGTGGGACCTTTCTCTCTGCTTCATGCCGCCGTTCTGGTTTCCACTAGCGAGTCAGTGGCTGCTGGGCAGTTATTATTTTAATTATCCGTTCCGATATTAATGTGGCTACGACCCCACAAGGCACGTACATAAAGCGCCACCTACCGGACCAATGCGGAATCTTGTAGAAAGCTAACCCCCAAATACAGAGGGTTATTGGAGGCAGAGGGCACTGGTTGCGCGTGTGGGCGATCAACGCGACAACGATCACCATTTACCTACCACCATTTTATATGCCATCGAAGAAACCATTTAACGGTGATTCGCTTGAAACCTATCGCCGATAATTATTTGTAAAATAGGCATAAGGAAAAAATCAACGATGAATAAATGTAGAAAAATGGTGCCAGCAATGGTGGGGAATTCAAGCTCGTAGATTTTTTTTTCTTTCCGGTAACCGAAAAAATTCTGAATTACCCTTAAATGGTATAGCAAGGGTCAGAACCACAAACACTTACGGACCGTGGTAACTCTGCATTACTCTTGGGTGGTATAGCAATGGCCAAAACCACTATTTACCGACTGTAAAGAGTCTGCATTACCATTGAGTGGTGCAGCACGGGTCAGAACCACCATTTGCCGACTAAGTCCGTGGTCCAGAAACCCCACAGCTTAACTACTAACGCATCTCGAAAGTATATTATATTATTACCATAAAGTATATTATATTATTACATGATCAATTAATTCTAACTAGGAAGATTGCAGAAATGGGATACATTGAATAAGTTAGACCAAGATATAATTTATTATCAAGCGCTTCCTTTCAGTTATTATTATTCTTTTTATTATATTTATTCAATACTTACTGCAAATCGCCGGCACCATACACTCAGCCATTTTATGTCACGAATTTTATAGTTATATGGAAGTTTTAATATGATATCTTCGTTTTTGTGAAGTCCAAATAAACTTGGCTCTCTGGAAAATACACAAATTCAATGTATATATATATATATTATATCTAGTTATGTAAGGTTTATTGTACATAATCTAAGGCCCTCCTAAATAGATATTTTTTGTTTACAGGACTCTTACGCGTCAAAGAACCCAAGCCAATAAACCTGTTATACCTACTCAGCTACAAAATAAAATGTTCTTAATTTATTTTTGCATTACATATTTTTGTATTACATCTACTCTCTTTAAGACTTAAAAAATAGTTATTCACTGCCACAAGTTTTCGGTGCAATAAAGTTGCTTATAATATTTGATATATTACGAATTTAAAACCGTGGTTTAAAAATGCCGAACACAAAGAATTATCCTCGGAAATGGCCCAGTAAAGATAAAGTCGACCAAAAAATCTATAGTAACTTTTACCGAATAATGTAAATCGGAATAAAAAAGCGGAATAATGGGCCACCGAATAAACAAGAAAGTGAAAAAGAGTATAATCGTTTAATAGAAAAGCTAATTTTATATATAAATGGAATATTTTTTTATTAACAATCCGAAATATTTGAAGGCAGAAATTCGTATTTCTTAGGTTTATCGGTTAAATAAAACAGAACTAGAAAACGTATGAAATAAAGATGGAACAGTCGATATACTAAGAAAATTAATAATAAAATTCTTCCGGAAACAGAAATGACACAAAGAATCAGTGTTGGCGTATGTTGATATCGTTAAGAGCATCGCGGCGCCATCTCTTGGTCGCCTCCGTCCACGGGTTATTTGGCGTCATTTTCGCGTTCTCAACTCGGCGCGTCTATCGCGTTTTGGTGGTTCGCGCCAGTTCCGTGTAGAGTTGTATTCGGATAACTACACGATCGTCGGATATACTTTGCGAGTTCGTTTTCGCTTTTCTGTAGAAAACTTTCTGATTTTCCTTACGCCAAGTCATGGCAGCATCCGAAATCTGCATTTGGCATTAACAAATTACCGGTCAAGTTCGACCACCACTAAATTGCCTAAATTGTTCCACGCGGCACATGTGCGAAGCGTAGGTCGCCATTATTGTACAACCGCGTCGTTGTTGTCGACCGTTCACGTCCTCATTTTCAGAGAAAATTAATATCTTTGTGAATTACATAGCGAATAAAGATACGTTTCGTATGACAAGATAATTCATTTTTCTATTTATATGCACCCGACCTGTCTATCATATACTTTTAGATAATAAGGATAGCCGCAGGGAGACGGCCGCCTTTAATAGTTACAAACATTTATGCAGAACGAATTAACAATGAGTAAGTCAGAGAGCTGAAGAAATACTGATATCATTATCTCAGATTTGCTACCGACTAAGAAAATGACGGATCCAATATAGACAAAATTATTAACCATTTGAAGCACGGTGGTCCTCTCAGGGGCCATTATGGATTTAATTAATAATGGATTCCATATTTTTTCCCATATTCGGTGGCTCTCATCAGAGCCCCACTATTTACATTATTAGTTAGTTTTTATTTTTATTTTTGGTCTATACGACCGTAAATACCAACAATTAAATTATGATTACATTTTCGAACGGTCAATTAATCAATTTATAATATATTTGTCGTTACATAATGGTACATTGCAAATTTCGCATATAAACCTTGTCCTCGTAGGTTTATCTTTCATACTGCAATGAACTTTTTGAGGCAACAATTACAGGCAGGTGAGCTGCTTGGCACTTTCTTTTCTCTAAATATACATGAGGCTTCATTGCATTTGCAGAATGCTTTCTTTTGCTTCCTTTACTTGTAGGTAATTTATTTGCGACTAATTGGTCTACAAGTTTTAATCGAACATTTTGTCATTGCTGGTTGTCAATTTCTTTTTGAATACAATATATGCCCATTAGATATGACGACATCTTGAAAAAACCAAAATAATCTCATCCACCATCTTCTACATTTTCGGTCTATTTTGTACGATGCTATCTTGCGATCGGCTTCATCGACATGCCCCGTGTGTTTATTGCAATCATTACATAGAATCGGGCAACTAACAGTTTTCACTGATCTATCTTTCTGTCTTCGGTTGGTAACAGATACTTCGAAGGATCATGATAATTTGATAGAAAATGTACAGGTTTCTTATCCATCCACTTTACCCATCAAAGTTCTCCAGTAGACCTTTGGAATTAAAAATCTCCAATCTTCATGTTTTTATCAGGTAATACGCTTTTTGGTAAACCACGACGATTTTTGCGAATAGTTCCAAATTAAAATATTTTATCTTTCTTCAGTGATAGTAGAAGATCAGGATTCGTAAAAGAATTATCTTGGACTACGTGATGGTTATTTAAAATAAGTTCTCTCGTTAGATACATTACTACTCGAGTACCTAATTGTTTTTCAAAACCATCTGCTTTTCCAGTGAAACGAAGTTTCATTTTTCTAAATCGGCGACGCGGATCATAGATGGCGGGCGCGGCGTATCCGGTTCAGCGCGCGCGGCGTATCCGATTCGGCGCGCGCAACTTCAAGCGACGCGCGCATCATGCCGACCGGGGATATAAGCGGGCGCGCAACGGCGAATCTTCACTTCTTCCCGGCCCGTGTCTCGCGGGCTACCTTTCCTAGCACGGTGACTCGCGGTGCTTCCTTATCCTACTCTGATGCACGGTGACTCGCGGTGCATCGGATCTTATACCGTCCGCAAGATTACGGGTTTATAGCCCGCATCTTAGCCCTCCTACCCGGCACGGTGTCTCGCGGTGCCTCCTTATCCCATTCGGGTGCACGGTGACTCGCGGTGCATTGGATCTATTACCACCCCCAAGGTTACGGGTTTATAGCCCTGATCTTGTCTCTCACCCGGCACGGTGACTCGCGGTGTCTCCTAGTCCTATTCGGGTGCACGGTGACTCGCGGTGCATTGGATCTATTACCACCCCCAAGGTTACGGGTTTATAGCCCTGATCTTGTCTCTCACCCGGCACGGTGACTCGCGGTGTCTCCTACTCCTATTCTGGTGCACGGTGACTCGCGGTGTCTCCTACTCCTACTCTGGTGCACGGTGACTCGCGGTGCATTGGATCTCTCCTCAAGGTCACAAGGGCAAACCCTTGAACCTTATCTCTTACCCGGCACGGTGACCCGCGGTGCCTCCTACTCCTACTCTGGTGCACGGTGACTCGCGGTGCATTGGATCCTATTACGGATCCGAAAGTCCGTACCCGGTGCCCTTCATTCATATACGCGGCACTCTAGTTATCCTTTCTTTTGCTAGGTTAAACTTCCGTTACGGGGGGAGAAAGTTCCCCACCTATCTTGTCGTCGGTCATGCGCTTTACTTCGTCGGGTTAGTTTTTTTTCTCCAGCTAAGCGTGGCTGGCTACATAAGCAACCTAGGGCTTAGAAAACTACACTTTCAATGCTCCACGGCTGAGCGGGAAGCCGCACATTCACGCACACCACTACCACTTGTATAAATTAGGAGGTACTGATAATACATTTATGTTGTGTTCTATTTTCCAAATCTCTGTTTTTATTTACCTTCCATCTCATCTTTTCTAAAAAGCTGCCGTCAACGAAGGTATCCCTGCTCGTACCGAACCCTGGCGTACCGACTGAGTTAGGCACGAGCAGTCCGGGAGGAAACTCCGTTACACCAGTATATATCTGGAATTCACACATATAGCCTGATTCATCAGCTCTCATCCAAGAATTGAATCCGCGTTGTACAGGCTTCGCAGACATATATTGTTTCAAACTGCTTCGACCTTTAAATTTAATCATTGATTCGTCTATTGTCTGATATTGACATGGTTTCCAGCAATTTTTAAAAGTGTTATTGAGAGTATCTAGCATTAGTCGTATTTTGAATAATTTATCATACCCTGATTCACCTTTTTTTTCTCTTTAGTGTTGTTATTCAGATGTACATGATTTAAAACACACCAATACGATTTACCCGCATTAGAGAAGAGATGTATGGATTTCGGAGTTGAGGATTCAATTACCAGTAGTCGCGATATGAAGGTAATTTGATTATACCTATTAAAATATTTATTCCTAGAAAAACCAGCAGCTCGTCTTTTGTTATAGCATCTTGCTTACATTTTTGTTGTTGCATTTATAAATTAGTTTCTTTGACTATGACATCCCATAGATGATGAGGAAATAAGCAGAAATAAATATCTAATGGCGCTGTAGCATCAACAGGAATATTCGGTCCGAAATCTTTAACAAATGGAACAACACTTCTTCGTATGCTGATTTTTTCCATATTTCATTGTTATCTATTATCTCATCATTTTCTTCTTTGGGCTGATTTATGTCTGGACTAAAATATTCATCATTTTCTGATGAAACACTTTCATTTTGAGTATCTAAAGCAGACTCTACTTCATTTTCTATGTCTGAATGGCAGATACCATCATCAGATTCACAATCACTTGGAATCTCTGCTAACTCAAACTCACTTGTCATTTTAGGAATAATACAATTTTCCGCAGTTTTTATATCGTCTATACACACGAATAATCAGTAAAAAGCTACTAGCAATAATATCTTTTCTAAATATCCAATGTCTTTGAAATAGCGAGGCTATGATTTTCAAGTAAAATAATCATATATTCTCATACTGGGACTGCGTCAACGTACTACCTAACGACTAAGGCGAATCACACTTCCATTGTGAGAAAGCGGCCAGTAGCTTTGACGTCGCGTATTCGCCTGGCGGCGGGCGCTCCACAGAGGCGGGATTTACGTCGTTATAAAATAGAACTTAATGTTTCCGAGTGTGTTGCCGATTTTTTTACAGACTTATTATACCAATAATTGCAACAAGGAATAACATTTTAAATATATGGAGGGTAATCTTGTAAGAATAAAAAAATATTGTTATAATTTTTATTTCAAGGTTAATAATTCAAGAATTTGTATAAAAATGTATAAAAATCTCTTATTCTTATAACTTTAATTCGAATAGTACACGGAGAGAAATTTCTAGCGTTTATACGATGGGTCACCTTCATCCGAAAAGACGCGGGCTCTGTCTTACGCAATTTGTTTGTTTTCATATTGTTTTCAGGCGACCGCATACATTGACAACGTGGACACATACTCTATTCCCTCAAGACCCACCGGATTTGACGGTGGGTACTGTCATGGAACGCAGCGATAGGATGTTCGTACTATATTCGCTAGAAATTTCTCTCCATGTAGGGGAAAGGTGTCAGTTGTGGTTTTGGGTCGGTTAGGTCTAAATGTGACATTTAGAAAAATGTTTTTCAACATTTAAAAAAATGCCACAAATCGAATTGAGTCAGTTATGGACGTAAGTGCAAGTAATTTTATCGTAATATTTCGACGTGTAATATATTGACGCGTAATATTTTTGATAAAAATATAATTAATTTTTCATTTCTTGGCCATAAAATTGTATGGCCTCGCAACGATTGTGCAGCCTCGAACAGGCTTCAGAGGTCCTTGGACATTCAATCTTTACACAGGCCCTAAAATTCTAATTTTGGATCCGACATTTTGAATATTCGAAATCCAACGCCATATTCGTAATCAGCGATCCGGAAAAATTCCCGAGTACCCAGTTTCACCTCGATCAAGCAACTTTTCCTAATTTGGCCCGCCATCTTGGATCCGCCATTTTGAATTTTGAAAATCTGAGGTCATATTCGGAATCAGCGGCCTCGTAAACCCCCGAGTCATAAATTCCAACCGCTTTCCATGCAAAGAAAAATGTGTGCTTCAAAGGGGTATAAAATTCATTTGCAATGTATCACCGGGGATTTTTGGAGTTCGCTAGTTATAAATCCGGTGTTTTTTTTTTGTAACATTCAAAATGGCGGGTATAATATGACGAAATCATTTTAAAATCACCAAATTGGCTTGAAACACGTCACTCGGAGGTTTTCGTGGTCACTGATTATGATTCCAGTGACAGTTTTTCAAAATTCCAAATGTATTTACATATTCGGTCATATTTGTAAATACAAAAATATAAAAATATGATGACACATAATTACAAACAATCTTACAAATGTAATTTATAATTATCTACTGCAAAAGTAGTTGCTAGTTCTGAAGCAGCGGAAACTGCAAAATCGTTTCGGCAACAACCCGTCATTTTTATGAGTGCTTCAATTGGTTTTAAGAATTCAACGGTTTCAAGTCGCGTCTACATTGCTTATTCCTGACTACGTATTCAATATCAGTGGGTACATGAGGCAAAACTACGATTGCGTTAATATCATAGGTGCTGCGGTGATAATAATGCAGCCATCGAAGAGCCGCATTGTCGCGTTCGATATATGGTGAGACTGCATATCTTGGACATGCTGACAAGAGATGCATTGGTGTCCCAACATGTCATCTACCAGACCTACAAAGCATACTCACTACCGGCTGATATAAGATGGTTTGGAGGTACGCTAAGGTATTGACGACCCCATCTCGGCATGCAAACATATGAAACCCTCTGTCTCAGATTTCAAGCCAGCTGATCTTACGAACGAGAAGGTCATATCTTCCGATAAGCCAAGTTGTTGGACATTTCGAAAGAATTGCTCATGCATTGTACTGCCGACTAGTCGTTCCTCCAAAATGGGAGTATAGCCCCGAGAAGCACTAAACATAGACTGAATACTGATTCGGTGTGCATCGTTTAAGGCCTCTTAGCTCGTAAACGTTCCAGTTGCGTGCTCCAAATGAATAGAACACTGGTTAGAAAGCCAACATATTCGTGACTGCCACCTTATTTTTCCCCGTCAATACTGATGAGAATGAAGATCTAGCGGAGAAGGCGCCAGTATTTCTTAACGATGGTCGTTTTCGCAGCCTACACATCCTCGACATGCATCTCAGGCACTCCCAGATATGTGTGGGCTTCCTCGGCGCTAAGGTGGCCAATGACCTTTCCGTTGACGAACTCCATATTTTTCTTAATGGAGTCTGGTCTTCCTCCGTGCACCTGAACGAATGCACATGAGTCCAATCCAAATTCTATATCTATATCTCTCGAGTATGTGAGGGTGATATTCAGAGATCGATGTAATCGATCCTCGCCTGATGCGTATAATTTAAGATCATCCACATAGAACAGATTAAAGTAGTTAAATAATTGCCTTCGGGTCATTAGGCACGAAGAAACTTTACACGGAATAATTTTGTTAGACATATAAATAAATGGTGTTATTATGTAGAACTATAATATATAATAAAAAATATAAAGGTCGGCTTTGTCCTACTAATTATTTGTAGGACAAAGCCGACCTTTATATATATTTTTTATTATAATTTTGTTAGGCATTTTTTAACGACCTCTAAATTTGTATAACTTCATTTTTATACGCAAGTTTAAAAATTATACAGAAAAAATATGAATGTAAATTTTATCAAATAAGTGCGGATGCTTGATGAAACCCTATGTAGAAATAGGAGATATTTTTTGCTTCAAGGCATAATAAATCTCGATTTCCAAAATCTAGGATAGATTCCGGTTTCCAAAGAAGAGTTATAAAGGGCCGTGATGAAAGGAGCAGGTATAAGTATAAGGCGCATTATGTGAGAGAAGGGTAGTCCGTCAGGGCTTCTGTCACGTGACTTTGCATAACATGCATTTATAGTTTGACAAAATGGAAGGTTTTTAGGCTGATAAAAGAAAAGGACGCATAGTTAGTCGTTGAAGGAGTTGAGAGAATCTGCTGCAAACTTTGTGCAGTGAATGGCGTATACTTTCTGGATTGCGTGAAATGGTGTAATGGGGAGTTTTCTTTCAAATTAGTGAAAGTCAGATTTTAATATAGACCATATTTAATTCATATACGGAGCGGTATTTATAATATTTGCATAATACTTATCCCTAGCAAGCCTCATTTCAACACGAAAGCTTTTGCGCATATGTCTCTACTCCAGATACAGAGTAAATCTACCAACTTGACGAGAACATTTGTATAAAGCGTTTCTTTTTTAATTTTATTCTTAATATCTACAAACCACCAAAGGCGACAAAAGGTTTGTACACGCTTTGTACGATATGGCGCGCACTGATCCAGAGTATCAAGAATACTGCTACACAATTTATTTGCGTTTATTTCAACATTACCATTTGCGTAATCATAACTACGTAATTTCCGATTGAAAGATTCAATTAGGGCGTTCGGTGTACTATGACTGAAATCTAGAAATTTAATTAATTACCTCAGGCCCAGATTTAGAAGCGAACAACTTATAATCAATTTGAATATAATAGGTGACGCGTGATTTACCCCCATCTCACGTATTAGATCCCAACGATGAAACCTAAGTCCCAAAGTTGTGGAACTCTCAAATTGATCCCGAAACTCGAACAAACAAACCAAATGTTTTCGACTAACTTAAACTCGGAGAGACGTGAGGTCGGGGAAGGAAGAAATTTCAACTATATGACTTGAATGCGGTGTTTTTTTGCGGAGTTATTTTTGGTTTAGGAATACATTTTGTATGAACTAGGTCCGTTCCAGTTATTTTAGGTGCAGGTAGTAATTTTTTGGAACTAGGTCTGCTGAAGTTATTTTAATTTTGTTAAAACCGTATCTGTGCCCATAACCTTAGATTAGGAATTATGATTGTTTGAACTTAATCAGCGCCAGTTATTTTAAGTTTGTCAATTAATCATCTTTAATCTAGTTCTATAGGGCATAGGATATGGGATTAGGTTTATTTGAAGCAGGATTGTTCCAGTAATATTTTATTATGAATCTTATCACGAAATTGTGCCGATTCAATGGAATGTAGAACCAAACTGTTATTTCTCATGGCTACATTAACTTGAGATGAGCTTCATAGTAATAATATATAGTTTTTTACTTTTATTTGGCTTGTATATAATTGTATAGGAGCTAGCGAAAAAAGAGGAAAATAAGCACTATCGACAAAACCAATATACGGATAATTGTTGCTCATTTGTAGCTCAATGACTACCCAAATAATATTGAACTCTGTTATAGTAGAGCAAAATACACGAAATTAATATGATATAAAATAATCCAAATTACAGACTTCTGGACAGAGTGCACAGGGAGCATGAGTAACAGATAACAAAAAGGTTTACCATTTGTGCTGGACTCCTGTCACTGTTAGGGACATAAATAAGAGATTCTCTACAGGACTGAATTGGATCTGCTAATAAAATACAAAATTACACGGCATTGAAGTATATAAAAATGCCATATTATGCAGAGTGTAGGAATGCCCAATTTGGAAGATAGCAACAATTATCTAACAGTTGTTAGTAGATCAGACCTCGATAGAATCTCTTATTTATGTCCCTAAAGCATCAGGAATTGAGTTTATCCACGTTAGCAGAACGTACTTATTTCTTTAAAAATACTGGAGGCAATTGGGAAGATTTCTAAATTATTTATGCAATCTTTGAGCAGCAAGTGAGCAACGATTAGCCGTATATTTATTTTGTTGGTACAATGCACATTGATCACATTTTTATCGAAGCTAGCAAAATCTTCCTTTTTTTTATATAGGAAGCAAAAAATACGAGAATAGCGCAACTTTCGAGCAACAATTTAGCAACAAATGTTGGTCGTAAGCTGGATCGGTTCTGCCATATGTCCTCTGCCAGCTTTTAAAACCTAATAAATTGTTTCCACCTGAATTGGAAATAAAACATGTGAAATAATCAAATTAATAAAAAGGGACAGAAAATGTTTTATGACTCTAAATAATTTATAGTGACCTCATATGTCAACAACCAATAGCATATCAGATACATTAAGGGGGTATTAAATCAATCTACATTAAACCCAATTAATATAAGATATGCAAACCAAATGAAACTAAAAACTGTATATTATTGCTATAAAGCTCATCTCAAGTTAATGTAGTCATAAGAAATAGCAGTTTTGTTCTACATTCCATTGAATCGGTACAATGTCATGATAAAATTCATAATAAAATATTACTGGAACAATCCTGGTTCAGATAAACCTAATCCCATAACCTAGGTTCAACAAAAATAAAATAACTTAAGCAGACCTAGTTAAAGAAAAATTAATACCTAAACCTAAACTAACTGGAACCCATCTAGTTTATACAAAATTTATTCCTAAACCAAAAATAACTCGTGCATAGGTCTTATACTTCATCGAAAAGTTGGAACTTGTAACGCGACGTTCGTATTAATAACGGAGAGAAGGTATCGGGGAGAAGGTGCCAACGATCGAATGGGAAATTAAAAGACCGGCACAGAAAAAATCGTCCATCTTACACGTGCGATGGACGATTATTAGGAATGACTTCAATTGACTAGAATAGTGTGGACGAACCCTGCCCGTACATGATTGGGTGAAAAGACCCGCGGAAACGAAGAGGCCCGAGAACAGACGAGGCGCGCTTCGAGATGTGTCGGAGTGCGCCGAAAACATCCGAATGACGAGGCTAGTCGGAATACCGCGTACGCGTCGGTTCACTTATCAGCCGCGCGTGCCACCAAAATTTAAAATAAGTGGGCGGCCTGTCAAATTCAAGTGCACGAATACCTTTTGAAAGGATGACAGTTCGCCCCAAATTCCGACTAAAAAGCCGATAGTTCAAAATCCATTGGAAATGACACGGCATATATAAAGAGCCACGACGAAACGGAAACTTCCCTTCTTGTAAAAACCTCCGGTGGCCGTTCCTGGACGACGAGACCCGGGACGTCGAAATATAGTTCTCTAACATCCAAAATTTCATCCGGCGGACTTCCATCTTCTGGAACAGTCAAGGAGAGTCAGGACCGGGACTTCGTCGTCAAATAATAAAGGAGGAATTACTATGACTTCGATCCACTGGTCGAAGTCTTGAGGTGAGCGCTGTCCTCCCCTAGAAATATTTGAACGATCAGAATCTCTGCCTGAAAAGTTTCTCCCTTCGTATTACATGAAGGCGCAGTAAGGTGACGAACAGCAGAGTCCAGGGCGCACGAGGACGGCTCACCTTCAACGTCAAATCTAATCGACCAGTGGTGAGATCAAATGCTTATGAGGACGGACCACCGCCAATAAAGAATACATAATCGAAGAGAAGGAAGAGCGAGGAAGAACGAAGACCCAAAAACCAAAAATGCGCCTTCTCTCCGTCGTCTGATAAATATTGTATGTATATCTGTTTCGATTTTCGTTCATGTATGTAAAAATTGTTTAACTGATGTGACACATGATTTTAAACTCACGTAATTTATATCCGTATCATGACTTGTCTGACATCTGTATTTTATTAACTTAATTTATATCCAATTTTGACTTGTCAGACATCGATATTTTTTATTCCAGTAATTTATGCCGTTTTTGTTTATTGTAAATGTGACAATTCGTGAGACTGACTGTGCAGGCGATTTGTGTATATCTGGTGCATTGTAAATAATGTCCAAAATTTAAATCCATGCAGGACTTCGTATACACGGTGCAAGAACCAGCACGTGAGTTCCAAGAGAGAGAGAGAGAGAGAGAGAAAGAGAAACTGACTGACTGACTGACTGAATGGCTTTATTTTGGCTTGAGGAATTACCTCTTGGGCCAACCAGTAAAAGAGCATACATAATAAAACTTAAGACTAGAGTAAATATAGTAAACAATAGAGATTTATAATAGAAAAGCGCAGTTTAACAATAGCTAAGCGTAAAAAAGCGAAAAAAAGGAATACAAACTTAGTAACTAACAGACAGAAAAATACTCAATTGATCTAGTGAATACTCTTGTACAGTACACGCTCATCGAAGTAATTAGGTAATAAGCTCACGATACGGTCCGGATTAATAAATAATTTTTTAATTTAAATTTAAACGAGTTCAGACTAATGCTGTTTCGAATATCATCGGGAAGATCATTCCATAGCCGCGTGGAAGTGACAATAAAAGATTTTGCATACGATTCTAATCGATGAGTCGGTACACGAAGTTGCAACATAGAGCCAGGTCGGAGTGCTCTGGACGCGGTTACGATGCGCCACTGGTAACAATCGTACAGATATTGAGGGACGCCAGTGGTCAGAATCTTATAGGTAAGGATCCCTATTAAGTACAGCCGACGCGATCTGGTCGAGAGCCAGTTTAGTTTATTTCGGAACGGAGTAATATGTTCATCGCGCCGTAGATCAAAAATAAAGCGAATTCCCGCGTTGAGCATACGTTCTACTTTGATTTTCTGAATGACATTAATGTCATTGTAGACAGCGCAGCAGTAGTCGAAGTAGGGTAAAATCAGTGAGGAAACAAGGTTTTTCCGAACTTCAGTTGGAAGTAAAGCCCGGTTATTACGTAGCTGGCGTAAAGTGGAGAAAACTCTATTAGACATTTTAACGAGGTGGTTCTTCCATGAAAGCGTCGCATCAAACTCGAGACCTAAGTTCCTCACCGATTTGACCCACGGTATTTCCGTGTTGTTGATAACGATAGGAGTGATCGAATCAAGATTAAGTGTGTTTAGGTAGATAGCGCTACCGACTATTAGAGCCTTAGTTTTGTTAAGGTTCAGGGCGAGGTCATTAGTGTTCGCCCACTGACAAAAATGTGTGACGTCAGATGTTAATTTATTTATGGCCATATCCAGGTCAGAGACGCGACAGTTTGGAAAAATTTGTGTGTCGTCGGCAAATATCATATGGTCACAGTGCTGGAGAACCTTAGGTAGGTCGTTGATAAAGATGGAAAACAATAATGGTCCTAAAACCGAACCTTGAGGTACTCCAGCACCCACCGGAAGCCACGATGATCTACTACCGTCGGGACCAGTGACTGCTTGGGATCGACAAGAGAGATATGATGCGAACCAACGGACGGCCGATTTTGAAAGGTTGGCAGTATTAAGTTTCTCTATAAGTAAGCTATGGCTAATTGTGTCAAAAGCGCGGCTGAAATCGAAGAGAATAATGATGGTTATCATGCGGTTGTCAATGGCTTGTCTGCAGAAATCAGAGACATATAAGAGCGCAGTTTGTGTACTGTAACCCTTGCGAAACCCTGATTGGTGAGGATCAAACCAATCGTTATGATTTAGGAATCTTAGTAGTTGGTTAAAGACGGCACGTTCCAGGATTTTAGAGAGAGCTGGAAGAATGGCAACAAGGCGATAGTGAGCAGGAGAAGTGGGATTCGAAATTTTATTAATTGGAAGCAACAATGATTTTTTCCAGTCGGCGGGAAAAATAGACGTATTGAGAGATTCATTAAAGAGATGAACTATATGAGGAGCGATAACGGGAAATGATTTGATGAGAAAGCTGATAGATATCGAGTCGGTGCCACAAGCTTCTGACCTAGCTTCTGTGAGATACGCGGCTATATCCTCAATGGTAACGTTTGGAAAGAAAAATCTGTTATCATTAAAATCGTCGTGTTGCAGGTGTTCGCTAAGATTTAAGTCCAGTAGATCGGTCCAGGAGGAAACAGAAGCAGTGTGGAACGAGTTGAGTTCATCGAGTGAACAACATAATGGCTTAGCGGATTTTGTCGAAGCCACCAGATCGAGATTCCGCAGTTCCTTCCACATAGTCTTGGCGTCGTGTATATTAGAAAGTTTGGTACGGTAGTACATTTCTCTTGTCGAAGTCCATGCTTGCTTGTTGACTTTATTAGCAGAAATGAGTCTGAGTTTTAGCTTAGGATCCCTTGTTCGACGGTAAGCGCATAAAAGGCTATTCCGCTCTTGTTTTAGTCTATGTAAGTGAGGCGTAATCCACGGGGATGGTTTGTGTGCCGGAGTAAAGATACACCGCGCAACCAGTGGTAGTGGTACCGCCCGCAAAATCGTGAATTTAAACAAACACTACCTAAATAAGCAAGGACTCAACCCACACACACAATAGACAGAGAGAGAGAGAGAGAGAGAGAGAGAGAGAGAGAGAGAGAGAGAGAAAGAGAGAGACATTTTATTATTGCCGGTATTTTATATATTTATATAAATATATTTTATATAAGTGTATAGGTGATAATTACATCTAGTTGTGAGGAGGACTCACCAGACAAATGTGTAGGACCAAAGGGTACAGAGTGAAATGCATAATCGCTTATGATATTTCGTAAGTAGTTAGATTCAAAATTATTTACTAAGAGATTACAATTTAGATCGCCCGCAATAATTATATTTTTAAATCTTGACATATACAAATTAAGTTTAAGGAGAAATTCGGAGAACATTTGTCCCGCTGGACGACGATACATAATAATTAACAAAAGATTATGCGATGATGATTTGACACCGAGAAAAAGATATTCCGGAGTATTTATTTCGGTGTTTATTGAGTACTCTATAATCGAATAAGAAAGAGATTTGTGTAGGTAGCATGCAACACCTTCACCATGTATGTAACGTGCTTGCTCATCAGCACGAAGCGCACGGTCGTTACGGACGAAGTTGTAATTGTTAACAAAAACACACGATGAATCTATGTCCGGAGTAAGCCACGTTTCAGTAATCGCAAATATGTCAGTGGTGCAATCTGACAGCTCTTGTTCGATATCGTGAAGATGGGCGCGAAGAGAATTTATATTGACCCAAAATACTTTTAATGATGACGATGACACAGACGCAGAAACACTTATTGGTTGAGCAGGTACATTTATCGATGGTAGTCAGGCAATCTTATTAAGATCCTGCTCAGTAGCAATCAGCAGCTCATCGATACCTCCATCATTACGCACGAAAATATTACCGTTACGCGCCCAAACACGCTTATAGCCAGCATTTTTAGCCGTAATTTTCGCTTTTTTATATAGTGCGTATGTCGAGGACGGTAGAAATTCGTTTACATAGACGGGTTTCGTAGGGGCTACATTATCATCAGACAATTCAGGGAACAATTGAGCGACTGTTATTGCGCCGAGCTTGCGTTTCGCATCAATGATAAAATTGCGTATTTCTACGGATTTAAATAAAACTTTAATAGCAAAGTATTGCGATGGAGATGTTTGATTTGCTACTGGACGTTTAAAATCTATTTTATAATAATGCTTAAAATATCGCCGAATAAACTTTGTAGCTTTAAGTGTGTTAAAACTCGAAAGGCGATGTCATTGTGTAGCAGAGCGCATTTATTTGGGATGCCGTTTATAATGATTTCCGCGGTTGGTTTCGCAAGGGCACATGTATTTTTTAAATAATGTATCTCCTGCTCGAGCACCTCGCCTGTTACGGTATTCGCATGGACAGTAGCTGCTAAAGAAGACAATTCTTGGCTCATGGCATCTGTATTATTTCTCACTACAGTCATGTCAGATTAAAGGGCCGTAACCGCGTCAATAAGCCGCGCAAGTTGTTGTTCCATATTAGTCCGTACTATGACAGATGTCGGCGAGACGGATAGTAGTTGAGGACTGCCCGAGGTAGTCAAATGCAGTCGAGACGGAGTTAATACCGGGCGAACGATAGGCAAGGCGCTCAGGGGAGCGGGAGGCGTGCAAGTCGCGAGAGGGGACAGATCGCACGTGGCAGTACTAGCCGATGAAGACGGAGACGGAACGATAAATTAAATATGACAAGGAACGCACACAACACACTGACTGCGGTTTGTTTTTGATATATTGACGCGCGCACGACGGATGAAATGCCTTATTGCAAATATCGCAATTGAGGTAATCGATTACGGATTTATGACATTTCGCACAAACCGCGAGATCATTAGTAGTTTTGTCCGCAGATTTTTTCACAGCTTTATGCCTCGGCATTAGTGGCGCATACCTGTAGAATATTCAGTGTAATAGAAGTAGATGACAGAAGACAAATACTTGGTCACTGCAAACTGTTGATAAGGTGGCACCACTATATAAGGGACCTGCGCAGTAGCTGATATAATCACCGTTGACACGTGCGCGATGAAAAGTAGTGAATTTCTTAGATGTTTTTCAGAAAAGGTACACCGTGGACTACCGAGATGAATCACCGGTTAAAAATTATGCCTAAGCGGTGGTCCACAGTTTGGTGCACCCCCTGAAAAAAGTTCTCACTCGGGAGAGCACAAAGTCGGTAAGAAATTTGTTAAAAGTACGGAGCAAAATTAGAGACGCCTGTACTCGTACTTACCAAATTACAGAGAGACAGAGAGAGAGAGAGAGAGAGAGGGGGAGAGAGAGATTGATTGATTGAAAATTTATTTATTAGTGTCCTGGCCACTACGAGCCGTGGACACGTCAACTCAATATCCTGCCGTTATAATGTTTCTGTCAGGATATGACGATACATAATATAACTTGAGAAAATCTATGCTATAAGGCGGAAAACGCATTATACATCTTTATATATACCACATTGTACACAAAAAAGCCCCGCAGGGGACTTGTGGAAGAGAGCGGAGCGGGTAACTCCGTCCGCAATGGAAGAGGGAGGGGTCGAAGTGCCCGAACTCGAAGAGGAGCAATGCTTTTGAAAGATCCGCATCTCTTAGCAAGTTTTGAGAATTGACGACCTCACGGACGTTCGGCTGGTCTGTGCCGTCGAATGCCTGATCGTAAAACGACTCGAGATACCCACCGTACTGGGGAGCTGGGGTGCGGTGTCAAGCCCCTACCAGGTGGGTTCCACACGGGGGAGCGTTTCGGCGTGCCGTGTCCACCTGGTAGTCATCCGCAAATAGGGTTGGATTCTGGCGGGCCGTGGCAACGTTAGAAAGGTTCTCTGAACCAACAGAAGCATCAAGGCAGGCAGCTTGTTGCTAATAATTTTGGGAGCTGTATTGTTGTATATCTTTTTCAAGTGTGCACAACCAGCGGTGCCGGCGCATCACTCAAATCTGGCCCCATCCCCCGTGGGGGGGGGGGGGGGTGTTTTGAACCCGCAAGGGAGTTAAGACACCTAAAATAAATATATTCACTGTACATAAAAAATAACGAAATTGCACTTGAGCTACACGTAGAGTAGTTGAAATAGATTAGAAGATGCTCGCATAGTTTAAAACATTAAAATAAAAAACGTAACAAACTTACGGTTGATCAGCCCTGATAAAATGTGTTATTAGGTTAGTACGAAATGTTGCGAAAGGTGTAAATGTGTAAAGACGGCGTGGCAGGGAGTTCCAAAACTGTATGGCTGTGATCCAGAAAGAGTGAGCAAAGATGTTTGTACGAGGAATTTAAGTTTATATTGAGATGATTGTAAGCGAGAAGATCGGTGAATGGAATGGTCTAGAGGAATGAATCTGTCAGCAAGGTAGGAAAGTTGGGAGGTATGGATGATTTGATGAGTGAGGCTACCGAGAAAGTACTGTCGCCTAGATTTTATGGGTGGCCAGTTAGCTTTCTAACGATACGGCGCAAGTCTTTCATCCCGTCGATACATATATCTCAAGGCGATGTTTTGAAGGCGTTGTAATTTAGCGTTAAGGGTGTTCTTCCAAAAAGTCGGAAGTTAGATTTGACTGTAGCGACGCCTACAACTTTTAAGTGCACTGATTGGAATGACATCTGCCAACGATATTACGAAGTTCGACTTTCGTTCTCTCGTCAGGACCGTATTAAAGATTTTCTCGAAGGGTTCTTAGCGGGGCCCCACATTTTTGTTTACACGTGTACGTATACACATGTATAGGACAAACGATATTCATGCATGTAGCAGGGAAGGCCAAAGCACGTGGGCCGAAGTTGGCCGAAATCGCCAAGAGCATCCCGAAAATCGGTGCTATAGCATATATATATATATACATATGCATTTACAGCGATCGTCCGATAGTTTCGACGGCGAAGCTTATTTTCTTTCTTGCGATAGAACTTCTCCGGGCTATCCGCCGGATTCGGCCGAGGTAACTCGTACGTCTTCTTCGGAAAATCGTTTCTACATGAAATTATCGCATAGCATAGATGGCTAAAGCTTTTTTTGCAAATATGTAACATTAGTATATGTATAGTTATATTTTAATTTTCAGCTAAGGTTTTATTTCTTTTCTTCATCATTTTCGATCTAAAAACATACATAGTGGTACAAATGTCCAAATTGTAATTTTTTATCAGTTTATAATTTTCCATTCTTTACCACTTTTTTCAAATCCACGTGAGAAGTTTAAAATTGCAAAATATGCATAGAAAAAAAATCATCGCTGAAAAATATTTAAAATTGTAAGACAAAATACATCTGTAATAGTCAAATATTACATTTTTTTCGCTAAACAGAGTTTAAGTCTTTATTAATAAATACTAAATTTTAATAGGTAATATTAGACTTCTGCATAGAAATTTAAAAACATTTTCCATCAGTAGTGCACTTCTTAGACATGTCTAAAAAAGTATTTGGGTGCATATGTAAATAACACACATTATATATAATAGGTTGCGGATCTGCGTCGAAACGACATAGTAAATAGATGGAATGATTGCATCTCTAATTGCATATAAAATGTTCGATTGAAATGACATTTTGAAAGAAATGTTGAAATAATTATGAAATAATAATCAATAATATGCATATTTACATGGATATCATTACTTTTGTAAATGGACTTCTTATAATTCTCTGGCAGGTTTCCGATTGTTCTTTGCTTTATTTACTCATCAACAATCATCTAAAAGTTGTTGCGGGCTTTATCAACAAAAAACTGTAATTTTTCTAAATGTTTATCGACAGTTGACAATGGAAAACAATGTAAATCCACATTATTACAGAAAAGTATAGAATTTCTGTATATTCTTTACCAATAAATTGTTATAAACAATTATTTTTTATAAACAAAAAAAACGGGTATTTTATTTTTGACATATCGTACTTCCAATGGTTAGCATCTAATTTTTCCCGTAAAATCGATGGGCGCAGCCAGATTTCCCATAAAACCACTTTTGACAAAATTGTTGATAATAAATTTTTATAAACAAGTATTTTTTAAAAACCAAAATACAGGGATATTTAATTTTTGGCATATATCTTATTTTTGATAGTTAGTTTGGCGCTATCTGTGCTTTGGTAGGCATGGGCCTTAATTAACACTTTCTAATGTAATTAATATGGATTTTAAATGGAAATGATTGATATAGAGAATATATTCTATAATACCATAATTATATAAAGATTTAGAAAACAAATATTGTAGGTGACCAATATTCCATTTCAAATCATGCAATGAAAATAAATTTATAATTCAAAATCATGTTTTATACGATTTTTACTGTTCTTTTGGGTAAATAAACAGATACGTATTTTTTTGTTTTCCTTGTTTTGTTTTGTTTTTGTTTTGATTTCATGTTTGCCAACCAGGTAGGAAATTATATTCAAATCTCTCTATTTCCGTTAAAAATCGTTATTTTAGCATTCTGTTTTCTTAATTTAGTAGTGTTTAAAATGTTTTTTCGTGGCCATTTTGAAATTTGATAAAGTTTGAAAATTAACAAAATGGCGGCCATATTTTGAAAAATAAAAAAACTCGTTTTCCTCAAAAACATTTTTTGTAATGATTAGACAATATAAAAAGGAATGTTTTCCAATAGGTTTGGTCTGCGTTAAAATGGTGTGGAAGCGTCAAGATTTTTTTTTAATCGGCATTTATCAGGTTGCAGCAACGTCATCTTTCAGTTAGTGAAATAAAAGAGAAATTTGGATCATATCTATTAGCCATAGAAACTTTCAAATATTATTATTAATAAATAATTTGATTATATTTTAAGAATAAATGCGTGCTATTGTTAACGACTGGTGGAAGTTGAAATTGTTGAAAAATGTTCATCCGTCAGTATATACAAATGAACGTGTCGTTCAGGTTTCATGTTAGAGATGAAGCACATACCTACTTATCTAATCGTGAAACAATTACAATTCAAAAAGCAATTCGTGAGACGGAAATGGGACTCATTCAAAAAGTACCCCGATGGGATGAGAATCCTATCACGTTCATATCGTTCATCCTGGGTAGCGCTAAGTAGGGTTGTAATATTCATTGTAAGATTCTTAATATATGAGAGAAAAATTTCTCCTGAAAATTCTGCACTTTTCTTATTTTTTCTTGTTATATTTACGCATTATTATTAGACATCAACAATAGCGATACGCTCAATTTTATTAACGGACCTAACGGTGTTTGAACATATTTTCCTTGGGCCGATAACGGAGTAAGCGGTAGCACGTTTTTATTCTTAAAATATAAAAAATTGTTTGTTAATGTTAATGTGTAAAAGTTTCTAT
Source organism: Trichopria drosophilae (assembly GCA_030407085.1). Taxonomy (NCBI): domain Eukaryota; kingdom Metazoa; phylum Arthropoda; class Insecta; order Hymenoptera; family Diapriidae; genus Trichopria; species Trichopria drosophilae. The sequence goes on from CM059586.1 coordinate 49,081,869, forward strand.
TTGTAACATATATGCTCCACATTTTCCTGTTGTTTTACTAACTGAAAGATGACGTCGCTGAAACCTGATAAATAACGATTTCTTTTTTTCAGAAAAAAAATTCTTGACGCTTTCACACCGTTTTAGCGCAGACCAAACTTATTGGAACACTTTCCGTTTTATAGTGTCTAATTATGATAAAAAAATTAGAATTTTTAAAATCAAGTTTTTCTTTTTTTTTTGTTAAATGACCGCCATTTTGTTAATTTTCAAAATTTTGTAAAATTTCAAAATGGCTATGAAAGAACATTTAAAACACTACTGAATTAAGAAACAGAATGTTCAAATATCGATTTTTACCAGAAATACCCGTCCTGCAATTTTCTCTGCTTATGTCCAGTGTGGAATAACCGGGGAACTTTGCTGGGCGAAGGTACGAATTTGGGACCGCTGCCGACCCCCGTCGGCAGTTATCGGTACCGTCAGCGTCTTATCCGCGGTCGGACGTCGTGGGTCTTATCTCGGATAAAGAGGGGATAAGCCCCACGTCGTAGTCGCTAAGGCACAGACCGCCGAATCTGCTGGTGGTACCGATATTGGGGTAGGGGGACTGGCTCTGGGTGGGTGTTGTGTTGTATATGCCTAGTTCTGTCATTGTACTGTCTGTCTCTGTCCTGTACCTCTCCACCCGAGAGCCGACCCGCAAATGGACAAATCGTCATTAACGCGGGGGAAAATAACCTGTCCTTTGTCTTTTTTTAGAGAGATTTAAAAATAATTTCCTACCTGTTTCGGACAAAAATGAAATCACCAGCGAGAGATTTACTGCAAAACAAAAAAAATACTTATTTCTTAATTTACCTGAAAGAACAATAAAAATAGTATAAAACATGATTTTAAATTCGAAACTTTTTTCATTGCAGGGTTTGAATTGGGATTGGTCAGGTGGAGAATTGCAAAACCTTACAAAATTATGTCGAATACCCAGATATAACTAAAAATTGTGATAAGACAATTTTGTTGAGACATTTTTTATTTTGGGCCCTAAATCGCGATGCTCTTCTGTTTCTAAATATTAATCGAGAAAAATAATGTAAATTCATAATTATTATTCGTAAAAGAACAGACTTTGAAGATAAATAACATTATAAACGTATTCTTCAAAACGTGCAAGTAATGAAGACACTCTTATGCACTGTTTGACATTATTTATTACAAGTATTTTTATTTGTTGGTAAAGAATAATTTAAAATTTTTTTATAATATTCTGAATTTACATTGTATTTTCACTGACAACTATCGATAAATATTTTTAAAAAAAGTCGCGCAACAACTTTTAAGTGAATGTTGATGGGCAAATAAAGAAAGAAGAATCGGATACCCTGCCAGAGAATTATAAGAAGTCCATTAAAAAAAAATGATATCCATGTAAATATGCATATTATTGATTATTATTTCACACTATTATTTCGTAATTATTTCAACAATATTTCCAAAAAAATATTTCAGTTGAACATATTCTAGGCAATGAACTTTAAATCCAATATTAACTGTTGAAATGTAGTATTTATTAATAACAAGACTTTTCAGAAGAGTCAAAGACTGTCAAATTTGATTATTAAAATTGTCAATTTTCTTACAATTTTTAATAATTTTCAACGCCAACTTTTCTATGCATATTTTGTAACCAATCGATTTCTAGCATGCATTTGAAAAAAAGTATATGCGGAATCTAATAGTGAAATGATGCAGGCAGACCGATGGTATGTTAAGAATGAACTACAAGATGCAATATTCTACTTGAAAAATAAAGGAATACATGTTAGTTTACATTTTTATAAATAATTTTTTTTTATTGTTTACCAACATTTATTACTCTAAACTTCGTCAATAAAACAATTTTTTTTTAAAGTTTCTTATTCAGATACTCTGAATTTACTTACTTTTTAACCTTTCACTCGTACCCTGGATTTTTTTCTTGCATTTTTCATACTTTTTAAAAATATCACGAAATATGAATTTTAAATGGATTCGACTTATAAGTGATGAAAAAAGGAAATTTCAAAAGTGATAAACAATATGAATGTTTAATTGTTCTACACGCTATCAGTTTGTAGGTCGAAAATGATAACGAAATAAAACTAAAGAGGTCAAAATAAATTTGTTGATTACCCTTTAAACTTCTGAATGGATATTTATACATTGCACTATTTGTTTTGGGTTTTGACTTTGGTTTTTTCATCTTGACTCTATACTTTTCAACACTACGACGTTTATCAACAAATTTATTTTTGCAATGAGAAAGAAAGAATATTTTATTTGAATTTTGCGTGTAAAATGGACATATTTCTTAGTTATTTATGCCAGTAATGCTTCATAGTGAACAGATAAAAAACGCAGGGATGTATTGGTTTGGAACTTAATTACTTTTAATCCCATGATTCGTGCTACATAATGGAAAATTCGTTAGCAGCGTAGAATCTGAATCTACTTCAGACAAACGCGATATAACTATTAGAAAATAATGGATATACATATCGAGGAAACTTAGTGATATAACAAATTTTCAACATTATTACCGATTTCAGTGAATCTATAAAAAAGAATCTATACATAAATATGTATAGATTCTTTTTTAACTGGTTAGTCCAGGTATGGTGATGCAAAACTTCACGCTATCATAAACTACAAGGGTTAACTAGAAAAAATGTATCCAAAAAATAGGTTTTTCTGAAATAACTCTAAAAATATCACATTAAACAAAAAAAGAAATTCACGAAAATTGTATTTGGGGAAATTCTACACAATTTCTACTTTTAAAATAGCTTCTACGACCAATAGAAGCCGAGATAGTTTTTTTCAAATATTGGCAGTTTTGCGGAGTAACTGTAACGCGTGTTTTTCGCTTATAACTAAAAAATAATCATTCGCATCGCAAAATACTTCAAATAAAAGGTATAGAGGATGAAATTACGAACATTTCATTTTTTTATGTAATCTGCGTTCAATATTTACGAAGATATGAACGTTTAAAAAACAAATTAACGCACAATCGGAACGTTTTTTGCGAAGAAATCAATAATTACTCGTAAACCGTGTTTCATGTGGGAAAAGTGCATATAATGAAAGTTGCAAATAATGAAATTTTGAATCTTTATGTTTAAGAAAAAAAATCATTATGATCATTATTCCACGATGCTACAAAAGAAAAATATGAAAAATTGTTATTTTCATGTAGTAGTAGAGAATAGTCTAGTCGCATAATCAATAGAAATATAGCTTATTTCGATAGACTGCAATGGTTCTGTTCTAGCACTCTATCGGTTCGGGCGCATAATTGCATCGATCATAAGCTCAAGTTTTTCTTATTTATGCTATGTTATGTTAAGTGTCCATCTGGAATGTATATCACTCTTCTGTGACACTCTTTGGAGACAGGAGTCATAAAACTCAAGTGGTGGAGACTATATGTGCAATTGTGCCCCCAGTTTAAATTGAATCGAAATCGCACATGTGTTGCTGTGTTGTTGTAAGGTCGTATTTGAAATATAATTGCGACAGGAAGGTGCAGAAAAAGTGAATGGGCAAATTTTTGTGACTCCAAGCATAATGATTTGCTTCTAATGCTTTTAATTCGGAAAAAAGTTACGAACATAGATTCAGGTTCACATGTACACCCACGGTCATTGATTCTCACGGGGAACCTCGACTTTTGTCCTTGTTCTTGCCTATACTTCTTCATGTGAGAAAAAAAGAAAACCACGGTAATTCCCCATGAGAATCAATGACCGCGGGTGTACTGACTACGTTGTGTCAGTCACGTTTGTTTTTCTCTTCCTGCGACGTCACGATTTCAGAACCCTGTATAGCGAATTCCAAGCTCTGCACTGTTCCTGCCCTACTGCACCAGTGTAATGGTGCACGTGTTCCACACCTGTAGCGCTGTCGCTATCACTCATATAGTCTCACTATTAAAATCCCGTTAATCTTTAGACTGAGGGCCTGTATGACCCATACATGACCATGAAAATTTCGTCAGACTTGTTAAATGTCTTTATACATAAATTATGTCTTCAGAAATATTGATTTTCAAACGACAAACCCGGCCAGTCTATAAGTTAACCTCTATCTCTAGCCGCACGACTTGCACGTAGACGGTGTTTGTTTACACTTTTCGGTGCAAGAGTGCAGAAACGGTGCAAGGCTTAAAATTCACTAATAGTATTAGGAAGTTTTTCGCGAAGCTGTACCGCCAGGCGGCAGCACGTTAAGCTAGCACTCTCGTACGTCTGTGTGACGTGCACACTGAGGTTGGAATTTATAGTCGCGGTAAACTGAGATCGTGATCTCGAACAGTGAAACTCAACCAATGAAAACGTACTATCTTACGGAATTCAGCAATCACAACACTATTACCCTCGGTTAGAGATCACGATCTCGCTTTACCGCGACAATAAATTCCAGCCTGAATGGTGGGCAACGTGTACGGCACAGACGATACGAAGCGCAGACTTAACGTGCTGCCGCCTGGCGCTACAGCTTCGCGTAAAACGGGCGTCGGGCGGTTTGCTGCCTGCCAGTATCATGGCGCCGCGAGAGCCCGAGACGAGGCGGCGATGAACAAAACCGAGCCGAAGGCGAAGGATTGCATTATTATTATGTTTTTTTTTTTTTGACGGAGGGGGAAATGCATTAGGCACCATAGGGGGTTGAAGATGTTGTGTAACCCACCGTGTGTCGGACTCCCTTACCTTTGATGTTAACAGCAAGGTTTACCGACTAAAACCCTCACCTTCCTTGACCCTCCAGATTCCACATGTGCAGTCTGCCGCAGAAAAGTGGCTCCGATATCCATCTCCTCCGCTGCAGACTGCACCGGGCCATTTCATTTCATTTCCAACTGTAACCACTCCCTCTACCATTGGTTAGTGGTTACAGGATATCATGTGACCTCAGTAGACGCAGAGATCCCAGCAGCACTGCTTTCTGCATTCGGCCTGCGATGGAATTTGCATGTTCTTGGCAGACCGGAATGAGTTGATGTTTTCGAGGAAAATTGGTCTTATTCCATTAAAACATTTGTATTTTCGGAGCAAAAGAACTCCAATTTCATTTCGAATCAATAAATTTCGGAGTAATCATAACGCGAACATTATGTCGTCGTAGCAATGTTTTGATACTCGCCAACATTGTTACAACCCGATTTACCGATTGGTTCCGTCATCGAACAATAGCACGCGTCAGTTTACGTGTAAGCGATTAAGTTTTTTTAAAATTATTGTTATACGCTGTTCGTAATCAAAACTTCCTGTAATTTTGATTGGTTCGCAGATACACCAGTAAACGCCATTACAGGCTAATATAAAATGAACTACAAGATGGCAGGCCGTCATATTCTTCATTCAACAGCTCAACCGATCATAGAAAAACAGGGTAGACGAAATGGCATCAGTAGGAGAAGCTAGCAGTCCGCAAATCAACGCAGACTCCATTAGAATAGAAGTACGTGCGCGACCCAGGGACCGCCTTCCTTAAGCGAACAGAGACCTGTATTACCAACCGTTGGTGGACTCCGTACAGTTCATGTTTAACGATGCTGTAACTCAAATAGATTTGCAATTTTTTGAGCCTGACTCTCCCCGATTGGAAGTGGAGCCAACTCCTAGAGCAGAGGTCGTATTTCCTGAAACCAGGGAACATAAGCAGCTAGTAATTCCGGAGGACGCCTCTAGATGGAAACTGTCTGCTAACTCAGCCAATCAACCGCGAAATCCTCGTCAGCAGCCTAATGGCCACTCTCGTTCTAACGTACAGCCAATAGCCATCAGAGACACTGTTTTTGGAAAAGAAATCATTTATAATACAACCACACCCACTCCAGAAGAAATTATCGCTCAACGCAAACGAGAAAAGCAAGGTCAACGAAGACATCGAATAGTATTCATGAAGGCACAGCGTCGTGTCCAGATATACTCATAAAATTAAATGTATGAGCCCTACTTAATGTTTAATATATAGTTTAAAATTTTCTCAATATTTTCTTCCATCCTATTTCTCATCAACAATTAAACCTACAGGTGTAAGACGTTCTGGCGATACGCTAAGGTATTGATGACCCCATCCTGGCATGCGAAGATAAAACCCTCGGTCTCGGATTTCAAGCCGGCTCATCTTAAAAAGGAGAAGGTCATCTCTGCCGACAAGCCAAGTTGTTGGACATTTCGAAAGAATTGTCCATGCAACGGCTTGTCGATATGCCTTCCCTCCAACATACGGAGTTGTTCCTTCCGTAGGTAACAACGAGCTCCATATCGTTGTTATGGGAGCCTGACCTTCCTCTGTGCAAATGAACGACTGCACACTTGTCCAATCCGAATTCCATTCCGATAAAAAATTTTTTTTTTTTTTTTTTTTGACGGAGGGGGGAAATGCATTAGGCACCATAGGGGGTTGAAGATGTTGTGTAACCCCCCGTGTGTCGGACTCCCTCACCTTTGATGTTAACGGCAAGGTTTACCGACTAAAACCCTAACCTCCCTTGGCCCTCCAGAATCCACGTGTGCAGTCTGAAGCAGAAAAGTGGCTCCGATATCCATCTCCTCCGCTGCCGACTGCACCGGGCCACTTCATTTCATTTCCAACTGTAACCACTTCCTCTACCATTGGTTAGTGGTTACAGGATATCATGTGACCTCAGTAGACGCAGAGATCCCAGCAGCACTGCTTTCTGCATTCGGCCTGCGATGGAATTTGCATGTTCTTGGCAGACCGGAATGAGTTGATGTTTTCGAGGAAAATTGGTCTTATTCCTCCTAGCACTCCCATTATCAGCACGACGAGCTTGATATTGAATCCTCGATACAGCTTGCGAATCTCGAACAGGAGTTCCTGATATTTCATCCGTTTATCGTCCTCTTTGCTGACTATATTTGTTTCTGCTGGTGCAGAAAACTCGATGACGAAGATGGATTTGTCATCGAAGTCAACAAGGACGATGTCAGGCTTATTGGCTGATATTTGCCTGCTCGTCGGGAATGAGTAATTCCAGTATATTCGGCCCGACTCATTCCCGACAACGGATTCAATATCAGTGGGGACGTACGGCAAAACTGGGGTTGCATCAATACCATAAGTGCTGCGAAGATGGTAATACAGCACTCGAAGAGCCGCATTGTGACGTTCGATGTATGCTGAAACTGCATACATTGGGCATGCTGCCAAAAGATGCATTAGTGTCTCAGCATGACATCTACACAGTCTACAAAGCGTACTCTGTACCGCCTGGTGTAAGATGTTCTGGCGATACGCTAAGGTATTGATGACCCCATCCTGGCACGCAAAGATAAAACCCTCGGTCTCGGATTTCAAGCCGGCTGATCTTAAGAAAGAGAAGGTCATCTCTGCCGACAAGCCAAGTTGTTGGACATTTCGAAAGAATTGTCCATGCAACGGCTTGTCGATATGCCTTCCCTCCAACATACGGAGTTGTTCCTTCCGTATGTTAGCCCTGAGACGCACTGGGCACGGATTGATGACTGATTCAGCCTCCTGTGCACCACTACGTCCCACGGTGAAAACCAGACCGAGCTTTCGCGCCGCTCGTTCTGCCGCGTTGTACAAAAACGCCCCCTTCCCCTGAATTTCATGCTGATGTACTAGCATCATCAGGGGATCCTCCGTTCGATTAATCACGTCGCAAGCTGTTTCGAGGACCAATCGGTCATGCATACACTCCAGGCTTAAAAGGCCACGACCTCCCATATTTCGGGGCAAATACAGTCGTTCCACGGAAGATCTTGGATGCAAACTGCGTTGCATACAAATCATCTTCCGTGTGCTTTGGTCAAGATCCCTTAGCTCGTCAACGTTCCACTTCAGTGCTCCAAAAGAATAGAGCACTGGTGATACGGCCAACATATTCTTGGCTGCCACCTTATTTCTCCCGGTCAATTCTGATGACCAGATCTGACGGAGAATGCGCCGGTATTTCTTAATGATGGTGGTTTTAGCAGCCTGCACATTCTGGACATGCCTTTGAGGTACGCCCAGGTATGTGTAGGCTTCTTCGGCGCTAAGGTGGCGGATGACATTTCCGTTGACGAGCTCCATATCGTTGTTATGGGAGCCTGACCTTCCTCTGTGCAAATGAACGACTGCACACTTGTCCAATCCGAATTCCATGCCGATATCTCTCGAGTATGTGAGGGCGATGTTCAGAGATCGATGTAATTGATCTTCGCCTGATGCGTATAATTTAAGATCGTCCATATAGAAAAGATGGGTGATCTTATGTACACGTTCACCAGGCGGTCCACACATGTACCCTTGAGATTTCCGGAGAGCAACGGATAGAGGCAATAGTGAGATGCAGAAGAGCAGAGGACTCAGAGAATCTCCCTGGTAGACACCTCTTTGGAATTGAACCAGTCTAGACATGGTTCGACGCTTGTCCGATGTCATGACAAAGCGTGTTTTCCAAAGAGGCATCAGGTCTTCTACAATTCTCACTATGTTTGGGTGGACATGGAGGCGTTTGAGCAACAAGCTTAAAAGCTCTTGCGATGTTGAGTCATACGCCTTCATGTAATCCAGCCAGGCTATCGACAGGTTACGCTTGTATGATAAGCAAGTTGTCCTTGCAGCCGGATACACCCATTTTGCAGCCTCGTTGTTCTACTATCCGTTGCCATACCGGTTTCACGGATTTCTCAATACGTTCGTTCAAGATGTTAGTGAACAATTTGTATAACGTATTGAGACACGTGATCGGTCTATGGTTTTTCGGATCGGACAAGTCTCCCGATTTTGGGATCAGTGTCGTTCGGCCCTCCACCAGCCAGTGCGGAATGGGTTGGTCTCCATTTATATAAGAGGTGAATATTCGGGCTAGGTGTTGATGGACAGAAGTGAACTTCTTCCACCAATAGTTCTTAATTCCATCCCAGCCCGGCGAGGAGAAATTCCTCGCTCCCGTGATGGCATTTTTCACCTCTAATGCACTGACGGGTGGGCAATCTTCACTTTGTTGTGTGACTTCGTCGCACAACTCGGTGAAGATTTCAATACCTGGAGTGTCTGCATTAAGCCTAGATGTTTTCTCGTAGATGCTCCCCCAAAATTCCTCAACTGCGGTTATCGACGGAAACTCGCTTGAGGCTGCGATACGATGTTTGAAGAGGTTGGAAGGATTCGTCCAAAATATTGCATTTTGTCGAATTCCATCCTCCCGTCTTTGCAGTCTCTTTTTGGCATCCGCCAAAACCCGAATTTTATCAGCCAAACGTTGCTTGATGTTGAGCAACTTCAGCTTGTTCAGTGTGTGATAGTACGTCCGCAGTTGTTGTGCGAACTTCTTGACTTTAGCCGTAAATGAACGGCCAGATGTTAAATAGTCGATCACACACTGAATTCGGGAAGCGAGTTTCCGTGTCAGTCGAATCTTGCCGTTCAATTGAGACATGCGTTTTGTAATCTGCCGACTCCCCGATATTTGATACCTGCCACAGGTCGCAGTCATCTGGAAGAGCATCCAGAAGTAGGCTATTTGCTCTGTCTAATTCTCGTTGCTTAGGCAAAACTTTCGTTGTCAAATTTTGCTTAAACACGAGTGTCGTGCTTTCGTAATGAGGAGCATCTCTCCCAGCACCGCGTACGGGCTCAGTTGTTATTGCCCGCATATCCGGTACCGGTTGACAGCTGGGAACAACGAAACCCGTCCGCCTCAGATAGGCCACATAATCTCTCAGTTGTTGTTGAGAAAAGCGATCTGCCAGTTCGGGATGCATTACTGCAAACCGACTGTGCATTCGCGCCATGTAGCCTCTCTGTTGCGGACAGCTCTCCTCGTAGCAGTGCATTAGATCTTGCCTGAGATCCTCCGTCCACTGAAATCATCCGTGGGCATGTTGGGGTTGTTGTCCCGGGACACCCGTTTTATTATTATTATTATTATTATTATTATTATTACTTTTTTTATAAATAAGTATTTTTTGGGTACATTTAGACAGTAGTAGTATCCGAATTATTTTGAAGAGGATAAAATTAGCTGCGTAAAGTGAGCATCTGTTGGAGTTTCTACGATGAATAATTGTTGAAAAGTTATAGCCGTCTGAAGTTTCATGCAAAAAAGTCAAAATTAGTAACAATTACAATTTTTGTGTAAAAACAAGAGTACAAATTTTTGTTAAAAATCGGTTATCTACTGATATTGAAGTTGAATTATTAATAATAATAGTAATAATAATAACAAAAGAAATAAAGGGGGCCAAATTTCACACTGATGCTGATCTGGTGCAGATCAAAAACAAATGTTGCTGTTAAAAGTTGTTATTTATGTAATAATAATAATAACAATAACAACAACAATAACAATATATACATGGTGTTTCTTTTAAGTTGAAACTATCGAATATCTCGAAAAGTAGGCACTCTACGAAAAAATGTTAAGAATAAAAATTTAAGGTGTACATACAGTGATATTAAAATTGGCCCCCCTCCCCCACACCGACCCTGGGGGCGGTGGTGGGGGTAAGTTCGAAATCTTAAATGGGAACCCCTATTTTTTATTGCATATTCAGATTCTTTGAATAAAAATGCGTATGATTTGTCTAAAACATTTTTCTCGTTTCGCGATAGATGGCGCTGTAATCGACGAAATTCAATTTTCCTTCATTTTACTGTTATTGAGAATACACGCTTACGATTCTGCAATACTCAAAATTAGTCTTAAAGCAAAATTTTCAGATTTTGAATTACTTACATTTCAAATCTCTCACGATTCGAGGTACTTACGGAATCATCGTTTAAAGTAAGTGTTCAAAATGATGACCTTCGGCTTCAATGCACTTATTAATCCGTAATTCGAATGAATTTATACAACGGAGAAGTGTATCTTCTTGAATTTCAGCACATGCACTTGTAATTCGATCAATCATATTCTCACGTGTTGTTGGTTTTCCTTTGTACACTTTGTCTTTAAGATAGCCCCACAAAAAGAAATTTGGCGAAGTAAGATCGGGCGATCTCGCAGGCCAGTTGATCGGACCGCCTCTACCAATCCAGCGATCATTGAAATCACGATCAAGAACTTCTCGTGCTACCGCTGAAAAGTGTGCCGGACAACCATCATATTGAAACCACATGTTCTGCCGTATTTCTAAGATCAAGTCTTCAAGCAATATTGGCAGTTCATTTTCCAAAATGTCTCGATACTTTGGACCATTTAAGCTGCCTTCAATAATGTGGGGACCGATCAGTTTGTTGCCAATTATTCCACACCATACGTTGACAGCCCATGGACGCTGGTGTTCGACTTCACGAAGCCACTGCGGATTTTCAGTACTCCAGTAATGCATGTTGTGTCGATTAACTATTCCATGGTTTGTAAAAGACGACTCGTCAGAGAATAATATGTAACAAAAAAAGTTGGAATTTTGTTGTACTTGTTCACGTGCCCACTGACAAAAAGCTACCCGATTTTGAAAATCAATACCGTGCAGTTCTTGATGTAAAGAGACATGATAGGGATGAAATTTATTACGTTTTAAAATTCTCCAAACACTGCTCTGAGTTATTCCGGAATCACGACTAATATCTCGTATACTAACGTGAGGATTATTAGCCACTGCAGCTAATACAGCAATTTCATTATTTTCTCCAGTGACTGTTCTTGTATGGGTCTTTTTCTTAGGTTGAACACTTCCGTCCGTAGTAAATTTTCTAATAGTACGATAAACTGAACCACGTGACACAGTTTTATTTGGATAACGCTGAGTGTACAGATTGACAGCATCATCAAGATTTCTTTGATCTTTCTTTATGGGCTTCCCCATACACCAGAACAATTTCAATTTTGTTTTGTACAGTTAGATACTCCATAGTAAAGTAGTATTCGGAATAATCTTTGATCTAACTAAATGAGAGATCTAACACAATACCAGAGCTAAAATGTAGAAATATTCAGGAAACACTGTTAACGTAAACGTATTACTTAATAATGACGTTGAAACTGACAGATATTCGCCAGCAGGAGATCCAAACACGAACGTAAATAAACCCGTGTTTGTTTACATTCACGTTCGAATCTCCTGCAATAACCTGCCAATTTCAGCGTCGTACATAATAATTACTTTTTAAAAACGTACGTGCGATTTGGCATGTTTTTTAAAATAATAATTACCAAAGAGACCCTCAGCTCCATTGCCCTTATTTTTAACCGATTTCAAAAAGAAGAAGGCTCTATGTTCATCGCGATGTATGTTTTTTTTATGTACGAGTTTTTATTGTACTCCTTGAACCCTTCTGAAGCAATTTGAAAAATTCTTTTTTTCTGTGGTCAGTCATGTCATAGTGGAAATGGTGTATTTTTATTGTTAATGTTTTGCAGAATCGTAAGCGTTCATTCTCAGTAACAGTAAGATGAAGAAAAATTGAATTTCGTCGATTACAGCGCCATCTATCGCGAAACGAGAAAAATGTTTTAGACAAATCATACGCACTTTTATTCAAAGAATCTGAATATGCAATAAAAAATAGGGGTTCCCATTTAAGATTTCGAACGAAAAATAGCCAATTTTAATATCACTGTATGTACACCTTAGACCCATTAAATTTTCATTCTTAACATTTTTTCGTAGAGTGCGTACTTTTCGAGATATTTGGCAGTTTCAACTTAAAAGAAACACCCTGTATATATATATATATATATATATATATATCTCTAAATTCTCATATAGAGAACATGTTATCAAATTTCTTTGCCGCTTGTTAAATAAAATAGAAATAAACAAGTAATTTCTCGGCCTAGACGGCACTGTACTTAATGTAAATAAAGGAAAAAAGGTAATATAAACTAGATGCCTTCGACCAGGGAATGTTTACATTTATAACGGAAGCGTATATGGTCAACGCGTTGCGTTCATATTAGAACGACGCATATTTATAATTCCTTTTTTCCTTTATTTACATTAAGTACAATGCCGTCTATACCGAGAAATTACTTGTTTATTTCTATTTTATTTAACAAGCGGCAAAGAAACTTTATAACATGTTCTCTATATGAGAATTTAGATATACAGGGTGGTCTATTTAACTGAAGACATCGAAATGTCTCGAGAACTATGCACAGAATCAAAAAAGTTGTCGGATGAAAGTTGTTCGACACGAAGGGACAATTTGATCCCTTTATGAAAATTTAATATTAAAAATTCTAATATTAGAATTTTTAATATTAGAATTTAGTAATATCAATTGCGAAAATTGTTATTCTGAATATGAAATTTTAATAATGTCCATTCGAAAAATTAAGATTATGAATAATTGATATTCTTCATATTAAAAATCAAAACTGATTACGTAAAAATTGTGCATACAATATGGAAGCAATTTTATAAATAAGTTTTCTACCTTCAATAAAATTACATTTTAGGTTTTAAATTTATTATTTAATAAACAAAAAGAGGACATCACGCAATCCATTAAAAAACGCGTCATGTCCCTTCACTCAGCTCATTCATTCTCTCTCTGAATGTTTTTTCCGAAATGAGAATAAATAAGCTGAGCATTGACGGTCAAACCAGCTTCTATTAAACAAAACGAAACTCTTACTTCATTTGGGGATTTCGTCGCCATCTACCGGACCCCGAGAGAACTCACGTGGTTTCATACATGTACATCGCTTGCATTTCAGCCATCACCGGCGCAGGTTCTGTTACATAACGCTAGAGGGCGACATAACTCGAAAATAAAGTAGCATATCATTTTATACATAAGTTGAGTCACACGTAACCAGTTCACCTCCATTTTTCTCTACTTTCCTGAAGGGAAGTAAATGGATATCGCGACTTTCTAATCCCCATATTAAAATTTAGTATTCACGGTCTCTCAGTGTAAGACTGTTTTTGAAGTCCATTGTATTGGTAGTAATTCGGTCGGAGGTCACTTTGCTTTTAGAATAACAACTCTCCGTTTACGTGACTATTTTTTGTCTACCCTTCATTGCTTAAATCGAATTGCAAGTTAAAAATGAATCCTGCTACAGTTCCCGAAAAAATCGAAATGATTCTTATTTATGGTGAATGTAAGAGGAATATTGACGATGCTGTTGCGTTGTATGCTGAGCGTTTTCCAGATAATGCTCGCTCGCGTTCTTTTTTTTACAAAGTTGTGAATGCCTTTCACTCTGATGGCAGCGTACAAATGAAAAAAAGGAAGCGAAGATTAACAGTTACAGGAGAAGCTAACGAAGTAGCTGTACTAGCAGCTATTCACCAAAATCCACATGTAAACACACGACAATTACATCGCGATTCCGGCATTTCCAGAGACAGTATTCAAAGAATATTGCATCGTCATAAGTTTCACCCATATCACATTTCACTGCACCAGGAACTAGATGGCGATGATTTTCATAACCGCGTGGTGTTTTGTGAATGGGCATTTCAAAAAATGCAAACGAACCACAATTTCTTTGCTAATGTATTATTTTCAGATGAATCTACATTCACGAATCATGGTGGCGTCAATAGGCATAATATGCATTATTGGAGCGTAGAAAATCCCCATTGGTTACGACAAGTTAATCATCAACGTCCTTGGTCGGTGAACGTTTGGTGTGGAATCATAGGAAATAAACTCATTGGTCCTTATTTCATTGAAGGTAATTTGAATGGAACAAAATATCGAGATTTCCTAGAACAAGAAGTACCATTACTACTTGAGGATGTTGCTATGGACGTCCGACGGACAATGTGGTTTCAGCATGATCCGTCATTTTGAATTTCACAATTCTGAGTTCATATTCGTAATCAGCGAAACCAAAAACACCCGCATTTTGATTTTCACTAAAATGGAGTGACCTTTAACATTTTTGTTCGCTCATATTTGAAACGCGTTCTCTATTTTGGCTCTTTAGACCGCCATAGCTGAACGCCATTTTGAATCTCACATATATGCCAGACGGCATTCGAAAGAACTTTTCAACACGGACATTTTGAGCCCTCATACTTCAAAATCGGTTAAGAACAATTTTGTTCGGAGCGTTGTTTCAGTTGACGCGGAACGTCCCATATATATATATAATATTATAGTACTTAAGATTTTGAAAGTTATTTTCAAGTCATTTAAAAATGGCGTTTCAGGCCCTAAGGAACCCAAAGCAACATTAAAAAAATTGGTGTCCGTTAGGTTGTACGTCCGTCCGCCCGTCCGCCCGTCCGTCTGTGGGCAAAATTTTGTATACGCGATATCTCGCGACTGGCAGGACGAATTTAAAAAGTACAAACAGATTTGGGTTTCTCTTGGCCAAACTTAGATCTGATTAGTTTTTGGAGACAATGCATACTAGATTATGGGGAGGTTTAACAAAAAAACGCTCAAAAAACACGTTTTTTCCATTTTTTAACAAAAAATATAAATCGTACAAAAAAATATTTCAAACAAAAAATATAGAACATCGAATTCTCTACAAAAAAGGTTGTATTCATTTCTTCGTAAAATCAAGGATAATGGCGTAAAAAACGGAATCCGAAGTATCCCACATATAAAAAAATTTATTTCCTGCAACCCGACCTGTCAAAAACTCGACTAAACCGCGTTTTTTTAAGCATCAGTGTGAACAAGACGTGCTCATTTATCAGTGCTTCGGCTGACCTGCGATCGGGGTCGAAGTTTTGAAAATGCTCATTTTCAATTTTAATATAGGGTGAATATGCCAATGAATGGACGACTACCAATGAATGGACGATTTTCTACATATTTCTATTTCTTATGAATGTATGATGCACAACATGCAACAAAATACATATTTTTATGTTCTTTGAACATTCAAAACAATATTTACAGTACTATTGATGTTCCAGTGTTTATTATTTTGTAAAATCAAAGCAAAGTTTTAAAGCCATCCAAAACTGGTACTGAAAACGTCCCATTTGATTTAACCCGTCTATTCATTGTGGTTTAGCGGATTTTTTTACAAACGTATGAAGACGAGGTTAATAATTAAATAAAATCAAAGTTTGAACTACACGGTCATAAAGAGCAGAGTCTAACGATTCTAATGGTGGTATCATAATTAAATTTTCATAAAAGAATTCAAAAGTTACAATTGATCAAAGTGTGAAAAATGCTTAACCGTCCATTCATTGGCATATTCACCCTATTTAAGGAGCAAGATATTGTTACAATATATGTATAGAAACTACTCGAACCTAACGATGCTAGAACTACCCTCTGCCGCCTTCTTTCCTGGCAGTGTTAAAATGGGAATATTCCCGGAATCATCAGCCTTTCGTCAGGGAACTGCAATACGAATTTAGCCAAGATTGTAGGCACCCTGGTCGTAGGCATCTAGTTTATATTTCCTTTTTTCCTTTATTTACATTAAGTACAATGCCGTCTAGACCGATAAATTACTTATTTATTTCTATTTTATTTAACAAGCGGCAAAGAAATTTGATAACATGTTCTCTATATGAGAATTTAGATATATATATATATAATATTATGGTACTTAAGATTTTGAAAGTTATTTTCAAAATCTCTATCTAAATGTATTAATTGTTCGAGTTTTCTCCCAAAAAACTCGAAACAATTAATACTTTTATAAAATTACAAATAATTTAAATGATCGCGTCCAGTTGCTGGATCCCTGCTGAAGAGCACAACCAGCGGCCAAGTGCGAAACGCCTTTTTTAACATAATAATTTTGGAAAATAAATAACAGGTGAGGTTTTGTGTTCTCTTATTCAATAGTTAAATACATTTTTCTGGCCATATATGCTTCCGTTATAAATGTAAACATTCGCGTTGCGTTCATATTAGAACGACGCATATTTATATTTCCTTTTTTCCTTTATTTACATTAAGTACAATGCCGTCTAGACCGAGAAATTACTTGTTTATTTCTATTTTATTTTAACAATAACAATAATTTGAATAATTAAAACGATTATAATTTATTACATTCATTTATACCCATCCAATCTATTCGAAAGAACATTTTTCCATCAAAATACAAATTTACAGATGATCAAGAAAATTATTAAAAGGTGAAGAAATTAGTTTCATATTGTTGTTGTTGTTGATGTTATTAATAATATTATTTATAAATATTAACTATTTATAAATAGTATCTACTTAGTAATTTTGTTATGGGAATATTATTACATAATTTTCATTATAAGAAAGAAATGAGAGAAAGTTCAATTCTTTCAAAACATAATTTAAAAAATAATTAAAATTCGCAATTTCTACGGTTCATAAATAGTTAACAAATAGGCTTTAAAGAAAAACAATACTCCTCTATCTAGATTTGAACCCATGAAACATTAGTTATGAAACAAGCGCTATACCGCCTGAACCAACATAGCTTCTCTAAAAAATTGCGATATTCGCTTCATATAAATTACTACTTATAGCTTAAAAGGTAGTAAATTCAAATACGATTTTCTAGAAAACGATTGAGTATTGCATCGATCTTTCTTATAATCAAAAGGGAGGTAAGTACACGGAGAGAAATTTCTAATGTTTATACCGTTGGTCACCTTCGCCCGAAAAGACTCAGGCTCTCACTTACGAGATTCGTTTGTTTTCATACTCTTTTGCCGCGGCCGCAGAGATTGACAAGGTATTCTACCGTGGACGCATACTTTATTTCCTCAAGACCCACCGGATTTGATGGTGGGTAGCGGCATGGGATGCGTCGATAAGAGTTCCGTACTATATTCGTTAGAAATTTCTCTCCGTGTATGTGCTATATTATAAGAAAGTTTCAATAAAATCGGTGAGAATCGCACCTGAGGTTATCTTGTGAGAAAATGAGATGACAATCTTTTACATCCTTGTCCCCTCTCTCTCTCTCTCTCTCTCTCTCTCTCTCTCTCTCTCTCTCTCTCTTTCTGCTCTCACACCCTTCCTATATGGATGGATTATGCATGCACACAGGAATGTAGATATATTCATAGACGCAAGTCACATGACCGTGTTATATATGTATGCGTGCATACGGTCGTGGGGCCCTGGGAAGCTCCCTAGAATACCTACGATCCTGACATTCGCTTTGAGCTCCATCTCATCGAAAAACGTGGAACTGATATATGTCAAATCTTTCGCTTGTGCTGCCATTACCCGCTTCGAGTAGCAATTTGCAGATTACGCCTCGAAAACAATTAATTTACATAAAAATGGGTTCAATGTAATCCGCAAGGAGATCAAAGTGCCAGGAATGAACGTCCACTCCGTTTTTTACGTTAGCGTTATCGAAACGATGCAATAAGCGTTTTTATCGTGACGACTAACACATCTACACACCATGTACGTGTGAGGTGAAAAACAGGCCGATTTTATCCTTTTTTTTTTGATTATGCGACAATCGTTGCGCCAATATCGAAGTGGACGCACATTCTAGGGGAATAGTAGTTTATAAAAAATACACTTGATAAGATAAAACGTTAAAATTGAAGGCGTAATCTGCAAAGGAGTTTTACTTCCGGTTTGGTAGTTCCACAATGGGCACCGTGGCGCTCACTGGCTTCAGAAGAACACCGTTAAGATATGCAGTTGAATCGCCTATAACTAAAGATGCGTAATCGAGGTGTGGGATGACTAATGCGTTGACGAACGTGAGTTTGATCTGCGGTGGAAGAAAAGCACCACGAAATTTAAGCCTGTAAAGAACATTATGTACTTTAGATGATATGGTACTAACATGGCGATTCAATGTTAGGTCGGATGTTATTATAACACCAAGATCTTTTACTTCATGTGAATAAGGTATTACATCCGACCCAACAATAATTTGTGGTATGGTGAGATTTTTCATAGCAGCTAAATTATGAGGTGAACCTAGGATGATGGCCTGAGTTTTACGAGTATTTAAAGTGAGCCCATAATCATGAGACCACCTCACAAGCTCAGCAATGCCGCTGTTAATATTGCGTATCGTTTCATTTAGGTGAGATATCGGGGTCGAGAAATAAAATTGCGTATCATCAGCAAAGATGATGGTAGTGTGTCTGGAATATTTAAGTCTCGAGAATAAGGTATTGATAACAATAATGAATAATATGGGGCCTAAGCTCGAACGTTGCGGAACGCCGAAGTATTATACTCAGGATTAGATGTTAAACCATCCAGGCCAATTATTGTGTGAGAGCGATTTGTTAGATAAGAATGCTGCCATCTCAATGTTGATTCTTCAAAGCCTATGTCTCGAAGGCAGGTTAGAATTACGACATGGTTTAACCCTTTGCGGCGCAGTGGTAACCCAGATTACCACCTTTTTAATTCACATCTTTTCAGTCTAGTTTCAATGCTTTCGAAGCAATATTCAAAAAATCTTTTTACAGTAGTAGAGGGGACTTTTTAGTACGTAACGAAAATGATAATAAATGCAATTACGCAAAATTATTAACAAGTATAAATAAATAAATTTAAAAAATCGTCGATTTTTGAGAAAGAAATCGTTTTTGAACGAACTAAAAGGTAAATAAGAACCAAATTTGGTACTCGGAGGTTTTTGGGGTCGCTGATTACGAATTTGAAGTCGGTTTTGTAAAATACAAAATGGCGGAAACAATATGGCGGATGAATTTTTAAAAATTTATCTGATTTACTTAAAACTCGTTTCTCGGGGGTTTCTGGGGTCGCCGATTACGAATCTGGCCTCGGATTTTAAATATTCAAAATAGAGGATCCAAGATGTCCGATCGAAATATGAAAATGTACCCGATATTGATGAAGCTGTGTACTCGGTGATTTTTGGGGTCGCTTATTACGAATCTGATCTCTGACGAATATTGTGTCTTTCTTTCATCAACGCACCGCCATTAGATTATGACACTATCTTAACATCTCTTGTTTAAGCAATTGAGAGGTGTAAAGAGTCACATTTGATCAGCCACTTTACTGGAAAGCATGAGACATTATCGCGTCTCCAAATGCCAATTTGATTTCGATCATGTAGTCATTAGGCTAGGAAGATTCCATTTGCTGATATCATTTATGGGAGCCATCATGTCAATAATAAAGGGAACTAGATTCGAGCACCTTCTTTGCACAATATACGCCGAAAATTCTGTACTAAATAGAAAGTCGGTACACGCATACAGTAGGGCTGTTGGCGCTCACAACTTAACCCATTTGGCACTGACGAAGATAACCATGGAAGACATCGCTTATACTGACGACGAACGCGATGAATTGGACAATCTTTTGATAGGTTTTAATTATCGTTCTATATATATACCGCTAGAGAAAATACTGAAGCAGAAATTTCAATAAGCGTTAACAGCAACTGAAAATACGGTGTCTACTGCAAAGCTGTGGGTTCAGTATTATCGAATGGCATCTTTGGTAAAAAGATTTATAGAAGTTGAGAAATCAGGGAATTGGGCGTTGCATCGCGACACCGTCCAGAGAATGCTCCCCTTCTTTCACGCTAGTTGACGTTTCCTACATGCAAAATCAGCGCATTTATATCTCCAAGATATGCTTTCATTTTAAGATAAAATGCTTGCTGACGAGTGTGAGAAATTATAAGTGGTTCTTTCACAATACGTCGAACTCATAAATTCTGGTCTGAAAGTATGTCTGATCAGACTATAGAACCGGCCCTGATGAAAATATTCCAGGTGGAACTGATTCGTCGTGCAGGAGTGAAAGAGAGTAAAGCGGCTGCGCAGACATTGGGAATGGTATTTGCAAAATAATTGCAAATAAATGGAAAATTTCCAGGGCGTCTGTTGTGCTACAATAGAACAGCATATGAACATGCGACCTACACGGGTTAAGCGCGACAATGAGGACGTCGAAAAGCTTGATATATGGCTTGGAGAACACAATCCTTTTCTGCTAACCAAGGAAGTAATCCCATTTGGCACTAGAATTGTTGGAAGCAGTGTCATTATTTGTCATTTTGCGGAGGAAGTCGGCCGTGACATGATGACTAACATAATAAACAAAACTTTGGATTCCGTTTCCTTGAACCGGAAAGATAAAGTACAGCCATTAGCTGCAATGAACTGCACTATTAAATTCGTTGCACCACGAGTCACAATAAATCCTTTGCTACTTTTTCGACTGATGTGTGTTCTAAAATACACTGATGCTGATGTGAAAAAGTACATGACATTTGAGCTTGCACCTTTCCCGCTTTCGTTGTTTATAATGAAAGAGTTGTGAAAAAGTACGAAGTCCACTTTGTACAATGAATTTAAACCAATGTCAACTTGTGTGCAAACCAGTCTCACAAAAATGTTCGGCATTGACTGTGGTTTCCTGTTGCACAAAGTTGTTTGGAGTCGCGTAGCAACTTTCGGCGAAATTTGCAAGAAGTACGTAGCTTATGTGCAACAACACTTCGACAGTGACGTAACTGTTGTATTCGACGGTTACCCAGATTATATAAGCATAGGGAGAACAAAAATATGCGAAAAGATGAGATGTGAGAGAATGCATCAAACGATTGAAGTGATGTTTCAAGAAAACACTGTGATGCAGACCAGCCAAGAAAAATTCTTTATTGACGAACTCCAAAAACAAACAACGCCTCATAACTATGGTTTGTTCGTATTTTGCAATTGCTGATATCTCCTTCTGTACAACCTTCGAGGACGCCGATACTGTGATTGTACAAACTGCTATCGAAAAATCATCCGTTTAGGATCACATGACAAGCATAACATTTTCCTTCGCAAACCGGAGAAAGGAAAAATACCAGTTTCGCTCTATTCCTTTTTTGCATATTGCGTGCCTCTTTGCGAGTCAAATTTTATATTAAAGTAATTATTTATAACGTGTGACAGTTTCTTAAATACATTTTGTATAATAAATATAATTGAAGTTTTATTATTGATTTATTTAAAAAAATGTTATTTATTAACCCGACCGAAATCGCAGTTATATAATCAATTTGGGAATCCTATATTCAAGATTAAAGACACCAATGAGCATAAAAATATTCCAAAATAATTTTGAGGGCCCTTCATAAATGTCTGAGAAAATTCACTATACGATGCTGAAAGTTGACATTCCTTTCGGACACTGCTAGCGTATTACAAATTTCAAATTTAGGTGAATAGGGGAAATCGACGACTTACAATCTCAACTAGAAACACTAACGGCTAATAGTGACTAGTTGCTCAAGCAACACCAACAACAATGGACACTCGCCTGACATCTGTCGAGTCTTTAGAAAAAAATGATGTTATCATTGATTTCGACAACGAAGATCGTTCAATGTTTTGAGTCCGACTCGCCCGAATAATATTTTCGTGTGAATCATGATGCGCGGAAAGAGAAGTTCATTTTTGCAAGCCCGTCGAAATACAAAAACTTTAAATGCGGCTACCGTTTTTCCGGAAAGATCTTCTAGGGAGATCTTTATTAATGAGTATTTGCTACCGGGGAACTTTGCTGGGCGAAGGTACGAATTTGGGACCGCTGCCGACCTCCGTCGGCAGTTATCGGTACCGTCAGCGTCTTATCCGCGGTCGGTACGTCGTGGGTCTTATCTCGGATAAAGAGGGGATAAGCTCCGCGTCGTACTCGCTAAGGCACAGACCGCCGAATCTGCTGGTGGTACCGATATTGGGGTAGGGGGGACTGGCTCTGGGTGGGTGTTGTGTTGTATATGCCTAGTTCTGTCATTGTACTGTCTGTCTCTGTCCTGTACCTCTCCACCCGAGAGCCGACCCGCAAATAGACAAATCGTCATTAACGCGGGGGAAATAACCTGTCGTTTGTCCTTTGTCCTTTTGTCCTTTGAGTATTTGCTACGTGATACAAGCTTCTGCATTTATTTTACGATCCTCGAATGGAAATAAAACCACCATAAATTCAGCCGAAGACCTCTCATCTTTTTCGCGCAATTTTTAACGGTTTTACTATGAACGTAATAAATGGGCTCATTATTTGTTATCAGAATGCTAGAGGAATACGCACCAAGTTTACCGATATTCACAAAAATATACATCTAATTCAATCATCGCCGAATATCACCATAATTTCTGTAACCTGGCTCCATCGCGATATTATGGTCTCTGAAATAGACTTTTAAAGATACTTCACATTCCTAGCTGACACATCATCATTAATGCATCAACGAGAAGGTGGAGTTTTAATAGCAGTGAATTCGCATATTGCCTGCTCAGTTATATCGTCATCTACTTCCATCAATTCCGAATTTTTATCCGTAAGTGTCTCCACATAATCCGGTAAATTACTAGTTTCAGCCTCCTATTTTTCTCCATATGCACCCATTGAAGATTAGACCCAATTTACATATCAGATTGAGAATATTTTAATAAAATTTTCTCCCCAGAATTCTCTTAGCAGTTTGCAAAAGTCTAATCATTTTTAAACATTTCTTAACATTTTTCTAAAAATTGATAATGGAAATTTTTATTCATTAATAAACACTATTTAATAAATTATTTTTGCACATTTCGATCCTTTTTCATGAACAATAATACTTTCTCTGTTCAACAATATCGCAGGACATAAAAATTCTTGAAAGTGTTATAAAATATGTGTATACAATTGCTTCTTCCCTAATATACGCGTGGAACTGTAAACGAGAAAGAATTACGTGAATAAATAGATGGTGCTGTTGTGTAAGGGTATATAATAAGAAAATAAAAAGGTCGGCTTTGTCTTACAATCTCAGGTATTGTACAAAAATTTTGACTGAAATTGCGCATACTTCAAATTTGTGGAGGAAATGTAGGAACTGAAGAAACCTACACCGAGTACAGCAGCGGTCATGAGTCAATTTCCGCCGGACAACCAATATTTTCGAAACGTAAAGAAACAACGTGGCTCTTCTTACCAACAGCGTGCTGCTGATTGTAAACAAAATCGAAAAATTGTTCACCGGACGGAGATCGAACTCACGACCTACGACTTCGTAGTCCAGAACGTTACTGCCTGAGCCGCGAAGCCAATTCTTCATAATTTTTCATTTTTTTAACGTATCAGGATGAATCCTGCAGAACGTTACTGAAGAATCTTGCACAGAATTCAAGAACGAAACATTTATTTTATATTTGTTAGAACTCTATTAGTATGGTGACCGAATATACCGTGGAATATTCCTATTATTGATTATGTTACGACCCGTTTGGTCGTAGGCAACCGTTTTCATAGATGATTAATATCTGTTTACTTATTTATTATTTATTATAATATTATAGGATTCTCATGGAAAGTCGATTCGTTCGCGAGACCAGGAAAATATGACGCTTACAAACGCGACACTAGCTACCAAACACCGTAACTATTTTTCAGCTGGGAACCTGACGATCTTGCAGCACAATTCGCCCAACATACACCTCAACGGCGTGTAAATTGTCCAGCCTTACAGAGGCTTCTAGAGCGAGGAAGTGCTGACGTATTGGGAAAGACAAGGAAGTTGAGTCAGTCAGTGAGATTCTTTCGGAGAGACATGCACCTGGTCGTGGGGTTGTTAGAGTGGATCAAACCCAGGACGTCGGGAAGTACAAGTGCGCGCCCCGTTTTCGTTCGATTTAACACCAGCACCGGCCTTAGTGTAAGGGTGCTGGAGAAGTACATAATAAAAAACGTTCCTTTCAAGTGTAACTTGTTTCCTGTTCCGTGTAAGAACGTAACAGAAATACTTTTGGTGGCAGCATCGGGCCTCCGCGAGTGATTTTCATTTTTTCTTCTCTAAAACAAAAAGTGAAATCGTGTCGAGTTTCGTCCTCGTTTACGCGGAGCCGAATCACCCTCCATCGCTACCGCGGGTTCAAAATATTTTCGTTTTTGAAAATCTTTGAAATCTCTTAAGAACTTCGACCAACTTCAAATTTCAAAACTATTAAGACTGTGAAAGTACTAAATCATGAGCGTTAAATAAAACCCGCGCACGGCGTTAAACAAAATTAAAGGAAAAACTGTGAACATAATACTTGTAAAACTGGATATTATAAAATTTATTGTGAGTGTGCAACGCTACGCTATCGGACATTCCCAAATCTCTTTGTCCACAAAAGGATAGCAAGGATAGTTGATTCGAGGATAACAGGTAAATACTATCTAAGAATTATTGAAATAAAGAAGATTACAGCAACGTTCCTGTTCAGCATCATAGCTGCAATTTTAGCAATCATCGACGGGTGAGTCGCGACTACTTTTTCCCAAATAATATTGCCAGGTAAATTGAATAATTACAAATTTTGATGTATTAGTGAATTGATATATTTTGATATATTTTAAATTTTATACATTGCTCGTGCACATATTATTTCGAAACTTGTATACAAAAATCACTTCATTAATTATTCAAAATACCCGAATTTTTCATTTCGATACAAACAATCGTTTTCGTATTATGATACTAAATCTACGGCTTATTCCGCATAACTCCACCTGAAAGGATAAAAATCATTAATTAGTTCCTACGTGGGCCCTACCTACCCGTACTTAACAGGGAAATCCGGTGCGCTGACCGAAGTACCACTGCAAGTGTATTTTTTAGTACGCTGACTCTGACCCTCCCATGGATAGCCGGGGAATTGGAGCGGGCGTATGTCGCTCGACAGACTGTGCGAGACGATCAGGCAACGACTGTCCTTCCTTCGGGAATTTCCCCTAAATTTATAGGCCTAAGTCCCGCCTCGGTACGCGACACTCACCCTGTCTCACACGCGTCTTACACTCACACGCCTTGTTTACGTATAAAAAATGGCCTAAATGCTAATGGATATAGCACTATCTGGCCTGCAAGGAATGGAAATGCCAGTATATTTAGAGGACATTATCATCTACGCAAAGAATCTAGATTAGGATGGAAAGAAATTCAACCGATTGATGGCCCATACAAATCTAACTCTAGACCCCCAGAAATGCCACTTCCTGTACAGAGAAGCACGATATTTAGGCCACATAATTAGTGAAAACAAGGTGAAACCAGGCGCCGAAAATTTAGAAGCGGTGGAAAAATTTCCGCGACTCAAGAACCAGAAACACGTAAAACAATTTCTTGGTTTGGCAGGATACTATAGGAGATTCATTATTACATTTCTGGTACGAAAAACATTTTCTTTTAAATGAGGGAAAGAACAAGAGAAAGCATTCGAAATATTAAAAGCAAAGTTGTGCTCCGCCCCTAGACTAAACCTGCCGGATTTTACAAAACCGTCCATAGTAATGATTGACGCCTCAGGATATGGCCTGGGAGCGATCCTGACACAGAGGAAATAGGAAAGGACTCCCCGGTGGCATACGCGTCCAAGAGTTTGAAGGACGCTGAAACGCGATAGCCGACGGGACATAAAGAGATGTTCGGTGTAGTTTTCGCGGTTGAACAATTTCGCCCTTATATTTACGGCAGAGAATGTACAATAGTAACAGACCACGAACCACTGATATACCTTAAAGATATGAAAGATTGAAAACTACGCGTGCACAGATTTCGAAAAAATTACAAGGCTATGAATACAAAATAATATATAAAAAAGGTGAATATAACGTGAACGCAGACGCATTATCGCGGAACCCTTATGATTTAATAGAAAAAACGGAAAAATGCAGCAATGAAAACGAAAACTTCCGAACAGCGAATCTATTACGACTCAGAAAGAAACAGCATTCGAACGAGGATTCAAGAGACGAAAAGAATCTCATCAATATAATACTAGACAATGATCAAATTCTAGTTCAGGGAATCCAGCGGACCATAAAATAAAACGACCAAATGACAACACTGATGACACAAAACAATTACGAAATAAGGAAGAAATGTCAAAAGGAACCCATATTCAACCAAGAAAACCGAAAGGTACGTCGGTGAACAAACATTAGTATTGGGAAGTAGTTGAATCTGACGCTCAAAAAACCCCGAAAAAAACTCACAAATAAAAGGGTAACGCGATCAGACGGGCCATATGGGCCCAGAACTCCGTCGATATCGCTCGTAGATCGACGATACGCGCATAATGATGCGATTCTATTAACGAATGTTCCAACGTTTCCCAAAATGTAGCTTCAGACATAAATTCGTGGCAAATCGAAATGAAGATCATAGTCAGATGGGAAGACCAAATGGGCAACCGGCCGACTGGATATATCGTCCTGGAAACGGACGAAAGTATTAACAGCGACAATCAAGAGTTCATTGCAGAACAAAACGATATCACGTGGACATTACGGTACAACGCCTAGAAGACAATGCAGGGGATAGCGAAAACTCCTAAACAGACAATAATTTAAAGAGACGTCGAAAAAAGAAATTACGAACACCAGAGGAAAGACGAAACGAGCACGAAAAATCAATATCGAATGAAGATGAAATTCGCATATATAATGAGCCAGGAAAAAAAGATCCGGATGGAAAATCATATTTCGGAGCGCGTAACGAAGTTTCACGATCCGGAGACATATCCCGTAAGGAAATCACGTCCGCAACGTTTAACGCGGAAGATTATCTACATGGTGAAATTGACAATTAAAACAGCGATACAGCTGCAAGGGCATAGTCTCGTCGCCCGAGTCATACTATTAGATTTTTTTTTTAGAAACGAAGTTCAACGTATGCAGAAGCGGGTCTATAGATTGAATTTTCATTTTATTATAAATAAAAACAAATATTGCCATTTTCTAACCAAACAAATAGGTAATTTGATATTTATATCGAAATAAAAGTGCCTAAAAAAATTATATCAAATTGAATAATCGACTGGATAGTCATTTGGAACATAAATATCAAATTTCGTTAGTTTCATTCAAATTTAGGGTCCAAGTAATATGGACAACATATTATCAATTTAACCCGTTGCGGCAGACATTTTTCTAATGAACCATTTTTCATGGAACTTGGTACTCGGGGGTATTTGAGGTCACTGATTACGAATCTGAACTCAGATTTCGAAAACTCAAAATGGCGGATTCAATATAGCAGACCGAAATGCAAAAAGTTCCTTGATCCAGATGAAACTGAGTACTCGGGGATATTTGAGGTCGCTGATTACGAATCTGAACTCAGATGTTGGAAATTTAAAATGGCGGATACAAATATGGCCGACCGAATTGCAAAATGTTCCTTGATCCAGGTGAAACTGAGTATTCGGGGGTTTTCGAGGTCGCTGATTACGAATCTGAGCTCAGATTTTGGAAATTCAAAATCTGAAAACTAAAATTTCTATACTTGAGTTCAGATTGGTAATAAGAGACCCCAAAAAACCCCGCGTATCCAGTTTCATCTCGATTCAGTGTTTCTGCATTTTGGTCGGCCATATTGGATCCGCCATTTTGAATTTCCAAAATCTGAGTTCAAATTCGTAATCAGCAACATCAAAAACCCTCAAGTACTGAATTTCATCTCGATCCAATTGAACATCCCTGCGAAAAATTTTAGGTAGGATTCTCATGAGAATCATATGAGAAATTTTCTCATGAGAAATTGAAACAGGATTTCTATGAGATCCACATGAGAATCAAGTGAGACTTTGATGAGAATCGAGTTAGACTCTCATAATGATTGTAGAATCTTGGCATTCGCATGAGGGTCCTAAAAGATTTTCCTGAGAGTCTTACTTGATTCTCATGTCGATCTCACACAAATCCTGTTCCAATTTCTCATGAGAATCATATAAGAACACAATTTTTCGCAGGGACGTGCTAGCGACTGAATTGTTTCTATAAAAATGATAATTTTTAGTCGTTTATTTGTTTATAAAACATAATATTTAATAAATATTGACAAAAATGCAATGTTAAACACTTCATTAACTGAAATAAAAACCGGAAATAAAATATTCAAGAACAAATAACATTTTTCTGCACATAAAAAATATATAGAAAATTTGTTTCAGTTACGGAAAGCTTAATTGTGAACTTGATTGAGACCCATAAATTGGGTATTACTTGTATTAAGGGGGTATTGTGTAATCAGGATTGTATGTAATGAATATGGTATAAACATATAAAATAAACGTAACAGAAAATGAATTATTCCAATGAATAATTATTTGAGCACTCAATTATGCCTCACGAACAGAGTTTAATTTAAATTAAGGGAGTACTGAGCTACCTGGAGTGGAAATAAAAAATCTAACACAATCAAATTAATAAAAAGTAACAGAAAATATTTTAGGACTCTAAATAATTTAATGTGACCTCACATCTGAATATCCAATCGCATATCGCATGTATTAAGGGGGTATTAAAGCAATCTGGATTGAATCCAATTACATATTATTGCTGTGAATAATCAGTTGGGTATTTTTGTATCCGAACTGAGTTTTAATTGAATTAAAGGGTTTATGAGCAACCTGGATTGTACGTAATTAATAGAAGATATGCAGGTCAATTAAAAATAACAGAAAATATGTTAATGCTATAAATAAACAGAAAATCTTTTCCACACAGGAAAAGAGGAGTAAAATTGGCGCATTTAAAAGAGTCTTAAATTAAGTCAATGTATAAAGCACAAGTATGTGCTTTTGGTCTTATTTTTATTACACGTTAACACATTAACACCCAAGTGTCCAAAAAGTTTACCTTTAATTCAGCGTAAGAATTCATACTCAAAATGTCAACATATTTTAATGCAACTTCCTAATAGGGGATTTTGGGGTTCGATCTTTAAGATTCCGGAATCAAAAAAACCTGTCAATTATCAGAGTTCAATATGGAGGATGATGAAAGACAAGGAATGCACAAAAATCCATGTTTATTTTTTAAACCAGTATTTTCATTGGATAGCATTATTTGTAAAGGGTCTAATCAGTGGTATTAGTGGATAAATTGGTTGTACATTCAAACCACGCTATTGAAAACTTAAAAATTCATGATTGCGGACATAAAATGACGTATCTAATATGGCAGATAGAATTTTGCATATTGAGAAAATCGTATAAAAATCCCCACTCTGAGTATTTGATAACTACATAAAAATCTATATTTGACGTAATAATAGTGTCGCTTCGTCTATTCGCCGCAATTTTCTTGAGGCTTCCATCTCTTACCAAGTGAAGGTTGACGCAACAGAGAATTTTCTTTTTCTATGTATTTCGTATTTTTGTTTTTTAATTAGTTTTCTTTCATTTTCTTCCATTTTTAATTTTTTTTTTATATTTTATTTTTCTTAGGTGCTTTTTTAGTTTGCACACACACACACACACACACACACACACACACACACACACACACACACACACACAGACACAGACACATAATTTGTAATTATGGAAAATAAATCAAGTTAATACACCCGGAGTTGAAAAATGCACCAGAAAATTTTATATGGTTGTGAAAAACAAATTGTGGACTCTTGTGTGATTCCCCTGTCGAGTATCACTTTTATTAAGGCGGTATTAAGAAATCTGGATTATATATAATTAATATAAAACATGAAGAGAACTTAAAAATAACAGGAAATTTATAACTTTGATCAATAATTATATGGGTACACAAATATGACATAGGAACAGAGTTTTTTTTCGAAACAATGAGGAACTGAGATAGATTGAATGGAAATTATCAATCGAAAACATTCGGAGTAAAAAATTCACAATAAATATTATATGTTTGTGAAAAATTATTTGTGGTCGCATGTGTGATCCTATTATCGAGTGTCATGGTTATTTGAATTAAGAGCTTGATATTGACATTTTGTTCATGTTGTTTGATTATTTTTATTTGACGGCGTGATGGTCGTGCGGGCTAAGGCGTCAGTCTTAGTCCGCCCGAACTGAACGTCGCGAAGGGCCCGAGTTCGAATCCCCGTCCTGCAATTTTCTCTGCTTATGTCCAGTGTGGAATAACCGGGGAACTTTGCTGGGCGAAGGTACGAATTTGGGACCGCTGCCGACCCCCGTCGGCAGTTATCGGTACCATCAGCGTCTTATCCGCGGTCGGTACGTCGTGGGTCTTATCTCGGATAAAGATGGGATAAGCCCCGCGTCGTACTCGCTAAGGCACAGACCGCCGAATCTGCTGGTGGTACCGATATTGGGGTAGGGGGGACTGGCTCTGGGTGGGTGTTGTGTTGTATATGCTTAGTTCTGTCATTGTACTGTCTGTCTCTGTCCTGTACCTCTCCACCCGAGAGCCGACCCGCAAATAGACAAATCGTCATTAACGCGGGGGAAATATCCTGTCCTTTGTCCTTTTTTTTTTGATTATTTTTATTTATAATAATTTATTATTTACCATATTATTTATATAATATAATTTAGTATATTTATTTTCCAAATAAAAAGTTTTATGTATAAATATAAATAATTATAATTTTATTAATAATTTTTGTATTTATTATATTTATTATATATTTATTAAAAAGACACAAATAAAATTCTATATCATTTGCACTACCAAAGTCGGTTGAAACTCAGTACTAGGAGATATTTGAGTTTGCTGAATTATAATCTCTCTGAATCTTCATCTCTATTATAAATTCTGAGATTTAAAATGGCATATGCGATCCTGTGATTCAAAATACGTACAGACGACCAACCGAAATTGGAAAAATTACTTAATTTGAATGAAACATCAAACTTTATTACTTTATTTACGAGGTATTTCTTACGTAACCGTTCTCAGCCAAACCCAGAGACACGAACGAGGATGTAGCGGTTGATATTCTCCATTTTTTTTTATATTTGTATTTTGTTGTTATAGCTTCTTTTTTTATTTTATATTTTTTATTTTATGACTTTCCCTTTAATACTTCATAACATTTAACGGCTTCGACGCTGCAGAGTATTGCATGGCATGTAACTCGTTCTCAGGAAGTACGTAAATTGCATTTGCTTTGCTGATTTTTTTCAATAGGAGGAGTTACAGAAAATCTTCTTGTAAGGAATCTTTTAGTTTTCTTATGCTGAGCCTTTGTATAATAGAAAAACTTTATATTTTCGAATTTATCTTTAGCCCATTCCAAAAGACTTGCAGGATACAATATCGCATTATCATGATTAAGTTGAAAGCTGGCGCGTGTGGCTTCTCTTTTAAAAATAGCTCCTACACCATCGCAAGCTCCTTTGCCGTGGGTTGTAGCAGAATAGTGCCACTTGGCTTTAATTCCAAAATCATTTTCTTGATGAACAAGATTACTGGCTTGAAATTTATTTTTATAATGCTGTTTATCACCGTCGCGTCGCTAATATAAATGATTTTTTGCAGGTTTGGACACAGCTTCTTTATTTCAGGTACAAGTAACTCTTGCATCGTGTACACTGCTGCCGTATCATGTGTTGTGCATTCGGATAAGAATATGAAGCTCTTGTGGGTTACTTCCTCATTGTTCTTATAATATACGAGCACTGGGTGTACGGTACATTGAGCATTGTTGTAGTGAAAACCATGAGCCGTGTTTTGTGCGACGTAGGCAAAATTTTCTGAAAAGTCGGTGTGAACCAACACGTCTCCTTCATTTAATGTATTATGTAGTTCCAGTATATATTTCGACAGTGCTTTAGACATAAAATGATGAGGAAGTAGAATTTCTAGAGATTTGGTAAAAACATCAATAAAGTCGTATTCTTTATATTCTTTTTTAAGGATGCATCGATCAGTGTTCTGCCAAGTGGAAAATATAACTTCCGACGTTCCTATTTCGTCTAACAATTGAAAAATCTAATCCGAAAATTTTTCCATACTTGGGCATTCATGACAGTCGCCTAAGTAGCATCCCGTTAATGGATTTTTACACAAAACTATCTGAATGCAATCACTTTGGTTACTGATCAGTATCTCATAATTTTGCGTTATTTGCGGAAGTTTAGCATCATCGATCATAGCTTTGAAATTTTTGTGAATTACCCAAACGCATACGCTGTGAGTGCCACTATAACCAGCTACAACATTTCATTTTGGTCGAAGTTTAGCAAATTTACTTAAACCAATTGCAATATCTGGATTTTGCTCTTTAAACTGTACGTGCTAATATTTAATGTCGCATAATAGCACTCGTTTCTGCATTTTGGACCGCAATTACGTACTGCAACTATGTCTTTTTCATTAGGCATTACTCTACTGTTGACATCGCTTTTATAGAAATCAGACACTTTTTTAACGATACTCTCGCAAAAGTTTTTCCCTGCTTTAGGTCTGGGTGTTGCTAAAACTCCTGGTGTTCTTCGCAATTCTTTTGCTTCTCTAACACATATGTAAGAGGCACCGAATTCTTTAGCTACCTCACGAATACTTAGTGATTCGGGAGGAATGTTCAAAATCGAAATGCGAAGTGGATCATTTTCCGGTAGGCTCGAAAACTTTTCTTTAAGCCCACTCATCATTTCCTCGAGAATTTCCTCTCTAAACAAACGCAAATTTTTATTTTGCGAATGTTCCAAGTAATCTTTTGTATCCCGCAAATCAGAGCCTGCTTGACTTTCAAAGGATCTGTCGAAGTCGAAAGGTACATCTCTATTATTATATTGTTTCCTACAAGCTTGACATATTTTCGCATTGGAAGGTAAATTTGGAAAGTCTGTTTGCATGTTTCGGGATATGTTTCTCAAGTCCTTTCCTTTATGACCCATTCCGCCAAAAGGATTGACACATCTGTCGAAGTGAACTTTTTGATTATCCCAATGTCGGAGGGCCCAAAATGGAGCCGCATACAAAAAGACGGATGTAATCATGGCTTTGTACAGCTTGCAGAATGCGCCCCAGGAATCCATTTTCGCGGAGTTAATTAGCGCTAGGACCGCAGCCGAGGCGGTTCCTGTACGGACGACGGCATACTCAGTAGGCTGAAGGCCGAATGCTGAGGATGAAAAAATTATTCCTAAAAATCGGTAGGTATTCGTGACCTCAATTCCTGACCCTTTTTTGTTGTTTTGCATGTACATTAATTTTTGCCGAGATGCGGCAATTTACTCTGACAAGCCGGTACAGGTAAAAGTATAGCAAAACTCCCGTGCCTGCAAAATATTTTACCCTTGAACCGGGGCGTGGACGGAAATTTTTACCTCCCCCGTTGACGAGGGTTGCTGGTAGGTATTGGGTTATATAACCCAAAACCGCCCAGCGACCCTGATAACATTTTAATTAAGGGAACGTGCAGGGGGAATTGCCCACCTACGCAATTTTAATATTCTGACGTGTCGGCCGCGGAAGCGAGGGATTTCTCCAAACAACCGCGACCAACAAAGTACCTTGTATTGTGCACGCTATAGGTGTGCAGGACGAAGGAGGGCGAGAGCCCAACAACCGTCCCGCCTAGCCGATGGAGCACCGAGAGATAATATTCCAATGACGCCCCACCGGAGAACAGATTACCAACATAACGCGGACAGGAGGGTTTCTATTTACCCCCCTACCTGTTATTTATATTCCCAGGTAGGTTTTTCCTCCTGGACAAACATTTGTTTATTTGTCCGCACCCAACTGAAGTAGTGGGTGGGTGGGATAAAAGATGGTAGTAACTCGCTAGATCTCATGCTCTGCAAGATTCGGCAAATTGGGCAACCAACCGCGGTCCAGCGACAGCCCAGTGCTCGGCATCAAAATCGACATTCAGATCGCCCGTATCCGCCTCGCCCAAAAGTGTCCCAATCTGAGAAAGCCAATTTCGAGGCTCCTGCGACGACACGAAGGGAGCCAGTTCTCTAAGGCGAAGAAGTAAGATTTTGGACAATCTGGAGTCGGGCAGTCTCAGGGTTTTAATTACCCAATTTATCGACCTATTGAGAATCTCTACCGCGATCGGCGGAATGCCGAGTTCTAATCGAATCAGGTATGCCGGAGTGTTTCTAGGCAGGTGGAGAAGCCGCTTAAAAATCAATCTGCGCCGACCCCAGCCTATCCAAATGTCGAAGGACCCAAAATAGAGCCACATACCAAAGGACGCAGGTAATCATGGCTCTGTACAGCCTCCAGAATGCGTCCCAGGAACCAATCTTCCCGGAATTAATTAACGCTAGGACCGCAGCCGAGGCGGCTCTTGTACGGATGACGGTATCCTCTGTAGGCTGAAGGCCGGATGCTGAGGTTGAAAAAATTATTCCTAAAAATCGGTAGACATTCCTGACGTCAACCGGAGCGTTCTCGTAAAAGAAATCCCTCGAACACTGGGCAAACGGACCAGCCCTCTTGAAAAAAACGATCTTAGTTTTATCAACATTAACGGTAAGCAGGTTGCTACAGTAAACAGAAAGAATTCTTAGCTTATTACGAAGGCCGGATGGTGAAAATGCAAGGATGGCGAGGTCATCGGCGAAAAGGAGCATTGACAAATCCATAGATCCGGTAACGTACACCGCGCGTAGATTAGTTTCACGAAAAAGAGAAACAATATCTGAAAGATATAAGATAAACAATAAAGGGCTTAGAATTTCGCCTTGTGGTATGCCGATTGTTATTTTATAGCAGGGCCATTTTCGATACGATACAGAACTGATGCGGAACGATATAATGCGCTTAACACCCTGACGAACTTAAGGCGCTGACCCCGAGACCAAGGAGCTTTCGCCAAAGAAGAGCATGTGGTACCGACTTAAAGGCTCTTTTAAAGTCAACATAAAGGATGTACAATTTTGAGTTCGAACGTATAAGATCTACTTGCGCCGATGCAAGAAGGCAGAAGATATTATCTTCTGTCCTCCTTCCACCGCAAAAGCCAGATTGCTCCTCTGGAAGGATGTCTCTTTGCGATGTCCATTTGGTCAGGCGTGTACATAAAATGTGGGAGAAAATCTTCGCAAGGGCGTTTGTAATTGCTATTTAGCGGTAATTTGAAGGGTTGTCGTGCGCGCCCTTCTTATATAGCGTGAAAATTAATGAGCCGGTATAACCTGAGGAAAAAGTTTCCGCCAAAAAGATCCTGTTAAAGAGAAGGAGAGAAAGATACCGGTCGTCCAAGACTTTGAAAACCCAGAGGGAATTTTGTCCAGACCAATGGCCTTTTACATCTTTAGAGCTCTCAGGCTGTCTCTAACCTCGACCATAGAGAGAGGCGAGTCCAGCACGGGATCGCACGTTCCAAAATACAACTCGGCTATTGGTTGAGTCTGCGGAAAAATGCTCCGAAAAAATGCGGTCCAGACTTCTTCTGACACGGATTTCGATCTAAATTGCGGCACGGCACTCCAGAAGGCCGCAATATTGCGAACTTCCGCAAACCTGTCAGAGATCCTGGAGTCAAAACTGGCTTTTTTCCGGGAAAGTAGGTTAGAGTAAAACCTTCGTGCCAACTTGTATTGGACGACCGCGGCCGCGCCGTATCCAGCTCCCCTCATGTGTCTTAAGGTTCGGGCCAGTGCTCCCCTTGCCGAGAAACACGCCTCATCGAACCACGGCTTGTAAAAACGCGAGAGAGTACTGTAGGAGCGAGAAACGAATTCTTTCAGTAGTTCGGTAGAAAACGCTAAGTCACAAACTATTTCCAAGAGGCCGTTATAAATTAAGTCGGGTTCATCAGATTCCAATAAGCTGTCATTTTGCAATGATACTGCTAATTGTGCTCTATAATTCACAATAGCAATGTCTGCCCCGTCCGGGCTGATAACCTGTCATGGATCGAATTGCTGTAACACAGGTATTTGGATGCTATCTTTGGGAGGTTTATCTTTCCGTTACTAGTAGTACTAATCCGTTATTAGTAGATGGTCAGAACCGAAAAGACCATCGCCGATCGCAAGATCATGAACATACGGCAAGTACGATACCGAAACCCAGACCAGATCAACGACGCTAAATCCCCTCTGTCCGAGAAAGGTAAAATGAGCCGGAGAGTCGCACGGCGTCCGACCATTTAATAAGAAAAAATTATTGACAGATATAAAATCAGACAGAAGGGTTCCACGAGGATTGAAAGTCGTGCATAAATAAATCCTTTAATGCATTAGCAATAGCGATCGTACGGCACCCCCTAGCCGACTTGTCAACTAGCGCGAACCCCTCCTTGGCAACTCCCCAATATAATAGAC
Source organism: Trichopria drosophilae (assembly GCA_030407085.1). Lineage (NCBI taxonomy): Eukaryota > Metazoa > Arthropoda > Insecta > Hymenoptera > Diapriidae > Trichopria > Trichopria drosophilae. The sequence continues at coordinate 49,118,738 of CM059586.1, forward strand.
TCAGTACCGAGTAAGTGCGCGACAACGAAACGCGCATTGAAAACACCGAAACAATCGGTGAAGATAATTATAATCTCATTGAATTTATACCACGTAGATCTTCCGGTAAAAGTATACCGTGATCCATAAAGGAAGGCCAAAGAAAAAATCGCCCAATAGAATCACAACACAATATTTAAATTCAGTTTTTCAGAATTGCATGAGCAAACCGCGCAATTTCAAAATTCAGTACAAGGGATTCAGCACATCTCGAAAATTCACGCAAAAAGGAGCCACACGTCCCGCAGGGACGAACGCGCGGTACGCGCTCCCCTCCTTACCCCCGCGACAACAATGCTCGGAATCCCGCGACCGCGGACGCCGACGATTTTTTCGACGAATTCCAAACACAAACAATACGCTTCTGCTATAGACCCGAATGACGCGCTTCGGGTCTTCTCACAAGTTCTGATTGATTCCGCATACACGTGGTTTAATACTTTTCGGAATAGCTGGACCTCTTGGCCAGATTTCGCAAATAAATTCCGAAAAACATTCGGACATGCGAACGATGACCAACAAATTATGCATAAAATTCAGCGCGCGATACCACTCAAAAATGAATCCGGAATGGACTTCGTCATACAAATCGGCGGATTATTCAATAAATTAAATAAAAAATTCAACTGGAAAGAATTTACTCCGATTAATACACTCCGAATTAATTATGCAGTTTGATCGGGATAGTTTTTCAACTTACGATGATTTAATAACAAAAATACGTAAATACCAAGAAAAATCGAAATTATGTAATTAACGGACAAACTGCGCGAACACAATTTTAAACGAACACGACACACAAAAAAAAATCATTTTTACGCAATTGATTCACAACTATACGAAATAGATGATTTATCGCAATTGCCTATTACATAAAATAAAACTGAAACGAAATCGAAACAAAACGAAATAAAAAAGTCGAAAAGAAGAATATTATTGAACCAAAACAAAATCTAAATGAAATCGAAATTTAAAAAAAAAAAACAATAAGAAGCGCTGAAAAAGAAATTACACAATAGCGGCGGTAAAAATACGGATTTTCAAATAAAAAGCTACGTCGAGTCGTAGGCATCGCCGTCGTTGCACTTACATTTCTTAGCGCTCCTCGCGTTCTGCTCGGTGGCAGAAGTGGGGAGAAAGAAGTGGCACGTCTGCAAAGCAAAGCCACGATTGCAACGAAAGAGTTACGAGAAACTACGCACATAATAACGATTTTCGAGCTCGGCACAATTTTTATAAAAATAATCGCGGTACTAGAGGTCGTCGAAATAGTTATAATCGTAATTACGATTACAATTCGGCTCGTTCGGTAATCCATTTCGACCACGACAGTATTGGCGACCGAGTAGCCAGTACGACGCGCATGAGCAATACACGTAACTTGCGCATTCGCCGCAATTCTCTTCACCGTTGCAACCTAATCAGCCGTGGTTCCAATATTAAAATTGCAATTTTTCACTTGACAATCGAAACGTGTTCCATACATCGTCGTCAAAAAATGAGAAGGATGCCAGGAAATACTAGAACTTCCTGGCAGAACCTTGGAACCTCGCGAGCGCAAAACTAATTCAAATCACTCGGGAAATGATCTAATTCGCGCCGACGCTATTCAAGATTCAACGCGCTTCCTTCATAACGCATCAGTGCTCAACGTAGCGCATGCCGCAAGGAATGCAGCTAGTGATTCCGAAAACGACGCGGATGATTTTTGCGAAACATCTCAGACCAATTACTCAGATTTTAACTCAGAGTGCTGCTACACCGAGCTGGTGCAGCCGGCAAGAGCAAACATCTCGTCCGTCACTTCGCTGTCTCCAACTAACCGAAGTACCTGCTATCAAGCAGCAGTTAGCCATTCGCAACGCAAAGTATTCAATGGCCTTGATCCTCCCGTACCCTCGCAAAAACGTTAAGCAATCGGAACCGCGATTAAAATCGGAGATAAAAAATATTCCGGACTCCTCGATACAGATAGCGACCGCACGTTTATGTACGATAAAATTAAAATATTAGCAACCCGTTATCCCGTATACGACGCGATAACACCCGCTAGCGTACAACTTGCTCAACGCGACTACGTAGCCGCACCTCGTTATTCCGCGTAATTTGACGATAATATTAATAATTGCTACGGCGAATTGTGGTTCGCCATTCTAGACGGATTGCAAAATATCCTAGGAATAGATTTTATAATTGTCTGGAAAATTGCAATCGACGCTACGCGCGGTCATTGTTCAGTAGAAGGTTCTGACGCGCAATTTCCCTTCAATTCCGCGAAAGTCAAGCGTAGCTCACTAAACTCCATGCAGTTAATAAAGCTTACGCCAAAGCAGCAAAAATGTTTCAATCTTCAACGCTATCTTCGGGAACAGGAATAACGGAATTAGCTACGCACGTTTTCGAACTGACAAACGCGACGCCGATCAAACTAAAACCTACCCGTAAATAAAATAATAAACGAAGAAATCGATAAATATCTGGAAAAAGGTTTTATAGTGCTAAGTAACAGCCCGTGGTCTAGTCTCGTCGTGTTAACCTTGCGTAAAGGTCGTAGACATAGATTTTGCATCGACTATCGTCAACTCAACGAAGTTATGAACAAACCTGCATCGCCTACCACGCATGGACGCGATTCTAGATGCGTTATCGGAGGCTAATATAATAAGCACAATCGATCTGAGTAAAGCATTTTACCAGATCCCGGTTGACGCACTGCCGAGAGTATACCGCTTTCACCGTCCCCGGTCGAGGATAATTTTATTGGATCAGAATCCCTTTTGGCCTTTCAAATGCGCCGGCTATTTTTCAAGCTTTACTGAGGGATTGATAGCTAAATTTATCAAACACTTGCACGCAAATAATTTACCAATGAGGTACGCAGACCAGGTGCACGCGTATTTAGACGACTGGATCGTCATTTCCAAAAAGTTCGAAGAACATATCTTGTTGCTTGACATTCTTCTCGGAATTTTGCAAAGCGCTGGTCTTACGATCAATAGACAAAAGTTTCATTTTGCGAAACAAAGTGCCAAATATCTAGGTTTCCTCATAGATAAAGACGGTTCTAAACCGAATACTAAGAGAATCGAGCCTATCCTAGAGCGCCCAAGACCTCGCAACCGAAAAGAGTTGCAGCAGTTTAATAGTGCTGTTAATTGGTACCACAGACACTTACGGAACATTTCGAGAGTACAAGGACCGTTCAATAATTTAGCCAGTCCTAAAGTGCCATGTAACTGGACTGAAGAACACGAGACTGCGTTTAACGAAGTCAAAGAAGCGCTAAAAGACGTTCTGCGACACCAGTGTCGGCACAATCATAACACAAAATGACGAAACTCGCGAATATCTTATCACGTGCTTAAGCAGACTTCTGAGAGGTGCCAAGTTAAAGTACACTACCACCGAAGAGGAGTGTTTAGCAGTAATATTCGCCGTGCGCAAGCTGCGTTACTACCTCGAAGCCACTGAATTTACGGCTTACATCGGTCACGACACGACCTCACACGTTGGGCAATAGAGTTCCAGTTATCCTGGAGGTATTTTTGCTATCCTTAGGATTTAACCATTGGTTAGTAAGTAAGAATCTCGAAGTACCTTATTGTTTAGTGTGCCTTAATTAGAGCGCCGTTGCGCCATTAATTATATGTAGTTGTTTATGTGTTTAATAAATCTAGATTCATAACCTGAGCGTGTACTAATTCCTGCATAATTAAGCGTTAAGTTAGGCTAAGTTAGTCTTAGTTATGCTAAGATACAAGGCAGCAGCAAGCATATTTTTAAGAATATACGATTTAATTTCACAGTATCATATAATTCACGACTATACATTTTCAGCATTTCCCTTAATAACGGAGGAGCATGAGTCACGCAGAGCCACAGTACTCGCATGAGTAAAGGTCAGCGAACATGGCCCACATGGAGGATGGCAGCAGTTTAGAAGGGTGGAATGTAACATTCGTCACATCAGATTTTCGCCGCTGCCCTTCCAGAACCTTTGCGCCGCCACCGTAGCAGCTAAACACGTTTGCCGTGCAGAGTGCGCTCGTAAACCTTGCAGTGCCCGACCACGGGGTTTCTGCGCAAGCATATAAGAAGGGTACGACGAAGGCGCGCTGCTGGCCAACGGCGCGGCTGTTTGTTAGATAGCTTTGGATAGCCGACAGCGAACGACCGCGATCCACGCGAGCGAGCGCATCATTGCGACGCCATATTTGCATTCTTTGTACCCGCGCTGCGCTTCTTTTCTTTCCGATTGTGTAAATAACTATTCGGTGGAATAAACCTAAAGCTATTTCACGGTAAATCGCTGAACATTACCGCCCGCCTTGCGCAAATAATGCGCAATTCGCATTCTTAACCTAACTAAGCTGAGTCGTTCCGTTCTTCTCGTCAGTAATCACAGGGAGAAGCGCTAATTTTGTTATTGGTCGTACGTATTCCGAAGTCGCGGTACGAATCGTAGCAACTCGTACATGACCGTCTTGACCCGGATGACATTTAATGATGCGCCCGAGCGCCCATTTCGTGGGAGGTAAATTCTCTTTCCGAACAAGAACGAGACGACCAACTTTTACATTTTGTTGCGGTTCTTGCCATTTTGTACGGTGTTGCAGAGACATTATATAATCCTGCGACCACTGTCGCCAGAAACTTTCTAGTTGCGCTTGATGCATTTGCCATCGCGCGCGATAGGCCACCGAATTGTCCAGAATCGACGGCCTTGGAGGAGTTGTGAGCGGTCCACCAATTAAGAAATGTGCGGGAGTAAGCGCATCTAACGAGTCGAGATCATCGCGGAGCGGTGTAAGCGGACGAGAATTGAGACACGCCTCAATTCTGCATAAGAGCGTTGAGAATTCCTCGTACGTCGGCGTTCCATCGCGAAGGACTTGTTTAAGATGTAGCTTCACCGATTTCACGCCAGCCTTCCAGAGTCCTCCGAAATGGGGCGCCGCCGGAGGGATGAATCGCCACTCGACCTTATCATTCGCTATACGCGCACGAAACTCTTCGCTTACCACTGCGGCGTTATAGGCCTCATGCAATTCGCGGTCTGCACCCACAAAATTTGTTCCGCAGTCACTGAACATCACGGAAGGTACACCGCGACGAGCGCAGAACCGATGAAATGTGAGGATGAGGAAATGCCGGGGTCGAATATGCTGTCATAACTTCCAGGTGTATGGCCTTCGTAACCATGCAGACAAAAATCGCGATGTACCCCGGATGCGATTTGTAGCCTCGCCCTTTCGCTATACGCAACGAGAATGGTCCAGCATAATCGACACCGCAATTACGAAAGGCTCGGTCAGTTCGAGTTAGTCGAACCGGTCGCAACGAACCCATAATCTGGGGATAGATATCAGCCCTGATACGAGCGCAGGTAACACAATTAAAAACTACGGATTTTACCGTTTTACGACCTTGTATAAGCCATATTGTTTGACGTAGGGTATACAATGTTAAAGTGACACCTCCGTGGAGACAGCGTCTATGGGCATCTTCGGCTAGAAGCCGTCCGATGTGACTCTGTGAGAGTATCACTGGGTGCTTTGCCGATTCGGTGCAAGAACTGCGTGCCATGCGACCTCCTACGCGCAAGAGGCCGTCAAGTTCTAATATAGGGTTAAGTGTCCGTAGAATACTTTTTCGTGGCAACGTATTATCTGCATTTAAGATGCGCTGTCCGTTCAACGTCTTTGGACATTCGTTAAGAATTTCTAATTCTCGAGGGAATTGTGAGCGTTGGGCTAGTGCAAGGAGATACGTGGTTGCCGAGAGTATCTCAGGTGCTGTAACGACGACTGTAAGCGGATCAGCTGGACGATACTTTGGGATCCAGCGTCGTATAAGTGCTACGATACGAATCATTCGCGGCCACGACGAGAACCGAACAGCGAATTCGACCTCAGTCGCAGCATGCATCGTAACAGGTGCCAATGCGATCTTGGCTTCTAACGGCGCATCGTCTTCAAGACGCGGTTCGAGAACAGGCCAATGCTCTTCATCTTGGGAGAGCCACTGAGGACCGTGCCACCATAAGGAATTATTTAAAATATCGACAGGCGGGATACCGCGTGTCGCAAGATCGGCGGGGTTTTCACTACCCGGAACGTGCCGCCAGATTACATCTGGTAGAAGAGATTGAATCTCCGAAACGCGATTTGAAACAAACGTCTTCCACTGGCTGGACGAAGCTCGCAGCCATGCAAGCACGATAGACGCATCGGTCCAGCAACTTGTTTCGGTCTTTGCGAAAGCTGGAAGAGAGCGCAGTTGTGCCATGAGGCGAGCAAGTATGAGTGCTCCGCATAATTCTAGTCGGGGTATTGACAGTGTTTTAAGTGGTGCAACTCGTGTCTTACTAATAAGTAGGGAGCTCGTAAATGTTGCGGAGTCTGTAGAACATACGCGCACGTAGATGACTGCCGCATATGCTTTCGATGACGCGTCTGAAAATCCGTGCAGTTGAATGGACTGCTTTGAACCAAAATTAAGACTCCGCGGAACGCAGAGGTCATTCAGAGCTGGGAGTGACTGATAAATGTCATTCCAGGTTGCAGCAAGAGATTCAGGGAGTTCAGAGTCCCAATCAAGTGAACAGGCCCAGAGTGTTTGCATGAACATCTTGGCGGTGATGAGGACAGGAGAGGATCGAACAGACGAGCGATGATTGACAGAACGCGACGCTTAGAAAATGGGGATGATTCAACGCACTCTGTCCGAAACCGATAACAATCAGTCACAGGCTGCCACGAGATGCCGAGAACTTTCAGTCGCTCGTCGGACTGGATCGACTTGTCGCAAGCCATACTATGATCGCCTGCATCGATATCGTCAAGCAAAGTGGCCGAATTGCTTGCCCACTTTCTTAGGCGAAAGTGTCCTCGACTCAATAGCGACACAAGTTCGTCGCGAATTTCTTTCGCTTCGGTGATGGTATCTGCACCAAACAATGCATCATCCACGAAAAAGGAATTTAAGAGCACCTCTTTACCACGTGGAAACGCATTGCCTTCGTCCTGAGCAAGTTGTTTCAATACTCTCAACGCGAGAAAGGGGGCACTGGCAGTACCATACGTCACGGTAAGCAATTGGTACGCCTGAACTGGATTTGTCGGTGCCGGTCGCCATAAAATCCGTTGAAGAGCTATGTCCCGCGGATCGACAAGAATTTGGCAGTACATCTTTTCTATGTCGGCGCAGTATACATACCGATAGGTACGCCACTGTAAATGAATCAATGGCAAGTCGGCCTGCAATTTTGGCCCGATAAATTGTAGGTCGTTCAACGATCATCCGTTCGTTGAAATGGCGGATGCGTTAAATACGACCCGAAGTTTCGTGGTCGTACTTGAATCTTTGATAACCGGATGATGCGGTAAATAAACTGCAGGTTTAGCCTTAATACGTAAAGGAACAGGGCGCATGTGTCCAAGAGATTCGTACTGTTCCAAAAATCGCACATATTCGTCACGGTCGTGCGGTCGCTTTATAAATCGACGTTCTAGTGAGAGGAGGCACTGTTGTGCACGTGGGTGCGTATCACCGATCTCAATGGAATTCGGATCCTTAAGCGGAAGTCGTACGATATACCGACCGTCGGCTGTGCGCGAATGCGTCTCGCGAAAATGCTCTTCGCAGCGAGCATCATCTGGCGATAAAGCGTATTTCCCGGAGATTTCTTCTATCTCCCAGAATTGAGCGAGAGCTTTATTCAGAGCATCGAAAGAATGCACATAATATGCGTAGACAGAGTCATCCGACACTTGAATCGACTGGGAGTTTGTGATACCAGATAACACCCAAGCGAAAATGGTATTTATTGCCACCGGCTCATCAGCTCTACCGCGCCGTATACCGTCTATAAGAGCATAAGGATACATATCTGCTCCGATTAATAAGTGAATCGGTGAGTCATCATACGATTGTGAATCGGCTAATGCTAACCCATCGAGGTGCGACCATGAATCAAGCGAGCGCGTGAACTGAGGGTTGTACGACGTTAAGTTATTTAAGACGAGTGCATCGGCACTGAGCATCGGAGACGTGGAACCTAACGGCGATACATTAATTCGCATAATGCACGTGACTTTCCCAGCAACCTTCTGACCGATTCCGGTAACAACGTTTGACGTCGGATACGTTTTAGCGTGTAGCGCGTTTGCAAGTTCCCGTGATATGAAAGTATGGGTTGACCCATTATCTAACAACGCTCGCACCTTCATCGTTCGATTGGAACTCGCGATAACATCAACCCAAGCAGTGGCGAGCATCACTCGAGCAGGTTGCTTGATAATGCTAAGCAGCGACTGTACTGGCGCTATGATATGCGAAGTGTCTGATTGCTGTGATGAAGATGCCTGCGTGTCAGATATTTGGATCGGATCGGCTCGATTCGATACGGATTCAGTGTGTAGCATCGAGTGATGCCGACCACGACATTGAGCGCAAGTACGTTTGCTACGGCATGTTCGGTCACGATGCATAGTCGACAAACAATTCATGCAGACTTGGTGCATGCGCACAGTATTTAATCGAGTTTGAATGGGACTTGCGATAAACTGCGGACATTTATATAATGCATGTACTTTCGAACATACCGGGCACTTCGGTACATACGAACCAGCGTGATGCGTTTGTATTGACGTCTTTGACTTTGCGGTTGCACGAGTAGACAAAGTCGATGCAGCTTTCGACGACGTACCCTGCGGTTGAGCGTAGACGGCGGGCTCACGTGCACGCGCGCGAAGTTTTAAAAATGTTTCTAATTGATCAAACGTAGGGATCTCTTTATCAGTTAACGTGAGTTCCCAAGCTTCGCGAGTCGCGTCGTCTACGCGTTGAATGATAAAAAAAATACTAATTATATCCGGTACTGGATGTTCCAGTAGACGAAGCGCTTCTATCGATTTTTTCGCCGTATCTAATAAATTTCGAATATCCGTAGGAGATCCGTTTTTCGGGATTTTATTAAGTGACGTCAACCGTGCGAGATGGGTTTCGATGACGCGTCGCGGGCTTTCGTATCTATCTGCGAGCAATTTCCATGCGATAGCAAAGTTCTCGGCGGTGGTGGGAATCGAGCCGATTGTAGCAGCGGCTTCACCATCGAGGCATTGCTTCAAATAATGGAGCCGCTGCCATTGATCAAAAGACGCATCCTTTAAAAACATCGAATTAAAATGATCCCGAAATGGGACCCAATCTACATACGATCCTGAAAATCGCGGAAGTTGCATGGGCGGTACTTGCGTGCGACGCGTAGCTACGTTGTCCCTTGGTTGAGGCTGTTGAAGCTGTTGAGGCGGTTGAGCAGGAAGAAAAGCGGCATCCGGAGGTATTGATAACTCTCGATAGGCGCCGATAGAATCTAGACAGATGAGTTCTGTCGTAGCGAACTCGTCTTGGGCGAAGTATGGATTTGTTTGACATATTTCATCCTGTCGAAATGCTTCTATTTGCGCCTGGTGCGTGCAACATTTCATCCACAAAGACTCCAAATATTTAACACGTTCAGCCGATTGAGCACGAGTAGGTTTGTCTGAATGTTCCAGTTGTACAGCAAGCCGCTTGATTGAGCCAAAGTGGACGAGCTGCTCATGAACCAATTCCAAAAATACTTGAAAATCATTCTGAGCTTGTTCTTGAGTGTCATCCAAGTCTTCTGATTTCGGCATGCTGGCGAAGGCGTATTACAGAACGTGAGGATTACTCTGTAATAATGTACGACTAAAGGAAAAGCGTGCGGCGAGGTCGAAGCAATAGGTCGAGCGTCAAAGTGTGGTGCGGGGTGCGAGAATTTCCTAACGAAAGTTCGAGCGAGCCAAATTGCATACCGCGCCGATCGACAAGAGTGTCGACGAACGAGGCTTGGCTTGTAGATTTGCTGGCGAGACTCTGGATCTGCGTGGCGGGGCGCAGCGCGTTGCTGGCTGCGTCGCGGCGTCACAACAGGAACGAGGCAGGAAAATCAACAAAGTGGGGATCCGTCCGCACTGCCGCAGCGAGAGGAAAGCTCCGATCTCCCCCGATGTATGCCGAAATTGGCCGATGATCCAAATTTCTTGGAATCAAAGCGTCGTTTGAAAATTTCCAAATTTTCAATGAGACGCGGAATGGCGTCCTTTTCTTTTGCGAATTGCACTAATTTGCACTGCACTAAATGCACTTGGATATGCGGTCACTGCACTGTGGCAGGATCGCCAAATGTTGCGCATTAAGGGCTTATGTCCAGCTGTAGCACATGGAGCCGTGATGCTGCGGGTGCGGGCCCAGGATAGCACGGTGCAATGAAATAAACTTTAATTATACTAAAAAAAAAATGTCCTTTATTGAGCACAAATTGACGCGCGGCGTGAAACTTACAAGCCGACGGGCGTGTGCAAGAGCCAATATAATTACATAAACTAAATTAAACAACAAAACTGATTGCAATTTAGCGCGTACAATTCCGTCGCGGCGATAGGACACGGTGGGCGAAAGAAGATAGCGTGTCTGTAGCGCGAGCAAAGAAGTGTCTTGTATCGAAGCGTGATACCAACTGGCCTCGTGGCCGACGGAAAACCTGAAAACCGCGCGATTGCCAAATATCTGGAACATTCGCGATTGTTCCAATGCTAATCGACACAATAACAAAATTGTAGCTAGTAACTACCGCGAAAACGCAAAGGAGTACGCCACATGTACTATTTCACGGTAAATCGCTGAACACAGTTAAATTTCATCGTGATTGAGATATGTTCCTCCTCGGGAATGCACGGGAGTCGGCCGAGAGAGGGAAACTATACATTTTTTATTGGTGGGACATAACCCGAATAATTTAATTTAATTTGTTAATATTGATAAGCTATCAGATACAATGGTTATTAAAAAGATTGTTAATTATCTTGAAGCAAAATATCTTATGCATAACCGACAATGAGGTTTTAAGCGGCATCACAATGTCGAGTTTGTACTTATTAAGATTGTCAATGATGTTCGTCGAGGAATTGCAAGGTTTTATAACCATCCTAGTTTTTTCGGTATATTCTGTATATTCAAGCAACAGGTAATTATGAATCCTACGTTCTTGGCTTCAGATTGTTTGATGACACTACGATTAATCGTATATGGTCATATCTATGTGGTCGTACCAAGTTAATCTAGGGTATCGATGGTAAGTATCGCAGGAGATACCTATCATTTCTTTCTTCTGACTTAACATTGAATGGATATATCTCGTCTATAAATTCGAAGGTCCTCTATATACTATCGTTATCGTTTGGGGTTATACATTACCAATGTCCCTCAAGCTTATGTTAGTGAATAAGTTCCACCTCACATTGAATTTGCCTGTATACTCTTCAGAGATACAATGGATTATCTGCTTACCAGATAAGTAAGTAAGTACCAGATATTAAGTAAATAATATGTAAGTTGCTTTCAGATCTTTTTAGTTTCGTCATGATAAAAACTTGGCGCCCTATTGGTATACAGTAAACTAATTACTACCAGAATATGGCCAATATTTCCGTAACTAAAAGTTTCCAAAATTTGGATTTTTTTAAACTCTCAGTTTTCTGCAATCATAATTTTTCCCAATTTTGAATTTTCCCGAAATTTGATTTTTTTTTCTTAACTTCGGGTATTGTTATCGTTATTGTTTAGTAAATTTCTCATTTTTCAAAATTTCGAATCTTTCCAAATTTGAATTTTTTTCATAATTTTGAGTTTTCTGAAATTATGAATTATTTTATGAAGAACGTCCGCCTATCTTCGGTGGTGAATTTAGTTCGCCGCCGTGCTCTAAAATACTAACTTTCAGTCGGTACTTTAAGCGACTTCATGTGGACGCTGAAAGGCATTTCTTTGACTCTTCTCATTAACCGAGAATTACAAGAGGTTATTGGAATATTACAACAATGATTTTCTTTCATAATCAATCATTGTCTAAGTAGATTAGATTAGAAGAAGTTAATTAAATTTCATTTTTTAATTTATACAATAAATTAGAAATTAGTTTTTAGATGCCTTTGGTCGAACAGAGAAGCCTCCCAATGCACACACGATACTTGAGAGTTTTATGGCCTACCCAATAAAACTACTGCACTCGGCGGAAATTCATTTTTAACGAATAGGAAAATTTAAAAGATAGACTTCCGCTAGAAAACTCTTGCCGCCAAAAGTTTTTAACCAATAAGCTCTTTCTACAAATATGTATTTCCTATCTCATCTTCTCTTTTCGTCCAACGCATGCAAGTATACGTAAAAATTCTGTATAAATGCAGCCTCCTCGAACCAGATCTTCACTGCACTTTAAACGCTACCCAGCGGTTGAGGGGCAGTGACGACTTTAAACGCTAACCAGCGGTTGAGGGGCAGTGGCGACTTTAAACGCTAATCAGCGGTTGAGGTCGTTCCTATAACAATCCTAAATATTCCTTTTCCCGTAAAGCAAGTAAGTAAAAAGAGAAATAAAATGTATATATTTATATATATAACAAAATGTTTTATTCACAATCTCCCTTCCCTACAGTTAATTCCCCTCGACCTGCTATTCCTATAAATCCTCTCCAATAGCCGATGATGACGAAACGAGCAAAAAGGGATATGATATCCACAAAATTAATCAATTACTGATTAAATAAAAGCTCAATACTGAGGTTATTTTCCCCTTCCTTCGTTTCCTTCCACTCATGATCATAGGCCAGCTCCCAGGTAAAGGGCTTGACCAAAAAAATTGTCAACTAAATATGTTTCAGATCTGCTTCTCAGATTTGGGATATAACAAAATTGGTGACAGCGGTGGGACAAATCAATGATCATGATTGGAAATTATGCCGGTCAAACACTCTCCAAAACCTCAAGATCGCGCACTTCGTTCTAATACCACGGTAGATAGATCAATTTTCGACCAAGATCCAAAAAACTTAGAAAAGAAAATACATAACAATTTAGAAACCGATATAAAAATTAAGGTAAATTATTCAAACGAAATGGCTCAAAATACACAGTCACGCTTCGGGACGCTCTCGAATGCGTACCTATCTTTGACGGGAAAAAAATTTCAGTCTACACCTTTCTAGAAGGATGCGACGAAGCATTGTTAATGCTTCCAGAATCTGCAGAAGCAAACCTCGTAAAATTAATTAGAACGCGTTTAACAGGTGAAGCTAGGCGCGTAATAACTGGACAAAAATATGAAAAACTGGCTGATTTTTCGAAATATATTAAAAGTATATATGCTCCGGCTTTATCCGCCAACCAAATTCGACGCGAATTAGGCAAAATATTTCAAAAAGAAAACGAAGATACGATTTCCTATGCTAATAAAGTGCGTGAAATAGGCAACCGCATCCTCGAGGCGCGAAAAATAGAAATTGAAAATGATTTAAGCGAAGAACAAATAGCTTCCATCGATCAAGAAATTGTCGATGCGTTCACGGATGGATTATTACCCAATTTTCAATTGCGACTTAATAACAAATTTTCGAAACTCGATGAAGCCGTACCTTCGATTATTACAATTAAAAAAAAACTAGCTGCTTTAAAACTCCTTCGAACTGATAATGACAATACACGCGATAAAATTAAAAAAACGGAAATAGTAACATGCCAAATCTGTAAAAAAACCAGGTCGTGACGCCACTACGTGCTGGTTCAGAGGTGCCGCTGGTCAAGATGCACACACCCGCAATTCTTCCCGTGTTTCGAATCCCTACCATAAAAGAAACGTTAGTCAACAACCTGAACAATTATTTCCTACACAGCAAAATACACATTTGAGAGAAACTAATTTTGACCAAAAAACCGCTAAAAACCACTGGCAATTTAATAACGCGAATAATAACCACAATAATAACTATAATAATAAAAAATTCTGCAATTATTGCAAAAATCCTGGGCACACTATAAACGAATGTCGTAAACGAGAATTTTATAACTCTCAAAAAACACAAAATCAGGGAAACTCGCACGGTCCCCTCCCAACGGGCGCTCCGAGGGAGACTTCTCAAGCCGAACGTCGCGTCCGAGCAATAAATGCCGAAACGAATTTGTCCGAACGGTCAAGGTCCGAATAAAAGATTCTGCGCCATCGATTCGTGTAGTAGCAAAACCATTGAAGGGTATACAGAGCTTTCTCCTAGATTCAGGGCTCCCAAACTCCTTAGGGCAGATTCGGTTCCATCCGACATATTTATTGATCAAAAGGAAATTTTAAAGCTGAATGGAATAACTCCTTACCTTAGGGACTGTCACGGTCGAGCTCTTAGGATGTCTCGTGAGTTTTCATATTGTTCCAGCTGATTTTCCGATCAAACAAAACGGATTATTAGGAATTTTTCTGGCAATCAAATGCTAAGATAAATTACGATGACCGACGCTTGGATCTCTATGGAGATGAGAAGGCTGTGTGCTTTGATTTTTATGACACTCAACCCATTCCCCCGATGAGTACCATGATTTGCTATGCTCGAGTTGCGAATCCAGAGTTACGAGTCGGACATTTACCGGACTTAAAGATAGGGCAAGGAATTTACGCAGGAAAGGCCCCTGTCATGAATACACGCGGAAAAACATATTTTTCGGTTTTTAATACGACGGAAGAAAAATTTGATTTCGAAATTCCTACATTGGAAATCGAAGAATTAGGGAACATAAACGAGAGTCAAAATTCAAATACAACTAATTCACTATTAATAAAAACCTCCGAAAAAAATAGCGGAGCAAATCAAAATCTACTAAATCAAAATCCATTGAATCAAAGTGAATCAGCTCTAAAATCCTCCGAAGAAAATAACGGAACGAATAAAAACTCTCTAAATCTAAGTGAACCAAAAAGGGATAATCCACAAATCTTCAAATTAAACAACAACGAAAAATTACTAAATAAAAATGAAAACAAAAAATTACTAAATCTAAATAACAACGAAAAATTGCTAAGTCAAAATGAAAACGAAAAATTGCTAAATCCAAATAAAAAAATACTAAATCAAAATAAAACGAAAAACGAAAGTTTCGATGAAATCTTGACATACGAAGAATATAAAAATCGAAAGAAACAAGAATCAAAAAACAATAGAATATTTAACATAAATTCGAAAAAAAATGAAAGAATCAACAAGTTATTTAAACTGATTAATTTAGAACATCTGAATCCTGAAGAAAGATACAGTGCCGAAAATATATTAAGGGAAAGTACTGATTGCTTTTACTTACCGGGTGATGAATTAAATGGCACAGATGTATTACAACATCGAATTATAACAACAGATGATGCGCCCATAAACACTAGGCAATACCGATCCTGATCCTGCAATCCACAAAGACGAAGTAGACAAACAAGTTTCCGAACTTCTCGAACAAGGCATCATAAAACCTTCCAAATCTCCATACAACGTACCCGTATGGGTCGTTCTAAAAAAAGGCCGACGCCGAAGGAAACAAACGCTGGCGCATGGTCCTCGATTTCCGTAAAGTAAATGAGAAAACAATCGGTGATTCTTATCCCCTTCCAAACATTCTACATATCATAGATCAACTCGGTGGAGCAAAATATTTCTGTGTTTGATCTAGCAAATGGTTTTCACCAGATAAAAATGCATCCGGAAGATGCGCATAAAACAGCCTTTTCAACTCCTTATGGTCACTATCAATTTCAAAGAATGCCGTTTGGATTAAAAAGTGCTCCAGCGACGTTCCAACGACTAATGGACGTTATCTTTACAGGTTTACAAGGGATAGAACTCTTCGTTTATTTGGACGACATAGTTGTATACGCATCATCATTAAGCGAACACGAAGTAAAAATGCATAAATTAATGACTTAAAATAACTTAAAACTCCAACCCGAAAAATGTAAAATTCTACGACACGAAGTAGTCTATTTAGGACACGTTATCGGCAAAGACGGAATTAAGCCCAATCTTGAAACTCTGAAAGCAGTACAACAATTTCCAATTCCTAAAAATCATAAGAATATTCGCCAATTCTTAGGCTTAGCGGTTACTACAGACGATTTATTAAAGATTTCTCAAAAATAGCCAGACCTTTAAGTAATTTATTAAAAGTTGATGTTGCCTTTAATTGGATAACAAAACAAGAAATTGCATTTAACATTTTAAAAGATAAACTCATTTCTGAACCGATATTACAATATCCTGATTTTTCAAAACCATTTATTATTACAACTGATGCTTCAGGTTTCGCAATAGGTGGAATATTATCTCAAGGAGAAATTGGCAAAGACCGACCAATAGCATACATTTCACGAGTGTTAAATGATTGTGAAAAAAAATATGACATTTACGAAAAGGAAGCACTAGCTATAGTATACGCCGTTTCACAATTTCGACCATATATATACGGAAGAAGATTTACCTTAGTCACTGATCACAAGCCACTAATTTGGTTTCGAACAACAGAAAATGCCAATTCTCGTGTTTTAAAATTTAGATTAAAACTCGCGGAATACACTTACGATGCAGTCTATAAAGTCGGCAAAACTAATGTAAATGCTGATGCATTATCACGAAACCCGGTATTTGCTATAAACACTACACACAGTTTTGAACCACCTTGTCCGAAAGGCAGACCAAAGAAAACTGAACTACACCTTCTACAAAAACCCCAGATGTTGCGAAGAAGTGAGCGTTTGAAAAAGAATTTAGAACTGTCAACAGTCATAAAAAAACTTCCTTCTACTTTTAAACCCTATGTCGAAGAAAAAAATGTGAAACTAAAAAGTGATAAGGTATCCAACGAGACAATCACGAAGGATTATTCCGATGAAAACATAAAAATAAATGAGTATGATAACGACGATTACACTTCAAAAACGAATGCAAATAATTCAAACCAATTGACCGTAGTTGCCGAGGTACACGAACGGCCTCGTCAAAGCGACCAACCAAACAGAAGTGACCGTCATAAACTCACGACACGTCCAGACGACGATCCCAAAATACAAAAACTATCCACCGGAGTTTCCCAGGAAACTGATTATAAAAGCGATAGTGAATCGGAAGATTCAGCTTCCGACGAAGACAGTGAAAATGATGATTCGATATCACTAGATAATGCTGAACCACCGACTCCAGAAAATACGTACGAATTAGAAAATGTGCAGCAAAATTATGAAAAGGTCCGTCGATTTTCGAAAAATATTATAAACTCTCGGGATCAGATATACATGCGTAAGGATAATTTCTTATATTTTCTAAACGAAAACAACGAACCCGAGGATGCAGGTTCAGAAATATTAAAATGCAGGAATGAAATATGCCAGTTTAAAAAATTAGAAATAGGGAAAATTAGTTATACAAATAAAAACGGAAAATATCATATAGCTTTGATAGTACCAAAGATTTGTAAAAATTTGGTAGATTCAGCTAAAATAATAAAAAAATGTAATAAATGAACTAGAAAATTTATTAAGGGAATTAGACTTGCGATCGATTAGCATTTGTAAATAAAAAAAAAGATAAGTATGTTGAATGGGAAATAGTACTTAATGAATTAGCTCAAGTTTTTAATAGAATTAATACTAAATTAATTATATGCCACGGTGATGTAAAATACCTAGGACAAGAAAATAGACAAAGAATTTTAGAAGAATATCATGCGTCAATGATGGGTGGACACAAAGGCGTTACAAAAACATGCAATAGAATTAGACAATATTATTTTTGGGAAAATATGAAAACAGATATACAGGATTTTATACGTAATTGTTTAGATTGCCAATTAAAGAAATTAGTTCGTGTAAAAACAAAAAACCCTATGGTTATCACTGATACACCAAGGACATCATTTGATAAAATAGCTTTAGATATAGTAGGACCTTTACCTCAAACTAGTTCCGGAAATGAATGCATACTAACGATGCAAGACGCACTTAAAAAATATTCTATAGGCGTCGCCTTGAAAAACGCCACTGCGGAAACTATATCAGATGCATTTATTAAAAACTTCATATGCGTATTTGGAGCTCCTAGAATAGTTCTAACAGATCAGGGTAGAAATTTTCTTAGTATACTGATGAAAAGAGTGTCAAAGAAATTCAGAATAAAAAATTGTCAAACTACAGCTTTTCATCCACAATCGAATGGTTCACTAGAACGATCACATCATTTTTGAGCCCAATATTGAAAACAGTATGCTAATGTGGAAAATGAATGGGATGAGTTGTTGGAGTTTGCAATGTTCTCTTACAATACTAGAATTCACGAAGGCACTAAACATACACCATATGAATTAGTATTCGGTAAATTAGCGAGACCTATTTCGAGTGACGACGCTCTAGCCGATACCCATTCGGATACATATAATCAATATTTATCCGATTTAGTAACCAAATTACATAATATTAGACAGGTAGCTAGGAGTAATTTACAAGCATCTAAGACTAAGTCTAAAGAATATTATGATAGAAACATAAATCCTCTTCCTCTAAGACCGGGCGATTTTGTATTTTTACTCAAGGGTGGAAAAATTCATAAATTACAAAATCAGTACACAGGCCCCCATGAAGTATTAGAAATGATAAATAAGAATAACGTAAAAATCAATATTCAAACGAAAGCTAGAAATAAGAAAAAAACAGTAGTAGTTAATATCAATAGATTGAAAAGGTCACCTATAACATCATAATATAATAAAAACCAAACCACGTCTGATTTTAGGAGATTTATCCAACAAAGACAAGATGATCAATTCACAGATTATATGGTCGATATTTTTATTAGCATCAGTAACTTACGGCGCAGATCTAATTGGGTATGACTGCGGGAGTCCGCAATTAAATATAACTACTTTATCATTGCTGGATGTTGGAGAGTGTGAAATTCCAGAACCAACGGTTAATCACACTTTATTATATATTCAGTTGTTGCAACTCGCAGAATATTCAATGACGAAGGCAATTCAGTGCAAAGTATTAGTTAAGAGACATATTACCTATTGTGGAATGCATTCGCATGCATCGCCTGTATTAAACGGAATAACGGAATATATCGTAGAACTTTCACACGATCAATGTAAAAATATTCATAATACCAATACTATAGTATTAGGAAATAATGTAATAATTTCGGGCCTGAGCGTTGGCCAGCTAAATATTATAAATGTAATGCTCGCGGGAACTGTCACAGCCGATGGAAGTTGTAACGGCGCGCATTATTCTGATCCATACGGATCATGGAACAATGTAATAGTACAAGCGGTAGTGGAAATAATCCTACATACAGACACAATATCTCTTAATTTAAAAACCGGACGTGCACATTTGAAAACTGGAACCACTTGTTCCATAAGAGAGGGTTCGTGTTTTGATTTAGAACGAGGTTACACTTACTGGGATCTTTTTGAGAAAGATAGTTGCGATTTCAATAAATATGATGTTCTGTATGAAGGAATATCCTCTCGTATAGAAGAAATTAACAATCGAGACGCACCAGTAATAATAACCGTAGAAACGGAAGATATTACTTTTGCGTTGACAATAAAGAGCGAGCGAAAATTATGCGGATATCCAATATTTCAAACCGAACATCCGAAATTGTTTATAGCGCCATTTTCAGGCAGACAACCAATCGTATCAACTGTAAAAAAAATCAAGGTAGAAAACGTTGACATTTTTGCATATGTTAATAGTAAGTTTATCTATGTAGAGAAACACATTCGTAGCGAGTTAAAATCTTTATATTACGATATTTTAGTACAGCGTTGCACATTAGAACAGCAAGTTTTAAAAAACAGTTTGTCCATCGCCACCAGCAATCCAGACGAATTCGCCTTCAACATTATGAGAGGTCCGGGTTTTATGGCTATGTCTGCCGGTGAGGCAATTCACACCATCAAATGCATACCTGTGGAAGTAAGTGTTCGACAAGCATCTGAATGTTATATTGACATTCCCGTCACCCGAGGAAACCAAAGTTTATTTCTACGACCACGCACGCATGTGTTAGTAGAGTCAGGAGTACAAATAATATGTAATTTAGCAGCACCTCCAATGTACCGACTAAATGGAATCTGGTATAAAGTAATGCCCCATTATATTGAGGCCACCGTTCCAACTATGCTCAAACCGATTGATCAAGCCACTTGGAAGTATACAAATCTGGAGAATCTTGGATCTACGGGAATCTACTCAGAAAAAACTCTGGGCGAACTGAGGATACATATTATGTTCCCCGCCGAAAAAGCAGCCATCCTTACTTCTGTAGCTCGTGGAATCACAGGACAAGGCATGGTAGGCGCGGGTATATCGCTCAAACATCTATTGGATGCGGATTCATTAAATATCATATCCGAAAACACCTGGGGTGTTTATTGGGATAAATTTGTCAAATTTGGCAACGTGAGTTCACGACAATTAATGTTGCTTTTGATTTTTCGATTGATAAAATTAGCCGTGGACACGATCGTACATGGTTACGCTCTACACTCCGTTTACGGATGGTCTTTACTGCTTATCGCAGCTATTTGGGACTCTTTCTCACCTTCTGCTCCACCTTTCTAAAGGAAAACCTAAAGAAGATAACGAAATGGAACTTGTAACTCCAACAAATCAGGAGATAACCCTATCTCCATCTCAGAACGACGTAAACACATCTGCACCTCCTCAACCCACTGAAAACCTATATCCGGCCTTTGCATTAAAGAAATAAATATTTTAATTATAGATGGCGCCTCGCAGTGAAAACGTGCTTCAGATGCCTTACAAAATAAGTGAACGCATCAAGATCGGATATCATCGAATGGCTCCATATTTATGTATTCAATCCATAAATTCAACAATTCTGTGCCACATCTTCAATGATTACGCTCATCTTATATGCACATCTTGTTTCAACAATGCACCTATCGAAATTCAAGAAGAATTCACTCCTTTAAAATGGGCTCATTTTACAACCCCCGTTCAACAGACATTGATAAAACTTCATTGTCCAAGTGCTCAATTAAGCTCTTAAAAATCCAACCATCTGCTTCATGTCAAGACTGTTGTATTCATTATTTTGAAAATGAATCTTATTTAATTCAAGAGCAAACCATACGTATAGTACCGTCATCAAATTCCCCATTATACCTTGGCCAACCATCAGGAATACCCAAAATTACAACTAGCGGACATCATCAATTGTGCATAAAGGAATTATGTACAGTGGTACAATATCGACGATCAAATGGCAGTATCATTTCTATTTGCAAAAATTGCCATCCAGCTTCAAGACCTATACCAGAAACACTTCCGAAATTACATGCTGCTAAATTCTACCACGCATATACAAATTACGATTCTGATCAATTCAAAGACGAGCTTGGATTCTGTTGTCATTATTGTAATAAAGAAGGACTGTTAGTCCAATGGGCAAACAGATGTAGATACTGTATTTTTCGACTAACCCAAGAATTTGAGAATAAACCTTTACAAATAGGAGTTAATCACACCTTCTACATACAACCAAAAATGCATTGACAACCTCAGGAGAGGTTTGCATGTCTGGATACCCAGCCATATCTCAAGAGGGGAGGTGTTACATCCTAACGAAAATCGTAAATAGGTCATGCCATGAAACGCCGGCTTTTCTCCATCGATAAAAATAGAAGAGATAAGAAAGGAACAAAGACGTTTTCTAAAAGAAAGATATTAGTGCACAAAACTAAAATGAACATTAATAATGAACATTAAGTGAACCTAGTGATTAGTGAATAGCGTTAAGAACTAGATCATAAACTTAAGTTAAGAATAAAAATGAAATATGATTAAATAATACTCAAAACAATAATTAATTTTTGTTTCAAACTAAACCAAACTATTAAGTGTTTGGACTTTTTTTAACGCTAAATTCATACCTAATCAAATGAAGTTATTTAAATTTTTGGTCGAACAGAGAAGCCGCCCAATGCACACACGATACTTGAGAGTTTTATGGCCTACCCAATAAAACTACTGCACTCGGCGGAAATTCATTTTTAACGAATAGGAAAATTTAAAAGATAGACTTCCGCTAGAAAACTCTTGCCGCCAAAAGTTTTTAACCAATAAGCTCTTTCTACAAATATGTATTTCCTATCTCATCTTCTCTTTTCGTCCATCGCATGCAAGTATACGTAAAAATTCTGTATAAATGCAGCCTCCTCGAACCAGATCTTCACTGCACTTTAAACGCTACCCAGCGGTTGAGGGGCAGTGACGACTTTAAACGCTAACCAGCGGTTGAGGTCGTTCCTAAAACAACCCTAAATATTCCTTTCCCGAAAACAAATAAAAGAGACTGCACTTTAAACGCTAACCAGCGGTTGAGGGGCAGTGGCGACTTTAAACGCTAACCAACGGTTGAGGTCGTTCCTATAACAATCCTTAATATTCCTTTTCCCGTAAAGCAAGTAAGTAAAAAGAGAAATAAAATGTATATATTTATATATATAACAAAATGTTTTATTCACAATCTGCCTTCCCTACAGTTAATTCCCCGCGACCTGCTATTCCTATAAATCCTTTCCAATAGCCGATGATGACGAAACGAGCAAAAAGGGATATGATATCCGCAAAATTAATCAATTACTGATTAAATAAAAGCTCAATACTGAGGTTATTTTCCTCTTCCTTCCTTTCCTTCTACTCATGATCATAGGCCAGCTCCCAGGTAAAGGGCTTTTGTGCCTTGACCAAAAAAATGGCCAACTAAATATGTTCCAGATCTGCTTCTCAGATATGGGATATAACAGTAGCAGATATTTTTGAATGTAAATAAATAAAAAAACAATGTATATTTTGCGAAATGGTTAATAATTGTACTTAGTTGTACAAACACTTCATAATAACCTGGTATGAATGACATGGGTGATTTAATTTTCGCTTTTAAATAGAATCACATAACTTTTCTAGGTACATCTCTAGAAGTACTGAAATTTGAGGTTCAAAAATTTTGATATTCGTGTTTTAAGACACATGTCTAAAATAGAATTGGTAGTCTTCAGTATCATTTAAATAACAGAAAGTATTCCGTGAGTTTCATCTTTAAGCTTCTATGTGATTCATAAGTAACGTTCTTTGTAGGTAAAAAATTACTTCACAGTTTTATAACTTTTCATACGAAAAATAGCTCTTTTTTAAGCAAATAGAACTTACCACTTTTTACATTTATTTACTTAAATAATCAAAATAGTAGTAGAGTATTGAATGATAAATGAAACATAACTTCATTTATTAACATCCTAAAACCTAGAATATTAAGCTCATTCACACTGCTCAGTATTAAATTGATAAATACATTACGTATTTCCGTACAATTTTATTTTAGGCTTCACCGTATTAAGGGTACCGACACCCCAAGTGGCGAGACTGTGGTTCATTTACGAATTTATTCATTAAAAACACGGGTGCCAACTGTTAGCTACTTACAAAATACGGTTCGCGCTGGGACTATAGAATCCGGATTTTAGCGTTCGCAGGAAACATTTGTGTGTCCGAACGAGCTTGCGAGAACCGAAGCTTGAGATGTTCGAGGTTCAAGACATGAAACGATTCTGCCCTAACCCAATACAATTGCCCTATTTATAACGTAAGTCTGTTTTAACGAAAATTCGCTAGCGGAGTGATGATGAATGATTATCGGACCTACGTGATTTTCGAGAGAAATTCGTATATTATTACTTCACAGCTTCCGTTGTTTATGAAATTTGACTGTATCATGGTGCTGCCGCGGATCGTGTAGTGTACATAATACTGTTGGAATTTCTCAAGTGTAGATCTTCAGATATGTTATTGTTCCATGGATACCGGCTTTCTCAAATCATTTCTCTGGGGCATGATACCGGATAGTTAATACGTCATAGGTTTTATCAGACTCACTTCTGCGGTACCGTCTTGAATTCAATCCAAACAATGATCGACTTTCTGAAACTATCGCCACACCCTGTGATACATGATGAAAATTCTTTGTAAAGCCTGAAAACCCGTTGGATTATGAATTCTTAAAAATATATGCATAATTAAGTATAAATGTTGCTGAACACTTATGTCAGCATCTGTGACATGTATCGATATTTATTTAGCGCCCAGAGTTTACCGCCATTCGGGCGCCTCCTCCCACGAGATTGGGGCTATATTGGAGTAATGCAACACACCGCTGGTTGTGCCGTTGAAAACCGACAAGTCAACTACCGCATTTTTAATAACAAGTTGCCTGCCTTGATATTTCTGTTGGTTCAGAGAATCCATTCTAGCGTTACCACAATCCATCAGAGCTCAACCCTAATTGCGGATACTACCGTTGTCGCGGACACGGCACGCCGTGGCGCTCCCCCGTGCAGAACCTGCTGGTAGGGGCTTGTCACCTGACATACTCAGTACGGTGAGTATCACGAGTCATTTCTCGAGCAGGCTTTCGATAGTAACAGACCAACCAAACGATAGGGTCCGTGAGGTCGTCAATTCTCAAAACTTGCTAAGAGTAGCGGATCCTTTCAAAAGCGTTGCTCCTCTTCGAGTTCCGGCGCTTTGACCCCTCCCTCTTCCTTGCGGACGGAGATACCTGGTCGAATCTCTTCCACGAGTCCCCTGCAGGGCAGCATTCAGGACACTATGATTAAAAGTGAATAAAATAGTTGCAGTTGAGAGAGCAAATGTATGTTTTAAGCTCCATAATTTTTATCTTTTTAAAAACGACGGAAAAGTGATAAATTTGTTTTCTTTCTGGGTAATTCTGATATAAATCAACATATTAATTGAACCAGTCGAGACTACAAGTTAACGAGAAAAACGAAGTTTGAACATTTTCTAGACTTTCTGTTTTCAGAATTAAGAGCAAAAGATTTGTTGTACGTGATAGATAAATCAGTTCCAGAAAATGAAAGTTTAACTGAAAAAGATAAAGAAAAACATAAATTTAATGTTCGCTTCGATATTTTGATAAATCGTTTAGATCGGAAATATCATGCAAAAGTTATTGAATTTAAAGATCTGGTAGAACTCTTAAAACGAATAAAGACAATTACACTTAGCGAAATAAATCTAACTTCAACAACGATTAGGAAACAATTGTATAGTATACAGTATCGGCCCACGAAAGAGAGAGTGACTGTATTCCTAGATCGTTTTGAAGACATAGTTAGAAGTTATAACAGTCTGGAGGATGTTCAGACCATGTCCGATGGAGAAGAGAGAGACGCGTTTTATAACGCTGTAGTTGCGAACGTCCCTCAAATCCAAAACGTTGACTTTATGATGAAAAGTACAACGGACAGATCATTAACATATGATCAACTAAGAATGTTTATTCTACAGATCGAGAGTATTAAAGCGCAGACCGGGGTGGCGCAATCAGCGACAGAAGCAGCGACAGCAATGATGGCAACGGACACGGCGAAAGGTGTACGCTGCTTTAACTGCGATGCTTACGCAGGACCTTCGGCTCGAGACTGCCCGCATGCGGGAACAAATCTAAAGGTCTGCTTCGAATGTAAGCAGCTCGTTGAGCATTGTGCAGCAGACTGTCCTCAGCGAAGGGCGAGGGAGAGATGCAGCTGAATAATAGAAGGTATGGTTATAATACTAAAACTTATGTAAATAGCAGTAGCCGAGGGGTTTACGATAATCCAAAGCGAAAGTTTGAAAATGCGACAGAATATAAGAATACTAAAAGGTATAAAAGCTCTCATAAATTTAACAACAACCTGAATAAACAAAAAGAAACCGCTGACCGTGTGAAATTTGGACCGTCCCAAGGAAATCCCAAATTTAAAGGCTTTCGTCGTCCGAAAGAAAATCCCAAGAGTGAGTTAAATATTATGTACAAGGGAGAGAGAAAGCGGAAATTAGAATCTGGTGAAAAATACGCGTTTAACTTAGATAGGGACGGAAGGGTTTCGGCGAGATTTCTGGCAGATACAGGTGCGACAGAACACCTGACAAACTCAAAATTGATATTTAAATTTTTTGACTATGAGACTGATGTGATCAAATGCGGAAATAAAAGTGACAGTGCGAATTTAAGATCGGAGGGAGTAGGTACAATTTGCGGCACTAGAAGTCAAAATAAATCGGTAAGATTAGAAAATGTAATCTGCGCAGAAAATCTAAAAAAAAACCTTCTGTCGCTACGCAAATTCGCTGACGAAGGCTTGAGCATTTATCTAGATAACGAGAGACATATACGACCCTATTTCGAATGAAACTTTAGTGATAGTTATTTATAAGAAACCGTTTTGGATGGTTGAGTTTGAGGTCGATAAGAGAACAGACTATACTGACGAAGTGCGAAAGGAAATCATGGCATGTCTGATAGCCAGAAGTATGATGGACAAGAAACCTGCGAAAGCGACTGAGATAGAAGAAAGTGGACAAGTGACCGAAGATATGGCGGAAACGAATGGAAACGTTAAATGAAATGCTGGAATGAAAAATTTCGAGAGACAGCTGTTCGCTTGGGACTCAAAGTTCATGACGAAGAACCTTGCCTGTTCACTTGGCGTGAAGGAAACAAACTGTTGATGTTGATTCTTTATGTAGACGACATTTGGCTTATGAGTAACGACAGAATAAAATTGGATGAAATCAAACAGAAATTGAAGAATGAATTCGAAATGACTGATTTTGGTGAACCCAAAGAGTTTCTTGGATTAGAAATCAGAAGAGACCGAAAGGCGAAAGTTTTGGAGATTAAACAAGAAAAATACATAAACAATATCCTGGCAAGGTTAGGGTTCAGCGATAGTCATCCGCAGCGAACACCCATGGTCACAAATCAGGTGACAAGTAGAGAGAGAAAAGAACGCGAAGAGACTGATAAAATTGACAGACTGATTGCGACAGGAACCAACACGAACGACCTTATCGAGAAGCCGTCGGTACGTTATTATACTTGTCAAACGCCAGTAGACCTGACATTGCGTATACAGTCAACGTACTTAGTCAGCATCAAATTGATCCAACTGAAAATGATTGGAATATGGTTAAACGTGTGTTTAGATATTTAAAGGGAACATCAAAATTAAGCCTTGTCTATCGTGGCGAACGCGATGACATGCAAGGTTTCTCTGATGCAAGTTTTGGCGACTGCAAAAACTCGCTGACAACATGTGGATATGTGATAAAGCTTTTTGGAGATACGATCACATGGCGAACGAAAAAGCAACAATATGTTGCTCTGTCTACTTGTCAGGCCGAGTACGTGGCATGAGCGACTGCTGCCAAGAACTAGTTTCAATCCACATTCCCTTGAACCATATTACCAATTTCGACTATACACCGATGGTGCTGTGGTGTGATAACAAAGCAGCCGGAGCGAGCGAAAAGACTGGAGGAGGTAAATGCTGCGTCACATTATCGAGATAAAAGTACACTACGTGAGAGAGTGTGTCGAGCGAAAGTTGATTAAAGTCCAGTGGTTGCCCTCTGAACAACAGCTGGCTGATATAATCACTAAGCCCTTGTCATACGAAATTCATGAGCGACTTACTAGAATAATATTTAATCTTAATTCTGAGTGTGTATTATAAATTTGTTTCTTCTGTCATAGGTTCTGATCCCTCTAGAGGCTGAGTGGCGCAAGTTGCCGTGGGAGGGAGTGTTGGGATCGTGCACGGCTGCCTGCGCCAGGGCCCGCACGTCCCCTCTGCGTGACTCCGGGGACGGCGCGGCGGCCCGCCGCGATTGGCGAAGCGCGTGCGCAGCGCCAGTTTTTCGACAGACGCGATCCGGTGCTGTTGGTACGAGTGTGCGTGAATTGTGATAATACTCTTGTAGAGGACTGTTTGAGAAAACCACGCTTTGCTACCTCGTTGTCACAGTTGCGTTTCATTGGTGTTACCAAAGATATTAGAATAAACAATTTAATTATAAAATTGTGTATCCTCACATCCATCCCACAAACAAAAAAGAACAATTTTCTGCGCATGGAATTTAACTCAGTACGGACACTGCAATCACATACCTCATGGTTTGAGGCGTGGTTGCAGTGACATTTCTCGCTAATCTGGTAGAGATTTGAGCGAAAAAATTTGTCATTGTTTGGACAGATTGAGCGACATAAGAAACCAATGTTGTTGTTTAAGTTATTATTAAAATAATAATAATAATAATAATAATAATAAAAAAAGGGGCCCAAAGGGAATGATGCGTAACACAATGCGACTGTGCAATAAGCTGCATCTTAGCCTATCTTCCGAAATGGCCTACTCTCACCTCCACTGTGACCTCCGCAACGCAGGGCCGTAGCTCTTTTTATTGTTTGTGCTCAATTTAAGGGCCGTGGCACTTTCAGTTAAAGTTGCGGTCCTGAGGCTTTCGGGTGGGACTGAGCGGCGGTCTTGCTCGTCATACATTATGGTGCGCATGCCCGATTCCAGAGAGAGGGCATGACGTGTCGGCATCGAGAGAGGGGCTCGGAGTCGACCTGTTCGTTGAAAATCCAGAGACGAGCAGTTCTCGTCTACCGCCTCGCTGAGAGGTGTCTAGCCTGAATGCTCTTCTTAGAAGTCTCGCCCAGGACTCCCGCTGAGGGATCCTGGCACGGCTTCCCCAGGTTCTTGTCTAGCGCCTCGCTGATAGGTGCCTAGCCTGAACGCTCTTCTTAGAAGTTTCGCCCAGGGACTCTCGCTGAGGGATCCTGGCAAGGCTTCCACAGGTTCTCGTACTAAGTCTCCTCGCTGAGAGGGACTTGGGCGATTTTTCCGTTGATTTTAGAATAGTTTTGATTGCTTTATTTCTATTTATTTGTTAAGTTAAGATGCTGCAACTCCGGACTTGCCACTATTTCATACTAATCAAATATCATTTATTTTCAGGTTCCCGCGAAAATTAATAGTAAAAGTATCGCGATACGTAAATTTAGAGAAACTGTTATAAATAAGGTCAAGGTCATAAATAAATACATATTTATAAATTTTATGGGCTCTGCCTATCACTAAATTTCTTCTTTCTTCGTTCTTCATGAATTTAAAGACACTATCACTTTTTAAAATTAAGATTTTACTTAAAATAGAAAAAATACAAAAAAATAAGACTTAAAAACTCTTTAAAAAATATATTAAAAAAACTAAAATTAACTTTAAAAGACTAAACTTTTTCGGACCTCTCGGGTCCCCCTTCAGGAGTCAATAAATAAAAAATAGTTTTTATTTTTTGTGTTACACATCATTCCCTTGGGGCCCATTTTTGTTTGGCCCTCCAGAATCAACATGTGCAGTCTGCAGCAGAAAAGTGGCTCCGATATCCATCTCCTCCGCTGCAGACTGCACCGGGCCATTTCGTTTGCAACTGTAACCACTCTCTCTACCATCGGGTAAGTGGTTACAGAATCTCGTGTGACCTCAGTAGACGGAGAGATCCCAGCAGCACTGCTTTCTGCATTCGGCCTGCGATGGAATTTGCATGTTCGCGACAGGCCGGAATGCTTTTGATGTTTTGGAGGAATGTTGGTCTCATTCCTCCCAGCACTCCAATTATCAGCACGACGAGCTTGATTTTGAATCCTCGATACAGCTTGCGAATCTCGAACAGGAGTTCCTGATATTTCATCCGTTTTTCGTCCTCTTTGCTGACTATATTTGTTTCTGCTGGTGCAGAAAACTCGATGACGAAGATGGATTTGTCATCGAAGTCAATAACGACGATGTCAGGCTTATTGGCTGATATTTTCCTGCTCGTCGGGAATGAGTAATTCCAGTATATTCGGCACGACTCATTCCCGAAAACGGATTCAATATCAGTGGGGACTTACGGCAAAACTGGGGTTGCATCAATACCATAAGTGGTGCGAAGATGGTAATACAGCACTCGAAGAGCCGCATTGTGAAGTTCGATGTATGCTGAAACTGCATATATTGGGCATGCTGCCAAAAGATGCATTAGTGTTTCAGCATGACATCTACACAATCTACAAAGCGTACTCTGTACCGCCTGGTGTAAGATGTTCTGGCGATACGCTAAGATATTGAAGACCCCATCCTGGCATGCGAAGATAAAACCCTCGGTCACGGATTTCAAGCCGGCTGATCTTAAGAAGGAGAAGGTCATCTCTGCCGACAAGCCAAGTTGTTGGACATTTCGAAAGAATTGTCCATGCAACGGGTTGTCGATATGCCTTCCCTCCAACATACGGAGTTGTTCTTTCCGTATGTTACCCCTGAGACGCACTGGGCACAGATTGATGACTGATTCAGCCTCCTGTGCACCACTACGTCCCACGTTGAAAACCAGACCGACGTTTCGTGCCGCTTGTTCCGCCGCGTTGTACAAAAACGCCCCCTTCCCCTGAATTTCATGCTGATGTACTAGCATCATCAGGGGATCCTCCGTTCGATTAATCACGTCGCAAGCTGTTTCGAGGCCCAATCGGTCATGCATACACTCCAGGCTTAAAAGGCCACGACCTCCCATATTTCGGGGCAAATACAGTCGTTCCACGCAAGATCTTGGATGCAAACTGCGTTGCATACAAATCATCTTCCGTGTGCTTCGGTCAAGAAACCTTAGCTCGTCAACGTTCCACTTCAGTGCTTCAAAAGAATAGAGCACTGGTGATACGGCCAACATATTCGTAGCTGCCACCATATTTCTCCCGGTCAATTCTGATGACCAGGTCTGACGGAGAATGCGCCGGTATTTCTTAATGATGGTGGTTTTAGCAGCCAGCACATCCTGGACATGCCTTTGAGGTACGCCCAGGTATGTGTAGGCTTCTTCGGCGCTAAGGTGGCGGATGACATTTCCGTTGACGAGCTCCATATCGTTGTTATGGGAGCCTGACCTTCCTCTGTGCAAATGAACGACTGCACACTTGTCCAATCCGAATTCCATGCCGATATCTCTCGAGTATGTGAGGGCGATGTTCAGAGATCGATGTAATTGATCTTCGCCTAATGCGTATAATTTAAGATCGTCCATATAGAAAAGATGGGTGATCTTATGTACACGTACACCAGGCGGTCCACACATGTACCCTTGAGATTTCCGGAGAGCAACGGATAGAGGCAATAGTGAGATGCAGAAGAGCAGAGGACTCAGAGAATCTCCCTGATAGACACCTCTTTGGAATTGAACCAGTCTAGACATGGTTCGACGCTTGCCCGATGTCATGACAAAGCGTGTTTTCCAAAGAGGTATCAGGTCTTCTACAATTCTCACTATGTTTGGGTGGACATGGAGGCGTTTGAGCACCAAGCTTAAAAGCTCGTGCTATGTTGAGTCATACGCCTTCATGTAATACAGCCAGGCTATCGACAGGTTACGCTTGTACTGGACTGCGTCCTGACAAACACACCTCTCGATAAGCAAGTTGTCCTTGCAGCCGGATACACCCATTTTGCAGCCTCGTTGTTCTACTATCCGTTGCCACACCGGTTTCACGGATTTCTCAATACGTTCGTTCAAGATGTTAGTGAACAATTTGTATAACGTATTGAGACACGTGATCGGTCTATGGTTTCTCGGATCGGACAAGTCTCCCGATTTTGGGATCAGTGTCGTTCGGCCCTCCACCAGCCAGTGCGGAATGGGTTGGTCTCCATTTATATAAGAGGTGAATATTCGGGCTTGGTGTTGATGGACAGAAGTGAACTTCTTCCACCAATAGTTGTTAATTCCATCCCAGCCCGGCGAGGAGAAATTCCTCAACTGCGGTTATCGACGGAAACTCGCTTGAGGCTGCGATACGATGTTTGAAGAGGTTGGAAGGATTCGTCCAAAATATTGCATTTTGTCGAATTCCATCCTCCCGTCTTTGCAGCCTCTTTTTGGCATCCGCCAAAACCCGAATTTTATCAGCCAAACGTTGCTTGATGTTGAGCAACTTCAGCTTGTTCAGTGTGTGATAGTACGTCCGCAGTTGTTGTGCGAACTTCTTGACTTTTGCCGTAAATGAACGGCCAGATGTTAAATAGTCGATCACACACTGAACTCGGGAAGCGAGCTTCCGTGTCAGTCGAATCTTGCCGTTCAATTGAGACATGCGTTTTGTAATCTGCCGACTCCCCGATATCTGTGTCAGATTTCGCGGAATCACCAGATCACTTGCAGCCTCGTAAACGGCACAATTGACTTGCCACAGGTCGCAGTCATCTGGAAGAGCATCCAGAAGTAGGCTATTTGCTCTGTCTAATTCTCGTTGTTTAGGCAAAATTTTTGTTGTCAAATTTTGCCTAAACACGAGTGTCGTGCTTTCGTAATGTGGAGCATCTCTCCCAGCACCGCGTACGGGCTCAGTTGTTATTGCCCGCACATCCGGTACCGGTTGACAGCTGGGAACAACGAAACCCGTCCGCCTCAGATAGGCCACATAATCTCTCAGTTGTTGTTGATAAAAGCGATCTGCCAGTTCGGGATGCATTACTGCAAACCGACTATGCATTCGCGCCATGTAGCCCCTCTGTTGCGGACAGCTCTCCTCGTAGCAGCGCATTAGATCTCGCCTGAGATCCTCCGTCCACTGAAATCGTCCGTGGGAATGAAATGGTCGTTGTCCCGGGACACCCGTTTCGGCTCCTCCACCTCGGGACTGGGCTGCATCCGAAGCAGCCCGATGGTCAGGAGCCCTGCGCGTTATTCTGTGAGTAACCGCAAATACAGGGAGTAGGGTGGTTAGCCCTACTCCCCGTTATTATTATTTTTTTTGATTTTTTTTTTTTTTGACGGAGGGGGGAAATGCATTAGGCACCATAGGGGGTTGAAGATGTTATGTAACCCCCCGTGTGTCGGACTCCCTCACTTTTGATGTTAACGGCAAGGTTTACCGACTAAAACCCTAACCTCCCTTGGCCCTCCAGAATCCACGTGTGCAGTCTGCAGTAGAAAAGTGGCTCCGATATCCATCTCCTCCGCTGCAGACTGCACCGGGCCATGTCGTTTGCAACTGTAACCACTCCCTCTACCATTGGGTAAGTGGTTACAGGATCTCGTGTGACCTCAGTAGACGGAGAGATCCCAGTAGCACTGCTTTCTGCATTCGGCCTGCGATGGAATTTGCATGTTCTCGACAGGCCAGAATGCTTTTGATGTTTTGGAGGAAAGTTGGTCTCATTCCTCCCAGCACTCCAATTATGAGCACGACGAGCTTGATTTTGAATCCTCGATACAGCCTGCGAATCTCGAACAGGAGTTCCTGATATTTCATCCGTTTTTCGTCCTCTTTGCTGACTATATTTGTTTCTGCTGGTGCAGAAAACTCGATGACGAAGATGGATTTGTCATCGAAGTCAACAAGGACGATGTCAGGCTTATTGGCTGATATTTGCCTGCTCGTCGGGAATGAGTAATTCCAGTATATTCGGCAAGACTCATTCCCGACTACGGATTCAATATCAGTGGGGACGTACGGCAAAACTGGGGTTGCATCAATACCATAAGTGCTGCGAAGATGGTAATACAGCACTCGAAGAGCCGCATTGTGACGTTCGATGTATGCTGAAACTGCATATATTGGACATGCTGCCAAAAGATGCATTAGTGTCTCAGCATGACATCTACACAATCTACAAAGCGTACTCTGTACCGCCTGGTGTAAGATGTTCTTGCGGTACGCCAAGGTATTGATGACCCCATCCTGGCACGCGAAGATAAAACCCTCGGTCTCGGATTTCAAGCCGGCTGACCTTAAGAACGAGAAGGTCATCTCTGCCGACAAGCCAAGTTGTTGGACATTTCGAAAGAATTGTCCATGCAACGGCTTGTCGATATGCCTTCCCTCCAACATACGGAGTTGTTCCTTCCGTATGTTAGCCCTGAGACGCACTGGGCACAGATTGATGACTGATTCAGCCTCCTGTGCACCACTACGTCCCACGTCGAAAACCAGACCGAGGTTTCGCGCCGCTCGTTCCGCCGCGTTGTACAAAAACGACCCCTTCCCCTGAATTTCATGCTGATGTACTAGCATCATCAGGGGATCCTCCGTTCGATTAATCACGTCGCAAGCTGTTTCGAGAACCAATCGGTCATGCATACACTCCAGGCTTAAAAGGCCACGACCTCCCATATTTCGGGGCAAATACAGTCGTTCCACGGAAGATCTTGGATGCAAACTGCGTTGCATACAAATCATCTTCCGTGTGCTTCGGTCAAGATCCCTTAGCTCGTCAACGTTCCACTTCAGTGCTCCAAAAGAATAGAGCACTGGTGATACGGCCAACATATTCGTGGCTGCCACCTTATTTCTCCCGGTCAATTCTGATGACCAGATCTGACGGAGAATGCGCCGGTATTTCTTAATGATGGTGGTTTTAGCAGCCTGCACATCCTGGACATGCCTTTGAGGTACGCCCAGATATGTGTAGGCTTCTTCGGCGCTAAGGTGGCGGATGACATTTCCGTTGACGAGCTCCATATCGTTGTTATGGGAGCCTGACCTTCCTCTGTGCAAATGAACGACTGCACACTTGTCCAATCCGAATTCCATACCGATATCTCTCGAGTATGTGAGGGCGATGTTCAGAGATCGATGTAATTGATCTTCGCCTGATGCGTATAATTTATATTATTATTATTATTATTATTATTATTATTATTATTATTTTAATAATAACTTAAACAACAACATTGGTTTCTTATGTCGCTCAATCTGTCCAAACAATGACAAATTTTTTCGCTCAAATCTCTACCAGATTAGCAAGAAATGTCACTGCAACCACGTCTCAAACCATGAGGTAGAAGTTTCAACAAAATTTCATTAATTTTTAAAAATGCAGCTGCCATTTTGATATCGGAAATACTGACTCCCAGATTAATAAACAGCGACCACAACCTACGATCTAAAGGTTAATAAAAATTTGCATAGTATCAATCATCCAAGGAGCATGAGATTAATAAGTTTGATTGCCTTAGAGGTTGAGTGGCGATAAGAAAGACTGTAACAAGAGCACCGGGGTATCGGACGATCTTATTTCGGCGAACCACCTTCATCGGTTGAATATTATTCTAATTGTTTAGATTAAATGTTTCAGGTACGATCGCGGAAAGAAAGCGACAGAGATAGGCGAAGAAAAAGAGTGGAAACGATCGGGAGGGGGGCAAGCGCGAAAAGCTCGGGGATCGGAACGACGAAAGTCGGCAGATTCGATTTCCTCGAGCCACGCGAACTTTCCTGTGCGCGACGAAAAAGCTTACCTGCCGCGGAGAAAAAGTTTCGTCGCGACGATACGCGTGGTTGATATTCGGTACACGGTACATTGGGATTACCGGAGGTTTGGTGGAGGCATCACCGGTATATGTAAGTACCGGCTTGGCCGTACAGACAAGATTCTTCCTTCTCTCTTTCTTCCCCTCTCTTTACGATTGCGGTCATCCGTTTTTATAACCGGAGGCGCGGTGGAGTTTGCGGCGACACCCCGCATCGTTTCTTTTATATTTTAGTTTGTACCGGGTTCTCGGAGTAATTACATACGCGAATAAACGTAATTATTATTATATTTTGTTTTGGTTATGAACCGGCATCTTTCTTAACGTCCCATCCCATCCGCTCCGACAGCGAGTTAGCCGGTGGACGGTTTGGTACGCCAAGGGTTCCTGTCAACCGACAGTCCAAACGGAGCAAGGTCAACCGTGTGGTGGGTGACCTTGACTGGTGAAATACCGGCGTAGCTTAAAATTCGTTACAAGACCAGTGATTAGGGTAAAGGTCAATAATTAGTTACCCAGATAGAAAGCCGTGAGTCTCACTATGTCCTCACATTTGAGATCGCATTTGTGAGGGCGTATATGAGTTCATATTAGACTTCAGGTGAGGGATTAATGCATTGCGCAAGCGCGAAAAGTCTCCGCTTCCACGCATACATGAGAACTTTGTAATGCTTATAATGATTGGCTAACGGTATAGGTCGGTAACCAATAGCCGTCGAGTGGAACGCCTATGTTAGTCTCACATGGAGACTCAGAATGAGATTTACTCTCACTTGTGAGTGCACATGGAGAGCGATATGACACTCACGTTGCTATCTGGGTAAATATAAAACTCTCTCATCATGGTTAGAGAAATGGAATCTTTGCACCCTAGGAATGGCAGAAGCATCAAATTCAAATTTTTGTGCATCAAAATTTTCAAAATCTCGTACTAAAATAAATTTAGTTTTGAATGCGAATATCACGCAAAAGATTACGCACTCAACTAGGAAGGGGTCGGAAATCTTATGTTCATTGCATAAAAACACGTCAACTGTAGTTGCAGTTGATAATGATTAAAAATTCATTATACATTTTAAACCTCATCGAATTCGATAATCTATCCAGTCACAAATTTAAAATTAATTTTAAAAAATCTCATTATGGTCCATAACTTGCAATTTAAAAAGATTTGTTTGTGGTACAAAATATATGGAACTATAATGGCCTTGAGTCTTTTATTATAAACAAAGAATGAAGAAATTCGGTTCGTGACAGCACATCCAATATATTCAAGTACATTGAATTATTTAATGCTGCATGAAGTAAAGTACACCTGCTATACACTGGCAAGCCTAAACAGAAAGTCACTTTACAGACTTACTCAAATATTAATTTTTTAAAGATTTGTTTTATAAAATCGTTATTGAGCAGATAAGTGTAAACTGCCGTGAATATAGATCAGCTTTTGTTGTAGCATATGGGAGGTCAATGCCCCGCACAGTGTTCAAATACAGAGTTTTTGTTGTGGAATAGTCTTGTGAGGGGACTGTCTACGTAAGAACGCGCATACAGTTATTATATTAAAATTATATTATTATCATTAGTGTTGTTAATTTCAACTTGTGCAGATGCAATGAATATTCACTAAATATTTTAATAATTCATTCTTTATTACCTTTTTCTATCATCTTCACGATAAGGTACCAAAATTCCTTCAGGACTGGGCACAGATGCATTTCCAACCCAGAAACATGCTTCAACTCCAGTGCCGTCGTAGTAAAAGCCCTTAATAAATAAGGTTGACTCGTCAATCGCGAAAACTGTGCCGTTAATAGCCCGTCCGTGCTGACTTAGAGACCCAATTAAAGTTCCGTAGTAGTTAAATCCATTTCTTGCATGTACTGTGTGAGAAGTTCTAAATTCAGTTCATTATATTTAACTACCTACAACATTCTTCTATGATAATAATAATTCTGGAAATTTATCATTGCAGAGAACTTTATATTCTAATCAAGTAAAAAACAATTACAGTGGAAGATTGCGCTTTTAAGTATATATAACGTATTACCTACTGGTGCGACTCGATAACAAAATTGAATTTTTGTTTTCATGATAAACATAATAACCAATATGATAATAAATTGTTGTTTAATTATTTCTTTAAGAATCATATGAAATTGTATATTTACGATTGCGATGTTAATTTCCGTAAGTCTAATATATCTATTTGAAAAAAAATAAGTTTCAAATTGAATAAAACTCTTATTAAAAATTCCAAATTCTCGTAAAAACTGTAAAAGCCACAGGTTACAACAACAATTTTATTGCAATCCCAATTTTATTTACAGATGCAGTTCCTCCACGGTACGTTGGTCACCAATTACTATGACCCCTGTTAAGTGCTTAGCTCGGGGTATTGCGCTCTACTTACTCTTAGGTCAATTGGGGGCAATTGTTACAGTTTAGGTAAACCGGAATAGGGTAAAAACAAGTTTATTCACTTGAGTTTAGCGCGACAATGATGAGATATTAGGTACATAAAAGGGCATAACGCTGTAGCAGAGCATTGCTGGCCCTGAAAGCGTCGACGGCTAGATTTGCTGTACATCTTTGCAAGTAACGTGCACGGAGATCCTCTGCAATAAAAGTCTCGAGCTTAGATGAAAATTGTATTCTTGGTAACATTCTCAGGCGACTGCGAGGATTATAATATTTTAATCGCTTGGAATTGTTTGATTTACTTAGGCAATTACAAAACGAATATAAAACATTGTGTAACTTGCTCTTTTATTCCCAATGAGGGAATAACTGCAATGAGGACGGCCTGCGCACATTCCAAATGTTATTGGCTGGTTCGGTTTGGTGGATATGTCTGTTACGAGTTGAACATATAGGCCTTTTATAGTATGGTCGTCTTGATACTAGATTCTTGAACGTGCAAGGATTTCATGAAAAAAAGAAGGGAGTAGTCAGGAGAAGGTCAGAACTGGATGACTGGTTGCATTATTTTACAATTTATAAACATTATCAGTTTACTCGAAATTTTCCGTATATTACATTCTTTTAATTAGAGAACGCTTATTCTGTCCTTAGTATATTTATTATTACAATAAGTTGCTTATAACGATAAGACTATGTTCGGTAATTACAAATTCATTGATACAGTTCACATAATTTGTTCAACGAAATCATCTGAATTTCCTAGCCAGCCAAAATTCGTCATTTAAACGCTGATAAAAATAGTTAGTTGACTTGTGCGGCCTGAATTTGTGGAGTATTGGTTATTTTTTTCAGTAACCGGTGCTGACTTTTTGAACCGCCTTTCGTTTTACCTTAATGTGTATCTTTCGGAAACACTTATGTACCTTAGGTGATGGTGAACATTTATGCAAATATTTGATGAATTACTTAGGCTTTTCCAATAATGATTTTCAATTAAAATTGTTCTACGTTTCTAAAGTTTCTATTTCTATTCTGCAACTAATACTGTGATTCCTTTATTAACTCCTACAAAGTTTCTCCGACGCTTCCGTATTTCTGTTTGGACAGATCCATTGATCCTGAATCCACTGATGTCACTGATCGACCCCGTAAACCATTATTTTCCGTTTGTCGATAATTAGTAATATTTAATTATTAAATTATTCCCCATTATCGTACGAGATAACGCTGAAAGGAGATGCCAAGATCGCCGATTACAGCAGCGAATCATGATTAATCGATTAGCGTGCGTCAAAGTACCAAGATTGCTTTTCAATCTTCCGCTATATTGTTGAATTTTCAGCGTAGCGCAGTTTCAGTTTGTGCAATGGACAGTGCATTTTGAGTTAGAGGCCATGTCAGTTTTTCATAAGTATGGGATTTTTATTGGCGAATACCTGCTCACAAAACCATCAGCGCCTATTTTCCCGGTCTGGTTCCATGGACACTAGCGATTTCTGGCCAGTTGCGAGCGACTATCAACCCGTAAGTGATCTGGTGTATGTCGTGTATCTTTTCTGGCCCCATATCACGCACATAATTTATGCGAAACGCATACTTCCCGGACGGAACGGAATATAATAGATTTTTACATGTATCTAATTCATATTTATTTCTTATATTTATATATAGGATATAAGATATATACCAAATTCTACTTTTCCGATGTGAGTTATAGTTGAAATAATGTAATGTTATATTAAAAGATACTTGCTAGTTTTAAATAAATATTATTAAAATATTTTTAAACTTGACAGTGTAAAGATTACTACAGGTATAGTCATTTTACATTGCATATGTATTCCACGAATAATAAATACAACTACATAAATAAATTTTTCCTAGGTAAGTACAAAATGTTGTTCTCAAAAGAATAGTGATATATTTAATGTAATAAAGATGCATCGGTTACTTTTTAACATCTTTAATAATAAATGAAGAAATTGTAATCGTGAAGCCCTCGGTTCTCACAACAAATCAGTTTCAGAAACAGTAACAAGTTTATGTGGAATCTCCAGTAAAAAATGTATGTTTTGTATTTTATATATAGATTAGATTACAATACAATGATATTTATAACCTTGTTCTGCAAGTAACAGAAATTAAATATATAAATTCAATAAAAAGTGAGACATATCGGCCGTCATATTGGGACAAGCAATACATAATAATAATATACCGTTCCGTAGGTAATGCCCGCATTTTCCATGCGACACCTGGTATGTAGCAAGCCGGACGGAGAAACAAAGACGCTCTCGAAAATTCTGGAGTTAAATTAACGTTCGTAGTTTTTATCTGCACAAATTTTTCCAAATTCAGTTTTAGCAGAAAACTTTCCTCAACTCCAATAAGCGTTTTAATATAAATAGTACATAAATACTGCTGCATCGTGTTTAAATATGTCTGTATTAAAAAAAAAAGAAATTAAAATGTTATAACCTTCTATTCGTTTTTGTGTTACTATATTGTATATGTAGTTAAAATATCAAGTCGTTT
The DNA here is from genome assembly GCA_030407085.1 of Trichopria drosophilae. NCBI lineage: Eukaryota > Metazoa > Arthropoda > Insecta > Hymenoptera > Diapriidae > Trichopria > Trichopria drosophilae. The sequence continues at coordinate 49,158,840 of CM059586.1, forward strand.
TGATTGATAGTTCAGATATCGTGACAAAAGTTGTGAAATAGCGGCGGGTTACATTTTTTAATTATTTATATACAATGCGAGTGCTACAGAACGCTTTTAACTGCACAGTCGCCATATACACAGCGCGGGACGAAACACCGCTCCTGTAGAACCGGAATAAACCAACATGCGCACTAGGCGTTGAACGCCATTGGGCAGAATAATACCTACCTTACATTCGTACACATGTGCATCGACATATGTATGCGCTGGGCTTGCATGCCATCGTTTACGCATGTGTCTGGACTGCGCTCTCAGAAGGAAGTATCCCAACGGGCACGAAGAACCCGAATGTTTCTGAAACGTTTCTGGAACATTCTAAAAACGTTTTAGAAACATTTGGGTTCTTCGTGCCCGTTGGGATGTTATGCTGTTATGCCCTGCTAGCCAACTGAGTTTTTCCGTGCGGAATTGTGCATGACAAAAATGTTAATTCGCTTATTTTGCATGAAACATTCATAACTACATGTAACAAATGCGATTCTCAGACTCAGATACGCAATAAGAATAACATTTTGCTTCTGTGATGAAATCAATTTCAAACGTCATGGTTGATTTAATGCATCTCAGAAAAATAATGTCTTAGAAAAAACAGCCATAAAATAAGAAGTAAGTAAAACTTAAGTTGAAGAAAAATAAAACCAGACTAAACTGACAAAAAAATCGCAGAATTGATCATTTCTTTCTTCTTCAAGTTTGCATACAATTGTTAGAGGATTTTTTAAAAAATGTGATGCTATGAAATACAAAATTTTAAATTGAAAATCTAAAGCTAGAAGTGAGGGCATAGTAAGCTTGTATATTATTTGGTTCAAGTAAATTTATTTTCCTTGTTTCTCATTATGATTTCTATGTATACATTAAAAAAGAACATATACGTGACGTGAAAGGACCTGAAAGTCTTGACCTGAGACGGTAGCCGGTCCAGAGACGAAGGCGGTAAAACGCCAAAGAGTAATCCTGTGAGAAACGGTATTACAAAGTGGCGCTACAACGTGTGGCCTAAGACGCAATAAAATGCATATACGACGTGAACGGCGAAGCGGCCACATTGAAACGTCGGCTCAAAAAAAGGAAGCAGACATATCGGCCGTCATATTGGGTCTAGGACACTGTAGAAAAGGATTAGTAGCAACGTAGAAGTTACGCCGCCGCCTAGTGTCTCGCGGTAGTGTGGGGCGTGAAGAAACTGCGGGCGAATTTAGAAGGGTACAAGTTCAAGGTGATCACAGACCACAGTAGTCTGCGATGGCTCCGCAATTTGAAAGACCCTAGTGGCCGGCTGGCCCGGTGGCTCCTTCGACTGCAAGGATAGACGTTCGAGGTCACGCATAGAAAGGGTGCCTTGCACCACGTACCTGACGCCCTATCACGATGAGTGGAAGATGAAATAGGAGCCGTAAAAGTGTCGACGGAGTAGAACACTTGGTAACAGCGACGAAGAGAGTTGGTGGCCCAATTTCCGGAGTGATCCCCGGATCGGAGAGTCGAAGGCGACCGACTCTACCACCATAGGAAAGATCCTCTAATGGATCCCGTGACGGGAGAAGAAGATAGATGGAACCTCGTCCTTCCAGTAGGGTTGCACGAGGCGGCCATGAGAAACGCGCGTCAAAAGACCCATGCTGGACACTACGGAGTGGGCAAGACGTACAATCGTCTGGACTTAGAGTATTATTGGATCGGACTAGGGTACGACGTCCGACAGTTCATCGCTGAGTGTCAAGAGTGCCAGCTTCAGAAGACGCCTCAAGCGCGGCGCCATCCGACTCAGGAGGGAGCGCATAGTGGAGAAGCCTTGGACAGTGGATTCCGAAGATAACATGGGACCCTTCCCACCAAGCCGCAGTCAGAACCGCTATGTGTTGGTGTTCACGAACCAATTTACGAGGTGAGTCAGGCTTGAGCTATTGAGAAAAGCCGACGGCAAGAATATAGCCAAGGCTTTCGTAGACCTTATACGATTCAGGTGGGAGACGTCTGAATACTTCCTGAGCGACATTGGGCCAGAGTTCCGTAACTCTCATATAGACCGAGTATTGGAGGAATACGGAGTGAGACGGTCAATAACGCCATCGTACCATCCACAAGCGAACCGAGTCGAAAGGACGAACCGGATTCTAAAGACGATGATACGGACGTTCGTAGGCGCCGATCACCGGGATTGGGATCTGCACCTTCCGGAGTTCCGTAGCGCGATAAACACTATTGTGCACGCTAGCACTAAAGTGTCCTCGGCGTTCTTGAACTTTGGTAGGCGACCAAGACCCGCGCAGAGCCTGATGAGAAGGCAGTTGGAAAGGGGAAGCCCCTATTCTACGCATGGCTCCGGAAGATTGGCAAGATCGCTTGAAGAGACTCAGCGCTCTTCGAGATCTTGTGCGTAGGGCTGTAGGTAACGTAATCCACGTCAAGACGTGCCCCTTTGGAGGAGGGTGCAGCTCCATCGTCCTCGGATGGGGACCTAAGCTTTAGGGCCGTGTTAGAGGCGGGGAACCGGTGCTGAAACCGGTGCGTCCAGCCGTGCGTCGAAACTAGCGGGCCCGGATCGACGCCCGCTAACACTATCGACCAGTCGGGCGACTACGTAAAGATACCGGTATTCCCGGAGAGCTGCCGCGAAGAAATACCGGCATTCATGTCCAGGGTCTTGTTTGCGGGTTTGAAAGACCTCCGCCGCTTTAACTGCTGGCATGTGTACCATGGGTGTGCTGCATGTCCGTTACCGAAACGGCACTCATGGTGCCACAACTGTGGCCGGGCCGGGGTCTCCGTCAGCGGATGCTTTTACTTCGAATGTTGGAAAATACCAGTTATCAAATTTGGAACGTTTTTTTATTTGTTTTTATTTCCAGTTAAAAATTAACGAATTTCGTCAAATCAATTATTTTTAGAAGGGGTCCGGTTACAATTCTTTAGAATCGATAAATTAAGAACCACCCAACTGTGAATCGAAAAGTTTTCTTGAATTTAATTATATGTAAATACAGACATTTATTATAACACGCTTTGCTTAACACTACTGCTAAACGTTACAGCAAAACCAACACAAAGGCAGCATTTCGTGGGTATATGCATCAAAAAGAATACTTTCACCATTATGTTATTTATTATTTTATTTTACAGAATCAACGGGACTAGTCCTTTACTAAAATTATACATAATTTCATATATAATATAATAATTAAATAGAAAAAGAAGAAAAGAAAAAAAAATTAAAATCAAAACTAAATATACTAAACTAAATACAAAAAACGAATTACACATATAAATATATACGCGCTAAAACTCTTTTAAATGAGCGGAAACTTAAGTTTTGGGTGGAGGAAGGAATTGAATTCCAGATACGGCGAAGACGAGGAAGAGGAGAGAAATAACGAAAGGAGGTTCTGAAGCATTCCTCGAAAATATACCTATTATGTCGTAATCGGTGACTCAAGGTTCGAACCAAGAAAAATGAAGTGAAAATGGATGAATTGATGAGAGTATATTCAATCTTGTAAGCAAAATTAAGACCGTGATTCGCGTGAATAGATGAAAGACAGGGTAGATAAAATCGACGGGGAAAGGGTTGATAAGCATGGTCTGTAAAATCCGTAGCATTTCCTGACTTCTAAGCAAGATATCTAAGAATCTTATGCTGTGAAGAATTAAACCTTTGTGTTCTTGCCTTACATAAATTATTTATACAAGTACCTTTTTTCGGCGATACAATCATTTTACGCTTTTCATGCAAATTTTCTTCTGATTTCCTTAATTTCATGCTACTTGCTGTACAACTTTCAATTTTTTGTAAAGATATTTTGCAAATGTACGATTGACAGATCTTACAGAAATTTCTAGTTTTAATTACACATTTTTTAGTGCTGCAAACATTATTGGCATTTTTCGAAGGTACTATGTTATGTTCATTTGCAGCCGATCCCTCTTTCAAGTATTCTTCACATATAGTAAGAGCAGCGTCTTTAGTTTTGATGTAATTTTATTTCTCTCTTACAGTATTATATAAAACTGTTGCATTAGTGACAGAGGGTGTCACGACAAAATTCCTACGACCAAATATACACGACAAAATAAATAGCGATAAAATATCAAGAGCAAAAGTATTTAATTCATAAATATATAAAACACAAATATCTAATCCAAAAATATTTAATCGTGAACTCCTAAAATAAAAATGTATAAATCAAAAATATATTAATATTGAAATGTATAAATAACTTCATTTTCATTCACATTTACACTGTACATAATTTCGCATTATGTATTTATATTGATTGTGATCGTAGGTATTTACTTCTGCGTTTGATATAGTCGACCAAATCGAATCTTTCATAACCGACTCGGAACTTAGTTATCATTCGTTATTTAAGTCGCAATGGTGTTGAATTTAATTTGTAGTCAAAAAGGGGGATTAATATTAAGTTATGAAGGGTATATCTATACGCGGACCTATGTTGGCGAAAAGTCAGTCACGTGGAGATGCTGTTTGTATCGCAAAAATCGTGTAATGCAATCTTTCACACTGACTGTGATAAGATAATAGGTATTTAGTTTGTGTATTGAATATCTGTGATCGGTGAATTCAACATATTAATGACGCTATTCTTTCGCAAGGATCTATTGTTGGAGAAATTCCTGAGCATTGTCATGCACGTGACAGTGCTTTGGTGGAGGAAAAAAAGAAGATGGCAAATCTGATCGTAAATATGTCGAAATGGACAAATCACTTCGGGAAATAATTACGAATTATGATCGATCCGAAATATTGGAGTTTTTGAGTACCGTTGCACTGAATATTTCTATATAATTAAGTGTCAAAAAAATAAGTAATTATTAAACTGAAACTGTTTGTATTGAAATAATTGTAATCATTGATGTAAGAAATAAATGTTATTTTGGCAAACGGGTTTTAGATATTTTTTTTATATATTTTGACATTAGATATTTTTTTGTAGTTATTTTGTCGTTTGGTATTTTTGTATGAAATATTTTGTCATCAGTTTTTTTCGTATTAGTTATTTTGTCGCTTGATATTTTTGATTGTGAATTATGTCTTTGGTATTTTGTTACGGTACCGTGACAGAGGCCTGCAGAATTTTTACGAACGGGATCCAAGTCCACTTCTTTGATCTTATGGAGGGTAGCACTCTATTACAGTGCTGATCACGCAGATCAACACCTCCCCTAAATTTATTATATGGAAAATTCACATTTTTTTAAAGATAGATACGTTTCTGGAATCTTACGCAGTAATGAAGTTGAGGCCACTATTTTTATCATGCTTAGCAACTTTATCAATGGAGTTTGTTTTTCTCGCATTCGATCAGAGCGGACTAAACTTTTTTTGAGATGTACAGCAAAATAAATTGTCAAAATATAAATGATACAAACGAAGCTTGCGAGAAGGCGTATGTATGAGAAGTTTGTTGAGTATCTGAATAACAACGTGACTTCCCATTGCAATTTTGCCTAATTTTAATCCTTTATCCAAATCTTTGCCAAAGTAGTCGTCAAAATCATAAACATATCCGTTTGCGCCGCAAATTCCCCACATTTTGATACCAAATCTAATGGGTTTTTATTTTAGTAATTGCTTGATTTATAGTCCTCCAAAAAACTTTAGCATCATATCATCCAGTGACAGAGCAGTTGAGAAAAAACCCATATGTTAGAATAACGAAACCATGTAACGCGGGTCGGTTTTTTAACAAATTAAATACGGCTTATGCCCCAACAATGAGAAATCTGTATTTTCCCCCACTCGGCCGATTCGCGTGCATTCCCGAGGAGGAAACATATATCAATCATGATGAAAAATTGACCGTTTTTTAATTTTAAAGGTTATTTTTTATCATGAGATGAAATAAGCAGAAATCCCTCACATATTACAATATTGTTGCTAAAAATATCTAATATTTTCTGACGTTTCATATCTTGCCCTCATCATTTCTCTCCTCTGGTAAAGAATATTTCAATTTTGATTTGATGACCATAAATTTATTTCGGCGCATAGCTTGTACAATAGCTTCTGATCTTAGTACTGGATTGTTTTACCAATAGTCTCTTTGTGAAGGTAGTTTATTTATTGACGATAAAATAATTATTCCTAGGAAAGCTTTAAAATCTTAGATAACCATTTACATTTGTAGCATAATTTATATATTTTCTCCATTTTGAAGAAAAAAATATTTCAAATAATTCGACAACACGTTTTTGCATAATATCTAATTTAGCCTTTTCTGATAATAATATTTCATTCGATAAACGATCTTCACGTAGTTTTTCACTCTGAACCCGCTCAAAGATATGATCATTTTTCAATTTTTTGGGGTTGTATTATAGCTATTACATATTTTCGAATACGACTGAGTAGGAAAATCAGAACCTATAGATCCTTGTGAATTTTCCTCAATTGTCATGAGAGTCGTCATTTTCTGAATTCGAATTCCAAATACTACTATCCGAGTCATAATCTGTTTTGTCCCCATTGTCAAAAATGTCACAGTCTCCTTCTGATTCTTCATAATCTATAGTTGACTTCTTTCTCTTGTTAGACATATCAGAGTTTATGAAAGAATATTTCCAATGTTTTATGTGCTTGACGGAGGTAACCGTTTTGCTGGATAATATTTGTAATTTGTATTTTGAAATACATATTCAATACGTTTCTTACCAAATACTTTGAACAAGTATGTGATAGGAAAAAAATGTTCTTATACAAAATATTTTAATTTTTTTTTATCTTTTCAATAAATGATGAGAGTTATGCTCAACTATGTTATGCTTTTAGTTATTCAAAAAAATATAAATAACTGATTATTATTTCAAAACATTTTTCATGCCTAAAAGTAAAAACTACACGGTATAAATTCTTATAATTTTTGCTATTAATTATTTAAAATTTTTTTATGAAGTTGACAGACAATAACAATACTAATAACGACCTTTTTTATAACAAAAAACTGCATGAATTAAAATTTAATGACAACGTGACGAACAACTGTTACTGGTGCAAATATATGTCATTTATTCTCATATTTTCAAACCTAAATTCTCCCCTTGAAACTTGTACACCCTTTGAAGGGGTTGTAGAAAAAAATGGTCTAAAATTTAGAATCTACACTCCAGAAAATTTTCGAGTCACGTTAGTGACTTCGATGAAAAGAAAGCGGCTAATTTTCGCATTTTCAATACTTATTCACCCCCTACAATCCTTTTACACTCAAACTAAAAGGTTATAGAACAAGAATATTTGAACATTTACAAATTGCATACTATAAAAGTTTATAGTTTTTATTCAACAATGTATGGTTATATAAAAGATAGTTTAGATAAACGATGTATAGTTATATAAAACGATATATGGTGAATGCCGTGCGACTTCCGATTTTTATTCCTAAACCCATTAATAATGGGTAGACATTATTTTAGAACTTTGGCATTGTCTTCACTATGTGAGTGTATAAAAGTATAGAACTAAATTTATTTGTAATTTTTTCGTATCGAAAATAATATTTTTGGGATGGGAACGAACTTAACCTTACATAACAAAACAAAAGATGTTTTCTACTAGCTATGACATGTTTTCCCCCATTTTTACCTATTTTCAATAGCGGCAACAATTTTTTTCTGAAAAAATCCATAAAATAGCGATTTTTTGTAAATATTTTATTCTAGGGGTGGTCACACAACCCCTTCATGATGAACCATGAATTTTTTGTGTGAATAACATTACTATATACTATTTTCACATTTAAGACGGGGTTTTCGTGGTTTCAGCTATCGTCAAGACCTCTTTCGCAACGAAAATACGATTTAAAAAAAATACCTTACAAAATCGTGTTTTTTTTTTAATTGAAAATTGGGGCAGGGAGGGGTGGTTTTTTCAATATTTTCGAGCCAGATTTTGAAAGAGCACCATCGAAAAGATCCATCTATAAAGATTCTGATTTTTTTTAAAGCATAAACAGTAAATACATTATTTATTTATTTATTACTATTTATTAACGGGCGGATTCGCCCGTAAAATATACATAAACTGTTAAGACGTAATAACTATATCGAAATAAGATACAAAAGTAAAAAATAACGCGTAAAGACTATGTTTATAATATATAACTCGCAGTGACGATACTTCACGCATTATACGCAGCCAGGATTGCTCAACAATGAAAAATTGCGTTGAAGGCCGAACAAGACTGGCTGGTAAAGTGTTCCAAGATCTCCTCATCCGGTTTACAGGGGCATGAATTAATAATTTGACATGCACGTGTTCTCACATAATGTTCGATAAGTCCTGTAAGTACGTACAGGAGTAGGAAGGTGTCCAAGACCCAGGGATCGACGCCGAGTGGACTTTGCGGAGCGGCAAGGAATATATTGCGCCTAGTGGCCCGAACGTGAACGATGGCAACCCTGGGATTGACGAACTACGAAGAACTCACTCTTCGGGGCAGAAACCACCAAAGAAAGTCAGGAAAGTTGCAACCTGGGGCATTGGACAGACGGCTGGATATAAAGCCGCTGGCGCGGGTCTCACCGCAGCACAGCGGGCTAACCCCCTAACCGTCGTACTAGTGAACGATGGCTATCCTGTGACCGAGCTGACGAGGGAGCACCTCGACTTCATTGGCCGTGCGTTCGCCGAGCGGGCTGAAAAGCTGCAGGTGGAGCAATGGCCGAGGATCGTGGCATTCTTTTGCTAAGCCGGGGGCGGCCGTGTTCGTACCAGCGAATTAACAGAACAGGGATCTCCTAGTGGCTGAACTTGCCGCCATGGCAAGGACCAAGGAGGTCCATGGTCTGAAACTAAGATAAAGGTGGGAGTTGAGCTCCTCCAAATGATAATGAATGCCACTGTCTAGATCCCGGGGAAACCAGAGGAATCGGCAGTGGCCCTTCGGCGCTTAGAGGGGTACAACCCCTACGGGTAATACGCCAACCGACGATTGGGCACTAACGTCATTTGATAACGGACCCTACATCATGCCACGGCGGTATACATCAACATTATTTGTGATTAAATTCCCTTTTCGTCCTGATACTAATTTCGGGAACTAATATTCAAATTACCGGCACAACCGGTCCATGAATATTTAATGAGTCAATGGCACCTTTTCACTTTACATACCCTTCTGGTGTGTTTCCTTAACATTAATCTCCTCGTCGTAGTGGAAAACTACATCCGCCACATCCACGGGTTTACATTCGACAATGTGAATCGTCACGTGTTCAGAATGACGTCCGGCCCGTTGAAATATGACCTGAATGAGGAACCAATACCGGCTACAGGTTGCTCCGTTTGGCGTCGAGAACGACTGTGAGATGTCATGAAACATATTTTGAAGAACGGTCAATGAAAGGATGCGGCTTGTCGGAAATGGTGTTGACTCGGGAAAACGCACACACAGACCATCAGGTCGGCCGTCAATCAAATCTTCGCACTTGTGTGCACGTCGGAAAATTTGCCCTAAAACAACATTCCAAACGCACTTAAAACTGGAGCAATTACCTTAGCTCCTTCTCAACATTCAACCAGACATACGTTTCATTCATCCACGAACACAGAAATATTAAATCGTAATGTACATAATTGAATTGTCCTATCTCCCTCAGCCTCCCTAATAGTTTTTCCACGGACCGAAGTTTCACAGAGATGCCTTCCGCTCGAAGACAGAAGACGAAAAGAAAGTACGCACCGGCACAAGTTAAACAATAGGCCTTCGGCACGGTTCCTTTCATATACCGTGATAGGTGTCGCAATTACATATTAAAAGAGGGGGAGACATTGATGCGCGAGTAATTTTCGGCACGCTTTCATAGCTAAATCGCAGAGGTATAACAAATAATTATAATGGAAGGGGAGAAACATGTAATTCTCACGTAAACGCACCCGTACATATCTACTGACGAATCGCGTAATGTCTAAAATGTACTCAAGCTACGGGCTCTAGTCCCTTACAACGCCGCTCGGAACACCGCGTTCCATCTTACAATGCGTTTCGTAAGAACGCTGCAGAGGATTGCGAGACACCGCAAAGAAATTCGTTACATGGTATTATTGTACAAATAATAATAAATGAATATATGATCATCATGGTTAGATATTTTTTAGCTGGGAGTAAAAGAAGAAACTAAGTAATTTAAAAAGTATAGTTTACACCATTTTTATGTAAGACACATGTGGAAAGTATAATATTAAATGATAGTACAGATTCATTTTTGCGGTCTTTCATGAGCAAGCACGTTTTATTTTCCATCCGAAAGTAGAAAAATGTAGGGAGCTTTTTCTACCCAAACCTTCTAATATGACGCATTTAAATTTTTGTTCATATAAAGCTAATTATTTTTCGTCAACGAAAACTATTGCATGACATTTTCCGATATTTTCTTCATATAAATAAATTTTTCTTTTTTATTAGTTATATTAAATTCGTGTTCTAAATAGTATTTTTCCTAAATATTAAAAGAAACGCAGAATTATTCATATACATTAAGTAAACTGATTAATCAAAGAATACACTTCTTACAATGTACGCGTAAATATATTGTACCCTAAAACATTTAAATAAAGAAATTAAATAATGAAAGAATTTTCCTTTTACATAAAGTCAATAATAAATCCAATCTCTCCGGTTTAAAACCTCAACGTTCACTAATAAATATGGAAATATCTGATGCTCAATAAAAAAAATTATTTTAAATAGGCTAAATATAATTTATTCCGTACTATAATACATTAGTTCTTACTTTTTTAATTCAACTCGTAATTCTTTTGCGCACAAGACATTAAATATAATAAGTCTTTTGACATCATTCTGATACATTGTATAATAAAATACATGGAATAAATAAAAAAAGACATGCATAACAAAAATGTCATGGCATCAGATATATATACAAATAGCATCTACATATGTACAAATCTCACAAATATCAACATTACAAATAAAGAAACTGAATGAAATCGCTTCAGATGAAAAATATAATATGCATTTCCCAAAATTAGTCAAATAAATTTCCAGTGTCCAATTTTATTTTTATATTTGACGATGCATTAAAAAGTAATAAAAGTGTAGATAGATAAAGATTTATTTCTCATATTTAAGGATACAGTCCAGTGGACAAAGGTTTTCATTTTCTGAAAATTACATTTAGAGCTACGAATCACTTTAGTTGCCTTGTAAAAAATAATCCCGGCGAATGAAACAGGCCTTGTGCACGCGTTTTACAGAAATTATATCGTTTGAACATATGGTCGAAATCAGACGATCTTCATCGAAAGCATCTGGAGCCGCACTTAACCAAGTACAATTAACTCGCAGATCCCTTAGCATTGGACATGCGAACAAGATATGCCGCAGATTATCGAGAGCGTTTAGATTACAAATATCGCATGTCGAAGTAGTCGTATCGATACCGGCGTCTGCTAATTGTTACGGATCTGGTGTGGATAATAGAGAGTCTCAGAATCATCTTCGTTTTTGGATAGTCCAGGCATAAGCGAGATGGGTAAAACGTGTTGTAAGAGTCTGAGGGTTGTTTGAAAATTGGAAATTGAGGATAATCCGAATTAAAATAGGCAAACAGGTCCTTTTTCTTGTTAAAATTTGCAAAGCTCTGTAGAATGACCTTGCTTCTTCTTTCCCAAGATTCTGGATCAAAATTCTGCCACAAGCCGCCTATCTCTAGAGCATCCATAATTCAGACTGATCACAGACACTCAACTCTGTGAGCCTCAGAAACAATATTCTGGGTAGCCTGAAACACGGTTTTTTTGAATCGCTAGACTGTTTTGACGAACTGATACCGAAAATGACTGCGCTAAGACGCTTCGCAAAGCCGTTTTTCAGCGCACGGTGGCTACGGATTTTTGTTTCAATAGACGCACCTTTTCCTCTTTAATTATGTCTGAGTGCAACAGTAAAAACCAGGGCAGAATGAAATGACCACTGAGTAACCGACTTGCGTGCGTCAACTGTCAAGCTGGTCTGTATATGTGTGATTCATATAGGTTATGTTTAAGGTGATCCACTAAATCTTGCTTTGTCTCAATAAGGCCAAAAGACTCCGGTTGTCGTTTCTCTCACAATTCGCTTCTCAAATGTAGCGAAAGCCCAGCAAAAATGTGAAAAATACGAAAGCCAGCAAAATTACGTGTTGCTGGAATCGCGCCGGAAATGAAACTTCATTAAAAAAGTATAGATAATGTCAAGAGGCACCGCAGGAAATTCTATTGACATTAAAAACAAAATAAGAGGCAATTTGTATCAAAATCCCAAATAACAATTGCAAAAATAATCTATGTTACAGTGTACGTAAAATGCGGCTATGCGAATCTATTTCAACTTTTTTCATGCACTTTATTTACTTTTCCAACAGGAAATACTATTCAGCGGATGTGCAAAAATATTTGCCTCAATTCGGCTCGATCCACAACCCTCCAAGTCACCGAAATAATAGTTGCAGTCGTAGTTGTATTCAAAACTATTCTATTGAATTTCTCACCGCATCATTAGAATAAAACAATTTGACTACTCAAATAAGACTACGATTAATAAAACAAATGATAAATGGACTACTAATTGAATACATTATCATTGTCCAATGAGCAAAATTGGTTCGAATTTGGATTCAGCAGTGGATAGAGCAGAGCCACCGAACTATATCAGAATTATTGCTTTATTTTCTGAATCCTAGTTTATTACATTCTGTCTAAAATCATGTAGAATATTCAGCAATAATTGTGATAGATAATTGGACATGTAAGGTGTGCGTCCTATGACGCACGCCTCTACAATAATATAAGATATTAGAATGTCATTGAATACGATAAAAAATCACAAGTTGTCTGTTGGTATTCTTTTTCTAAGTCTTCAAAATCTTCTGGGACGTTCCATGACATTTTTCTCGAGATCGTTCGAGTGGGGTTTGACGTGGTCTTGATGATTTTTACAACATTTTGTTATTTCTTCTTTGATTATTAAAATTCCGAAATCGCGATGTTTGTTTTCATCGGTTATTAACCATGGCGCATTTATTATCAGTATTGCCTTACACACCGTACATAACCACCTATTGAACCCCATTTACCAACAGGCAAAGCATCCAATTCTAGACCCTGACTTAAATTATCAATAATTTTTTCATACTGCCGTTTTCAAGTTATTCGGCATTGAAATTAACCAATAGGGCAAGAGCTTGACGATTGTAGCGAAAGTAGGATTGTTGGAGAATGCCGAGAACGAATTTGAAGAATATGCGTATCGTCGATAAGGTGCGCTTTTTTTCGGCGGGAACCTTGACGTCTGCAAGAGACTATATTGATGGGTTTCGAAATGCCTAACCTGCAACGCGCATCTAATGTCAAACAAAAAATGGAAGCATAGTATTCGAATTAATAACAGATAGAATATTACTAAAACCATAAAATAACATATGGGGTTTCTTCATGGATTTAAAAGGAGCATTTGATAAGTTAGATAGAAAAATATTATGGGGAATGATGAAGAAGAGAGCGGTGGGCACAGAATTGATAGACAGAATAAGGGAAATATACGAGGAAACAAAATGTGTGGTGCGTGTAGGAGAAAAGCACTCGAGAGAGTTTTGGGTGGAGAAGCGGGTGAGACAAGGATAGCTGACCTAGAAGAGGAACTACGTAAAGGACGGGGGGAGTGAGGGTGGGAAAAGGTAAGGTATGGTCTTTGGAATACGCCGATGAAATAGTAGTAGTGGCTGAGGAAGAGGAGAGATTAAGAAATATGATTAGAGAACTGCAGAGATACTTGAACAAGAAGAAACTAGAATTATGTGTGGAGAAATAAAAGGTTATGGTATTCAGGAAAAAAGGAGGGAAGGTAAAGGAGAAGTTTTGTGGTGAGGGAGAACAAGAATTGAGGAGGTGAAGAAGTACAGATATCTAGGATACGAGATGGTAAGTCAGGGAGAAGAAAGAGAGCAGGTTAAAGACAGAATCAGAAGAGCAAGAGTAGCGATGGGGTGGGTATGGAGCTACGGGGAGAGAAAGTTCAAAGGCGATGTAAGGTGGAGGATTAAACTTTTTGACAGGATTGTAAAAGGTATTCTGTACTATGGAGTAGAGATATGGGGTTTTCGAGAATGGAAAGAAGTGGAAGCATTACATGTGAAGTACCTACGGTGGATTTTAGGATTAGATAGAACGACACCGGGATACATTGTAAGAGAGGAACTGAGGAGGAATAAACTGAGGGTGGAGACGGGGTGGAAAGCTGGAAGGTTCGAAGAAAAATTACAAAACGGGGAGGGAGGAGAAATAGTTAAAAACTGTTTAGCGGAAAGAAGGGAAAAAAATAGAAAATACAGATGGAAGAGTGGACAAGAGAGAGTATTGAGAGGAGGGACTATATGTGGAGAGGGGGGGGGGGTTGGAGAAGTAGCGCTTCAAGAATGGGGAGAGAGTAAATGGGAGCGTTTGAGAGAGAGACATACAAGTTGACGAGCGAGAGAGAGGTGCAAAGGTAAGTAGATCAAAGTCATGTCCAAACTACGTAAGAGTAAAAGGACAAGAATTACCGATATATATAGGATAGGATAAAGGATTTGCAATTTTCCCCCGCTTTAATGACTTAGATGCCTATTCGCGGGTCGGCTCTCGGGGGGAGAGGTATAGGATGGGCAACACATAGACATTATACATTACGGAACAGGACAACACTACACCCACCCAGAGCCAGTCCCCCCTCCCCAATATCGGTACCACCAGCAGATTCGGCGGTCTGTGCCTTAGCGAGTAAGACGCGGGGCTTATCCCATCTTTATCCGAGATAAGACCCACGACGTACCGACCGCGGATAAGACGCTGACGGTACCGATAACTGCCGACGGGGGTCGGCAGCGGTCCCAAATTCGTACCTTCGCCCAGCAAAGTTCCCCGGTTATTCCACACTGGACATAAGCAGAGAAAATTGCACGGACGGGGATTCGAACTCGGGACCTTCGCGACGTTCAGTTCGGGCGGACTAAGACTGACGACTTAGCCCGCACGACCATCACGCCGACTACCGAGATATATAAGAGCAAATAAAAGAGGGGAGGGAAGAAAATTACAAATGATAGCCAGGTGGAGATGCGGAAATGAAGAAAAGAGGAAAAATACTGGATGACGAAGGAAGAGAGAAAATGCAGGATGTGCGGAAGGCGGAAGGAAGGTATAAATCATCTAAGGGAAGTATGTTTATTGACAAGAAAGATAGAGCTCTGAATGTAGTGCACGAGGATGGAAGAGGGTATAAATGGATGCTAATGATAGAAATTGCAAGAGAGGAGCGCGCGCGCGTGAGTGAGGGAGAAAGTAAGAGAGAGAGTGAGAGGAAGTGTTTGCAGGTTCTAGTAGCATTGTAATACTATGTAATTCTGAACAATATGTTGAAAATGTTTACATATGCCAGTATTAGAGGTGAATTTCAACCTAAGACCGTAAAAACAACAGTAATAATCAAGTGATTTGTAATGATTTGTAACCAGAAGCCCGTGTCAGAACACTTGGTGTAAAATGCATATAAATAAATACAATACATAAAATAACATGATTTTAAAGGTATTAAGTAAAGGTGTATGGGTAACGTGGAACAATATTATGTGTACATTTTATAATGAACAAATTAAAAATGAAAGATTCAAAGTTAATCCAGTGAACTGAAATTCAAAATATATCACAAGTTGCCGTTTAAATAACATCAGTTAGCAATTGGCATAAAAAAATGAATAAATTGTTTTGAAATGTTATTCTATGACGTAATACATCTCTATTTAGGAAAAATTAATAATTGATTTAGATATTTTAAAATTTTAATTAACATCTTTAGAAAGGATAATGTTTTCATTTAGTTTTATAACTTTATGCAACGGAAGGGCAGGCGAGAAAAGCAGACTATCATAGATTAATAAAACCTTCTGTACTTATATCACTCATTTTTATTTATTTTTTTTTTTTTTAACGAATTGAAATTTTATCGATATAATGAACTATTTATTTCGATCCGGACGTTCTTACACTGCTGGAACGTTTAAGTAATTGGGCATTTATATTATAGAGATGCTCGAAATTGTTTGGAACCTTATGAAAAATGTAACATAAATAAAATAAAACATTTATTTCGGTGCATTTAAATAAACTGTAGCGATCCCAGAAAAATATTTCACCAATGAAATATTTTTTTTCGTGAGAAACATTCTACATATACAATATTTTTTTCATTCGATTAAAATATGAAGTATTTAATAAAATTATGTTTTGTACATAAGTATAATCAACGTAAACGTAAAGAAAATAAGCGAAAAGAAACGCATAAAATTATTTGAAATGATATTTCACTTCATCGAAACAAGAATTTTAATTGCTAGAGACGGAAAAAAGGCAAAAGCTATTTAGAATAAGTTTTTTCCGGCAACCGGTATTTAAGATGTATGGATGTTTGAAATAATGAAAAAAAGCCCGGGTTCCCTAGATTTGAATTTACAATATTTACAAAAAATACTATTGATCGATTCATTTCGATTGAAATATTCTTCTTACATATGATGGAGCGTTTGTGATACAGGGGAATTTTTATTCTGGAGTTGCTCAAAATTTCATGGTGTCTTAAGGGGATTCTAAACGAAATTTAAATACGCAGTTTAAATGCCTGTGCAGGGATTTAAATTTCTCTTAATATATATGTTTTGGGGGTTTGGCACGGGGAGCGATCTCTTCAAGACAGTATCCAATATGGCGCAGTATGGATTCAACTGCTCGGAATCACGTTTAGGTTAGAGCGGTAGAGTAAACATATACAGTGTAATCGCCACAATTCAGTCACTCATAACTCATTACATTACGGTTATGTATATGCTAATGTAACATTCATTACTTATAACATAATTAGTTTTATATGTTATCAAACAGTTTTTTTACAGGGTTATGGATCTAGCAATGGTAGCATTCACTATACTTCGTTATGCTTTTTTATATGTGAATTAATGGCAACATTTATTAGCATTAAACGAACTTGTATTTCGTACATCAGCAATCATTTTTCAACCCTTACGCTCAGTGAAGTAATATTCATTACCATCAACCATCTTATATTTCATACACGGACAATCATTTTTCAACACTTGTGCTCATCAAATAAATGGTTCAATTGACGTCAAGTTTGATTCGATGCACTTCTTAAAAGTGCAACGCATGTCAACATATGTAAACTACCTGTCAAAGGATAGAAATATAACCAAAAAAACTTTCGTCGTCATCAACGCGCAGGGTCCCGTGCTACGTCAAATTGGAAAATATCATAGTAGATATCTTCTTTAAACAATTTAAATACATTTAGCAACATTCCCGAGCGTGGGAGTTTAAAATAGGCCGAAATATAACCAAAAAAACATTCGTCGTCATCAACGTGCAGGGTCCCGTGCTACGTCAAATTGGAAAATATCATAGTAGATATCTTCTTTAAAGAATTTAAATACATTAAGCAACATTCCCGAGCGTGTGAGTTTAAAATAGGCCGAATTATAACCAAAAAAAAAACGTTGGTCGTCATCAACGTGCAGGGTCCCGTGCTACGCCAAATTGGAAAATATCATAGTAGATATCTTCCTTGAACATTTTAAATACATTTAGCAGCATTCCCGAGCGTGAGAGTTTAAAATAGGCCAAAATATAACCAAAAAACGTTGGTCGTCATCAACGTCCAGGGCCCCGTGCTACGCCAAATTGGAAAATATCAGAGTAGATATCTTCTTTAAACAATTTAAAAACATTAAGCAACATTCCCAAGCGTGGGAGTTTAAAATAGGCCGAATTATAACCCAAAAAACTTTCGTCTTCATCAACCCGCAGGGTCCCGTGCTACGTCAAATTCGAAAATATCATAGTAGATATCTTCTTTAAATAATTTAAATACATTTAGCAACATTCCCGAGTGTGGGAGTTTAAAATAGGCCGAATTATAACCAAAAAAACGTTGGTCGTCATCAACGTCCAGGGCCCCGTGCTGCGAGAAATTGGAAAATATCATAGTAGATATCTTCTTTAAACAATTTAAAAACATTAAGCAACATTCCCGAGCGTGGGAGTTTAAAATAGGCCGAATTATAACCAAAAAACTTTCGTCGTCATCAACGTGCAGGGTCCAGTGCTACGTCAAATTGGAAAATATCATAGTAGATATCTGCTTTAAACAATTTAAATACATTTAGCAACATTCCCGAGCGTGGGAGTTTAAAATAGGCCGAATTATAACCAAAAAAATTGATGACGACGAAAGTTTTCAGCAGGTGTTGAAAGCGGGGGTACTGCGGCTAGCTCGTCCCTATTGCCAATCGACGCAGCAGTAGGCGTTGACACTGAGCGTGGCGGCGAGGGAATCCCCTCTTGTGACATAGACGAGTTCCCGCGCGTGCTACCTCACCCGAACACTAGGGAAGGGAGCAGAGAGCGCTGTATGACGTGGTTTCGGAAGCTACGTCACCCGGGTGCGCACTGAAAAGTGCGCGCTGTGCTTTTCTGTTTTTCACGACCGCATGGTATCAATGCACGGTAGAATGCAAAAAGAGCAGAAAAGCACTACCACAATTCCCCAACAGAATTCAGGGCCCCACGTATGCGCGCAGTCGGAGAGTATACAATTTTGAGAGAGGAAAGGTCCTCCGAAACGTCAAAAGAAATGACACTTTTAGGTTATGTGAATAGTCTTCAAATCAGCACAGAGCCAAAAAATCTAAAGCGCGCAGTTGCCACAGAATCAAAGTATTTATCCAGACTCCCCACAAAAACTCGCCGGTTCCGGAGCACTTCGCACCACACAAAAACTCACAGTGTGACAGAAAAAGCGATATAATTATCGGAGTACGGTAGACTGTGTGCTGTCAGTTTCGCAACCGGAAACGAACTCACACTGCAGTTTTAAGCAAAATGTATGTAAATTGTTTAAAGAAGATATCTGCTATGATATCTATTATGATGAAATGTATTTAAATTGTTTAAAGAAGATATCTACTATGATATTTTCCAATTTGACGTAGCACGGGACGCTGCACGTTGATGACGACGAAAGTTTTTTTGGCTATAATTCGGCCTATTTTAAACTCCCACTCTCGGGAATGTTGCTAAATGTTTTTAAATTATTTAAAGAAGATATCTACTATGATATTTTGCAATTTGGCGTAGCCCGGGACCCTGCGCGTTGATGATGAAAGTTTTTTTGGTTATAATTCGGCCTATTTCAAGCTCCCACGCTCGGGAATATTGCTGAATGTATTTAAATTATGTAAAGAAGATATCTACTATGATATTTTCGAATTAGACGTAGCACGGGACCCTGCGCGTTGATGACGACGAAAGTTTTTTTGGTTATAATTCGGCCTATTTTAAACTCGCACGCTTGGGAATGTTGCTTAATGTTTTTAAATTGTTTAAAGAAGATATCTACTATGATATTTTCCAATTTGGCGTAGCACGGGACTCTGCACGTTGATGACGACCAACGTTTTTTTTGGTTATATTTCTATCCTTTGACAGGTAGTTTACATACGTTTACTTGCGTTGCACTTTTAAGAAGTGCATCGAATCAAACTTGACGTCAATAACATTCATTACCATGAACGATATTGCATTTATTACATTGGCAATAGTTTTTAACAACTTTTATTGCTCGCAGTAGTGATAAAATTGATTACCATCAACGATCATTTACTTCACATGTCGACAATAATTTTTCAACCCTTGTGCTGATCAAAGAAATGGCAAAAGTCACTAACATCAATGATCTTATATTTCATACACCAACAATAGATTTGTTCAACTTCGATGCTATAAGCTCAATGATTCTTATTTTAAGCGAAATATCTATTAAAAGTCATGTCTGAAAGTATGACTTTGAGTTAAAATACTGACTGAATCAAAAACAAATTAGTGCAGTTTCGAGCTGAAATTCAGCCTTACTCGACTCTGAATGTCAGATATAACAATTTAATACGTTTTTTGTTTGTATTTCCATGCTACGGAAACAGAATAGCAGCTCGTTCCAATCGGTTAGAAAGCTCACTTTCAGTGCATTTAGGCAGAAAGATCATATTCAACTCTCGGGAGGAAAATCAGATGTTACGAATACTGGCTACGCACATAATAGCACTCGTAACATAGACAATACTTGCCTTTGTAAGTTCGGCAAGATACACACCGACGTGCCCGAGTAGGCGTCGCACATAGGTTGCACACGTACTACAACTTACACGGGGAACCACGGGTTCCTCTAGCTGCAAAGCCCAAACGGTCAACAAAGGAATGTGCCACGCCGAAGCTCGAAGCAAGACAATCCATAAGATCGTGACTCACATGCGCACACAATAGTACACGTGCCCCGAATCGCCGAAGTCACGAATATGTCAATGGGGTGAGCGATTCGTGCAAGATGACACGAGGCCAACAAATAGTGCAGGTGTCCATCACGAAGGAACAATGATCTCATCGACATCTTCCATATAAAGAGGGCAATCGCATTGTCCAAAATTAGAGTCGCACCGTGTATGATGAAGTGAAGATCTCCGAAAGAGTCGCACCATGAACATCTCCGAAAGAGTCGCGCCCTGTACGATCGAGAGAGGATCTCTGAGGGAGAGTCACCACGCACACCTAATTAAGCACATCGCTTAGTACACAGTTGTCGAAGTTCAATCGCAAGACGCGCCGGGTCTCGACGAATTCGGTTCAAGACTCGGGAACTTGGAGACTTTGCGTCTCACAAAATCTACACGGGACGTTAATTCGCGACACTCCCCGAATCAACGACAATATACGGGACTTAATCCCTACACACCCGTCCGTTCTGATACTGTACGACCTACAGTTGGGATTCTTTTCTTATATAATAAAATTACTATTCTTAAGTTCACCGCTATTTTGTCACTTCGGGTGTCCATCCCCTTTATGCGGAAGATCCCAAATAAACGAGTCTCAGCTACCGAGAATGAATTCTGTAACTCATGATCTTTGAGAGTAATCAATAAATTACGAGAACATAAAAATCGTATCACAAACAAACTCGCCTTAGGCTCGGGTGGTAATCTTGCGCTTTGAAAGGATTGGTTTACTTTTCCTCCCATCGGTCCGAAGCAAGCCGAAGGAATATGCGTTACGCAAACATTCAAAATGTCCACCTGAATACATGCATTAATAGGTTTTAAAATATTTTGTTTCACAGCCGCGAGGGTATTTGGTTTTATACCGCGTCATCCGATCCGCGATAAAAATCTATAACGCGGCCTAATGGCATAATATCAAGAAGGAGGATAATTTTCGTGTAAAACTAAGACCGTGTTACGAACTTGCAAGTTGGCTTTGCGGTCAGGACACTTATACCTACGCCGAAGTGTTCGCATCTAGTACGTACGTCAATCCTTCCAGATCTGATCACGCATACGCTGTACAAGCTTCCACCGCGATAATGAAGAATCTTGCAAATTCAACAACGATGGTTCGGGCAATGCTAGAAGAGGTCGACCGGCCAAAAATGCCCGGGAGACTTGTAGGTCTTGCGGATCAGATCTGAGAGGAGTGATCGGATATGAGTTGAGGAAAGCTTTTATCTGACTCAACAGCGTCGTGAATTCCTCTATGGTCAACATGTGCGGACCAGTGCCGTTTCACAGACTTGACTCCGGCTTCCCAAATTCCTCCGAAATGGGGCGAATCCGGGGTATGAATTTCCACTTGATTCTGTGATCTAGCATAAACGCCAGAAGTTCGGACTCACGAGACTATTCTTTCAATGTCTGTTGACAGTCGCTGGAATTCCTCGACGAGAAACAAGTCTACAAAAGGCAGCTAAAAACATAGGGGATGTATATGTATAGATGATTTATACCTTCCTTCCGCCTTCCGCACATCCTGCATTTATAATCTGTGACAAGTTCCAAGTGCACGGTTTTGGTACTCATACAGACAAATAATGAAATATAGGTCTTATGCGCTTTATAACCTCTTCCCGGTAGATTGCTGACGAAAAAGATGCCAGCATAATCCACTCCAACGTATTGGAATCGAAGTGAGCGGAGCACCATGGACGGGTGCAATGGGGCCATTCTTTGTTAGGGAAAGGCAGCTCGGTGTCGGGCATAAATGACGCAAGACAATAAAACAGAACGAACTAGAACAGAAGCTCGAGTTATCCAAAATTCTTCGGCAAGCATTATTAACTTTAGAAGGTTACCACTATGCAAGGTGATGATGTGTAGTTGATGAATAAGAAGTCGCGTAAAAGGATGATTTCCCAAAATAATCGGATGTATTGCTGCGGAAGGCAATTCTGAATGGCCCAGGCATCCACATGTATGGATGGGGTCAATATACGGATCTAATGAAACCACTGTACTGGTTTTCTCCAAGGGAAATTCGGAAGATAGAGAGGGCAGGCTGTCGGGCCATCGAATTGGATATTCACCCAGCCAACGAACGTACCGCCACTTAACGTTAGTTAGAAGCTCTTGGATAGCCTGTGCCCAATGAGCGACAAAGGGTTGCTAGCGTGAAGGCGAACGGGCAATCCAATGGAGAATCACTGCAAAATCGGACCAAGCAAACTGCTCGATGTTCGACAGAAACAACCCAAACCATCAGAGGATAATAATATTACTACGCAAAGTTCTAATCGCGGGATATTAGGCGCTAACTTAGGCGGAGCAATACGACTCTTTGCGCACAACAATGAGACAGTTGTCTCGGAATCCTAAAAACGCGTGAATATCGTAGAGGCATAAGCTAATTCGGAGGAATCCGCGAATCCGTGGATCTGAACTACGGCCACGCTCCGATAGCCTATCCAATGTAGCACGTGAAGTGAACTGATGGCTTGGAGATCAAAAGTCAAGGACTGTAATGCGAGCTTGACATCTGAGGGAACGGGTTCGAACCTAACTCCAGACGCCATAAATGCTAGATAATTCCTTTCTCGACCACGATTATCGGTGACATTAATCCGAGGGGAGCGAAAAGCTTAGCCACTTGGAATAGAATAGATCGTTTCGTAAGGACTGGGGTTTCGTTGATCGTATTCGAGAAAACGAACTCGTATGCATTCGAACACCAATTCAACCTAAGTACCTTCACTGGGTCTTCCTCCTGCAATGATTTGACATGTGTGCTATCGCAATGAGAAGCGGGTAAGTCGAAAAGCCATGCGGATTGGTTAGCCTTCCACTTTCGTAAGGATAAGCACCCAGAGTCATTCAACGTGATCAGCTCGTTCCGTAAACTAAAACATTCTTGTAAGGAGGACGCTCCAAACAAAACATCGTCCACATAGACATTTCGCAGGAGTTCTACTGACGCGCGTGGAAAGCGCGCCGCTTCATCGGTAGCCAATTGTTGTATGACCCGTTGAGACAGATAAAGTACCGGAGCTGTACCGTACATGACGGTATTTAATAGGAATGCCTGTATGTCCAAATCTGCTGCTGGTCGCCATAAGATTAACTGGTGATGCGTTTGTTCGCACCGCAACGTGTGTAAGCACCATCTAAGTAAGACCGAAGCGAAATCCTGGTGCAGCTAAAAACATACATACAAGTTATCGTTTAGTGATAACCCATTTATCGTCCTACACGACGCATTGAACATGACGCGCAACTTTATCGAAGTGCTCGACTCTATGATCACCGGTGGTGTGGTATATAACACACCTAGCCTTCGATGACCCTGTCCCATTTCGACATGTGACCCGACTTTAAATAGTCTTTCAAAAATTCACGATAAGACGCAGTTTATTCGAGGGATCTCGCGAGTCTAGTTTCCAATCTTTTATAGTCCTTTAACGCGATAGCGAAAGAGTCGCTTATAATTATCGGTGGAGCTTCCTTAGACGGCAAATCTACACAATAACGACCTCGATTGTTACGAACTTTCACAGAACAACTTCTCATAAGTGAGAACGCGAGTTTTTGGCACTTCCTCTAAGGTCCAGTATTTTTCAAGCGAATCATGCAATTGCACGTTAGAAACGACATGCAATGACGATATCAGTTTATTTATTTGAGTGTCGAGATCTAAACTAGCGAGAGACCCCGAAAGAATCCACCCGAAATATGTTTTCTGAGCTACCATGAATGATAAGCCCGAATACATCCGCGCCGAGAATAAGGATATTGCGTCAGAGCCCGTAGAAACACTATTTGCGAGCTCCAGATCTGCCAAAAAATGTAACGAAATAACATCGCTTTTCTGTCGCGCAGTGTAAGTTGCAAGTTTTGGAAGGATCAAGGCATGCATAAACACATGATCCGCACCATTGAAACGTGAACTTACCCGAATCTTGGTTACTTGACGCACATGACCTGACGTCGTACTCTCGATATCGCTAATCATCGCTGAATATGGTTGGCGCGCAACGCGTAAAAATTGAGCAGCCGAATCGGAAATGAATGAACGTTCCGAGCCCGGATCGATCAAAGCTCGGAGAAGCATCGTACGGCTTTGGGTCTTGGTAACGTCAACCACGGCGGTCGTGAGCAAAACGAAATTTATCTCTGTATCGGACGAAACTGCAGGTTTAGCCGAAAATGGCGGCGAATCGTCTACTCGCATAGTGAGTGCAGTTGAAATTGACGGAGAGGCAGTCTCGACACTCGAATAAGAAGTTTGTTCGTTTAACAGTGCTTCATGTATGAGCGGATGATGCCTTTTTTGTAGGTGTTGCATTTCGCTTATCAGGAGCACTTCGACGGAGAATGTCCGGGATTTAAGTAGTTATAAGGCTATCTATGCTTCCGAACAGCTGAAATACGACCAGTAGGGACCAGGCTCTTAAATTCTGGACATGAATGCAATATATGATTCGCTTTGCACATGACTGTGATTGAGGAGTAGCAACACCAAACGTATGCTTGAGAGGGTCCCCTGATCCTGGTCGATTGGTTAACTTAGCAGTATTCGTGACTGTAAGAGGTTTAAACTCTGCAATGGTAAGCGAATGGTTGCACTTTACTTAATACTTCTCGAGTTCGGCGAAAATCAGAAATTCAGTCGGATTTGCAATTGACAATTCCCAATCGCGACGCGTAGCTGTATCTAAACGTAGAGCGGTCATGGAAACAAAATAAAATACTCCAATTATCCGTAGGGTGATCCACTCTCTTTAATGATGCAATAGCAGCTGATGTTTTATCCAATAAATTACTTAATAAAGCGGGATTAGCACTTGTCACGGGTTTAATACTTAATAATTGACATACTTGTGTGAAATTTCGTGTTAGAATACCTAGCTTTTAATCAATCCCAAGCAACCTGAAAACTCTCCTCATTCACAGCAATGTTTTGAATAACCTTTAAGGCTTCGCCAGATAAAATAGTTTTTTAATATTGTAATCGATATACATTACTCAAAGATCGGTCGGAGATAACTAAAAATGAAAATAAATCTGAAAAACTCCCATTGCGTGATGTCTCCAGAAAAGCGTGGCAAAGGCATCCTTCGTTCTCCGATAGTTGCAGACAATTCATCCAGAACATTGAAATAAAGGTCTTCGTACACAATCAGGACCTCTCCGGTGAAATAAAGCTTCTCAGCTTGCTCCTCTGCTGGCATGGTAGAGTCCAACCAAATGTGAACAGTTTCAATAGCTTTCCATAAAGCACGAAGAGTATCCATTCGAGATTCGAGGGATGCAATGGAAATATCACCAATGACCCCGCGCCGGGGGCGAACGACATAGGGGCTAAAGGACTTAAGTTGATTTGATTGTTGTACAATGGAAGGAGTGGAGAAGTGGGTCTGGACGAACGAAGTTGACGTCGGGACAGACCCCGTTAGGCCATGATGATCACAGTAAATAAATCCCACGGATTCATGTCACAAAAAATAAACGGCAGAGTCCAATTGCCGAAGCGAAAATAATGTGACTAGCACTGAATCTTAAAGTCCGATCGCGAAAACAAAAAACCAGGAGAAACCAGAAATCTTCCTATGCAATAACAAACTGAATGTCGCATCAGTGCTAACCGGAAATCTTCAATACGAAGCTCAATTTTTTAACCAAAAATCGGAAATCTTTAACACGAATCGAAATTTTTGAACTGAGAATCGAAAATCTTCAACACGAATCGAAAATCGCGACCGTAAATCTCGAACTTGAAATCGAAAATCTTCAAAACGAAGCGAAATTTTCGAACCAAAAACGGAAATCTTCACACGAATCGAAAATCGCGAACGAAAATCTCGAATTGTAAAGTCGGAAATCTTCAAAACCTGCGGTCGAAAATCTCGAAAAAAAAGTCTTGAAAAAAAACAAAATTTCGAAAATCGGAAAAATTTCAATATAAATCCAAATTTTTGGATGCCGAATTAATTTCCGAATCGAAATGGAGTGCTTGTAATAACTTACGGACAATGCGACGCCGTCAGTGATCCAAGCCAGCTTTCGCAATCGCGGTACAGGAGAACGAAGTGGCGCGAGAAGAAGGGCACGTTCCTTGACTGTCGGGGAAACTTAAGTGCGTACGCAACGGAAACGGAACTGTCCGAGAAGGACTGCTCGCGCATCTCACTGAGAACGCTATAATGGGCACATGCGAATTTATCACGGACGTGTTCCAAAAATATGGATTATGCGTAATGACGGTACGATAGCGCACATGCCCGGATTATTCGCGATTATTCTCACTCCTGCACATTTATGGGACCAGATTATCCAGAAACTTTCAAATTGCTATTTCATAATTTTAACAACGAAAAGAACGAGTCAATTTACAGAGCACGCTTCCAATCGTGTCGGTACGGTGCGGCGAGACGCTTTTCGATTTTCGATCCTTTCTGTTTGCGATCATTAGAGGTTGGATCATAACTGGTTGGAAACTGGTCGGAAATCGATGAGAAGCGTTAAGGTTTTCAGAATTTGGACATAGAAATATGAATTATTATTTCACCGCGCGCAGTTCGAAAGCGAACAGAGACCTACAAGCGTGAGGAAAAAGATACGAGCAGATGAGGTTTTCAAACAGTCAGTAAAGGCAAGATTTTGTTTTATTCAGCTTGTTAAGGGTAAACATTTTCAGCCATAATAGATATTCCAAACAGTTAGGTGTAGATAATGTTTTCAGTCAACCCGTAAATAAAAGGTAAGTTTTTATCAGTCGAGTTAAGAGGAGATAAAGGCTTTTCATAACCTACAGTAGGGAAAGTAAGTTTTTTTTTCGAACCAGCAAAGGCAAGATCGATTTTATTTCAATTCGTTGGAAGTTGATATTTTCTTGATCATAAATGATTTCAGTTTCATTGCTGTTTAGTTTGTAAGTCATGATCGGAATCCATACAGACTACCCGAATTGTATTCGGGTTCTGAACGGGTCACCTGTCTTCGACCGGGCTAACCTAGCTGGATCCAAGACGGAGCCTTCTTTGTATGAATGTGTACATTTAATTTCGAATCATTACATCAGGAATTACTCGAAACAAAAATCTCCTTTCGTTAAATACAATATATAATTTATCAAATTAAAGAAAATGCCGCTATTTAACCCGGTAGGATTGTGCGGAAAATATACTGTAGGAATACAAGACGTGGAGCATTAACCTAGTAAAATCATTCGATAAATTTATTAATTTTGTTTCGAGTGCAATATCAGTTCAACTGATCTTATAGTTTTGTAATATGCCTTAATCGAACGGGAAAAATGTTATTCTAGGGCAATTGAAAAAGGCAAAAGGCGCATCTTGTGGAGAATGTTTCACAGGATAATTACTGTATTGAATAAATATTGTAAATTCAAAGCTGGGGAACCCGGGCCTTTTCTCATTGCTTCAAACATCCATACATTTTAAATTCTGGTTGCTGGAAAAAACTTATTCAAAATATCTTTTGCCTTTTTTCCGTCTCTAGCAAGTAAAATTAGAATAATTCTCGATAATTACTTCTTGTACAGTCTTAGGTAATGAGCGTACATAGAAAAGTACTTTTAATAAATCAACGCAGTACATCTTTTATTGGTATTCAAATCATACCAGAGATGCTAAACATTAATGTATTTTTTAACGCATTAACCATCAAATGCGCCGAAATTTCAATAAAAGGTACGTGGATTTTCTATTTTCAAGGTCGCTCTTTTACATGGCATTAAGATAATTCCTTTTCAATTTTCAATATTCATTTTCCAAAAAGACGAAAAAAAATTATTGTTTGTTTATAACGTACACTTACGAATGATTAAAGAAAATTGTAAAGTATCACGTTACTAAAATCATTCAATAAATTTATTAATCTTGTTACGACGAAGTGAAATATCATTTCAAATACTTTTATGCGTTTCTTCAATTATTTAATTCATGATTACATTATGCTTATGTACAAAACATGATTTTATTAAATACTTCAGATCTTAATCGAACGGAAAAAATATTGTATATGTAGAATGTTTCACAAGAAAAGAAAAGAATATTTCATTGGTGAAATATTTTTCTGGGATTGCTACACTTTATTTGGTGTAGCATTAAATTTGTATTCACTCAGTAACAAAAATGTACTACTATCATAGATGTGCGATCATATGGGAGCTGAATGTACACTGACCGAATTCGTTCAAAACACAAAATAAGTGCTATAAGTACAGAAGGTTTTATTGCAGTATCATTGTCTGCTTTTCTAGCCTTTAATTCCGATGCATAAAGGTATACAACTAAGTGAAAACATTCTTCTTTTGAAAGAGGTTAATTAATATTTTAAAATATCTAAATTTATTATTAAATTTTCCTAAATAGCGATGTATTACGACATAGCCATTCCAAAACCATTTTAATAGCAAAACTAGTTTTAGTAATATTCTATCCGTTATTAATTCGAATAATATTTTCCATTTTTTGTCTGACGTTAGATGTGCGTTGCAAGTTAGGCATTCGAATTCCATCGATATTGTCTCTTTCGGACGTCACGGTTCCCACCGGAAAACAAAAAAACGCAGCTTATCGACGATGCGTATTTTCTTTAAATTCGTTCGCGCCAACAATGTTACGGTTCACGGCAATTGCCAAGCTCTTATCCCATTGGTTAATCCCAATGCTGAATAACTTGAAAACGGTAGTGTGAAAAAATTATTGACAATAGAAGTCACGGTATAGAATTTGACGCTCTACCTGCTGATACACGGGGTTCAATAGGTGGTCATATACGGCATATAAGAATTTTGTTTTCCATAGTCAATTGTGAGTTGCGGTTGAATAACCAAAACATTTTCCTTAATTTTAGACCGAGGTGCTTTCTTTTTGTGAATATGTGATGTTGCCAATTTAGGTGCCGATCGAAATGTATCGCCAGATATTTAACGACTTCTGCTTGTGGAATTACTTGACCAGTAAGCGGCACTGTTAAGCAAGTTTCCCTTCGGGTGGTAAATGTTACGCGTGTAGATTTAGTTTCGTTTGTTTTTATGCGCCATTTACATAGACATTTTTGGACATTGTTAAGTTTCAATTGCAGGATTTTAGATGCCACTATTGGCTCCTTGTTGACTACCATTACTGCAGTATCGTCTGCAAAGGTAGTTGTTGTTACTTGACGAGTTGTAGACAGATCGACCATGTAAAATAGGTAAAATAGTGTACGCCGTACACTTCCTTGTGTCACTTCCGCTCTTATAGCCTGCAGATTAGTTCTTGCGTCTTGATATTTTACATAGAAATTTCTATTTTGTAGATATGATTTTAATATTACGTAGAAACTTAAGGGTAAGTTTACTTTAATTTCATATAATAGCCCACCGTGCCAGACTTTATCGAAGGCTTGTGTGCACGGGTGTCCCCTGAGGATTTTAAGATCGAAAAAAATGGTGAAGAAAATGGTTTGTGGAAAGCGATTCTACACATCTTCCCGAACATTTTCCCGCAAACCGCATGAATAGAGGAGCTCGGTTAAGATATTTATGAGCAAATTGCGTTTTTGTGTAGAATAATTGATTATATCATAGTTGTCTTCTGACGATTTTAAGAACCAAAAAAGATAGTGGAAAAAATGGATTGTAGGAAGCGATTCTACAGATTTTTTCGAAAATTGTCTCATAAATCGCATGCATAGAAGTGGTGGATATAATTAATTATGAGGCGCTTATGAGGAAAATCCAATGAAATAACCAATAAAAATTACGAAAAAATATTGAAAGATGGAACTATTTATTTAACAGTAAATACAACTCTTTTTTTTTCAAAAACATAAGTATACATTAATATACTAAATGTGTTTTGACGAAAAATCAACTACTGCGTCTCTTAATCTTTCTGGAAAACTAAAACCGTCAATTAAATTGATTTTGTAGCGGTTCCAGTATTTTTTGAATTCGCTATGTTCGCCAGCCTGTTCATTTGTTTTTTTGGCCAAATTAACGCTTTTTCTCTTCCCACTCACTTAACCAATCTATTCCAAAATGGATGGTTTACGAAACCATGTAAGATATAAAGTTCCCGTACCGGATATTTGTTAAGCACACAAAGACTAGCGTTTTCTTCAAATAAAGGAGAATGAATTGTTCTAGAGGAAAATTTCGCGTCTTTCTTATGTAATCACTGAGGTGACAAAATTTCATATAATCTGCATTCAAATCACCGTAGGTTTTGGGTCTTCTAACTTACTTATCGGCTTGTGAGGAATCAGTATCGGTACTTATGACAACAAATGAACGGTTTTCTTCTTTCAGAGTGAAATCCTTACAACCTTTTTTTAAGTCCTTCAAAGAAATAAAACAATACGGATATGGATATGTCGACGAAGCAGTTTGCTGTCCATTGATAATTAACAAAAGTTTCAAATCGGACACAATTGCAAACATACGGTCGTACGACCTCTTGGACCACGGTGTGCCCTTTTTGAATTTCTATAGTCAAAATTCTGCACGTTTTTCTTCTACGCCTGTCAACTCCAAATTCTCTTCGGTAAGGCTAACCACGCGTGCGTGGCATTTCATGTGACTATACGATTACCCGGCTGTTTACTTCATGTCAACGTAAGTTTATAAGTAAGGAAGAATCAACGACGAAGCATGCGTAAGTCAAATACCGAATTATAAGAAATGAACATAGAAGCAAACCAATGCAGCCGGATATCCGATCTGTGCAAAGTGCCACGAAATTGTCGTTATGGAAAATCTATCGTGCAGTATCTGTAATTTTGTTTTTCATTCATCGTGTGCGCGTGCATATACTGGGTCTGCCAAAAGTCCCGGGGCGGCAAAATATCTTAACGGGAGTGCATTTTTTGGGAAAATGTTTCAGACAAAGTTGAATGATTTTTCCCTTGATGTTTAATGGCGATATTGCATTTGACCAAGAACAAGAACTTGAAGGTTATTTCAAGTTCAAGTTTGTTTTTTTTTTTAAATGGAAATCCTTATTTTTGCTCACGGATTAGGAAAGAGCACAAAATATTACGCCCGAATATGATATGGTCGATTTTCCCGGCAAGGTCATTTCAAGGTCAAACTTAAAACTCCCGGAACTACGAATGAACTCAGCGGGAGGGCATTTTGGGGAAAATGCTTCAGACAAAAGTTGAAGGATTTTTTTCTGGCTATTTAGTGGTACCATTGAATTTGACCTTGAGGGTTATTTTGAGGTCAAGTTAATTTTTTTAAATGGAATTCTTTTAAATTTTTTTAAGTTTTCGCTAATGGATTCGGGAAGACTACAAAATTTCTGAAAGCTACTTGATGTGGCCAACATCGATGTACATTGATTGCAGAGTGCAACGCGGACATTTTGAAATTCAAAAATCAAATTACGTAATGTTCAATGTACAAAATACCGTATAACATTTTTACACTATTTTGAATGCCACCGCCACATTACCCAAGATGTACCGAGTGAAGGTTGCACGGTCGGGTTTACATCTCTTCAGGGTTCTTTGTTCAGCTGGTTCCCCTGGCCGTAAGCTGTGTGTGTGTGTGTGTGTGTGTGTGTGTGTGTGTGTGTGTGTGTGTGTGTGTGTGTGTGTGTGTGTGTGTGTGTGTGTGTGTGTGTGTGTGTGTGTGTGTGTGTGTGTGTGTGTGTGTGTGTTTGCGTGCGTGCGTGCGTGCGTGCGTGCGTGCGTGCGTGCGTGTGTGTGTGTTTTTTTTCCGAAGCGACGATGGAAAGCTCTACCAGCCATCCCTGCCGGCCGGTGCCAGCAGGAGTGCGGGGCTCCAACCCGCTAAAACCACCTCTGCTCAGACTGTGATTCCCCCCTCGGAAACCGCTGGAAGGCATTACTTCGAGGGGGGCAGTCTATGCCTCAGTAGGCCCTCCGCCGATGTTTTGGCTCTTCAAGTCTGGGCGATGTTGTTGCCTCTTCCGTCTTCTTCTCTTCTGATGGCATTCCGCCTATCAATGATGGAGGCATCCCTCATGTGAGGCGAGCAGACATTCTCCAAAGCCCTCAGGTATTAGTGGTCTTCCTCCCGAGATCCGGAACTGTTCCCGTTCCGCTGCAAATCTCGGGCAGTGGAAGAGGACATGGGCCACGTCTTCGTCGACACCAGGGCATGCCGGGCACTCCGCACTTTGATAAATGCGGAAACGATGTAAGTAGCTGCGAAAGCAGCCGTGCCCGGTGAGCATCTGGGTGAGGTGAAAGGTGGTGTATCCGTGTTGTCTGCCCGTCCACTTTGCTACATCTGGGATGACGCAGTGAGTCCACCGCCTCGAATCCGCTGAATCCCATCTTTTTTGCCACTCTTCTATGGTCCTGCCTTATACACCTGCCTTCGCGACGACGATTAGTGCAAGGTCGATGCGAAAGCTACCATGGACATCCCGTCAGGAAGGGATTGCCTGAGCAGTCCGTCATATAAGACGTTCCAGAACAAGGATCCCAGAACCGAACCCTGTGGCACGCCTCCCGTGATGTTGTAGGAGTGCCTGCCGTCATCGGTGTCATAATACAGGGTTCGGTCTGTTAGGTAGCTTGAGATGGCTTCTCTTAGGTAGAGAGGCACCTTCAGATCTTCGAGTGCCTGCATGATGCAATCCCACCTGACCGAATTGAATGCGTTCCGGATATCCAGGGCAATGATAACACACATGCACCTGGTATTTCAGCTGCCGCTGGTGGCATCCGTGGCTATTGCTTTCACTCGGCCGATTTCATCGATGGTTGAGCAGCGCCCCTTCCGAAATCCGAACTGGTTTTCGGAAAGACCTCCGGCATTTTCGATGGCTGCTTCCAGTCTGGCACAGATAACCCTCTCATATAGCTTCCCGGAGATGTCAAGCACGCAGAGCGGTCGGAATGAGGATGGGTCGTCCGGGGGTTTGTTTTCCTTAGACAGCAGCACCAACCTCTGTTCCTTCCACTGCGCCGGGAAACATCCTTCCTTCAGGCAAGCACTGAATGTCAATGTGAAGATAGTTGGTACATTCAGCGCTGCGATCTTCACTGCCATTCCAGGTACCCCATCCATTCCTGGGACCTTACGGGTGGAGATCTTCTTAGCAGCCATCATTACTTCGGCTTCGGTAACATCTGGCGGCTCGGCTGCTCCAATAATTGCCATCAGGCCAGTGCCAATCGGCCGTTCCCGCTGTTCTGGGAATAAATGGCCGACAACTTTGCCAAGGAAGGATGGACAAGATGGTGCGTTGGGTCCCCTGGGCTTGATCTTGTTCATGACCGTTTTATACGGTTGCTCCCAGGGATCGCGGTCCACCTCCTCACAAAAGTCCTGCCAGCACTTTCTTTTCGCGGCCTTGATGGCCATCTTGAGCCTCTTTCTCTTTCTTTCATAGTCCGCGGCCAGTTGGTAGTGCAGGGGCTTATGAATTGCTCTCTGGTGCAGCCTTCGAGCCCGAAGGCACTCTCGACGGATATCTGCGATTTCCTCGTCCCACCAGTAAACTGGGGGTCGGCCGCGAGGATTTGACTTCACGGCCATAGAGGCATCGCAAGCCGCTGTTATGGCTCGGGAGAGGCATCGGGCTCTCTCCTCTGCTGTTCCCTCCACCCTCGTCTGTTCCAAACTGCAGAGGAAAATTTGCCGATCGAAGGTGGCCGGTGCCCATCTCTCTTTGCTTGCGCTCTGCACCTTTCCTGCTGCTCTGCCGTTCAGTTGGAGCTGGTACACCAAGGCTCGACGGTCACTGACAGTGTATCAATCGCTAACTTTCCAGCCCAAACCTTCCCCCATCACATTTGGGTCGCTGAAGGTCAGGTCGACTACGGAGGACTTGCCGGCCTTGGAGTAGGTCGGCTTTCCCCCCGTGTTAGCAATCTCCAACTCCAGTAACGAGAAGGGCATATCCTCGATGGTTGGTCTTCGCGCTACCCCGTTCCGTCGCCCATGCATTGAAGTCCCCCCCATCACTAATGGGAGTCGGGAGGTTCTTGCACTGGCGACGATGGCCTCCAGGGATCCTTGGAACTCGTCGATGGTAAGACTGGGAGGTAGGTAGCAACTATAGTATAGTCTTATACCAGCCACCTCCACCCAGGTGAAGCTGGGCAGGGGGTCGGATGTGGTCGATATGTGGAGATTCCCACACACCCAGATGGCCGCCTTGCTGGTGAAATCCTTCACCCAGCTCGGTTTACAAAGATCCCGGTAAGCCTCGCTGATGACGGCGATATCGGCCTTCTCCTCCTTGATCAGTTGAAACAGCAGGTCCTGGGCCACCGCACGGTGATTGAGGTTTATTTGGAGCACCTTAACCATTGTTGGTCCGTGCTCCAACCTCCTACGTTGCACGATGTTTGGCTACGCAGTCCTCAATCTTATGGCCCTCCTTGCCACACCGGAAGCACTGCGCCGAGCGATCGACCGCGCTCTTACAATCCCTTGCCAGATGTCCGCTCTCGTGGCACCTGTAACAGCGTGGGGGTCCCTCGCGCAGTCGAAACCGGCAATTAACCCAGCCAATTTTAAGCTTCCCCTTTTGCAGCAGTGTGTTTGCTACTGCGACGGGAAGCAAGATATTGGCCGCCTGGGTTCCGCTATATGCTCCCCTGAGCTTGATATTCTCAGGGGTCACTGCTTCCGGTGAAGTCATCTCAATGATGGCCTGTGCCACCTCCTCCCGAGTTGTGGCCTCGTCCATGTCCTTGATGGTGATGGCTTCCTTATGGGACAGTGCCTGTACGACAGCTGTCCCTTTTAGGATGGACGTGGCCGCTGCTTGGAGCTCTTGGGTGCCCACGCCAGGCGTTGCAAGCTCTATGAGCAGTTCGCCTGCTTTCGTCCGCCTGATGGCGGTCACCCTTTCTCCTAACTTTTGCAGTTCTGGCGCGGCTTTCATGGTCTTCAGGATGTCGACATATGACGCACCGTCCGCTGCCTTGATCTTGATGGCATCGGGGCGGAAGGGTCGGAGGCCGGCTTTTGATTCCGGCTTCCCCCTGTGTCGCTTGCCGAAATCCGTTCCCTGCTGCTGCTGATGTTGTTGCTGCTGCTGCTGCTGCTGCCGTCGTTGTTGCTGTTGATGCTGCTGCGGATGTTGTTGCTGCTGATGCTGTTGCGGTTGTTGTTGCTGCTGCTGCTTCGCCTTCTTCTTTAGGCCGTTTCTGACCACCGTAACCAAGTCCTGGTCTTCCGACTGGGGTTGCCGCCGTTGTTCTGCAGCTGGTGGTACGGGGCGTTCCTCCTTCTCCTCTTCTTTCCTGACCCGTTTTGTCGCTGGCAGCTTCAGCGGCGAGGGTCCTTCACGCTCCGGACGTTCGGGGGGCTTACGGAATAGGGGCGACGTTTGGCTCGCCCCGTCTTGGCAGGTGACCGACGCCTGCGAAGCCCCCGAACTTTCTCGTGCCTTGGCGGAATGGCTAGAGGCACGCAGTGTGCCTTTGATCATATTCTTGAGCTCCTTGTGGAGGTTTTTCTTTTCCTGGATAAATTCCACAAGGAGCTGAAGTTTCTCTTCCAGGCGCTCGAAACTTACAGTCTCGTGCGCCTTTCCTGACAGAGTGTCACTTGTAACATTTAATGCTGTTGGAGCCGAGTGACCAACCCCAACAACACTGCGGTTGCCTGATAACGACGCCGGAGAGCCCGCTTGCTCACTCGTACCCGACGCCGGTACTGGGGATCCGACCCCTAAACCGTAAGCTTTTATCTGCAGCTGATCTTCCATACTTGGTTTATTGTTCGGGGTTCCTTCCCCTAGCTAGTTCTTTGGTCCGCGTCGGGTATTTTATTTCTCCGATACCTTTTACCAGCATTCCCCGATCCGCCACC
This sequence comes from Trichopria drosophilae, assembly GCA_030407085.1. Lineage (NCBI taxonomy): Eukaryota > Metazoa > Arthropoda > Insecta > Hymenoptera > Diapriidae > Trichopria > Trichopria drosophilae. The sequence goes on from CM059586.1 coordinate 49,195,072, forward strand.
TGGGGACGCGCCCGTTAAAAGGAATCAGCAAGACTCCGGCGGGTGTGTGTGTGTGTGTGTGTGTGTGTGTGTGTGTGTGTGTGTGTGTGTGTGTGTGTGTGTATGGGTGTGTGTGTGTGTGTGTGTGTGTGTCTGTGTGTGTGTGTGTGTGTGTGTGTGTGTGTGTGTGTGTGTGTGTGTTAATTTATGCTGAAACTGGTATCCGTTTACTATTTGGTAATAACCTAAATGAGTGCAGAAAGTCTCCACAGCTTTGCTAATCGTATTCGGAGAAATAGTGCCGTTTCTCGCACAATCCTTTGATGAAGATCTTCCAGGTTATTGGGTTTTGTGTAATGAACTTTACTTTTAGATAGCCCCAAAGGAAATAATCGAGCGGCATTAAATTGGGTAACCTTGCTGGTCACTCAAAAGCTTCTCTTTTACCAATCCATCGATTTGGAAATATCTCATGGAGTACTACTACGCCGTAATGCGGCGGGGCTTCATCCTTTAAAATCAAACATTGTCGAAATCGTCACCTGCTTTGTCAGTTATAGATGGTATTATTTGATTTCTTAGCATTTCTTCATAAACAATGGCATTCAAATTGTCATCTATAAAAATGGCCCAATTAAAATATTATTGTCTATTACGGCCCACACGTTCAATTTCTGAGGATTTGGGAGTGGGCGTCAAGAGCCTAATCAGGGTTCTCATCGGTCCAAAAACGACAATTTTTGCGGTTCACTTCGCCGTTGACGTAAAGGTTGCTTCATCTGAAAAAACGATATGGAATAAGAAATCAGCTGCGATACTCGACTCACAGAGAGTATTGGATTCTCCACGAAAGCTTGTGCAACTTCCAATTCCTTCTCTTATGTGGTTTCACTATTCAGTCTTTCAGATTTTTCGCGATTTGTATTTGTTCCTGTATCCTTGAAACGCCTAACTGTACGTTCAACCGTTGATTTTGATACACCGTTATCTTGATTACGAAAAGTCTCACTAAAGAGTGTCTTCACTTGATCATACGATTTTTGTCAGTCACTCGAATCTCTCTTCATTAAAATACTTACCCTCTATCTTTCTGAAAGTTGTGCCATGATTACTCACAAATGAGGAATAAAAGAAATGTTTTTTTTTGTGAATCCAAAATAATTATAAAGTCGCCTCGATGGGCTGCCGAAACGAAATAAGTATGACACTACTTTACGAAAAACAGCGAATTGCGATGCCTAAAGCATGAAAATGTCACAACAGTTATGGGAATGACACGTTCTCTTGGCCAGAAGACTAGCTACGCCACAAGCACACGGATATTAATAAAAAAGAGAATGAGGCTTAGAAAATGTCGAATGAAAATATAAATAAATATATAAACTAGAAATTTTTTTTATTCTCCGATTTCTTAGATTGTCACTTAGTATTTATTTTCTACACACGTTTAGGATATTGCCAAACAGTAAACGGATATCTGTTTGAGCATAAATTATGAACAGTCTCATCGAAAATAGCACACACACCGGTACTATTAAATAGCCAGGGAAAAATCCTTAAACTTTTGTATTGAAAACTTTCCACGAAAATATGAGGGTATTTACCTCTCGCTGAGTTAGTTCGCCGTCACGGGAACTTTTAAATTTCACCTTGAAATGTCCTTGATTATAGTATCGGACATATCATATTTGGACGCCAAAATTGTATGCTCTTTCCGAATCCACGAAAAAAGTAGGGGTTTCCATTTAAAAAAATACACTTGACTACGAAATAACCTTCAAGGTAAAATTTAATGATACCATTAAATAGCCAGAGAAAAATCCTGCAACTTTTTTCTGTAACATTTTCCCCGAAAATGCACTCCTGCAGAGTTAATTTTCAGTTCCGGGACTTTTAAGTTTGACCTTGAAATGACCTTGCCGGAAAAATCGACCATATCATATTCGGGCGTAAAATTTTGTGCTATTTCCGAATCCGTGAGAAAAAATAGGGGTTTCCATTAAAAACAAATTTGACCTTGAAATAGCCTTCAAGGTCTTTTTCAAGGTGAAATTCAATATCCCATTTAAATAGCCAGGGAAAAATCCTTACACTTTTTTCTGAAACATTTTCCCCAAAAAATGCACTCCTGCTGAGATATTTCGCCGTTCCGGAACTTTTGGCGGACCCTGTATGGACTGGAAGCCTGACTCAGTTGGCTGAGTGCGTTCGCTATCATACACACGAACCGCTCTCACATACCTCAAGCGTTATAGCCACGTGCTGTTCGTCCCTCTCTTTGCTTCCAACTCTTCACCGGCATGGTAACGGCACCGTCTCTTGCTTCTACGGCAAACCCCACTTCTCTGTCGATCCAGTACACAATTATTAGCGAAAACGTAGGTAATCAGCAACAGTTCTCGCAACTGTTAGATGCCATTAATTCATTTAGAACCGAACTGCAATCTGACATCGCGCAATAAAAAACGATACGAGTGCCATCCGTAACCAGCTTACGAATTGAACGGCTGCTGTGCAGCAAAATACGGCCACCTGTAAGGCACTGTCAGCTGACATGGCCTATGTTAAACACGCAATGGCAGTGTCAAGACTGACTGCAGAAATAATTATAAATGGCATTCCTGCCCAGGGTATTATGACATTTTAATCCTCGTATTATCATATTTAAAATTGGCCGGTCTGTACAATGATTTCATCAGTATTAATAAAATATAATTTAAACGTCCCACAACCTCGAACCAATCTACCCATGCCACGAACCGGCACTATTTTGCACTGAAGGTGCTATGTAAATCCGTCGAAAAACGTAATGCCTTAATTGATGATAAACGTAAAATAGGGACAATTACCGTTCCCCAACTCTTTCCGGAACTCATGATTGGTGGCAATGACAGTAGAACTGTCTATATAAATGAATTTTTGTCTTCATCCACGTACGTACTCTTAAAGAAGTCCAAAGCGTTGCAAAAAATGCGAGTTATAAGCGCGTTTGGGCACGTAATGGCAATATGTTTGTTCAAAAAGATGGCTGCATCGAAGAACTACTTATTGTGACAATCGCAGCAACCTGTATTATCTTCGTTAAATATATCGTACTTAAGACATTATCCGTCCATGTTCAAAATTTCATTTGTAAATATTACTTCTCTTCGGGCCCTTCTGCGCGATGTAGAAATCCAGCTTTCCACGGTTTGACTCAAATTTTAGCGTTAACCGAAACATGGCTGACCCCGAATGTCGAGTCATCCAGGGTATTTGCAAATTACAATCTCGTTAGAAATGATCGCGCAATTTGTGCAGATGGCCACTCGCGATATGTCCCACGTGAAGCTGTAGCATGCTACCTCCATAAATCGCTTGTTTACTCAGTCTTAGTATGCTCAAATAATACGTCTATAAACGATCCTGAGTATATTTTTCTTGATGTCAAGGCATTTCCTCAAATCTTATTTATTATTGTTATATACCGACGTCCAGGGGGTCATTTTCTTCCCGAATTTTAGTTCAGTTTAATTTATACATCTCAATATTTAAAAGACTTATCGTTACAGACGAATTAAATTATAACCTATTAAATAATTCGTTCGAATCGAAATATCTGCAAAACATTATCTCTGATTATTCACTGTTCTATATACTTTTTGGCTCTATCCATTACTCAGGACTAACTTCCTCTCAGTTAGATGTCATGATTGCTGATTCCAGTGATAAAATCAAAGCCTCTTACGGCCGGTCATAGTTACATTTTCATTGAATATGAATTTAATAGCCTTAGCCATGCTCCGCAGACAGGTACTTACCGAAATTTTACAAATTGCTATTTTAGTTCTCTTGCGAATGATCTTACTATGCAACTAAATCTTAAACTTCCAAATTTAGTCGAACATGCATCCAGCAATTACGAATCTCATTTAGATCCCAGCGAACTTACGCAGAGCCTCACAACATTGTATGGGATATATTATGGGATATATATTGGATGTTTTAAATATCCACGCTCCCTTTGTAATCAAAAGAATTACGCATCGCTCTCTCCCTTTACTTACCCCTGAATTGCGAGCTAGAATTCGAGAACGTGATAAATTGTTCAGGCGAGATAAAAGATCGAGAAATTCGTTAATTTTAGAGCAGTTTAAGAAGTTGCGTCGCGAACTAAAAATTGTACTTGAAACCGAAGAAAATCGGTACTTAGCGAATTTAGTGGATCACCAAATCAATCCGAATAAGCTTTGGTCTTGTCTCAGAAACTTAGGACTTGCCAACTTACGATCGCAGTCAGCCTTAAATGATTTCACTCCATCCATACTCAAGCAGTATTTCGCTCAAATCTCATCTCATCTCCCACCTTGTGACTCAGTTTCGCTCGATATCATTTTACATCGGTCTTTACCAAGCGCCCATCATTTATTTACCTTAACCCCCTCAAATTGCCAGGAAGTTCTCAACAGTCTTAATGTCATTTCATAGAAATCACGTGAGTTAAGCCCCGATCATCTCTGTCGAACGCATGTGAAACTGCTTTCTCTAGTATTTCTCCATTCCTAACCCGTATATCTTTAAGTTCTCATTTTCCACCGGCGTCTTCCCATCTTGTTGGAAATCATCTTATATCATACCACTGAAGAAAACCGTAAATACCCATAAACTCATCTGATATTCGTCCAATTACGAACCCACAGCATCTTTAAAAGGTCATTGACTCATTACCTACCCGTCCAATTATTGCCTTTTTGGAGAACAGCCAGCTGCTTTATCCTGAGCAAAGTGTTTTTCGTAGGTTTCATTGCATACAAACAGCTTTGCTATACCTTTTTAACGATATCACATCGGGGGCCTTTGATTCTCTTAGTCATCCAAGCTTACCTATGTTACCTGGGCTTTGAGAACTCTGCGCTCAAGTGGATGCATTCATTCCTGTCGGGCCGATCACAATCGATTATTGGATTGGATGTACATGCATTCCAATAGCAGTACACTACATCTGGAGTTCCTCAAGGCACTAGTCTTAGACCGATTCTCTTTATCATTGTCATCAACACCTTTTTTTCCAGACTCACTTATTATCAAGATATTACCATCAGCGTTGCTGATGACACCCAGCTCTATTTATGCACCCCAGTTAGTCGATTTAGTGAAACTATCAGGTGTATTAACACTGATATCGTTGAACTGGTCAAGTGACCGCGAGATTATGGGTTTACGGTCAACACCCGTTCGCGTTATTTGTGCAAAGTGCTACAAGTCTGTAATCGATTTCGTCAAGTGTCCCGTTTTCCGAAAAGTGTTTTCACGAGTCTTGCGGACGGCTCTACATACGCGGCAAATCGGAATCTGTGTGTTGCGTGCGCTCTTTGTCGCACTTACTTCTTCCGCCACCTACCGTCGCAACTACTGCTGTTGCGCGTGACGTATCTCTCCTCGCGCTCCCTACTCCTCCCTCTCTTCTTCATCGAGTGCAGCCGCTATTAACATCGTCTCGACCATTTTCAGCTAGTTCCCTCCCTCTGCAAGTATGATCTGTTTCACCTACCTTGCCCCCAACGCAGTCAACTATGGATACGGCGCAGCAATTTTCGCAAATCCTTGAAGCGATTAACGGTGTGCGACAGGAACTTACGGCCGTTAGAGCCGATACTAACGCGATTCAAACCGATCTTTCAAATTTAGCATCAGTTTACTAAAAATTTTGAAAGGCGTTCGCGAGTGCCAGTTATCTTCACACAAAAGGCCTTCAATCAGGGCCAAAGAAAAGTAAAACCGTTCAAACAGATACTTTTTATTTTTTTTATTTATTTATTTATTTATTTTTTAATTTAACCAAGAGAAATACTCGAGGTCGTTTCATCTGGTCGGTGAGCCAATTTGCCGGTAAATTTGAATGCGGGTCTAGATAATTGACTTAGGCCCGGAATTTTTTTTGGGCTAATCGGATACGAAATTTATTCTTCCTCATATTCAAAGGTAGAGTAGATTATCATATATGTAAAGATATCGAATATTAGTTTGAAAAGTTTATTTGTAAAATAATATTAAGTATCCGATGACAGTGAAGAGTCACGAAGATCTTCACGGAAGACTTTTCCCGATCAATATAGCGACTTTTAACAATTCTTCTGCAATAATACGGGGCCGGTAGGCACCAATTGATTCAGTCAGTACTTTACACAGTGCAAGTGCTGTATCGCCGGATGATGGGCGATTATACGCAGTCAGACTTCCTGCCAACGTTCAGTGACCAAACATACAGAGATTCACCGCTGGCCACATTCCTCGAGCAGGTGATACCAGAAATTAAAAACCTCGGGGATGGAGTCGAAATGGAATCGGAACATAGTGGCCACAGCAGTTTGGCGCTTGAGGTCCAACGAATCACCACAGCAACGACAGTCACATCGTCATAATGACGACAACGGCGTCTACAAGTGGCAATACGTTCCAGGGCCCAGACAATGTAGAAGGCCTAGCATTCATAACGGTGACAGTTGACAGGCCAAGAATGTCACCAGTTGCAAGAATGTCGCCTGAGGATCTTATCCAATATATGCTGCCAGACAGCTCGGAAACGATAATGTCACGAAGAGCAGCGGCGGCATTCGAGATGGCAGCAGCGATACAGACTCAGCAGAACCGAAATATTAAAGAGCTGACGGAAAAATCCGATCGACTGGCTCAAATTGTGGATGAGATTCTACAAGGATTCCTGAGAGGTCAAGTAGTGGTGTACGAAGTACTGAACTACCGGAACCTGTATCGAGAGTTAACATCCAAGATACGTTCCGGTTGAATTATTATGATCCAAGAAGCGAACCGCCGATGCCAGAAACACCACATAGGAATCAGGCCCAAAGTGGAAGTCAGGGTCAAAATTTCGGACGCGCCGACTTTAATGCGAGCCAGCATAACCCTCCGGGTATGGACGGCTCTAGGGAAGGGGGAATGTTCCCGAACCCAGGGTATTCCGGAATACGATTCGGCGCATCCTCGAGATGGGATCAGGGTCCACGTGACGTGGGCAAAATCGTACGCCAATGGAGGACATCTTTTTCCGGAGCCAAAGGTGACCGGATTGAGGCATTTTTGGCCAGAATAGAGAAATGTCGGGACCCAGCAAATCTCTCAGATAAGGAGTTGTTAAGCGCCTTGCCTGACCTACTAACCGGCTCGGCAAAACGCTGGTACAGGATCTCTAGAACTACCTGGCAATCATGGGAAGATTTCTGTCGCTCAGCACATCGGTGCTATGGATTCAGCGAGGCCGACAAGCAGATGCCGTGGCTGGAAGCGACCACCAGAACTCTAGGCTTAGATGAGCCAGTTAGGGACTACATTGGTTGTCTCATGACAATTTTAGACCTGTATCCAGACCCATTATCGCTGGAACAAAGGCTTGTGTTCCTACATAAGAACATGAAGCCATGTCTTCAGTGGAGAGTGCCAATGGCCAGAGTTCGCACCTTGGAGGACTTCATGGTTGCGGCGGTGGAGGCAGAAAGCGCAGAGGAAGCCATGCGCAACTATACGGAACGGCCACCGCCAGAGGGTACACTCGTGCCTGAAGTAGCCTACAACAGGCCCAAGATGTTGGCACCGAAGAGCCAACCGAGGATTGCGACCGTGGAACAGCCAGCTCCAGATAAAATGGACCAGGTGCGGCGAGAATTGGCCAAGTTGCGCGAAGAGCTCCGTCAAGTCAAGGAGAAGCAGGAGCAGTCAGCGAAGCAAAAAGACCAGTAATTTAAAAACTACCCCAGTCAAGACTTCGGCGCCACATACACAGCGAGGGGCTCTTCGAGAAAAATCGAGGTCACCGGAAACAGGCAGGCCCAATTTAACGTATTGGTCCTGTAAACTACCAAGCTACACGAAGTCGACATATCCGCGCTATCCGGAAACGGGCTCAGGAGGCAGTAGAATAGGTCACTGCGTCTCTCAGGTCTCAACGGGTGACCTCAGATGAAACGAAGCAGCCAGTCCCGCCAGAACACGGAAACATATCTAATGCACGAGAAATGGAACACTCTCGTTGGTGGCTGAATGTCAAGATAGGAAATTTTGACGTCTTGACCCTGTTTGATCCTGGTGCAGGCCGCGCAGCAATTAGCCTAATTGGAATCAATATCGGCAGCATGTGGGGAACGGATCATTCTATACGGTGGTCCCGGAGCGAGAGTAGGTGATGGATCTTACTCTCCGATCCTGGGGCTCGTGACTCTTCCGTTCCGAGTTAATGGAACGGAGAAGAGGATCCAGGCGGTGGTGATGCCCAGCCTAGATATGGAGTGCCTGCTCAGTGCAGACTTTGCACGAGCTTTTGACTCCGTTTTACATCTGAGACAGAACTTGCTATATCTGGAAGGCTCGAGGCGTGGAATCTCCCGTGGAGGTCGCAAGTTTGGAGGTGGGAGACCACCCAAATTCATCATCAGAGGGCACGGCAAAGGTGTTAGGAGAAGAGGTCCGACGATTGGCTGATCTTCTCAGGTACGTCTTGCGGAGAATGCAGGGCGCAGGGTTGACGATCAACCGCGAGAAAAGTCATTTATGCAAGAATGAAGTGAAGTACTTGGGAATCATCATCAATGAACAGGGGTTCCGGCCGATCCCCGAGAAAATTGAACCGATACTCAAGTATCCGCAGTCACGCAAATTGAAGTAACTCCGAAAGTTCCTGGGAATATCATCGTGGTACCAGAAGTTCCTGGAGGACTTCGCTACAGTCTTCGAACCGCTGACGCATCTTACAAAGGAAGAGGTGAAGTACGACTGGACCACGGAGTGTCAGCAGGCATTCGAACAAGTGCAGACCACGATTGTGACCGCAGCAGTCCTGCAACGCCCTAATTTTGAGCAACAGTTCGTAGTTCAGACCGACGCTAGCGATACCGGTCTCGGAGCAGTCCTGACCCAGGAGATTGATGGTCAGGAACGCGTTCTATCCTTTGCTAGCCGTACGATGTCGGCAGCGGAGAGGAACTATTCCACGACGGAACGAGAATGCCTCGCGGTATTGTGGACCATCCAGACGTTTCGCCCATACGTGTAGGACTATCAGTTCTTAGTCCTGACGGATCACAGTAGTCTGCAGTGGTTACGTAATCTTCGTAACCCGACGGGAAGACTGGCCCGATGGGCTCTGCAGCTACAGAGCTACGACTGCGACATCAAGCATCGAAAAGGCGCATTAAATTATGTGCTAGACGCACTGTCCAGGATGTACGAGACTGCTGATGCAGACGTACCCGCCGTTCAGGATCCGCAGACTCCTGATGAAGCAGAAACGGATCAATGGTACCAGAAGAGGAGGCGCGAAATTCTCAATGAGCCCAAGGACAATCCCTACTGGAAAGTAGTGGGGAATCGAATTTATTCCTACCGTCGGATCCGACTATAGAATACATCCTTGGAGATGATGACGCTTGAAAGTTGGCCCTATCGCTGGGTCAGAGACAAGCAGCCTTACAGGAATGTCATGATACACCTACAGTAGGGCATCTTGGTCAGAAAAAGACCTATGAGCGTTTAGCCATGCGGTACTGGTGGCCAGGCATGCATCGGGATGTGGCCCGATACGTCAAGTGTTGTCAGGTGTGCCAAAAGTGTAAGGTACCACAAGCAGCTCCAGGTATATGTCGGAAGATTAAGCGACCTTGGCAGCTGGTCGCTGGTGATCTTATGGGACCATTCCCGAGAAGTAAAAAGGGATTGGAGTTTTTACTCGTATTGGAAGATCTCTTCACACGCTGGATTGAGTGCGTTCCCCTACGACATGCTAACGCATGAATAGAATTCAAGAACAAATTCTTGGACGAGTTCTTGGCCGAAAGAGGAGTAGGACGAGAGCTTACGCCACTCTACCATCCTCCCCCCGTCGAGAGGGTTAACCGTACAGTCAAAGGGATGATTCGGTCGTTCATCTCGGAAGATCATCGTACCTGGGATGAACACATCGGCGAGTTTGCCTTTGCGTGTAATACGTCTTTGCACGACTCCACAGGCTTCAGTCCGGCTATGCTTATTTACGGACGACAATCGGAGCCAGCTAATTCGCTTCGACGACAGGAAGATGCTTGTGTGCATAAAAGTGAGGCGCAGGAGGCGGTTAATCACTGGAGCTAACGTATTAGCAAGTTGCGGACTCTATACAGAGAGTCCCGAGATAAAATTCAGACAGAACAAGCGCGCCAGGCCCAGCATTAGGACGCAAAGCGACGTGATGTCGAGGTCGGGGACTACGTACTCCAGCGTAATCGAGTGCTTTCGTTGGCCGCACAAGGTATTACGGTGAAGCTGGCCCCGAAGTACATGGGTTCCCTTCAGATCGCCGCCAAACTAGGGTCGAATACGTACGAACTTGTTGACTCCATTGGCGAGCGAAAGGGTCCAGTACATGTAGTAGACCTCAAGCCTTACATCCAGGATCATCCGGAAGAAATCATCCCGGAAGATTCCCCGGAAGAAGACCGGGCACCGAGGGACGGCCAGCCGGCCGCATCGTATGCAAACGTGGCATCGATGCCAAAACGGGGCAGGGGGCGTCCGCGGTACATCGTTGACCCGGAGTGCGCGTACGAGCGAGCCTGATAGCCCAACCGGTTACCGAACGCGCCTGCGATCTCAGCGTAATCGTCCCCGCGTCACGTAGTCATAGCCGCAATCTTACGCGGGCCCATCGTCCCAACCGTTTAAATAATTATTTTGATTATAAGTCTAGAATTGTTTAGGTAGTATTTTGGATTTCAATTTTCTAAATTGTTTTTCTGATTCAGTTCAAGCGAAAACATGGCGGATCAACATTTGGTGCTGGACCAGGCAGAGTGGCGGTGTGTCTTATGGACGCCAATACCCCCACCCCCCCTACCAACCTGGCGCCGGTGGAGATGGACCAGCAGGAAGGTCCCGGCGATAACTCGGCGCCAGGCGAAGTAGCCGAGGAAAAGGACCCCAACACAGGCCCAGGCACTCTTCAGAGCGCCCAAAAGGAGCAGGTGCTCCGTAGTCTGGCCCAAGCCAAAGAGGCCAAGCACCGGGGCGCCCAATAGGAGGAGGCGTTCGAGGCCTTAGACGCCTTCCGCCTGGAGTACGGATTGACCTACTCTGAAATACGTCGGTAGGCCAAGATGGTCGACCGCTACCACCAGAAAAAGATCGAGGAAACGGCCTACCTGGCGCAGAGACAGGCGAGGAAAGACGAGGCGGCCAGAAAAGCCGCGCTGGCCAAGGAGAGGACGACCACTTCAGTGGACGGCCTGAAAGCGGCGGTTCAAGCGTTGAAACTGGCCAAGGACGCCGTCAAGAAGGCAGAGGCCGAGAGATACGAGGCAGTCAACGCCGAGAAAGCGGCCAATAAAGAGTTGGCCCAGACACTTCCGCGCCCGTAAGGATCGCCCTCAAGCGACTGGTAGCCCAAAAGATACGGCCCGGAGTAAATTCGTCGTAGAAGGCCAGCTGACCAATTTTGTAACTGACCGGGGCGGGTTGTCCCCGGCACAACATATATATAATAATAATAATAATGATAATTTAAATTAAAAAATTTTTTTTCTGTCGCTTTTTGTTATATAATTCGGTTGCACCCAGATCCTACGGATAATCGGGAGAGATATAGAAGGGGGGAGTTCTAAAAAACCTTCTCCTGGCCCTATCTCCTACCGCCCATCCTGCTTCCACAATTCCAGTAGCGAGATGGAACGGATCCGTTGAGGTCAGTGGGTGATTCGAGCTGGTACACCATTAGGGTACTCTGGGGGTAAGGTGTAACGGAGATCTCGAGTCCGCGCGAGGGGCGACGAAATCTCCATTAGCACGGCCATCCTCGTGTCCGAATTATTTGTGTATTATTGTACATATTATGTATGTTTATTTGTTTCAGGGGGCTGGCCACGAAACGCGACGGGGGGAACCGCCGAAAAGCGCCAGAGGCGTCAGCGGCAAACAGTAAGTACCGGCTTCAGTTGCCCACCTCAGCGGCAACGTTCTTTCTCGCGCTCTCTCTCACCTCCTGCCTCTCTCTCGATCCAACACGCGGTGATCCCAGGCGAGGGATCCAACAAAAAGCCGGAGATCCCAGGCGAGGAATCCGGCGAAACGCCGGTTTATAATCAGCGCCTTAAGCGTACCATTTTACTGGGGCCCGTTGCCGCCTCAATGTTTGTATTATTTCCTTTTTTTTGTTGTTAATAAATGCGTGTTCTTTTTTGTTCTTTTTTATAACCACGCCGTTTTCTTTGCATCTTGATCCACGTTTCTCTCCCAATTCTTAACGACCGTATTGTGTTCCCCACTGGAGTGCTACCCGATGGACGACTTTTCGCCGAGGGTTGCGTCCGACCCAGGACGTCGCGATTAAATCGGGCCGGACAGATCGGAAATCTGTCCTGGAGTCTGAATCCGGGGCCCGGAAGTTAATTCGCGTTTTTGACGCCGGTAAAAAGCGTTACAAAATATAAAAATGATTGTAAATATAAGTATGCCACAGTTCCCCTAAACACACATATAAATATGTATAACGTAATTGTTATTAAATATTGTTAAATAAAATATTTAATTCAAACTTGTACTTGTATGAAAATTGAATAACGACGTTCTATATACGGAAAGAAATAAATAAAAACTGCTAATTTTATTTGATATTTTATTTGTTACATTCCCGCCCTTTAAGCTAGCTTCTGGTGACTTGTTATATTCCTCATGTGTTTATATTTTTGTATTAAGATCACTTGAACATGCTCTAATTTACAAAGCTTTTAAAGTATAGATAGATAAATAATTTATTAACCCTTATATGAAAATACATACAAAATTCTTAAGGGATAGAGTGCACACAAATTCATAAAAACCTTTAATTCGAAAGATATAACCGCAAATATCGACCCTAGTGAAAATAACACGCTGGTTTACGTTACAGAAAAGATTGTCAGAAACGGACGCAACTAGGAGGTTCGCAGACTCCACAGCATTAAATACTAAAATTTTAAAAGCTATTATAGTAAGATAAAAATTAATAATCTAATACAAATTAACATAATATTTTAAACAAAATAAGACAAAATAAAATAGTATTTTAAGCGAGACAAGGTCATTTGAGTCGAGCAAATATGCTAAACAATTAACCGACAAACGATTTTTTAACAAATTATTTAGTCGCAGACGCATTCTAGCTGGATGAGATATCGGACAGTCGCATAATATGTGCATCAGCGTTTCATTATCATTCATGTTACACATAGTGCACGTTTCTATGGAGTTGTACAGAAAACGAGTATTTCCAACACATATCGAACGTAAGAAAACAGTTGCTGTCCTAAGCTGAATCTTTAAACTTAAAAGATGGCGCTGACATCCGCAGGGTATAAACTGGCAAGATCATCTGTAAACTGTCTGTAGATAGGTAATTGTACTGAGTTAGATGAAAAGTAATGTTGAAGGTTCTTTGTTACGTAGGTGAGTGGCATAAGCTTCTCAGGTCAGCACCTGAAGAGCCTCCCAATTCCTGCCTGAAAATTCCTCCCAGAGGGCCACATAGGAAGCGGAGGGAAGAACAAGTTTTAGTTGAGCGACACAGTTTAAAGCAGGATCGCTCGTCCCACCTGCACTGAGCCCCAACAACCTAAGAAGGCCCATGCGTGCTAAATTGGAAGGAGCCTGGTATAATGACCTGATGGCAAATGCCATCCTACGACGCACTATTTCTGCCGCTATATGGTAAAGACCCAGTTCAAAACGAACGAGGTAGGCCGGAGCCGACCTGGGAAGCCCAAGCCACTTTTTAAAAAAATCAACTTGTACTGACTCCAGTCTGTCAAGGTGACGGAGGGCCCAGCAGAGAGCAGCAGTTAACGATGTGGATAGAATAGATGCCCGATATAATTTCAGGGCCGCGTCACACGAATAGGAACAGATTTAACTAAAACAAAAATCCAGTTGGGAGAAACTTCAATCATTTCAGGGAAGCCAGCTGAAGGAAACAAGGAGAGCAAACCACCACTGAATCTTCATGTAGACCCTTCTCTAGTAGCCGGGACAGAGAACGAAGAGATGCCCTCAGTTGAAGCTGGTGGAATGTAGGTGGGTAGCTAAGTCTCGGGGAAGTTTATGATGGTTGTTTTTGAAGTTTTATTAGCTATGGAGAGACTGTGAGGCCCTCGAATGTTTCAGAAGGTGATTTTTAAAGAAGGCTCATTGTGACAAATATCCGAAGTTAGTATAGACGAGGTAAAGGTTATCTGACAATACCATTCAGAAGATATGCAACGATAATTAGTCGGACGATGAGATAGGGCGCAGTCCCTGAAGCTGGAAAAGGGGGCTGCCCTTAGATTTTTTTTGTCCTCTCTGTATGCGTGTAAGAAGAGATACAGGCAGAAGACGAGGATGAGGTTGATGGTGTAACCTCTCGAGCGAACATCTCTTCTTTGTCGGACCAAGCGTACCATTCATCCTCAATTTGTATCTTCTGATATCTCCTCACCACCGTTTTCTTCTCCGCTAATGCCTTCCTAATTAGGGTTCTAGCATGGAAATTTACCTTTCTCTCTTTCTCCGTAAGATCAAAATCTACATATATATTTTGACCAGCTAGATTTTTCCCTTTATTGGCCATGATGTGGCTTTTAGCACGAGTGGATAGCAGTTCCTCAAGAATGGTCGGTGGTTTTTTACGGATGAGAAATGCAGTATCCACAACATTTTTTAATTTGAAGTTCTTCTCAATGAAGTCTTCACTGCACTTCACTATATCGCTAGTAGTATTTAATCCACGGATGGTAATATTTTTTTTACGTAGGGTTTTATTGCATTCCTCCAACTCTTCCTTAAGGTTGCCACTTTGACAGTCTTTTTCAGCCAGCTGAGATTTTAATTGGTCTATTTCTTGCGAGGCTTCACTCTGTAAAGCAGCAATTGCTTTCATGTACTCCTCATGAACAGAGTAGATTTTTGCGGAAAGTTGAGAAACTATGGCATCTTGAAGGGCTTTGAGTTGAAGATCCCTTTCTACGTCTTTTGACACTTCCGAAGAACTAAGAGAAGCAGACGGGAGGCAAGCACGTTGCTTTTTTAATGAAGCAGAATGAGATCTTTTAAGGTGCGGAACTTCTGGCGAGAGCCGTCGCTTATTAGATTTCAAATAATCAGTAATCGCCGATGCAGACGGGTCTCTGTAAGCGAGCCATTTCGACGCAGTCGACGGACGACCCAAAGCTGTAGAACGAGGCCGGAAAGAAGAATATAACTCCTCCTCTTGACTATTTACGCGCCCAGGTGAAGACGTAGGGGAAGGAGTAGAAGGAGTTGAAGACAAAAAAAAAGTCTGAAGTATCCACGTTGCACAATTATAATGTTCACAAAATAAATTAAACATCGAAAGTATAATTACAGGTTAGGCCGTCCAGTCAAAAACTTAAAAAGAGGCGCACAAAAAGACGAATAACTTCGCACACTTCATTTCACACAGGAGCAACACGAAAAACCGAACATTAAACTTGTGGAAAAAAAACAAAGAAACTAAAACTATTAAAAAGAATTTTAAATAAATCGCGGATACCGTTGACAGAACATGTCAATTCAACCAGCACCGGAAGTGCACTCCAAGCTTTAAAGTATAAAGTTCTGAGTCATTACTTTTTATGAAGGCGTACTGAACCCTTTATTTAGCATATGAATGCATTAATTAATTCTTAACAAGAAGTGTACACTTACATCCGATTAAAGAAATAAATGATCGAAAATAAATATTCGTACGCTTTATTTCATCTGGAATAACGCTTTATTAAGTACACTCCTTTGTTTCATTCTTAATAAGAATATGGTACACTTAAATATAACTAACACAAGTATACTCTTAAAAATCTACGCGTACCTTTCATTCACTCTCGAATTACGTTCCATGACGTGTACATGCAAGTACTCTAAAAATCGCCAAATTCATTCCCGTACTCTCGGCAAGCGAAAGGAAACTTAAAAGTACATTTCCCGTACACTTCATTTTTACCTGGGTATTGACCTCGAAAGATATACTCGTAAACAACCGATAACTTCGAAATCCAGCCTTCTCGCAAAGTAACTCGATAATGCCACAAAGACTATAATGGCTGCTTTTTACGGCCAAGGTTTATTGGCTTGTCATCCACCGCCCGTGAAGCGGGCTTTGGGGTTTTCTCGGGAAAACCCCGCGCCAGGTGGACGACTCGCTTTTTTCAGCCCGGCTAGCTGGCAAACTCCCGGTAGGGCACGAGCTCGCCCAGAGGAGGTCGGCTCCTGCCTCCTTCCGCGCCTGACACGGGGGTCGCGAAATTTCCCTACGGCGGCACCGCACACCGCCCGCACAAGCTACGAAAGGGGTGTAGCAGGAAACAATAATAATAATTTATTAAGAATATCGGGCCTTCTTGCCCTCTCAATTTATTTGAAATAAACACACGTGTGGCCCACGGCCGACTTACAATTGGTTGCTCCCAGATTTTTGGCGTTTCGCCCGCTCGCCCTCGGAATTTCGCCTCGTCCTCGCTAAGACGGCCGTCTCGTCCTCGGCTGAACGACAGTTCTCGTCCTTGGCTGACGGCACTTCGTCCTCCGGTTCCTGGGGTTTGCGGCCCGTTTCTCGGTACTCGCGATGACGCCGTCGACAGTGGCTTTCGCTTTTCTACAGTTCACGCGACGCTTTTACGTTCGGACTCTAGAAAACTTTCTCGGGACTCTCGATCCTTCCTTCCTGAAGGTGTGCTCCGAACTGACTGCGACGCTCGCCGCTGCCGCGCATCTCCGAGCGCCGTTGCCGGCGGCGCTCGGGCATTTTCGGGGCCGTTCGTTCCTGAAACGATTCTATTATCGATCGATTCGAATTGATGTATCACTCCGCGCTCTCGCGACCGCGGCACGACTCCTGGACAACGTAACGCCCCGTTACAAGACATGGAAGTCAGAAAAACAGTCTTTTCTCTTCCGAGCGAATAAATGCACTTTCTCTATTACCAATCTAAATTAAAATCAGGGGAAAATCCAAAGTTACACCCGTACATTTACATTACATTTTTTACTGCATTTTTATTCAAATAAAATTGTCAAAACAATATATATAATTCACATTAAAAAAGAACGTTTCTTCTGTTAAAATCTATCTCTCAAAAAACGTCAACATCCTACAACATTCGAAACAAGATCGTAAAATTATAACAAAAATTTCAAGAAAGTTACCAAGACGTACATACTGCTTGAATAAGAGCAAATTCTTCCGATTATAATATATTCAAAAATTCACAAATTAACAAAAGATCAATAAACTTATGAATATGCAGCAAACTCGACTAACTATTCCTTTCAGTTTGGACTTACCGCTTTTTCTCCGTATATACCAGGTTCGCGACGCCGATGAGACATGTGTATCAAAATTAGTGTCTTTTACCGCGATCGGAAGACTCGAATCTGTCAATTTTTTACCGGTCCGTTCGCCTCGTTATATTTCGACCGAAAAATCGAAAATATTCAATGATAGAGACACAGAGGTTTAGTTTAGTTTAGTTTATTAATAGCACGGGATAGAATCTCCATTTAGCCAACCATACAATATTTACAGGTAAAATTTGGTACAGTATTTAATAACAATACATGCATAAGAGTACGGGGTTAAATGAGATTATATTCAGATTAACAATAAAAGAATATGAAGATAATATAAAATAACACTCTCGCAACTGCAAGAATAATGGCTTACATATGCGGCTAAGGCTATTTATTATGCCTGCAGCATTTGACGGCATGGCCTATCAGCATCCATCAAATCGTCAAACAATGTACTCTTAAAGGACAGAATTCTGGCGCTAGTTGTAATGTCATGAGGGAGAGAGTTCCAGAACCTGCTGGATGTAATAGTAGAAGAGTTAGCGAATACAGATGAGCGATGAACGGGACTCCGCAGTACCGGCCCCCAGGCCGAAGCTCGCGGGAGACAATATTGCTGTACTAGAGATAGCGTTGGAATAGGTGCTGAGGTTGCTTATTGCGGATAATCTGATAAATCAGGCAACCAATAACAAGTAACCATCGGTTAGATGCAGTTAGCCTGCCAAGTTTACGCCGATAGCAGGTAATGTGGTCAAACTTCTGGAGCCTGTAAATGAAGCGTAAATGAAGTGTATTCTCCTTTTGTATTTAATTCATTCCGATCATTTCACAAGTAGCTTCATATTACAGTCGAATTTTTGAACCCACCATTATTGCTTTTTTTTATTAACACCCCGAGCGCGATATTCGATTATCCCATTTCGTTTTTTGTACTTTTATTGTTAAATATATCATTTTTTAAACATATTGTCACATTTTTTTAAATTTGTGACCCCCACCCCAACCTTTTCACTTCCGCCCGTCCGTCGTCATCGCTCGTGGCCTCCTGCAAAAAACCGAACTTTTCCCCGGGGGCCACAAAAATCCGCACGGCGCGCCGGATGGTAAGAGAAGGCACCAGACGAGCCGACGCTCGACAAATTTATAGGCGCGCCGCACGAGGGGGCGGTATTCTCTGGCGTAGACGAACGACTACGCGACCACGGCTGACAAGGATGGTTCACTTCGTTTCTCGCGCCCTCTCTCGCACCCTAAATTACACACGACAAATTCCATACGCGATTCCCAAATACGTGACGACACGCGATTCCCCGACGGAGAGCTCGACAGGTCCTTCCTAATACGATGCCCTGCGACGAACTCGACGGGGACTTTTCGCACGCGGTGCCTGGCGGCGAACTCTACCAGGATTTCCTAAAGACGGGGTGCCCGCCGACGAACCCGTTGTGGAACCATGCTCGTCCGATAATCACGCGCCTTCCCAAATACGCCACTACAATACATACACGAACTTACACGAAACTCAAACCGCAACTACACTGAACGACGTTAGCTGAACCACACAAAATATTACTGAACGCGGACAAATCACCAAAATCACGCTACCCGAAACCCACTCGAACTTATCGCGTGAATTAACGAACCGATTAATTCCCGAATACCCTAATTTTACCCCCTGCACTATCGTTAATAATTTTGCACGGATCACCCAGACGCTATCGTTTACCGCGGACACTGCTAGTCAAGTTAACACACTCATACTTATACGCAATAACTTTAGCGTCTCCGTAGAGACACTTAGCCTCACATACAAAAACATAACAAAAACACGGCACTACGTTCCGGCAGTGCTAGATAGCCTTGGCCCCATAAAGATTGCTCGTGAATCGGCAATCTAGGTAACTTAACCAAGCGGAGGACCGGGTCCAGTTAGCATCGCACGCATGGTCCTTTCCTTACCGATATATCGGCTGGAATATTACCCGAGAAAACCTTCTTATTGTACAAAAAGTCCGCTCGTCAATTTGTAAAATAGCGCCGCCTCACAAGAGGGACCAGATATGAGATAACCACAGTGTTCACTCTAACAGAGTGAAAAGATAACCAAGAACTTCAAGATACGATCACTCACAAGAGCGATCCAGCGAACCAAGGTAAAATTAACGAGCTTGTGTTTTCGATCATAAGAAGCCAGACTATAAATTTAAAATGTCGACCATGCTAGTTAACAGCTCGCCAAGCCAACTAAGATCGCGTCGCGGACCGCGGTTCAGAACCGGCGCGGTGGCCATCTTGTCGGCGTCGCGGTGTGACGTCACAGAGCATCACGTTCGGCGGAATTTGCTTTTCACGCGTCGTATTTCCGTTTTCGTTACCATCTCTATTTCGGATCACCGGACACGCACTTTCGAAACGATAAAGATAACCACACTAGATTCGATCTTACGTTCGCCCGAACCGCTAGTTATTTCTCACGGATACCGAACGATCACAAAAGATAACCACGTGACGGCTTTTTCCTGAAGTCCTCGAAAGGACGAAGTTATCCTCTTACCGAAGCATCTCATGGAATTTTAAGAGAAAGATCTTCGATCGCGTTTCCGACAGTTAACCTTACCGATACGCGTGGCCTTTGGGCTTCGTCTTTCCGAACGTAACGAGAACTAGAAAATCGTAAGAAAACCACATTTTCTCGAATATGCCTAATAAAACACCAAGAGATAACCACAGTCGCGTTAAAGAATCTACTGGAGATATTCTTCGCGGAAAGAAAGATTCCCGGAACATAGCCATAGTGAAATTCTCGGCCAAAGCAGAAATTCACCGAAACACGATACGAACCGAAGATCCGACTCAGATAACCGAAGGCGATTCTCGTTTTTCACTTTCACTTTCACTCGCGAAACGGCAGCGGACAATCGGAAAAGCGCATTTTATTTACACAACCGTGAGCACAAAGAATCGAATTATTGGCATACAGAAGGACTTCGTACCCGGAAATTATTCGTGCTCAGGGCTGTTGATACCTTTTTGATGACCAGACGTATCTCCAAGCTCCAGGACTGCTACCAACGGACTGGAGATCCGACGCGTCGGTTGCAATCACGACACTCACGCTGCACCGGCCGCCGTTTAACCTTTCTATCCATATTAAAAATTAGCGCTTCTTCGGAGCAGTCCCCCCTATAATGATAACATTTCCCCTTGGATAAAAGCCTCCCGGCAGATTCATAACAAATATCAATCCTAATTCCAAATTGTTGCCATATTGAAAATTAGCGCTTCTTCGGAGCTGTCCCCCCTATAATGGCAACATTTCCTCTTGGATAAAAGCCTCCCGGCAGATTCATAACATATATGATTCAAAAAGAGCCGAATGACGTCATCACCAAAATAAACACTAGCGCTTCTTCGGAGTAGTCCCCCCTATAAGGTGATGAGATCATTTCGGAAATTGAACCCATTCGAAATATTAGCGGTTCCTGAAGACCAGCCCCCCCCCCCCCTTAAGTTATCCCCGTGTCGAGTCTCGTGGCAGATAGCACTGTAACGTGTTTTGCCACGTTACAAATTCTTTATCAACCCCATCAAAAATGGGGTTATAAATTGGCATTCCTGGTGGGAGATTCGAAATTTTAAAATTATAGAGTAACGGTGGACTTCGCCGGATTTGAGTTTAAATTTTCTGTTTGACAGTTCGTATTTGAATTCAAAAATTCTGAATAATCCCCCTCATACTTTTGATTAATTTAATTGCCCATGTTTGTCACCATTTCAGCTTTGCATATATAATAATTCTATAATAATAATAAAAGTATAATAATAATAAAAATTAATTTTGATATATTCGAAATCTTTTATGTTTATAAGTTTATTTCCTTAAGTTTAAAGGTATCAGTGCGATTTTGTGTTTTAGTGAAAAGTGCGCGATTTCGCGAAATTGTTGTTTCATTTTCGGTCTGTCGACGTTTCCCCAAACTTGCGATTTAATTCGATATCGGTTCAATTTTCAAACAAAGGGTCTAGCAGGATAAGAAGGTCCAATCTGCCCCAGCAGGGATTCAGATGAATGAAATTTTATCCTTTTCTATGTCGAAAAATAATAATTCTCAGAAATGTTCAACTCCCTATCTCCAAAATTGCACTCGCTATAGGAAAAAACGTGAATTTTCAGTTTTTATTTTTTACTTCGTAGCCACACTATGCAATCTTTACAGAAAAATTCATGCGTGTAAATAATATTACAGTGTAGCTACGAAAATTTTTTCGAGTAATTTGACGTTATAGAAACTTTATAAAAAAATTCAAAACATGTTTTCTCGTGTTTAAAAAAACGCCCTCTAAAAAATTCAATAAGATGTATTTTAGGCAAATCTATTTGGTCATTTTTTTCAGATTTTTAAAAGTGGTGCGCCATAGTAAAAACTTTTTCTCATTTTTTCGCTGAATTTCTATTGAACCGAAGAAACGTAGGGTGTTAAATTGTAGTTTTTGTTTAACAATTTTCTCCCATACAAAAATTCACTAGCTGTTGAACGAAACGAGTTAGAGGCGAAAAACCGCAAAAAGAATTTTTTTCTCATTTTATCGGCTCTAACCTGAGAAATATTCATTTTTTGCCAAAGTGTTTTAAAGATAATTTGTAGGGCTTCAAATATCAGCTTCAAATGATTGTAATCAGCTTCAAAATTGAATGATATATCGTTGATAAAACTTAAGTAGAAGCCAAGATATTACCAAAAAAACCGGATCAAACTATTATTTTTTTTTTATTTTAAGGTTTTATATAGCTGTATTCAGATGAAAAGTCACCAAAATGACTTCGTAAATATTTTTTTTTCAAAAAATTCAATAATCTTTGTAAATGTTCAACTACTTAACCCGACTATTAAGCGTGTTATAGAAAAACACTTCAGTTTTTATTTTGGTTTTGTTTATTTTGTTTATTTCTAACTTACAATTTGTAATTTTCGGTTTATTTCGTTTTAAAATTTTTCAATTTCCGGTTTTCTAATCATTATAATTTTTTATTATTTCTCAATTCTGATTATTTCAAAGTTTTTATTTTTTTTTTAATTTTCAATTTTTCGAAATTTTGATTTTTCTTGAAATTTGATTAATTTTTCTGCCTTATCTTTTTTTAAATTTTTCGATTTTTCTGATTTTTAAAAAAATTTTTTATTCTCTTCAATTTTGATTTTTCCGAATTTTAATGTTTCTAAATTTTTATTTTGTTTTAATTGTTATTTTTCTACATATTGATTTTTATTCGAATTTTGAATTCTCTAAATTTTGATGTTTTTTAAATATTGATTTATTTCCAAATTTTTATTTTTTTTTAAATTTTGATTCTTCTAAATTCTCGATTTTTGCATTTGATTATATATCAAGGGAGTTTGTGTGACCGCGAATAATAATTGCAGGTCAAGTAGAACACGAAAAACTGAAACGAAAAGTCTTA
This sequence comes from Trichopria drosophilae, assembly GCA_030407085.1. Taxonomy (NCBI): domain Eukaryota; kingdom Metazoa; phylum Arthropoda; class Insecta; order Hymenoptera; family Diapriidae; genus Trichopria; species Trichopria drosophilae. Next base: position 49,217,849 of record CM059586.1, read on the forward strand.
AGGCATTTTTTGATATGATGTATATGAAGCGCGTCATTAAGCAATAACGATTGTATGTACGTGAGACATCTTCGGAATGTATGAGTGAGTGGAGTATTCAATCGTATCGATACATTCAACTGCTCTGTGGCCAAACGATGACAGTTTCGAATTCTACAAAGACAGGAGAAATTTGCCAGAGTCCATCACAGTCAAATACGAAGCTTAATAAAACTGACAGAAATAATTTTAACCCATGTCAGACTATTATTTATAACATATAATTATTTCTAGGCGGTACATTCATTCTAATATTTTCAGATATTCTCGTTTCAAGCTGCAATTTTTCTTGGGTCCTCAGAGCCACTTATGAAGCTTAATAGCAGCCGCAGAAAAAATTTAACAAATTTTCTACTATTAGTTCTAACAAATGAATATTCTAAGCGGCAGATTCACTCTAAAAATTTCAGATTTGCATGTTTCAAGATAAAATTAAGCCAGAGTCTTGCAGATGCCCTTATGAAGCTTAATATTTCCGGCGGAAAAAATTTAACAAATTTTCTACTATTATTTCTAACAAATAATTATTCCTAAGCGGCACATTCACTCTCAAACTGTCAGATTTGCACGTTTCAAGTTAAAATTTGCTAGAGTCCTTCAGAGCCACTTAAGAAGCTTAATAGCCTTGGCAGAAAAAATTTAAAAAGTATTCTACTATTATTCATACAAATAATTATTTCTAACTAGCCCATACACTCTAAAACTTTCAGATTTGCATGTTTCAAGCTAAAATTTTGCCGGAGTCCTGCAGATGCATTTATGACGCATAATATTTCCGTTGGAAAAAATGTAAAGAACTTTCGACTATTATTTATAACAAATAAGTATTTATACGCGTCACACTCACGCCAAAACGTTCAGATTTGCACGTTACAAGCTGATATTTACTAAAGTCCTACACAAGCACTTATGAAACTTGACAGCCCTGGCAGAAAAAATGTAACGAATTTTCTACTATTACTTATAACAAATAATTATTTCTAGGCGGCACATTCACCCTGAAACTGTCAGATTTGCATGTTTCAAGCTAAAATTTTGCCAAAGTCCTGCATATGCACTTATGACGCTTAATATTTCGACAACTTAAAATTTAATTTATAAAAAATAATTATTTTTAAGCGGCAGATTCATTCTAAAACTTTCAGATTTGCTCGTTTCAAGTTAAAATTTGCAACAGTCCTGCAGATGCACTTCTGAAGCTTAATATTTCCGTCCGAAAAAATTTAAAGAACCTTCGACTATTATTTATAACAAATAATTATCACTAAGCGCCAAAACTTTCAGATTTGCACATTTCAAGCTGCAATTTTTCTTGTGTCCTTACCCTGCTTAAAAAACGGATAGGAATGGACGCATATGAATAGAAATGTTAGCCGAAAGTCGATCATTTCTATCCATTCCAATCCGTTTCTATCCAATACACTCATATTTATCCGAAAATATCCGTAAAAAGTATTACAACTTAATCCAATCTTGTAAGAATCTATAAAAACCACTAAGTTCATCCATTTTCATCCGACCTAACGGATACACATTCTTTCCACTTTAATCCGAAGGCTCTATCTTAACCGTTTCTGTCCACTAATCGCATACTGATCCTATCCAATCTAATCCACTGTATCATCCGAAACTGAAATGTGTAATTCTATCCATTTGTATCCTTTCGCTTGAACGCCAATCTTTTCCACTTTCATCAGAAGACTCTGTCTTATCCGTATCTGTCCACTAATCGTATACAGATCCTATCTAATCTAATCCACTGTATCATCCGAAACTGTTCGCTGTTTACGGAGTTTAAGGGTTACGCCCCGTACTTTTTTTTATCAGCTAAAATACGTGCACTATGTGGTAGGAGTCGCTGTTGACGGAGACTGGTTGTCGCGCACCGTAGTTTTTTCTCATATCAGCTAAAATACGTGCACTAGGTGGTAGGGGTCGCCGATGACAGTGTCTGGCAGTCGCTCTCTGTGGTTTTTCACCATATGAGCCAAAATACGTGCACTAGGTGGAAGGGGTCGGTGATTACGGTGTCAAGGAGTCGCGCCCCGTAGTTTTTTCTCATATCAGCTAAAATACATGCACTAGATGGTAGGGGTCGCCGATGACGGAGTCTGACAGATGCTCTCCGTTGCTTATCATCAAATCAGCCAATATAGGTGTACTGGGTGGTAAAGGTCGCAGATTACGGGTCCAGGAGTGGCGCCCCGTAGTTTTTTGTCATATCGGCTAAAATACGTGAACCAGGTTGTAGGGGTCGCTGATTACGGAGTCTAGGAGTCGCTCTCCGTAGATTTTTCTCATATCAGCTAAAATACATGCACTAGGTGGTAGCGGTCGCCGATGACGGAGTCTGACAGACGCTCTCCGTTGCTTATCATCAAATCAGCCAATATAGATGTACTGAGTGGTAGGGGTCGCTGATTACGGTGTCCAGGAGTGGCACTCCGTTGATTTTTGTCATATCAGCTGAAATACGTGCAACAGGTTGTAGGGTTCCCCGATGATGGAGTCTGGTAATCGTTCCCCGTAGCTTTTCATTATATGAACCAATATGGGTGCACTAAGTCTTACAGGTAACCGATGACGGAGTGTAGGCGTCGCGCTCTCTTTAGTTTTTCATCACATTAGCTTAAATACGTGCACTAGGTGCTAGGGGTCAGCGACGACGGAGTCTGCCAGGTGCTTTCTTTAGTTTTTCATTACATCAGCTAAAAAACTAAGTGGCGCGTCTCCTAGACCCTGTAATCGGCGGCGTCTACCACCAAGTGTACGTATTTTAGCTAATGTGAGAAAAAACTACGGGCCGCGACTCCTTGACACCGTAATCAGCGACACCTACCACCTAGTTCACGTATTTTTGCTCTTATGGTAAAAAACCACGTTGAGCGTCTGCCAGATTCCGTCATCGGCAATCCCTTTCACCTAGTGCACATATTTTAGACGATATGACAAAAAAACAAAGGGGCGCTTCACCTGGACACCAAAATCAGCGACCCCTTCCATCTAGTGCACCCATATCTACTCATATTATGAAAAACTACGGAGAGCGACTGTCAGACTCCGTCATCGGCGACTCCAACAACCTAGATCCCGTATTTTAGCTGATATTACAAAAAAACTACAGGGTGCCACTCGTGGACTCCACGATCAGCGACCTCTAGTATTTTGTGGACCCATATTGGCTCATAAAATGAAATCTACGGAGAGCGAGTGCCAGACGCCGTAATCAACAATCCCTACTGGGCGCGACTCTTGGGAGAAAATCTCCGGAGGGAAGTTTCTCGCCTTCGTCATCGACGAGAAATACTCGTCTTGATCGACATCTGTACTTGAGACTATTTTTTGTATCATGTCGTAGTGTCGGGTCTTTTCTTAGCACGACACGTTTTCAGTATTTGACTTGGTTTGTGTCCTACACGAAAACGATTCATTCTTGATAATGTGTTCGTGTCTGACACGAACACAGTTCATAACAGCTAATGTGTTCGTAGTGGGCACGAAAACGATTTGGGCAATCTTACCGTGTTGTTTTCTGGACACGACACGAAAACGATGAACGTTTTCGTAGCGGTCCCTGGTTTCAAGAAACAATTTTGCCAGAGTATTGCAGATGCACTTATGACGCAAAACATTTCCGTCGGAAAAAATTTAAAGAACTTTCGACTATTATTTATAACAAATAACTATTTCTAAGCGTCACACTCATGCCAAAACGTTCAGATTTGCACGTTTCGAGCTGAAATTTACTGAAGTCCTTCAGAGCCACTTATAAAGTTTAATAGCCCTAGCAGAAAAAATTTAACAAATTTTCTACTATTATTTATAACAAATAATTATTTGTAACTAGCACATTTACTCTAAGACTTTCAGATTTGCATGTTTCAATCTAACATTTTGCCATAGTCTTGAAGATGCACTTATGAAGCTTAATATTTCAGGCAGAAAAATGTCTATAACTTTCGACTATTATTTATAACAAAGAATTTTTTAAACCTTTCAAGCTGCCATTTTTCTTATGTCCTCAGAGCCACTTACGAAGGTTAATAGCCGCGGCAGCATAATTTTAACAAATTTTCTACTATTATTCATAACAAATAATTATTTCTAACTAGCACATTCACTCTAAAGCTTTCAGATTTGCATGTTTCAAGCTAAAATTTTGCCAGAGTCTTACAGAAGCACTTATGAAGCTTAATATTTCCGGCAGAAAAAATTTAAAGAACTTTCGACTATTATTTATAACAAATAATTATTTACATGTTTCAAGCTGCAATTTTTCTTGTGTCCTCAGAGCCACTTATGAAACTTAATAGCCTTGCAGACAAAATTTAACAAATTTTCTACTATTATTTTTAACAATATAAATTATTTCTAACTAGCACATTCACTCTCAACTGTCAGACGTGCACGTTTCAAGCTAAAATTTGCAGAGTGAGTCTTACAGATGCACTTTGACGCTTAATATTTTCGTCAAAAAAAATTTAATGATATTTCGACTATTATTTATAATGTGTCGAAACCCGTCACAGATCGGCACGCTAGCCGAACCCCGCGCCATCTTTTGGGGTCGGGCGTAAGCCCTCCATCCAATTTCCGCCCCTCCAGGAGGAGGGTCGGGTTTTACCGGAGCGCGCCTCCACCCGGTCACCCCCACCGATCGTGCCGCAGTGCGCCTCCAGAGTTCGCGAGGAACGGGCCTCGGCCACTGCCGCCCACCTCTCTCTTTCTCTCTCTCTCACACCGGCGACACCGAGTCCGAGACGAGTCGGGGACTCACGAAGCACTTTTCAGCGCTCCGTGTCGTCCCATCCCACCACGAAGGACCAGAAGACGGTGCTCGTCGACACCCCGACGAGTACGTCACCGCGAAAGAGCCCGATGTCGCACCCCTCTCTCGCACGCGCCGGCTCGACAACGCACCGCCAATCACGAAGAGAGTGAGGCAGTCTCGAGCACGGGGCTGGCTCTCCCTGTGCCAGGCTGTATTCACGTTTGTTCCCTTAACGTAGCCAGCGAGCTATCCACACCACCGCGGAAGAACTAATCCGCAGAGAGTCGCCAGCGTCATTGAGGTATTACTACTCCCCGTCTACTTGCTCCCGCGAATTTCAAAAGTATACTTTCATCGCTATTAGTATTTTGTTGTATCTACGAATTTTCTTATTATGATGCATGTTATAGTTAATTTTCTGATTACTGTAAATATTCTGATTATAAGACATATACCTAATCAATATATTTATATTTTATCGTGTATTTTATTTAACTGAAACGATCATGAACTTTTACCAAGTAAAAAATGTAAAAAATTTCAATATATTCAACATAAAGATAGTACGACTAAGAGTTTGGCATTATGTTGATTATTCTGGAATCTTGACTATCAAAAAAAGATAAACGCTCTGTTAGTAGAAAGTTTAAATCTATTTCTACTTCGATACAAATTTTATATTCTTTATTAATGATTTAATAGAGCTCTGAAAAAGTTGTCTTGAAAATTTCTTGAATTGCAATTTTAATAATTATACTGTCATCAATAAATTATAAAATACAATTTAGGCAACGATAGTGTATTTTAGCTTTGAGTGTCTTGTACGAAAAATGTTTTAATGCATTTCTTGTTCGATGAAGAATTTTCTGTCTTTATGTTTTGTATCGATGATCTATTTCAGATTTAAATACCATGTTTCTAAGTTTTCATGCTGACGCATTATGATGCCAATTTCTTGACCGTTAATGATTGAATTTGAAATTGAGGATTTTTGGTAGAGACGGTCTGGTTGTACATTTTTAAAATAAACTGTTACACTTAGTTGACGTTTCGGCCGTTGATGACAGCCCTCTTCGTCTCGATTTACCTTGTCACGACTGTCAATAAATTTCTGAAGAGGGCTGTCATCAACGGCCGAAACGTCAACTAAGTGTAACAGTTTATTTTAAAAACGTACAACCAGACCGTCTCTACCAAAAATCCTCAATTTCAAATGTTTCTAAGTTGCAGTATATATAAACTTTTTAATTAATAATATCTTTAATATTGCTTAAGTAAAGAACTAGTAAACATAAAAGTTCTGTACTGGATGCAAAAATGAAATAAAACTTGCATCTTGGCAAACATGTCGATCTGAAATTATTTTTCAACGACTAAAAAGTTCAGGTCTAAAATATTATAGTAATACAAATAGTATTGGATATTTCAAACTTTCATTATTATTATTGTAGTTTAGTCCAAAAAGCATTGTAATTGACAGATTCATTTACTGCTTACAAATAATTCTTCAATCTAAAATAAATCATCGATACAGAACTTTTGGATTAAAAAATTCTATACGGAAACAAAATTAAAACAAATCTTTCTTCGCAGAAAACATTCAAATATATACATGTACATTGTAGAATACTACTTCTATCAAATCATAAACCTTTATTGAGATTGAAGAAAAGTGTGCATTTACGAAGAGATTACTTTTGATATGTAAGTTAAATTTATTGACATTAAATGAAATGAATTGATCCTTTGCTCGTTTAAGAAAATTGTTATACAAATAGGTGTAAATATGTAAGGATATATATATGTAACAAAAGACACTTAAGTTATGCAAATGTGTCCTGTGTTCGATGGCTAAAATTCGCTTATTTATATTCAAGGCCAGCAACGTTCTTGTACATATTAAGTACTGGTTATATATGTGTTTCTTTTTCTTGATATATTCATATTGAAAGTGAAAGAAATATTATGTGCACTTATGTGGAGATTGTTTTTGATGTGCAATAAAAGACTTAATTTATGCAAAAGGGTTCTACATTCAATGAATAAAATTCCTTTACTCGTGTTGTAGGCCTGCAATTTTCTTGAACATATTAAATAATGTTTATATCTGTTTCTTTTTCTTCATATATTAATATTGAAAGTGAAAGAAATATTATGTGCACTCAAGTGGAGATTGTTTTTGATATGCAACCGATAAAACAAATGAATGGATCGTTCGCTCAGTGTAAACCAAATTCTGGTACGCGTAGCTATTCGATATATTGAAATTAGTCCCAGATACGTTTATATTTATTTTTTTCAATTCACAGATCTTTATTAACAGTAAAAGAAATAGGTTGATACTTGTAAGGGTCATATCTGTAACGACAGACACTCAAGTTATGCAAATAGGTCCTACGTTCGGTGTCTAAAATTCATTTATTTATGTTCTAGGCCAGCAACATTCTTGAACATATGAAGTGTTGGTTAAACATGTTTCTTTTCCATTGTACATTCATATTGAGGATGAAAGAAATATTATATGCACTTAAAGAAAGATTATGTTTGATAAGCAAACTCTCGAATGAAGTCAATGTATCCTTCGTTAGCAAAATAACTGTACACGCAGCTATTGGGTACGAAATAGTTAAATATTTCCTAGATATATTTGATATCTATTTCATTCAAGCCACACACACACACACACACACACACACACACACACAAATTTTGAACGAATTTTTTTGTAATTCTATGATTTTTTCCAAAGAAAATGCGGGGTCGTTGAATCGAAAATGACGGATTTCAGTTGAATTAGAGCGCTTTGAACACAGATTTTTGTTTTCATAAAAATTTTGCAAAGCAAATTCATTTTTACATTATTTGTTGCCACTCATTCGGAAAAAATCAAACGCTGTAAACCCACGTGTCGCTTGAACGGCTTGAACGGCTTGAACCGAGCGGGTAGCAAAATCGGGTGATTTCGTGAGCAGTCGTGAATCTTCGGGACATACCACAACAACGGTGGCGACATTCTGCGGATTAGTTCCTGCCCTTCTTTAAGGGAACACGAGAAATTTGCCAGTACCAGCCCCGTGGTCTCGAGCAGTCTCTCACGAGGTAAACACCTCGTTCCGTTACGCCCGTGGCTTTACCAGAGTTCCAACCGCAGTGTACCGTCATCGTATACAGTGAAGTTCAGGGAGAAGAGGACCAAACCCGAGTGATCACAGTGCCAGCCAGTGCGCCATCCGCCCGCGTCCCGAGGACAGACGCCACTCCGGACCCCAGGTACCGGACCGTCAACCGCAGCAACCAAAGGAGTCAACCGAAGCATCGCCTGTAAGTAGGCCACGTTTTTGTCTAAACCGACCCATATCGGATCCTTCGAGTGAATTCCATTTTTGTTTGTCCCGGTCATTTTTGTAAGTAGTTCCGCCGTCGAATCCGCGCCCGGTCACCCCGTCGTGAGTGAAAATTTTGTAAACTTTGAAAATAAAAAACTCGAATTGCTATTGTTCCGAGAACGAGCTCGGAGACGAGCCCTGGTTACGTTCTCCTACTTTGGTGATTCCCCCCCCCCCTGCAGTCCCTCCCTCGTGCCGCTCCACGTAAGGACAAGCACGTTGGCCAGACAGCGTGACGCCTTCGGCGGCGCGCATTGCCGTCCCTGGATTGATACAGAGTTGTATTGAATATTACTTGGAAATACGGAGAAAATAATAACGTAAATTTTATTGATATTTTCAAAAGTTTTTTTTTTGTTGATAATAATGTTTCGTTGTTTTGAAACTTGTACAATGAATTATAAAGTAGAAATTAAAAAGGAATTTTTTAATCATTTTCGAGATTTATTCTCTAAAATGTAAATTCAAGTATTAGATTTTCTAATTTTCGAAAGTTTCTGAAAATTTTGAATTTGCTTCACACTTGTGATTTTATTTTAATTTTTTTAATAGAAATTCAACTATTTTTGGATTTGGTTTTCCTTAATGACTTAGTAACAAAGTGCAAATAATAAAATTGACAATTTTTTGAAATTCAATTGAAAGCAATTCTCTTTGTTTTGAAAAGTAGTAACCGATTTTCGCGATTTCCAGGTATAGGATTCCCCTCCCCCAACCAGGAAACGAAGAGTAATACGCAGCTTTTCGTTATGAAAAATTATTTTTGAATTATCATACAATGCCAATATATATACATATATATAAGTGTTCATAACAGACATATGTGCTCATAAGTTGTATAAATGTTATTTTCCTTAAGTTGCAGGTACTAGTGCAGCGATTCGAATATTTTTTGATAGGAAATAAGAATTCCAATTCCCTCGTCGCGATTCGCGCTCCCGTATTATATATTTTTTGTAGCAAAAGTGTACCAATCATTTCATTACCGAGTATAACGAATAATTTTCACCCGCTATTCGGAGTGTAAAGTTTTGGGTTTGAATTTCCCTTGTTTAATTTTGAGTTTATTTTTCCAATACACTATATTGGGTCGAGAACGCCGTAATTTCCGGTTTCGCCCAATCTGAGCTTAAATAAAGAAGGTATTCCCTCCCGGAACGGTTTTCACCGCTTGGATCTTTCATTTATATACTTTTTTTTTGCGTTTTGCCTGCATCGGACTTCAGGTTGCGCGATCGTTGAAGCGAGTATCTCGACATAGAACCTCGAGTTGCATCGCGTTCTTGAGAAACGTCCGATCTGTTATGATCTTTTTAGATTTCAGTATTTCCGGTAGTGATTAACGATTAGATTCCGATATCTACCCCCACTACCTACCGTCACGCTTCCACGGTTTCCGTAATTACGGTTGTTCCGTATCGAGAATGTACGGAAGGAGAGGCCAAGTTAATCCGGCGCTTAGGCTCGGTAATTTTTGCACAACTTTATTGATGGAACAAATACAGATTCTTATGATCGCGCACATCGCCCGAAACTATTTGTATGTAATTAAACCGCTTCCCATTCGACAACGTGCCGAGTGCCGTTGCTATCGACTTTTAATATATGTATAGGCTTTCGCGTAACTATTTCGTAACCGAGATTGGCCAAGTGACGCGAGTAGGCCCCGATTATTACGCATTGAGATTGTGCGTACAACTAACTAGACGCAGCCGCGTGAATAATCGCGACGATCTGTTATCGCTAGGTCGATATACATCCAATAGAGGGCGCGCCCCGCGCTTTGATCGTAACAATGAGTTACCGATATCGTTCATTGCGCCTGCCCTGGACCAGCCGGGTTCAGACTAAGACTCAATGTTGTGAAACCTAATACCGGATACTTAATCCTAACTTAACGTAAATACACTCGAAGTACTCATAAATCTAAATAGTAACCTTAAAGCTAAAATACAACTAAAGATCGTTTCGGGTCGTTACAACTCATCAGTATCGTCATGGACGACCGGAAGTAAAGCCAACTTGGCTAATGGACCGACCAGCGTTGCGCCGGCAGTGCGAACTGATACCACTCGGATCAATCCATCCTTTCCTGGATGACATTCTATTATTCGTCCACGTTGCCATTTTGTAGGGGGAGTGTTATCATTTCGCACCAGCACTAACTGTCCAACACGCACAAATTCATTACGCGACCGCCATTTGGATCGGTGCTGGAGCGAAGTTACATAGTCGGAGCTCCACATTTTCCAAAATGACTCTAGCAGTTGTTGATACAACTGCCACCGACCTAATCGGTTAACGTTTAAGTCCAATAACGTAGGCTCCGGGACTACCGTAACTTCGTCCCCCACCAAGAAATGACCAGGAGTTAATGACTGTAAATCGTCGGGGTGATCCGTCAGCGGGGCGAGTGGTCGCGAGTTAAGACAGGCTTCGATTTGACACAGTAATGTCGTGAACTCTTCGATGGTTGGAGTGTGCGCACCGAGTACTCGACGGAGGTGATGCTTCACACTGCGCACTCCACTTTCCCACAAACCTCCGAAATGTGGAGCGGCTGGAGGAATGAATTTCCAGGTAATGCGATTTTCAGACAAGAAAGTTCGGAATTCAGGATCCTCGTTTGCAGAATGGAAAGCTCGAATGAGCTCTGAGTTTGCACCTTGGAACGTAGTGCCTCTATCGCTATATATATTGCGGTAATCCCCTTTGCGAGGTAAAGCGTTTAAACGCAGCTAAAAATGCACCTGCCGAGTAGTCCATGACCAGCTCCAGATGCACGGCTCGTACAGCCATGCAAATAAACAGAGCTATATAACACGAATGAGAGCGCTTTCCTCTACCCTTTACCTCACGAACCTGCAAGGGACCCGCGTAATCCACGCCAACATGTAGAAAAGCCCGGGCAGGCGGTAGTGCTCCCAGAGGTGGGTGCTAACTGCTGCCTTCAAACGAACACATGCAAGACACTTGTCAAGAGTAACACGAACAAACTGCCGAGCACGTAATACCCATACCGTTTGACGCAACGTGCGCAAAGTTAATTGCAATCCGCCATGTAAGCATCGATGATTATTTATATTCTTATGCTTATATTCAATATATCTTCGGACAAGGGGATGATCCTTTAAAATGAGAGGATATTTTACGGAGTACTCAAAATCTGAACGCGAGAGACGACCTCAGACTCTTAAGAAACCTCTGTCATCAACAAAGGGGTCAAGGGACGCGATTGGATTTTTTGCCTGAAGGGTTTTATTTCCCTTAATTAACTGGTGAATATCGTCAGAAAACCAGCATTGTTGAACATACCGAAACTAGAACTCTTCTGCATATTCGAACTCTGCGGCATCCACGAGTATTGGACTCACAGATAACTCCCTTCTTGTTTGGCGATTTGATGACCAACGAAATAAATACGCCGTATTGCGGACGAGTTTCCCCCATGACGTGTAACGTACGGCCAAGTCCTCAAGAAATGAGTTTCTAAAGTTTTCCACGTGAGAAGTCAGTACTGGTTCAAGTACGTTCAAGTTGCTTAGTACCTGAAGGGTTGGTGGCCAATGCGACGGACCGCTAGACAGCCAGGGCGGACCGTTCCACCATAATGATGCGGTGAATAAATCTGCGGCACTGCAGCCTCGTTATGCTAAGTCAGCGGGGTTGTCTGACGAGCACACATGGCGCCAGACTGCCTTAGGGAGAAGCGTGTGAATCTTGGTGATTCTATTCGCTACAAACACGTCCCGTTTCGTTGGTTCACTACTGATCCATGCTAACACTATCGTGGAGTCAGTCCAACAAGTTTGGGTTAGTTGAGCATATTCCGAAATCTCACCAACTTACGACATTAGTTGTACATATACTACGGCACCATATGCCACCTGTGAGGCATCTGAAAATCCGTGGAGACAACACCTAACGACGGGGTGTTGCTGTGTCCACCTGGGGATTTCTATGCGAGCTAGATTGGGAAGATCATCTTGAATATTCGCCAATTGTGAGTTCAATCTCGGAGAGAGGGGTTCATCCCATGAGATCTGTTCCTGCCATAAAGTTTGCATGAAGATCTTGGATCGTACAATTACGGGGGAGACCCAGCCTAAAGGGTCAAACAAGCTAGCAATAAGAGCTAGGACTCGACGCTTAGTCGATGCGGGCATTGAGGACACAACTATGTTGTAATGAAAGGAATCGGAGGTGGGGACCCATACTAGGCCTAAAACCTTAACAGTAGCAGCGTCACTATCCGCTGGACTCCACGCTAACTCGTGATTGGAGGGATCGACTCCTTCAAGGAGACTGGCAACGTTACTCCACTTGCGGGCTACAAAGTGGCCTTTGCTGAGTAACTCACAGAGTTCGGCTTTGATTCGCAGGAGTGTACGAACGTCATTCGCACCGACACAAATGTCATCAATGTATCTACATCTCTGCAATGCTTCGGATCCGAGGGGGAAGGCATGTCCTTCATCTAAAATTAATTTGCTGAACGACTTTCAATGCGAGATACGCAGCGCACGCGGTACCGTATGTTACAGTGGTCAGTTGGAAATCTTGAAGCAGGTTGTCTATCATCCAGAGAATCTGTTGATAGATTCGATCGTCGGGATGAACCTGTATTTGCCGATACATTTTCGTAAGATCAGCTATACATACAAATGGGTACGTGAGCCATTGCAACCAAATCGTGAACAGGTTTGACTGAAGTTTTGGACCTACCATCAGATGACTGTTAAGAGACGTAAAGTTAGTCGTAAGGGCCGAAGCATTAAACACCACCCGGAGCTTCGTGGTGGTGCTGTCAGCCTTCATAACGGGATGATGTGTGAGGTACACAACTTGGTTATTCTTCTTAGAGGGAGGGGGGACCCGACCATGCGGCCGAGTGCCTCATATTCTTCCATAAATGCAGAATATTGCTAATGCATGTCAGAGTCACGCGAAAATCGGCGATTGAGTGCTACCAACGATCGAGCAGCTGCAAATCGAGAGGCTCCGATGGGAATAGGCGGTTTCGTTTTGATCGGTAAGCGAACCACGTATTGTCCCGAAGAAGTTCGCGAGAGGGTTGATGCGAAGTGGTCTTCGCATTGTATTTCTTCCGAAGAATATTTACAAGCAGTGGGAATATCTTCGAGATCCCAAAACTTAGTTAACGAGGCATGGAGTGCATTGTTATCTATACAATGCAGGACAGTCGGCATATCTGGGCCTGCGTTTGAGATAGAGACTGGCCCCGATAACACCCAACCCAAGACGGTGTTTTGAGCCACAGGCTCAGTTGGCAGACTGCGAGCTAACCCATCCAAAAGCAATGACCCGTATAAGTCAGCACCAATGATAATTTGAACTGGTTCATTTGCAATGGGATTGTCATCGACCAACGGCAAGCCTTGTATGTGTGGCCATAGAGATTCCCGGTTAGGGATTTGAGGAACGTAATTGGTTAGGTTTTGCAAAACTAATGCCTCGGTACAAAACACTGGACCGTTACCGTGTTTTGGTTCAAGCAAAAAGGGGATACTGCTGGGGTGTTTGCTGCCGGTACACCGCCAACACCCACGAGAGTGTTGGTTATCCTTACCATGCGCCCTTTCAGACTGCGAACCACCGTCTCCGTCACGAACGATCGCGTCGAACCCTGGTCGAGTAAGGCTCTTAATTTCACCGTGCGCCCCGCCGACGAAGTCACCAATACATGCGCAGTAGCGAGCAAAATGCGTTGTAACTTGTGTGACACCGAAGCTGTCACCATCGAAAGGACAGCTGATTCGGACGGTATCGGGTGTGACCGGCGTTCGTTATCAATATAACTCACCGACGGTGGTGACTCCACGGAAGGTGATGTCAATTCCACGTGTAACAATGTGTGTTGTTTCCCGTTAAATATGAAACATCCACGCGAGCTACTGCATTTTGCAGCGACGTGTTTCGATCCTAAGCAATTTACACATAAATGCAAATCTTTAACGCGCTTAAATCTAGTTACAGGAGATAAGGATTTAAATTGCGAACACTTGTAAATTGTACGAAGCTTTTTACAGAGTGGGCACGAAAAGTGGGAGGTTGCGACGACGTGCGAATTTACTGCATTTGATTTCCCATAATTTACCGGTCGTACTGCGCAATTGGATGCTGGCTTTGAACACGCTTCCAACCCGCGGATTCGTGTCGCTATAAACTTATCTACAGTCGAGAAATGAGGAAATGTTTCTGAATCGCCTAACTGCCACTCCCAAGCGCGTTTCGTATCGGGATCTAATTTCGATGCAACGAGACACACGAGTATGTCACTGATGCCATGAACTCCCGGAGTATTATCAGCTGATACACTCGTGACGTGACTGAATCGTTTCGCGGTCTCTAGAGAAGTGACAATTTCCGTTACGCGATTTCGCAAAGTTCGTAAAGACTCGACCGATTCAATTTTTACTGGAGGTGACGCTAATAATGAATTTATATACGCAGTAACGATAGACCGAGAATTCTCATATCGCGAATTGAGCTAATTCCACGCCGTCTCAAATCCCTCTGTAGTAAAAGGTGTATTTTTCACCAACTCACTCGGTTCACCCGCGAGAATCGAGAGTAGATAGTGCAATTTTTTAATTTGATCTATCGATTGATTCTGCACTATCAAGGACTCAAAATACGCGCGATATTTCGCCCACTATGTATATTTACCTGCAAACACCGGTAAACTTATCTTTGGAAGATGATCTAGATGACGCGGTTCTCTCTGCGATGAAGGGGCGGCGGAAGAAGAATTCTCGATGTGTGATGTCGCATCTGATTTTGACAGGGCCGTAGCGATGTGAAGAGCTATCAAATCTGTAGCCTGCAAATATTGATGCTTAGCTTCCCCAAACGTACCAGCCTTCATATACTGTTTAACGGCCTTCAAATCTTGATCAAAACACACCAGTCGCATATGAAGGTCATGACAGATAGACCATGTGTCATGCAAAATTCTCAGTCTGTTTTGCAAAATAGCGACTGGTTGAGGATCCCTGGCGAATTCTCGGATCGCAATAACTTGGCGCTGCAAATGACCTTACTTGGTCATTCATTTGATTAAGAACGTCTTGGACGGACGCGTCCAAATTGTCACCGGCTTCTGAGGTCTTAGTGTCGTCGTCCATCTTTAGCGGTGCGAGAACAGCGATAAACAGCTAAGACCAATTTGACGAAGGCAAGCTTCACCGTGTGCGGCACCGAGAGGGGCAAGCCGCGCGGTAGCGTAAGGTCGGGATTCACCGAAGAGCTACCGAACTATCCCGAAAGACGAACGTCGTGCTAGGTGACGCAACGACAGAGAGGCGTGCGAAAGAGAGGTACGAAACAAAGAGTTCCGTTTGGCGTCTCTACTATCTCTCTTCACTTCACGCGTCGTTCCTTTCCGCCGAGAGCATAAAATGGCCGCTCTGAAAAGAGCGTCCTATGAAAATGGCCTCGACCTTGTTTAACTCGACAAGAATTCGAATAGAGGCGAATTCCCAATTGTCCGACAACTTTAGCACTGTACACGATCAATGTATTGCACCCGATCCTGGCAGGATCGCCAAATGTTCCGTATCGAGAATGTACGGTAGGAGGGGCCAAGTTAATCAGGCGCTTAGGCTCGGTAATTTTGCACAACTTTATTGATGGGACAAATACAGATTCTTATGATCGCGAATTAAACCGCTTCCCATTCGACAACGTGCCGAGTGCCGTTGCTATCGACTTTTAATATATGTATAGGCTCTCGCGTAACTATTTCGTAACCGAGATTGGCCAAGTGATGCGAGTAGGCCCCGATGATTACACATTGAGATTGTGCGTACATCTAACTAGACGCAGCCGCGTGAATAATCGCGACGATCTGTTATCGCTAGGTCGATTTACATCCAATAGAGGACGCGCCCCGCGCTTTGATTGAAACAATGAGTTACCGATATCGTTCAACGGTATTAGATGTCATAACAACCTTGGAAAAATGGATTCTTTCGAGATACCCTCGATACTTCCCTCGTAACGAGAATAACCACGTTAATGGTGGTGACGCCAACCACTGCAACGGGACAACCATCACGACCGCGCCCGTGTCGTATACGGCAACCGCTACCCACGCCACGCCCTCTCGTGCGGCAGGGCGACGCATCGCCATCCCGGAGCAAATTTCGGCAATTCGGGCAGAAATCGACCGAGTAGTCGATTTATGTGACCTTATCGGTCGTTGCGACAAAGCCGAATTGTTAATATACGGCCCGATACAGGTGGTACGAGATCGGCTCGAAAGATATATGATCTTGCAGCGGTTCCCGGACACCCCGGTCGACTGGGATAGACACGAAGATGGACGAGGCGACCACCCCCCATATTCGTTGTCCGAGGCTGTAAGTTGCCCCCTCTATGGGAGCATGTTAAGTGGATCTCTTCAGGCCACCCATCTTGATCCCGTCGAACCCCCGTGCGCAATTCGGTTAGGAACTTCAGTGCTGCCTGAATCGCAGAAACTGAAGATCGCAGAAAGTAAATTAAATTAAGTAAAATTAATCTAAATTAAGTTAGGGTAATTTAGAGTAAGATGAATTAAGTTACATTAAGTTAGGATAAATTAGAGTAAGTTAAATTAAGTTACATGAAGTTAGGATAAATTAGAGTAAGTTAAATTAAGTTAAATTAAGTTATGGTAAATTAAAGTAAGTTAAATTAGGTTAATGTACGTAAAAGTAAGTTAAATTAAGTAAAAGTAAGTTAAATTAAGTAAACATCTTTTTAGGAAAATGGGGGGGGGGGAGAGATTACATCATACATCGTATAGGTTCGTCTTGGTTTTCATCCAAAACTGAAAAAAAAATTTTATCGTTTAAATTCTTTTCTTTTGCATTGTTTAAGATTTTTGGATATCGTGTAGTAGCGAGTTTGAGTCATTATAAAAATTAGTACGCATACTTGGGCATTTTTCACATCATTTTAGAATATTAATTTCGTTAGACGGTTCTCGGTATTTTGGTAATTTCGTAAACAGATTATATTTTACATCGCGGATAATATTATATCGTTTATTGTGTTGAAATTCTCGTTAATATTTGAACATAAAGAGCCCGATTAGAAAGGTTCTCGTCGCTTTGTTATGATCGTTATGGGATAAACAAGGGCATCTGTTGTTTTGATAGAGGTATCGAGACAATGGATGTTTACGGCTTACCGCTTCTGGAAGTCTCTAGAAGGTTCCAGAACGCGTGAGGGGAATCGAGAGAAAAGGGGAAGAGACACCGCGGGGAAAGCCACGGTAGTCACGCGGTACCGCGGGAGCTAATCAGCGCGTTCCGTCTCTGGCGCCGCCGGCGAGGATCGCGTTCTGGCACGGCGGCGACGAGCCTCGGGCCATTCTCGTGCAGTCTGCAGCAGCGGCAGGATCTCTGGGCTTTGGCAGGTGGGCATCGGAAGGTACAGGTACGACGAATTTCGGAAGGCTTCGCGTTCTTTTTTCTTGATAACAGCCTTCCGGAATTCGTATATAGTTCTCGCTTGCGTGGTCGGCTGAAGTGTTCCTTAAAATGGTTCCGGGTTCGTAATACAACGTGATAGCGCCGTTATAAATAGATTTTCTTCGGTAATTCGTAGATTCTTCGCAAATTGATTAGCATCATTGTTCTTTCGCGAGTGTAACTTTCTGTGGACGAAGTGCGGGTATCGTCATCAAATGAATCGATAAATATTAATAAAAGATTCGTGTTTTCGGACTTTTCTCGTGGTAGAGGTTCTTTGTCGAACAAAATACGCCTTAATCACTTTAAAGATAAAATTGCTACCGTCCGTGACTTATTACAGCAAACTAAAATTGTTAATTAATCAAATTGAATTTAACTGCTCTCGTCTTTGATAATTCTTCAAGGAGATTAATAAATAATTTTAACAGAAGTAATATTGCTATCGCCTTTGATTAGCTCAGAGGGAATAATGTTACTTAACTAAACATAAACTTAACGGTTCACGTCCTTGAAACTTCTTCCAGGAGAATAATAAATAATTTAAACAAAAGTAACATTGCTATCGCCTTTGATTCGTTCAAAGGGAATAATGTTACTTATTTAAAAAGACACTTAATGGTTTGCGGCCTCGAAAATTCTTCAAGGAGATTAATACATAATTTAAATAAAAGTAACATTGCTATCGCCTTTGATTCGCTCAGAGGGAATAATGTTACTTAATTAAATATAAACTTAATGGTTCACGTCCTTGAAACTTCTTCAAGGAGAATAATAAATAATTTAAACAAAAGTAATATTGCTATCGCCTTTGATTCGCTCAGAGGGAATAATGTTACTTAACTAAATATAAACTTAACGATTCACGTCCTTGAAACTTCTTCAAGAAGAATAATAAATAATTTAAACAAAAGTAACATTGCAATCGCCTTTGATTCGCTCAGAGGGAATAATGTTACTTAATTAAAAAGACACTTAATGGTTTGCGGCCTTGAAACTTCTTCAAAGAGATTAATAAATAATTTAAACAAAAGTAACATTGCTATCGCCTTTGATTCGCTCAGAGGGAATAATGTTACTTAATTAAAAAGACACTTAATGGTTTACGACCTTGAAACTTCTTCAAGGAGATGAATAAATAATATAAACAAAAGGAACGTTGCTATCGCCTTTGATTCGCTCAGAGGGAATAATGCTACTTAATTAAAAGGATTAACCTAAATAATAACAATTCGGAAGGTGGCGCTGAATTTGTGAGACAAAGGATCACCCACTGCTAAGTGTTTATGTGCGGGCGAGCGCGGTTTCCGTTGAGGCATGTCCAAGCAGCTCGTTCGAAAAAACTAATCGAGATGGCCCGAGACGTACATAAAAGGACAGAAGGGGAGCGTTGGGTCGACTAGTCGGTACCGAGAGGACGCGTTACGTCTCTTTCGCAGTTGTTCCGGCATGGTAGGATCGGGTAGGAATCTGGGTTACCGACACCCGTGAGGGTGCACCGAACTATGGAATATTATTTTTCTTATGTTTGGGGTTATCGGCCATGGCGGCTAAGAATACCCATTGTGGAGGTGTGGCGCCGCTTTTTGTATCTTTTATTTCGGCGGCTGTCGGCCCCTACGGGGCAACCCAAAATTTTGTCGTTGCGTCGTCTCTTTTCATCTGCAAGTTTCGGTTACGTCGCACATTTACCCGTATGTGATAATTGTGGTTACAGGCGTCTCCTTGGTGCAAACGCGTAAAACTCGTGAATCTTATTTCTGTTTCATAAAGGTATTCTCGGCCAGTACTTGGCGTGTGCTACGGGCACCGGCTGTGGAGGTGCGTCCCGTGTTTTTTTTTTTTGCATTCTTTTAATTCGAAGACTCTCGACCCTTAAGGGGCAACCCACATTTTTGCTTAATGCTTCTTCAGAATAGGGCGCGTTTTCTAGGGTTAATATCGCTCCGCAGTATTCAAGGTATTCGTAGAGTTTATGGATGGTTCAGTTCCGTTTGTTTTTTTTTTTGCGCGTTATTACCGTGGAATCGTGGGGTTTGAATATTGAGTTTTAGCTGGACGGTGGATCAGTCGTCTCATGGCAGGGTTTTCGCGGGGGAACCGGCGTATAAAGTCCCGCTCGAGTCCGTCACGAGGCAGTGCGTCTTGGCAGTCCTCGCTGAGTTCGTCGACGGGCAAGGTTTCTTAGAATGTCCCGTGGAGGTCGTCACCGGGCACGGTATTTGCGAAAAGTCCTTGTCGAGTTCGTCGCCAGGCGCCGCGTCCGAAAAGTCCTGGTTGAGTCCGTCGCAAGGCACCGCGATTAGGAAGTTCCTGCCGTACCCCTGCCGAGGGACAACGTCTGGGACCTCGATTTACGTAGTCGTCGTTTTGAACCCCGTCCTCGTTGGTCGTGACCGCCATCTTATATCGCCGAGTTTTGGATTCGATTTTGACTGCGCACGAATACAGCCCTCTCCCTTGCCGAGGGGATCTCGGGGCTGAGCATAGCGGGCACACCATCGCCTTGCGGCGCGCCTATAAATTCGGCATGCTTCGGCATGCCTGGGGCCCTTAATAACATCTTGCGCGTCATAAGGTCTTGTGTCCCCCGGGATGTGGTTGGATGACGGTTTATTGGTTGGCGTTGCGGTTGCGGGCGGTTGCGAACGACGACCAAGGGTTGGGGCATTTTCTGGGTCGTGCGAATTTAGTTTTGTTTCGAAATTTCGGGGTTCGGTTTTTGGGGGTCACAAATTGGCGCCCAACGTGGGGCAGCGCAGTATAAAAATTTTGGGTTTTGGTATATGAATTTTAGTCGGCATTCGGAGTATTTAGGTTCGGTTCATATTGTTGCGTATGGATAGTTGAATAGTGACTACCAGTTCTTGATATTTTAGTGATTATTTTAGAGCGAATTGTAGTAGCACGTATCATATTACTCGGTTTCCGTTAAAGAGAAGGGCACTTCAGTCGACAGCGCGCTTTCGTGAATGTGGCGGCCAGATGTATCCTAGTTTTAGGTATATTTTACCGTATGAATTGAATTTTATTCAAAGTATAATTGTGCGAGTTGCTAATATTGCTTATGTTGTACTGTTATTGAGAACTATGTGTAAGGAACGAATAATTAGAAGTTTCTACAGCGCTGAGGCGAAAGTCTAGTTTGGTACTTTGTGGAAAAAAAGTGAATTTTAATAATAATGATAAACGGACAGACACCAATAATTAAGATGCGAGTCATCCGGCGACCTTTGACGCGATGAGCGAGCCACTCTCTAAGTCGTAACATGCCACGACTTACAATCACTATTTGTTTTAGGGAAAACCCTATTTCATTTCCTTATCATTCAAGTGCTTTGTGCTCGGATACCGCCTCCGTGATTTTTTTTGTTACTTGGTTATCGAGTGTCTTGAGAACCTTACGGACCCGTGGATGGACTCGCGTAAGCTTTTCGGAGGGTTATAGGCACCCTAAAAGTGGGGTCCTCGGAAGTGACGGGTTTGTTTCGGAGTGATCTCGTGGCCATGGACGGTCTAAATAGGCAAGAATGGGCGGAGGGACTATCCGAGAGGGAATTACGGGCGGAGCTTTCCCAACGTTGCTTATCCGGGGATGGTGCGTTGACTGACCTGCGCGCCCGGTTACTTACCGCGATCCACCTGGAAACTAGAGAGTTTCCCACGTTTCCGTCCGTGCCCTCTCACACGTTACCCGACCTGGATACCGTGATGGAGACGGAGGCCTGCGGTTTGAAAGATCCGAACGCTAATAGTACTCAAGTACCTCGACCGGTGAATCCGAATATACACGCGCAATGTTGTCGCGGTAACCCTGATCAGGACATAAGTGCCGTCGGTAACATGGTGGAGGGTAATGAACGTAGACGCGATATTAGTAATCTCGGGCGCGAGGCCACCGATAATGATGGCAATGATCATTACGGTGAGCGCCAGGATTTCGAGATAGGAAGGGAGGCACGGCATCGACATTTTATGCCGGTCGAACCATTGGGAAATATCCGTTCTATTGAAAATGAGGATGTTATCGGGGTATGTGATGGATGTTGTAATCAACGAAAGAATATCGACGGTTACCGACGTTACAGTTTCGAGCCTTTGCACGGTGATCGCGAAAATGGTTACCGACCTCGGGGTGACCAGTATCGATTTCGAGGCGGCAACCTGAGCGCTCCTAGGAGCTATGTTGAGTATCACGATGACGATCAGAGTCCGGAGGTAGGCGTCCGTAGCCATGGACCCTGCGGATCCAGAGCTCAGGCTCAGGCGCGTAACGAAGGGCGGGATCGCGCCGCGATGGTACAAACCGCTTTTAATTTAATGCGACGTTGGGGAATGAGATTCTTTTTCTGATTTTTAGTTTCTGGCTAGGTTAAACGAAAGTCGCGAGTTAGTCGCTATTCCGGACGATGCGTTACTCGGATGCCTGCCCTTCTTCCTGGAAGGTGTAGCGCTCCAGTGGTTCCGGACTACCCGGAATGATTGGAGAAACTTTCGAGACTTCGAGCACGATTGGCAGCAGAGGTTTAGCGATCCCGATTTTCAATACACCCTTCGGGAGGAGATTCAACGTCGTACCCAAGGTACAAGCGAATCAGTCGCGGATTATCTGACATGCATTCGAACACTTATGAACCGCTTACATCCCCCAATGCCTTTAGAGGAACGTATGGATCGCGCTTTGATAAATATGCTACCGCGACTTCAAGTCACTATCGACCGAGAATCCGTCAGAACCTGGAATCAGAGGTTACCGCGATTAGGCGCGAAAAGTCAATAAAGGTCGCGAATTTATACCGTCCACCCCCTCCAGCAGATAGTTCCCTAACGCCGGAATCTGCTTACCGACCCCTTTGACGAGATCATGAAGCTCGCCGTTTCGAACCGCGAGACTCACCGAATACACGCCGAAGACCCCCGGGTCTGAATATTCACTCGAGGACCAGACATATGAAACCCCCGCGTATTATGGCTATTCCGAGCGCGCGACTGACGGAGAAGCTCGGCCAGGGGAGGTCCCTTACCGAAATCCGTCCCGAAATGATCCACTCGATTACACGAGATAGGGTACCGCGTTCACTGGTATTTCGACCGAATTAGCCGCTTTGGATTTACGCGCAAACCCTACTCCAGCCTCCCGCCCGGGTACCGGTCATAATCAGGCACGCGACGAGCGACGTATATTACCGACAGGTGGAAACCCGCGGTTTGGTACTCAGCCACCTCGAAAAGAACCGAGGACACCCTTGCGACGCGTTCGCGAAATCCGCCGAACGCGTTATGCTATAATTGCGGCCAACCGGGACATCGATTTAACGAATGTCGGGAGGAGCGACGGGTATTTTGCTATCGCTGTGACCAACGCGGCGTTATCCGTTTGGAATGTCGCTCCAGCTCGCAGTCACCAGCCCCGCTAGAAATATATTGTCGTAGATGCAGCCGGCGAGGCGTAGATACCGTGGATTGTTCCGAGTGTACGGGAAACGAACGAACTGGCTACAGGGGCCAGAACAGCCTGTGCCGAATCTCCGGCCTCTGTCGATAATCCCCACCACCATCTGCCGTCCCTTCTTTACGTCACGATCTCGATTTTAGGACACCTCTTAAGTGCGCTCATTGATACGGGGGCTTCGCGGACTTTTCTCGGTCCTTCAGTGCTACCGCTCCTCAAAAACCTTAAGCTACCGATAACTCCGGAGGAGAACGGAATTGTGAGAACCCCAGTCGGGACTGCAACGTCAATCATCGGTCGCGTAAGGTTACCGTTAGAACTTAACGGTCACACTGCCGAGGTTAACGCGCGTATTATCCCTAACTTGCGATTTTCAGTTATTTTGGGTCTGGATTTTCTACACAGGTTCAAGCTTATCGCCGAGTTCGAAAAATTCACATGGTTCATGGAAGGGGAGCCATCCCGTCGTTTCGCGTTCGAGTGGGATCCGACACCGTTACCCTCCAGCGACGTCCTTTGCGGGCTCAAACTCCTGCAACCCGATGAGCGAAAATCACTGGAGACCTTACTCAAGGAAGAGGTTCCTCCTGTTACTGTTAACGCCGGTATAACACACCTCACAGAACACACGATCGATGTGCAGGGACATTCGTCAACGGGCATATCCGGTATCGCATAGCGTAGAGCAGTATATATTCGCGGAAGTGGATAAGATGTTAGAAGCGGGTATTATCGAACCTTCCCATAGCGAATGGTCATCCCCTATTGTTATGATTAAAAAATCCAATGGGACCTATCGCTTTTATTTGGATTCACGACGCGTCAACGAAGTATCTAAGAAGGACGCTTACCCGCAGCCGGTCATGAACAGCATTCTCGATAAGTTGCGTAAAGCACGTTACATCTCCACGCTCGACTTGATTCAAGCGTGTTTTCAGGTCCCGCTCGAGAAACGGTCCCGCGAGGTTACCGCTTTTATGGTCCCGGGGAAGGGCTTGTTCCATTTTGTTCGAATGCCTTATGGACTTACCGGAGCCCCGCTAGCTTCCAACGACTAGTGGATAAGATTATTTGGCCCGAACTGGCCCCGCACTCATTCGCGTACTTAGACGACATTATCGTGGTTACGGAGACCGTGGAAGAGCATTTTCACTGGTTACGGGTAGTTTTACGACGATTGCGCGAGGCTAATTTGACAATTAACCTAGATAAAAGTGAATTCTGTCGAGCCAGCGTGAAATATCGCGGGTTCATCGTAAATCGCGAGGGTCTACAAGTCGACGACGAAAAGGTGAAACCGATCCTTGATTACCCGCCTCCCACAAATATTAAACAGCTTCGGCGTTTCCTCGGTATGGCGTCCTGGTATCGGCGGTTCGTTCCAGATTTCGCGTCGACCGTCGCTCCGCTAACTGCCTTGCTAAAGAAGAACCGTTCGTGGGTATGGGAAGAAGAGCAACGGGTATCGTTCTCGAGGATTATCAATCACCTTAGTAACACTCCCATGCTTATCCACCCCGATTTCTCCTTGCCTTTCGTAGTACAGACCGATGCTAGTTCGGTAGGCCTGTGGGCCGTGTTAACCCAGACGACGGACGGCCAGGAACACGTTATCGCCTACGCGAGCCGAACTATGACCGATGCGGAACATAACTATAGCACTACGGAACAAGAGTGCCTTGCGGTAATTTGGGCTACCGAGAAATTCCGGGCGTACGTGGAAGGATACCGCTTTACCGTCATTACGGATCATAACAGTTTGCGCTGGATACGTAAGCTGAAAAATCCGTCGGGAAGGTTAGCGCGTTGGTCCTTACGGCTACTGTCGTACGACTTCGAAATCGTTCACCGCAAAGGCGCCCTGCACCACGTGCCGGACGCGTTATCGCGTTTATACGAACATTCTACCCCCGCAGAACTTAAGATTAATGCACTGTCAAATGAGGAAGACACCTGGTATACGCGACGCCTGAATCGAGTGCGGGATAGCCCTACTAACTTTCCCCAGTGGCGCATAGTCGAGAATCGTCTTTACAAACTTATTCCAAACCCACGAACCTCTTCAATGGTAGATGATTTAAAAGAATAGAAACTAGTGCTGCCGATGGGCGACCGCGCGCTGATCCTGAAGGAATTTCACGATGATCATTGCGCCGGACACTTAGGGGTTGAGAAGACCTACCGCCGGATACTTACGGATTATTTCTGGCCGGGTATGTACCGCGACGTTGCAGATTATTGTCGGCGATGTCAAATGTGTCAGTTTACGAAGGTAGAACAGGCCTTGCCCGTAGGGCTCATGGGGTCGCGTAAAATAGAGGAGCCGTGGGCAGTGGTTGCTGCCGATATCATCGGGCCTTTACCGCGCAGTAAATCCGGGTTCTCGTATTTATTGGTCATGCAAGATCTTTTTACAAAATGGGTGGAATTGACCGCGTTGCGACAGGCTAACGGTAAGAAAATTCGAGACGCGTTTGAAGATACCGTTCTGTGCCGATGGGGAGCGCCACAGATGTTGTTGACAGATAACGGGTCGGAATTCATAAATCGCACAATTGAGGGTCTGGCAATGGAATATAACATCCATCACTCAACCACACCCCCGTACCATCCCCAGACGAATCCCGTGGAACGGGTAAATCGGGTAATTAAGACGATGATCGTGTCCTACCTGGGTTCTGATCATCGTGATTGGGATCATCACATCCCCGAGTTTCATTTTGCGTATAACACGGCGGTACATACGTCCACGGGGTTCTCGCCGGCATTTTTGAACTTGGGTCGGGATCCGCCAGCGGTCAATTCGAACAGGCGCCGTGTAGAAGCCGAAATCCCTCTTACATCTCCGGACGAGGTGGGGTGGTCGGAGAGGGCAACTAAAACCGCGCAACTTCGAGAGTTGGTCGTTAAAAACTTAGCGAAGGCTCACGCACGTCAGTCACGTTACTACGACCGGGGGCAGCGAGAACGAACGTATCAAGTTGGGGATCGAGTCTTGGCACCTCAGTTCGTCTTATCATCCGCCGAAAAAAATGTCGCTTCGAAACTTGCCCCTAAGTACCGAGACCCCTACACGGTCACGAGAGTACTTTCGCCCCGGGTTGACGAGATAACTGATGACACGGGTCGGAGGGTTTTCAAGATACACGTCGAAAAGTTAAAACCCTATCACGCACCTATTCCTATTATTCCTAACTCACAAGTCTCTCATTCTCATTCCTCACTGGCTAACGTTCACTGACCATAAATTCCAGATATCATACAAATCACGGCTACCGCAACCTCAGCGACAGAAAAAAAAAAGAAAAAATGGCTCGCTGCAATCCCGGGAATAACCCCTTTCCCCTTCCGGATCCGGATGCTGCCTCATCTGAGCCCTCCTCTCCGCAGGAGAACTCGGCGCCACGACTATCGACATCCAACGGGACTACGAGGACACCGGGGGACACCCCAATAGTCGTCGTGATCAGCGAGGACAGCATATCTGAGGACGGAGACTCGCCCCCTGCCGGGAAGGACCCGTGGACCGATCCCGAGGCGTACATTCGCGCCCCATTGTAACCCTTTCGGGAACTCCTAGCCCAGTGGCACGAGGAGGAAGCCGAACCTCGTGTACGCCTTATATAAGGTCTACCGCCGGGGACGCGAAGAGATGCGTCGTCGCCATTGCTGGGCTCCGGGATGCTTAGGGAAGGTTTCCCGAATTGCCACCCAGGATGCGGGAGTAGGACACATCTTTATTCGGGATTTCCCGCCCACTCAGGACGGAGCAGCGCAGACAGCGGTTGCCGCCAGGGTCGACGCGGCTACACAGGACGAAGCCACTCCGCCGCAACCCAGGGACATGGAACCAGTCCAGGAGACAGGGATTCCCTCAATAACCGCCCCGACAAAAGCCGAAAAGAGTCGTCCACGGCCAAAACGTGCGGTCACTCGGATCCGCGGCCGAAACACGATTTTATCGGCTTCTACGATAAACCGGGGCACCGTGAGCCAGTGGAGGTCCTCCCGAGCTTCACCGGTTGCTGCGGGATCCCGGAGCACGCATTCTCAAAGTGCCCGGCTCCAAAGCGTATCGTCTGCCGGCGCTGTGGCTTGAAAAGCGCTGGGCCACTGTCCCAGGTGCGCAGTAGCCTGGAGATAGGAGGGGCCATGTGTTAGATCACTGGGTCGTAACGTTCCCCGGTCTACCATCCTGACCCCGGGCGATTTCATCCGCCCAAGCCCTCGAGAGCGAAACGCCATCAGCGCTAAGGAACCAAGACGCCACGGTGAAGAAGAAGACCGCCAAGTACAGTGAGGTGTGCGCGAGTTATCTGCAGACTGTGCTACCGTAGGAACGATCAAACCTAACGCCTGTTTTCGTTTCTTTTCTCTTTCCTTTTGATTTTTTTTTTGTGTTCCGTGCCAAATGCGCCCAAAAAGGACCTTTTTTTCTGTTACCGACTTCCACCGGCTCAAACCATGGACTCTTAAATCACAGGAGAACTTTAATTTATACATTAGGAGAATGGCGCTTGGCTATCGTCTGGCGTAAAACGTGCGAGAATTATTTTGTTGGGTTCCCGTTCCTATGTTGTACAGCAGTTATCAAATAAATCAAATTCAGAAGCAGGAAGAGGGAACACAAAATATCCTTATCCCTCCTTCCCGACCTCTTATTACTATTTTATAACAGGTATTTATTACATTCACAACAGTCACCTTGTAGGCAACTAACCTGAGCACTCAGCACCCAGGCTACCGTTCTTCTGAAGAGGTTCACGAGGTGGCTGGCTCAACGTAAGATGAGGTGCCTTGATGTGAGTACTCACCTTCAAACTATTAATAGAATAAAAACGGTTCTAAATGCATGTGTTTTGTGATGTTCAAATTGTTTCGATCTCACTGATGTTCATCCGGTTGGTCTGGCATTCTAAACAAGTGGGAAGGAGCGAGAAGGGGCCTCTCGCCGGCCATGGTCCAGGGCGGAGGGTATGTAACGTGGCAACACGTTACAGCTGTAGATCTGCGCGAGAATCAATCCGAAGGGGTGCTGTAGTGCCTATATTGGGGGGACTGTCAATCGTGGCGCTAATCTTTTCTTGGCACTGTTGCTCGCGGGGGTCATATCAAGGGGTAAATTGGGGGACTGCTGTAGTGGCGCTGGTTTTTTGGATATGGCTCCAAACCACGGGTTGGTGTGGTTCCATAATAGGGGGGACTGTCGTTCGTGGCGCTATTTTTTGTAAGGGACTACACTGACCCGTGGCGAGGGATTACCGCTCCATACCGAAACGGACTTTGTCTTGCCGGGAGGCTATATCTGGGGAACGATAACGATCAATATAAGGGGGGGGGGACTGCTGTTCGAAGCGCTGATTTTACAGGGACGTTTCGTATGAAATTTGAACCTAGAGAGCCCGATTAGAAAGGTTCTCGTCGCTTTGTTATGATGGTTACGGGATAAACAAGGGCATCTGTTGTTTTGATAGAGGTATCGAGACAATGGATGTTTACGGCTTACCGCTTCTGGAAGTCTCTAGAAGGTTCCAGAACGCGTGAGGGGAATCGAGAGAAAAGGGGAAGACACCGCGGGGAAAGCCGCGGTAGTCACGCGGTACCGCGGGAGCTAATCAGCGCGTTCCGTCTCTGGCGCCGGCGAGCGGCGAGGATCGCGTTCTGGCACGGCGGCGACGAGCCTCGGGCCATTCTCGTGCAGTCTGCAGCAGCGGCAGGATCTCTGGGCTTTGGCAGGTGGGCATCGGAAGGTACAGGTACGACGAATTTCGGAAGGCTTCGCGTTCTTTTTTCTTGATAACAGCCTTCCGGAATTCGTATATAGTTCTCGCTTGCGTGGTCGGCTGAAGTGTTCCTTAAAATGGTTCCGGGTTCGTAATACAACGTGATAGCGCCGTTATAAATAGATTTTCTTCGGTAATTCGTAGATTCTTCGCAAATTGATTAGCATCATTGTTCTTTCGCGAGTGTAACTTTCTGTGGACGAAGTGCGGGTATCGTCATCAAATGAATCGATAAATATTAATAAAAGATTCGTGTTTTCGGACTTTTCTCGTGGTAGAGGTTCTTTGTCGAACAAAATACGCCTTAATCACTTTAAAGATAAAATTGCTACCGTCCGTGACTTATTACAGCAAACTAAAATTGTTAATTAATCAAATTGAATTTAACTGCTCTCGTCTTTGATAATTCTTCAAGGAGATTAATAAATAATTTTAACAGAAGTAATATTGCTATCGCCTTTGATTAGCTCAGAGGGAATAATGTTACTTAACTAAACATAAACTTAACGGTTCACGTCCTTGAAACTTCTTCCAGGAGAATAATAAATAATTTAAACAAAAGTAACATTGCTATCGCCTTTGATTCGTTCAAAGGGAATAATGTTACTTATTTAAAAAGACACTTAATGGTTTGCGGCCTCGAAAATTCTTCAAGGAGATTAATACATAATTTAAATAAAAGTAACATTGCTATCGCCTTTGATTCGCTCAGAGGGAATAATGTTACTTAATTAAATATAAACTTAATGGTTCACGTCCTTGAAACTTCTTCAAGGAGAATAATAAATAATTTAAACAAAAGTAATATTGCTATCGCCTTTGATTCGCTCAGAGGGAATAATGTTACTTAACTAAATATAAACTTAACGATTCACGTCCTTGAAACTTCTTCAAGAAGAATAATAAATAATTTAAACAAAAGTAATATTGCAATCGCCTTTGATTCGCTCAGAGGGAATAATGTTACTTAATTAAAAAGACACTTAATGGTTTGCGGCCTTGAAACTTCTTCAAAGAGATTAATAAATAATTTAAACAAAAGTAACATTGCTATCGCCTTTGATTCGCTCAGAGGGAATAATGTTACTTAATTAAAAAGACACTTAATGGTTTACGGCCTTGAAACTTCTTCAAGGAGATGAATAAATAATATAAACAAAAGGAACGTTGCTATCGCCTTTGATTCGCTCAGAGGGAATAATGTTACTTAATTAAAAGGATTAAGCTAAATAATAACAATCCGGAAGGTGGCGCTGAATTTGTGAGACAAAGGATCACCCACGGCTAAGTGTTTATGGGCGGGCGAGCGCGGTTTGCGTGGAGGCATGTCCAAGCAGCTCGTTCGAAAAAACTAATCGAGATGTCCCGAGACGTACATAAAAGGACAGAAGGGGAGCGTTGGGTCGACTAGTCGGTACCGAGAGGACGCGTTACGTCTCTTTCGCAGTTGTTCCGGCATGGTAGGATCGGGTAGGAATCTGGGTTACCGACACCCGTGAGGGTGCACCGAACTATGGAATATTATTTTTCTTATGTTTGGGGTTATCGGCCATGGCGGCTAAGAATACCCATTGTGGAGGTGTGGCGCCGCTTTTTGTATCTTTTATTTCGGCGGCTGTCGGCCCCTACGGGGCAACCCAAAATTTTGTCGTTGCATCGTCTCTTTTCATCTGCAAGTTTCGGTTACGTCGCACATTTACCCGTATGTGATAATTGTGGTTACAGGCGTCTCCTTGGTGCAAACGCGTAAAACTCGTGAATCTTATTTCTGTTTCATAAAGGTATTCTCGGCCAGTACTTGGCGTGTGCTACGGGCACCCGCTGTGGAGGTGCGTCCCGTGTTTTTTTTTTTTTGCATTCTTTTAATTCGAAGACTCTCGACCCTTAAGGGGCAACCCACATTTTTGCTTAATGCTTCTTCAGAATAGGGCGCGTTTTCTAGGGTTAATATCGCTCCGCAGTAATCAAGGTATTCGTAAAGTTTATGGATGGTTCAGTTCCGTTTGTTTTTTTTGCGCATTATTACCGTGGAATCGTGGGGTTTGAATATTGAGTTTTAGCTGGACGGTGGACCAGTCGTCTCTTGGCAGGGTTTTCGCGGGGCACCGCGTATAAAGTCTCGCTCCAGTCCGTCACGAGGCAGTATGTCTTGGAAGTCCTCGCTGAGTTCGTCGACGGGCAAGGTTTCTTAGAATGCCCCGGGGAGGTCGTCACCGGGCACCGTATTTGCCAAAAGTCCTTGTTGAGTTCTTCACCAGGCGCCGTGTCCGAAAAGTCCTGGTTGAGTCCGTCGCAAGGCACCGCGATTAGGAAGTTCCTGCCGTACCCCTGCCGAGGGACAACGTCTGGGACCTCGATTTACGTAGTCGTCGTTTTGAACCCCGTCCTCGTTGGTCGTGACCGCCATCTTATTTCGCCGAGTTTTGGTTTCGATTTTGACTGCGCACGAATACCGCCCTCTCCCGTGCCGAGGGGATCTCGGGGCTGAGCATAGCGGGCACATCATCGCCTTGCGGCGCGCCTATAAATTCGGCATGCTTCGGCATGCCTGGCGCCCTTAATAACATCTTGCGCGTCGTAAGGTCTTGTGACAATATATATAGCAATAAAAGTAGACATAAGCGTATAAGCGGCGTATTGTTAAACGCAAATAAATTTTTTCAACGATCGATTTCTCATGCAATTTAGTATGAACAAGTTCTCGGGGTCGCTAATTAAGAATTCAGTATCCAATTCCTAAAATTCAAAATGGCGGATACAATATGGCCGATCGAAATTATAATAAGTTAATTTTGCCTTACTTTTGTTATATAGGGGT
Organism: Trichopria drosophilae; assembly: GCA_030407085.1. NCBI lineage: Eukaryota > Metazoa > Arthropoda > Insecta > Hymenoptera > Diapriidae > Trichopria > Trichopria drosophilae. The sequence goes on from CM059586.1 coordinate 49,249,580, forward strand.
TTTTTAGGTCGCTGATTACGAATTTGCTGCCAACTTGTTCAAATTCAAAATGGCGGATCCGATATGGCCGATGAAAATTTTAAAAAAAGTTAATTTTATCTTATATTTAGTATAGAGGGATTTCTTAGGCCACTGATTACGAGTGTGCTGCTAAATTTCCAAAACTAGAAATGTCGGATCCAATATGGCCGACCAAAATTTTAAAAAGTTGTTAATTTTATCTGATCTTTGTTATGCACGGGTTTATTAAATTGCTGATTACGAATTTGATATCTAATTTTCAAAATTGAAAATGACGAATCCAATATGGCCGATCAATAATTAGAAAAATAGCAATTTTATCTGCATTTGGCATCTAAGAGTTTTTGAAGTAGCTGATTGTGAATCCGCTATCAACATGGCAAAAGTAAAAGTTTACAGAGTCAATTTTGTAGCACAAAATGTCAAAAAAATTATTATTTTTAGAAACTTCTTGTTTGGGTTACCTGATCTGAAATATTTGAAATAATCCATTTTTTATGGAAATAGATTAATTTCGATATCAGTCGTTTATGATTATGAAATAATTAAATGCTTTATGATTGAAAACATTTCTTGACAACTGCTCAAAGTCAACTCTGGGGATACGAATGAAGACGTAGCATATGAAGTAGGTATCTGTTTTTATTAGGAATTCTAATATTGGCCATGGTATTCCTAGTAATGTTAGAAATGCAGAGAACAAAAATCCGCAACGAAATCGATAACGAACTATTCTTAACAGACATTAACATTCGATAAAACCTGCCTGAGTCACTAGTATCCGGCTGTAACTGAAAGGGATAAACTATAAACTATAATGCAATTGCCTATTTTTATTTAAATCTTAACCCTTTGAAGGGTGGGCGGACATATAGGTCCACCTTGTTCCTATGTGATTTTTTATGTTTTTCTCGCGAAAAATTAGCAATAATATCAGGATTTCATGTAATTTATCATCTGTATATTAATAAATATCAAATCATTTCCATTTTTTGCAATTTGAATAATAATTTATTTTTAATAACAAAGTTCAAAAATTTGGAAAAATTTTGAAATAATTTGGCTGTGAATAATCGTATAATAATAAAAATCAAAATCCCTGTATCTACAGATTTTTGGGGATCGTTAAATTTGAATCTGATGTTACTTTTTAAATATTCGAAATGACGGATCCAATAATGCGGAAATAGTACTTTACGCAATAAGTGCGCAAAATGGGTGATTCCAGCACGAGACAAAGTCGAGTGCGCGAATGGCCTATTTTGCGCAGTAATTGCGTATACTATTTTTCCTAACGAGTGCGAAAAAAAATTTGAAGGTTTTAGGCAAAAATGTTTAAATTCTCGCAAAGTTCACGAAAATCATTATTCGGGGATTTTTGGGTGTTGCTGAATACGAATCTGATATCAGTTTTTTTAAATTGAAAATGGCGGATCCAATCTGACCGACAAAAACATTTTGCAAGAATTTTATAAATTTGTCCGCCATATTGCATCCGTGCAAGCCTACCACTAACGAAATATGACCATACAAAATCTTTGACAGGTGTGCGTGCGTGTGTGTTTATAATTGCAAGCAGTCCATACTTTACTCGCTTAAACGTAGATCACCATTTCTTTCCTTATGGATTAAGCCTCTACACCGCGGCAAGGTTGTGATCCGAGTAAAGGTTTTTTTTTTATTTTTTTTTTTATTTTTTTTACTTCCGTTAATTCAGGACTTTTATAAATCGTATTCAAATGAAATAAATATCAGACAATTAGTTGCATTAATACTTCATCTACTGGCACAAGAATGTGCATCAAGAAATTATTTCTTATTCAATTAATATGTAATAAAATGAAATGACATGTCCGAATTTCGCGTGTCTTCTTCCGTACGTATAATGATTATTTGCGTATTAATAATAAATATACATATATATGCACATATAATCCATAAAAAAAATGAATGAAGTTAAATAAATATTAATAACTTTGTTCTTAATAGTAAATTAAATTTCATTAGAATAAAGCAGTTTTCATCGCGTCTTTGACGATACGAATACAATACATCTGAAAACTATTGAAATAATCTATATTAAACGCGGGTTGAATAATGTAAATATGTGTATTACAGTAAAATAAAAATTGTTATTATAAAATATAACAAAATTTGTCCACAAGATGTTATTTCGCTATAATAACAACAATAATAATAATAATAATTACAATAAAAAGGTAAAATAAAAATTATTGGACGAGTCTGAAAAGAAAAAAAAACGTGTAACTTTTAAATTTGAAGAAAATTGAAAAAAAATTAGTGGTTTTAATTTCTTAATACTGAAGTATTCTCACAAATTCGTAATTTATGTTCTTGACTTTTAATTACCTAATAATTTTAGGTAATTTTAATTACCTAATAAAAAATTGATTATAGAGTTTCATTTGTAACTTCGCATGGTGATCCGCCATATTTAATTTCAATATTTTCAGTTCATATTCATAAATGGTAACTTCAATAACCCCTATGTACCGAGTTTTAAGCGATTCCAGTAACTTTTCTCATTTTGGTCCGCCATATTGAATCCACCATTTTGAATTTCAAAATTCTGAATGGAGATTCGTAATCAGCAATTCAAAAACCTACCTTGTATCAACTTTCAAGGGAATCCAATGAAAGGAAAAATGTATGCCGAAATTAATCGGTGTGAAGTTGGCCCCCCACTTGACTAAAAAAAAAAATAACAACAGTTCTATATGCCCCCCACATAGTTCTGAAGTTCTTTATACATTTTGAAAATAGTTCTGTTGATTTTACCAAAAAAATTACATTTGGTAATATCGGGGGGCCAACTTCACAAATTACAAAATTTAAAGACCCGTAACTCTCCCATTTGTCATCAGATCAAAAACTTTCATAAGGCAAAGTTGTAGAACTCTTTGGGGGGGGGGGCAAAAGGAACTTCAGAGACAAAATCGATTTTTTGAAATTCTTGGATTTTTGGAAAAAACAGACTACCTATAATTCTCCCATTTGTCATCGGATCAAAAACTTTCATAATGAAACATTGTAAAACTCTTTGGGGAGCAAAAGGAACTCCAGAGAGAAAATCGATTTTTTGAAATTTTTGAAATTCTTGAATTTTTGAAAAAAAACAGACTACCTGTAATTCTCCCATTTGTCATCGGATCAAAAACTTTCATAATGAAAAGTTGTAGAACTCTTTGGGGGCAAAAGGAACTCCAGAGAGAAAATCGATTTTTTGAAATTTAAAAAATTTTTGGATTTTTGGAACAAACAGCCTACCTGTAATTCTCCCATTTGTCATCGGATCAAAAACTTTCATAAGGTAAAGTTGTAGAACTCTTTCGGGGGCAAAAGGAACTCCAGAGAGAAAATCGATTTTTTGAAATTTAAAAAATTTTGTAAAACGGAAAAAACGACGGTTGTTTTGTGTAACGGAAAGGCTCAATCTCAAGTACTAGTTACGTGGCCTTCCGTTGTTTCCCCAGGCTCCGGCGATTGGTTAATTATGTTTCAATTCTAGGGAGTTTCAGGTCGCGGCTACTGCGGGCGTGAACGAAGTTCGGCAACACCGCGCGCCCCGGCACATGTAGGTGCCATGCGGTAGTCGGGAGGTGAGACCTCGACGATTTGCGGCGATAACCGGCTGATCCGAGCGCGGAGAATTCCTTTCTTTTTTTGTATCCGATTTTGCGGAATTCCGAGTGTGTGTGTGTATGGGTGACGGACGGACGTCCATAATCTCGAGGCGTCCAAATTGTATTAAGTGGACGGCCTATTTCTGTGGACTGTACGCGGACCCAACAAATAAAGTTAGGCCCCAAGGACCGGTGTATTGGTGTGTTGGAGTGATTCGCCACCTTTTTTTGTAAGTACCAGTTTTCTCTGGTCCCTTGTCTCAGGTTGTAATAAACTTTAAGTCAACGCGATTGTTTCCGATCCTTTTATTCAATTTTACGTTCCCTCCGTCTTCCTTCTCGCGTTTGTCCAAATTGTGCTCCCTTCCAGGTCAGCATTTTGTAACTGTCGGCGCGAGACCGATTTCTTTTGGAGTTTGACGTATAGATGTCTCATTAAAATTAATAAAAAAAATCTAAAAGACAGTTACAAATTGGCGCCCGAACAAAATTGAATTATAAAAGTTCAATCGTGTTATTTTTTAAATATTCGAAAATTCGACAGTCGCCAAGTTACAAAACGGCACGAATAAATTTAAAATTATTAATTATTTCATGATTGCACTATAGTTACAAAATTGGCACTCGAACTTTATATAACCCTTTTGTGCTAATAATCATTAAAGGACAAATCTTTGTGTATGTGTTGTGTATGTGTCATATGGAAACATTGTGGAATACAGTAGTCGACAAGTATTTTTAATTAAGTACCAAAAAAGTCGATGAGTAATTGATAAGATAAGTTGGAAGTTACTTTCCCTATTTAAACTAGACGTTTAAGAAACAATAACATTCAAACACGTTTCAAATTATATTTTAGGAAAATAATTACTTGTCATTGTTTATATACACTTCTTGGCATCTTTTCGAATTCCTAATTTAACTGATTACTATATATATATTTAAAATAATTATTTCAATCCTCTTTAATTTGAGTTAACGTCTATGTCAACTCAGTAAATAATCAGAGTCGATTATCATTTCGTCGAGTTAAAATTATTTAACGACTTTTATTATATTTAGATGAATAAATTCTTGTATATATAATTTCTTTTAATTAATTAAGTGGTTTATTAGTATACATGGTATTTATTTTAGTTTTGATACTATTCCCATAATTAATGGCAGTTACAGAAACCATATAATAGTTGCACTAGTCGACTTTGCCTTAAATTTTTCAAATGTGGACTCAATGACGTTAACAATAATGATATAATCAGTAATTGGTTAACAAAATAGTATATAATTGTAGTTTGTCTTTTATAAGTGGTATATTAATATTTAGAAGTCTAATTGGAACTATTAGTTCAAAATTGATATTAATTCTTGAAGTACATAACTCTTATATACGTTGACGTCTAATCTATATTCGCTGTTCGACTTTTATTATAGACAGTTGACTTTTATTGAAAATAGTCGACTGATATTAAAAATAGTCGACTGATATTGAGAAAGTCGACTGATAGTGAGTATGGTCGACTAAAATAATCAGACATTGAAGTGAACGATAAAATTTCAAACGTGTTTGTGTTGGTGATCAACGTTATTTGAATGTTTCTTGACTTTGAAATATTTTAATGGTTAATTCAACTGTAAAATAATTTAAATAATTGTTTTAATATGAAATAAGTTTAGTCATTAACGAAAATTGGATATTTGGTAGAAATGTCTAAAGGTTTATTCTAATATAATTACATTTAATAAGTGAAAGAGAAAAGTATTATTAGTTGATGTCAATTGTGAATGCCTTAGTATTTTTTTTAAATAAAGATTAATTATATTGACTTGATTAGGTTGATTAACATGTTAGTATTTAAGTATAGGCTCATTGTTAAAACGTTGCGATAAATCAAATTAGAAAAGTCAGTCGATCATTAACATTAAAATTAATATAAAGTGTTGTCTTTATTTTACTAATTAGACGACAAGGACTACTTGTTTTAAGGTTATGTTTTACATTATTTCTGCAATAAACCTACGAATTGTTTTAAAATCCCTAAGATTTAAAAGGTATAGTTAATTAATTGTAGGTTTAATTTAAAATTAAGCGACGAATTAATAAATAGACGACCAAGTCTAAGTAACGGAAAGCGTTGGTGTGAAATTTAGTTTAATGACTCTATAAAATTAAAAATTGTTTTAAAATCCTAATAGTTGTGCAAGGAGCTAACTAATAGAAGCCATCAAATAAACATTGGAAAGTCAGAAAACGATTTTAACTAATTTTTTTATTGTTGGTGTACTTTTAAAGATTTAAATTATAATTGAGTCGTCTATTTAATCAAATATTTTTGTAAAGAAGACGATTGAGAGTGGGTTATGGTGTTTTAAAAATAGGACGTCAAATTAATTGACGAAAATTTTAACTTGTAAATTATTTTATATATTCAGACGTAAAAATCCAAACAAAATTTATTTTAATTATTTAACAAAAGCATTAAGTGATCTAAATGGAATAATTGTAAATACGTCTCAATAATTTATGTTAAAGTGAAATTCAAATTGTGTATTTTTAATAATTGACATAAAGTCGATACTAATTTATTGAAACTCTGGTTTTATTAATTAGACGTCTTAAAAATTACAATTAAATATTTTATTTATTTTTTTTTAATTATTATTATTATTTAAATTTTTTTTTTAATTTTCTTGTTAATTTTTTTTCAATTAATTATTTTTTTTATTTTATTTTTTTTTACTTATTTGTTAATTTTTTTTATTTTTTTTTTTAATTTTATTTATTTTTTCTCACTATTTTTGCTCTTAATTAAATGAATGGAAGACTTCGTCTGGTTTACGGTGGTTGTAAGTATTGGCATAATATTAACTTATTTGATTACCGAAAATATAGAAAACCGAATTAATAAGAAAACGATGAGCCAAGACGAATACCGTGAATTGGACGAATGGGTATTCCATTTGTCAACCTATGAATTGGACGAGGCATTAGAACGCCTCGAATTAAATAAATCGGGTCGACCACGAATTCGTGTCAATCGTCTTCTAGATCGACTGGAAGGAAACTATACCGCGGCGGACTTTGAACTGTCTAGATTAGGGGAAAGTGAATCACAGTCTAGAGCGCGTCGCGATGTTTTATTAAAGACTTTCGTGGGTTTTATTGAAGAGACCCAAAATAGAAGTAAACGTAGAGTTCAGGCTCAAGTACACGAAGAACAAGAATCGTCGTCAGCGAACCGTAGAAAAGAAATCAATGATTTGATCCAGGATTCCATTCAAGAGGATAATTCGAATCAAGACGGACCAGATTTAAATGAATTGGCCCAGCAAGTAAGCCAACTAGTCATTCAACAGTTGAGAAGTGAATGGCCTAATAGGGCGAATAGTACCACATTAGACCAGGCGACTAGGGCGGAAAAAGTTACATTTCGTGATACCTTCGATATCAACTACCCTTCACCGCCAGAAGCGATACGAATGGTAGAGGAGGTACACAAGTTACCACAACAGAGCAGACCGCATCTTGGGGACCCAGGGGAGAGGTCACCCAGCCAAAATGTCTCTAGGGAGGGGGGAAGTCGTTCATTTGAGATGAACGAAAATAATAGTCGACGCAACGATCAAGACAGAAATCGTAATAGGCTATATCAAACCCTACGAAATAAAGACTTAGGAGAAATTGTTCGTCGATGGAATGTCTCCTATTCCGGTGATGATCAACATAGTGTCGACGACTTTTTAATACGAGTGCAGGAATGTAGTCTAATGTCAGGAACATCATAAGAGGAACTCTTACAAGCTCTACCTTATTTGTTGACTGATGTAGCGCTGCAATGGTATCGCTTCTCAAATAAGAAATGGCGTACTTGGGCGGATTTCTGCTAGGAAATTTCTAGGGAATTTCTGGAAGGATGCCAGATCGTGTTATGGTGTCGACAGAAATGTTCAACGTCGCCTAGAAAAAGAAGTACATATGCGTACTCAAGGCCCAGACGAGTCAGTTCGAGACTACATGATCTGTCTTCAGTCTATTTTAAATAGATGGGTGCCGACGCCATCAATGGAAATTCAATTAGACTGGCTACATCAAAATCTGCGTCCAGAGCTGCAGATGGCCGTACATAGAGATGGGATCCAATCATTTGACGATCTTTTATATCAAGCACGGGAGGCCGAGAGGATCATTAAATGTAGTCAGGCATATCGACCACCACCTGCGCCTGAACACTCATTTTGCCCGGAAGTTGCATATCGTGGCAAAGCAAAAGGGGCGATTAGGAAAAATGTGGACTTTGCTGCAATAGACGTAAATAAAGTAGTCGTCCAGGATAAGAAAAAGTCGACTCCATCAGTTGCATCCGTATCAGAGTGGGACGTCAAGAAAATTGTCGAGGGCACCTATACAAAATTATTGGGGTCTATGGAAAAACGTCTGGTATCAGCACTTGATTAAAAAATTACAGGCGCCATTACTTCATTAAAAAGAGAGATGTCTCCGCAAGATAATAGACGACCTATTCAAGACCGAGGACAACAGACGCCACCTTCTGGCCAACGTGCGACGAACGCTAGAAGAATATGGTCAGCGCCAAAAAGACGTGGGTACACTCCAACTCATCAGGGTCCAACGAGGAACAAAGAAGAAGTGACGCCACCTGTTGGGAATTCCAATAAATCGTTCACTTCTGGATCCTACATAGCGGCGCAGGCAAGGGGAGGGGACAATCCCGGAAATGGAGTTAAATGTTATAATTGCCAATTACCGGGTTATACGAAATTTAGTTGCCCTCGATGCCGGGGAAACGAGATCAGGGATGCGTAAAGGAGGTCTCACCTATCCCTGAGTATCAGACACAGACCTCACAAAACCGAGTACGAGCCGCCAAACCTATCCCGTCGGATGTTCATATGGCGACGGAAGAGGGTCACACTCGCTGGTGGGTGACCGTTGTAGTTAATCGTCACCACCTTAAAGCACTTTTTGACTTAGGAGCAGCCCGTACAGTCATCGGTCGAATTGCTTATCGACTCGCCGATGTTTATGTAATTTTTATTGAACCATATGGAGGAGATGGCGCCAGAGTCGCCGACGGAAGAACTGTGTCGATAACTGGCCAAATACGACTGCCATTCAGAGTTGGAACGGAAGAAAAATATTTTACGGCTCTAATCATGCCTGATTTAGAGCCAGAATGTCTGTTAGGCGCAGACTTTATTCGCGATTTCAACGCAATACTTCATCCTCGCGAAAATTATTTAACCATAAATGGAAGTGTCCAGGGGATTCCTGTACAAGTTGCTTTGGTTTCTTTTCCTCCTGAAGAGAGTCAAACGACATCAGGTCTTAGAAAATTGACGGACAGTCAACAAAGGCGCATACAAACCGTAGTCCAATCAATCCAGCCTGACCATATGCCTCATATTGGATGTGCCCATTTGGTCGAGCATATATTTGATGTAGGTGACGCCCGGCCTATAAAGCAGCGGTACTACCCAGTATCTAAGAAGTTAGAAGAAGAGATGCACCGACAAGTGCAAGAGATGCTGGGAGAAGGCATTATTGAACCGTCTTCAAGTCCATGGTCGAGTCCCGTCGTCATGGTCAAGAAGTCAGACGGTACTTGGCGATTTTGTGTCGACTACCGTAAAGTGAATGCTTTAACGAGGCCAGACGCCTACGCTCTACCCTATATGGATTCCATTCTGCGGAAATTGCAAAGTGCTAGGTATATCACCACCCTAGATTTAGGAAGTGCCTATCACCAAATCAAGATGGATGTTCAATCCAAACCCATCACGGCATTCACTGTACCAGGAAAAGGGTTATTCCAATTCACCAGGATGCCGTTTGGATTAAATGGAGCTCCGGCTACCTTTCAACGGATGATCGATTCCTTAATTGGTCCTGAGTTGGAACCATATGCTTTCTCGTATTTAGACGACATAATCATTGTCACCGAGTCTTTTGAGGAACATATCAAATGGGTAGAGCATGTTTTGAATAAAATTAAAAATGCAGGATTAACTGTCAATTTAAATAAAAGCGCCTTTGGCAAGGAGGAAGTCCGATATTTAGGCGTCTTAGTTAATAAAGATGGTTTCCGACCTGATCCCGAGAAGATCCGACCTATTGTCGAGTACCCGGCGCCAAAGAATCTAAAACAGTTGAGAAGATTTGTTGGCGTGGTGTCGTGGTACAGGAAGTTTATGGGCGACTTTGCCACAATAGCAGAGACTCTCACTCAGTTAACTCGGAAAGACCAGCCTTATATATGGGGACAGGCACAACAAGAATCGTTTGAAAGACTCAAACATTTATTGAGTACAGCGCCTATTCTACACAGGCCTGACTTCTCCAAGGAGTATATTTTGGAAACAGACGCCAGTGATACGGGTCTAGGTGTTGTTTTGTGTCAACCATTTGAAGATGGCACACGTGTCCTAGCGTTTGCCAGTCAAACCTTAACTCCTGCAGAGAGAAATTATTCGGTGTCGGAGCGCGAGTGTTTGGCTGTTCTTTGGGCTATACGGAAATTTCGAGAATACGTTGAGGGTTATCATTTTACGGTAATCACAGACCATAAGAGTCTCGAATGGCTCTGTGATCTACGAAGCCCCAACGGTAGATTAGCTCGATGGTCTCTAGAACTACAAGGATATCAGTATGATATCAAACATCGAAAGAGTGCCTTACATGATGTGCCAGACGCACTCTCGCGGATGTATGAGACGGATGATGGGATCCCAATAAGTTCGATACAAGAGACTCCAGATATTCAAGACAAGTAGTATCTCCAAAAACGTCAATAAGTAGAAGAGGATCCGTATAAATTTCCCTTTTGGAAACTAGTGGGTGGTCGACTCTACGTTTATCGACCCGATCCAATACTGGATACAATGATGAACGACGAGGATGCCTGGAAGCTCGTCGTTCCAGAAGAAAATCGACAAGTGATTCTAAGGGAGAGTCATGACGTCCCAACGGCTGGACACTTAGGCAACCGTAAAACATGTGATAGTGTCATCGAACGACGACCCCGCGGTAGGCCAAGAAAGACTAGGTTAGGCGACGCGACGCCCGTCAGTCTCGATAGAATAGATAGGCGACCTGCGAGGTCGAATAGGGCGAGCGGAGCGAACGTAGAGGTCTCTGTTGGTCCGTCTAATCAAGTCAATATGCCTAATCCTGCTGGTACACGTCCTCGTGGACGTCCTAGAAAGTATTGACGAGTAATTCCTTCTGTTTGTGTCCCACCTCATTATTATAACACGCGTAGTCGTAGATAATAGCATGAAAAACCGTTGGTGATGGATAATCTGTGATATACTCTATTTATTTATTTCTTGTTTTTAAATTGAATTCATTCCCCCTCAATCGACATTAACCTTCATCTACATATTCACTCTCATTAGGCCATGGAAGACGACCATCAAACCTTGGAGGCCGAATTACGCGCCATGAAGAGGGCGCTAGTGGAGCATTCCACCCGGGACCAGATTGATGAACTGTTCGACAAACTTCAAATTTTCGAGGAGTTCCCGGTATAGGGGGCGTCCCAAGAAGATCTCCAAAAAGTAAATGCAGCCTCCACCTCGGAAGAAGCTACCGCTGACCTCAGCACGGGGGAAAAGTGGGCGATCCTCGAGACAAAAATGCGGTCGGTCCGGCAAAATCGGATCCACCTCGAAAAGGAGGAAGAGGATCTCTTTCAGCAAATGGATCAGCTAAAGAAGACCTCCGAACCTCCGGCATCCATGGAATTACTCCAACGGGTTATAAAGAACTACCGGGAGGAATTAATGATCCGCCAACAATATCGGGCCCAGCGCCCTTTGAGCGGAAGGATGAGATTCGGCGAGTCGAAGATATCCGGACCCGTCAACAGCCGCAATTAATAGAACTGGAATTGGCGGTGGCAGACGCCCAGCAGGAGGTGGCAGACCTCCAGGAAAGACCGGGGATATCCGACAGGGAGCGGAAACGGGCCCAAGGGAAATTGGAGTGGGCGAAATCCCGGTTTGGGTATGCCCAATTGGACCTGAAAGTCCAAATTAGTAGGGCGAGGGCGCCCTTGGTGAGAATCAGAGAGGAGTGTATCCTCTGTGGGCACCAACGACGGTAGGAGTGGGTCAAGGCGACCACTTTAAGGGGGTAGACGCCCATATATATATATATATTTTTTTTTTATTATTTTATTCGACCTCCATACCGGAATTAATCCATAAGGAATGGTCCTTTTTTTTTGTAGGGTGAAAGTAAGACACCCCCATAATCAATAAAATATAACTCTATAATCATATCATTTGTCTTGTCTTTTTCTTATCATATATCGTTTGCATGAGTCTTAAATCCCGATATAACTATCTATATATATATATTGTAAACCTAATTCAAAGTCTTTTACTTTGTTTTTAAATTTAGTTATACTCGATTACGCCTGAGACTGGGATGCCAATGTCAGAGCTGGTACCCTGGTCGGTTAGCCAGCATCTGGGCGGGGGGTGTAACGGAAAGCTGTTTCATATTTGTTTTAGTATCTAATTATAGGAAAGAGCATTCCGTTATTCCCCAGACTCCGGCGACAATTACGTCACGTAATACGTAATAATTATAAGGCTAGAAATATTTTAGAACTAGCAGACGACGAAGGCAGCGAGAGCCGGCAACACCGTGTGGAGAGGTACGTGCGTATTCACAGGTAATTGGGAAACCAGACCTCGAGAAATTGTTAATCGGCGAACACGCGTGCGTTTTCGGTTACGAATTTTAGTGTTAACAATATTAAATATTAGATTTTGCGTAAGGACAATCGTCCATATATAGTGGGACAACTTTGTGCCAGTGGACAACCGACGTCCCCGTATTGAAACCCTTTGGCGAAATTATTGAATTAGGGACATGCGACGTCCATTATTCAAATCGACAGAGAGAGAGAGAGAGAGACTTGCCGTATTTTGCGACGCACCAACTTTTGTAAGTACCGGCTCTGTCCCGGCTTTCTAGCATTTCTCTCAGGTTATAAATATTTTCTTCTTATGTCTACAATATATATATATATAGACTTTTATTTTTCCGAAACCATATCCTTCTCCTTGAATGGTCACCTTTCGTATTTTTATTTCAAGTATTTACTCGTGTTGTTTTCTTTTTCCGGGTGGTGCCTTAGTTGTATATTGGCACCTTTGTAACTGTCGGCACGAGATCAATTTTACTTGGAATTAGACGCATAGACGTCTTATTAAAAATAATAATAAATCTAAAAGACCGTTACACCGCCATATTTAATTTCAATATTTTCAGTTCATATTCATAAATGGTAACTTCAATAACCCCTATGTACCGAGTTTTAACCGATTCCAGTAACTTTTCTCATTTTGGTCCGCCATATTGAATCCACCATTTTGAATTTCAAAATTCTGAATGGAGATTCGTAATCAGCAATTCAAAAACCTACCTTGTATCAACTTTCAAGGGAATCCAATGAGAGGAAAAATGTATGCCGAAATTAATCGGTGTGAAGTTGGCCCCCCCCACTTGACTAAAAAAAAAATAACAACAGTTCTATATGCCCCCCACATAGTTCTGAAGTTCTTTATACATTTTGAAAATAGTTCTGTTGATTTTACCAAAAAAATTACATTTGGTAATATCGGGGGGCCCACTTCACAAATTACAAAATTTAAAGACCCGTAACTCTCCCATTTGTCATCAGATCAAAAACTTTCATAAGGCAAAGTTGTAGAACTCTTTGGGGGGGGGGGGCAAAAGGAACTCCAGAGACAAAATCGATTTTTTGAAATTCTTGGATTTTTTGAAAAAACAGACTACCTATAATTCTCCCATTTGTCATCGGATCAAAAACTTTCATAATGAAACATTGTAAAACTCTTTGGGGAGCAAAAGGAACTCCAGAGAGAAAATCGATTTTTTGAAATTTTTGAAATTCTTGAATTTTTGAAAAAAACAGACTACCTGTAATTCTCCCATTTGTCATCGGATCAAAAACTTTCATAATGAAAAGTTGTAGAACTCTTTGGGGACAAAAGGAACCCCAGAGAGAAAATCGATTTTTTGAAATTTAAAAAATTTTTTGATTTTTGGAAAAAACCGACTGCCTGTAATTCTCCCATTTGTCATCAGATCAAAAACTTTTATAAGGCAAAGTTGTAGGACTCTTTGGGGGGCAAAAGGAACTCCAGAGACAAAATCGTTTTTTTGAAATTTTTAAAATTTTTGGATTTTCGAAAAAAACAGAATACCTGTAATTCTCCCATTTGTCATCGGATCAAATACTTTCATAATGAAAATATGTAGAACTCTTTAGAAAATTTCAAAAAATCCTACAAAAAGTTCTACAACCTTGCCTTATGAAACTTTTTGATCTGATGAGAAATGGGAGAATTACAGGCGGTCTGTTTTTTCCAAAAATAAAAAAAATTCAAAAAATCTAATTTTTCTCTGGAGTTCCCTTTGCCCCCCCCCCCCTCCAAAGAGTTCTACAACTTTTCATTATGAAAGTTTTTGATCCGATGACAAATGGGAGAATTACAGGTAGTCTGTTTTTTCCAAAAATCCAAAAATTTCAAAAAATCGATATTTTCTCTGGAGTTCCTCTTGCCCCCCAAAGAATTCTACAACTTTTCATTATGAATGTTTTTGGTCTGATGACAAATGGGAGAGTTACGGGTCTTTAAATTTTGTAATTTGTGAAGTTGGCCCCCGATATTACCAAATGCAATTTTTTTTGTAAAATCAACAGAACTATTTTCAAAATATATAAAGAACTTCAGAACTATGTGGGGGGCATATAAAACTGTTATTTTTTTTTTTTTAGTCAAGTGGGGAGCCAACTTCACACCGATCCGAAATTAACTATATTATTGTTTATATTAATTCATAATTAAGGGGGGCACCATCATACATGTTGTCCGCTAGTAAATTATCATCTCTGAGGGTTGTCTGAAACTCTAAAAAAATTCATTAGTTTGTGCCCAATAATTTATAGTTTTGAAAAATATATATCAGAAAGTTAAAGGTTCCTGAGATTTGCTCATATATATATCTACATTAATCTATATCCATAAAAAAATTGATTATTTCATATCAGGTAATCCAAAAAAAAAGTTTCTAAAAATAATAATATTTTTGAGATTTTTTTACTACAAAATTGACTCTGTAAACTTTTAGTTTTGCCATATTGACAGCGGATTCACAATCAGCTACTTCAAAACTCTTAGATGCCAAATACAGATAAAATTGCTATTTTTCTAATTTTTGATCGGCCATATTGGATTCGCTATTTTCAATTTTGAAAATTAGATATCAAATTCGTAATCAGCAATTTAATAAACCCATGCATAACAAAGGTCAGATAAAATTAACAACTTTTTAAAATTTTGGTAGGCCATATTGGATACGACATTTCGAGTTTTGAAAATTTAGCAGCACACTCGTAATCAGTGGCCTAAGAAACCCCTCTATACTAAATATAAGATAAAATTAGCTTTTTTTAAATTTTCATCGGCCATATTGGATCCGCCATTTTGAATTTTGACAAGTTGGCAGCTTATTCGCTTATGTCTACTTTTATTGCTATATATATACGATACGAACCTTTTTTTTAAACGACTTCCTTACGTTTGTTCTAAATTTTCTTACGAAGATTTAAAAAAAAATCATTAATGTTCATGGAAAATTGAAGCCTGTGGCTTAACTTTAACGCGAATCCCACTTGGCCCCATTGTGCGACGGTAATGCGTCCACAGCTGGTGGATCCTTCAACCTCTCGATGTCCGGTGTCCGATGGCAGAAGACTGCCATTGAGCATTGGATGACGCATGGACCCCGTTATTCCTGCGAGAAGGGGGAGGACGCGGAGGAGTTGCTCGTCAAATTGGGCGAATACGTCACTAGTCGGGATCTGACGGAAGAGGACCTCCTGCGCGCCGTACATGAAGCGTTCAAGGGATCAGCCGTCAACTGGCACCGGGTCGAGAAGTCAAGCTGGCATACGTATCCCGGCTTTGTACGTTATTTTCGCGACCCGTTCGGTCAGAGGGAGATCACCTTACGCACACAGGGACACGAAGAGCCTATCCGCGAGTATTTAGTGGCTCTACATAGTCTTTTTAATTTGCTTGCTTTTCCCCCTTCTCGAGAAGAACAGCTGGACAATGTGGTCCAAAACTTACGTCCCGATCTCGCGAGGAAAATCGAGCGAGACTCCGTTCTCGATTTCGCCGATTTACTGCGGATCGGTCGACAAGTGAAGGGGGCCGTAAATCAAGAGAGGGTATACCGCCCTCTCCAGCGGCTAATCAGTCCGCCTTCGTCTATACGCCGAAGACGAGGCGAGGCAAGGAAAAGCTGGCGATCCAGACGGATGCGAGCGACTCTGCGATCGGGGCGGTAATCACCCAAGAGATAGCCGGTAACGAGCTCACGATTAGTTTTGCTAGTCGCGTACTCACCAAGGCCGAACGAAGGTATACCGTCACGGAGAAAGAGTGCCTCGTCGTCCTCTGGGCTGAAGAAGTATCGATCCTATGTCGAAGGGACCAACTTTCGAGTGATTAGAGATCATAGTAGTCTGCAGTGACTCTGAAATTTGCGTGACCCGACCGGGAGATTGGCGCAGTGGGCCCTAGACATGCAGACCTATGACATGAAAATCGAGCATCGAAAGGTCACCCTCAACGTGGTGCCTGACGCCCTATCGAGGATGTACGAGAATGTCGATACCGCTCTTTGCGCCCTGGGGGATACCGCGGACCCGTGGTACACCCAGAAGATGGAAAATGTTCGGAAATTTCCTTCGGAGTATCCTGATTGGAGAATCGAGGATGACCGAATATATTTCCATTACCCACCCAGTAATAGAGTCTGCCCTCACCGATCTCGACACCTGGAAATTCGTCCTCCCCGCGGAAACGCGTGCCCGTGCCCTCAGCGATGCACACAATAACCCGCAATCCGGCCACTTAGGAGTGGATTAGACGTACCACCGTCTTATCCATGACTTCTATTGGCCCGGCGTTTTCCAGGACGTCACTGCCTTCGTCCCACGCTGTCCCGCATGTCAGAGGCAAAAAGTCTCCCAGCAGGCCCCTGCCGGACTCATGCGAGAAAGAACCACGGAAGGTCCCTGGATGACGGTCAGTTCCGATGTCATGGGACAGTCCCCCTTCCCCCCCCCCCAGCAAGCGTCAAAACCAGTTTATAGTGATTTTTCAAGACATGTTTACCAAATACGTAGAAGTGAAACCCCTTCGGGTTGCCACAGGAGCAGCCATCATGGCCGCTTTCGATAGTCTAATTATCAATCGATGGGGTTGACCAAGGTATTTTTTGTCAGATAATGCGGAGCAATATCATAACTCATACGTGCAGTCCCATCTGAATCTGTTAGGTATAATCCTCTCTCATGCTCCCCCTACCACGCCCTGTTAGATACGATCGGAAATAGATCTTCCATATAAAAAGGGCAAATGCATTATCTGAACCGCCCGAAATTAAAACCGGGAACGTCTCATGAATATTAATCCAAACGCAAAAGATAGGAATCCTCTATCTACCGTTTCTTCTTCCGCGAACAGTTAGCCGATTTGAGACTTAGTACAAACACGACCTTGTTTCGTAAGACTTTCGGTTAACTAAGTGCACTTTACTTCTAAATAAATATGATTAAGATTTTCTCCGGATAGTCACTTGGTGTATCGATATCCATCACGCTGTGAATCCCAAACCGAAAAATTGCTAGCTACCAGTAATCGAAAAATAAATAAACATAGAAATAATAACTATAATGCTAGAATCATAACACAACTAATGGAGTTAATTATCATCAATGTTTAGCTTTCGTTCATTCTTCAGAATTCCATGCAGCTCTTATTCTTACATCGATAGGGAACAACTTTATTTCGACCATTCCAAGTCATAGACCAAATATTGATTACGTGTTTCGTTGGCGATTATGTTAAGAGCATATACAAAATGCAATTTCTTACAAGATGATTAGAAATGTTACCTATATTCGGTGTTTCAAGGAGGAAAATTAAGAATCTCGAAGTAACCAACAATATTCTTGTAGTAAACATTTTTACATGGCAGGCATACGGTTCCATCTGTAGAGACGATACACTAACGAGCGATTCATGTATTTGCTTGTAATCTGCAATTAAAAACAATAAATTAGACGTTTATTAAATACTTGTGTATGTTAAAAATGCTCTATCAATGTCTTTAAACTGTACCTACTTATTCCTAAATAACATAGATGATTTTGGTCAAAATTACAATTTATGTGAGAAAAATGAACGGATATTCTAATATTTTTTTATTTGTTATGAAGGTATTTAATATCACAAAACATACAATATAAAAACGTTTACATACTTCATGAATTTCTTAGAGGTAACTAATTTGGGAGTTCACGCAAATAATATTTTTTTGAGCTTTTGCTTAAGCATTCTATATAATAGACCATTTAAGATGAACAATTTTTATCAAATCTGTTTTATTTACGGTAATTAAGCATGTTACAACACAAGGTATTATTTAAATCGATTATAGCACTTATTTAAGATGCATATAGATTTTATTTCTTTAATAGAGGAAGTATTTTGCTATACAAGCGTTGGTATTAGCAATTACTTACATACTGAACTTTTGACTTGAACTTTAATAACAACCAGCACACTCATACGCACATTCCAACACTTGTGTATCTGTTTTATCTAGGTATGTGTATACATATATGTATGCATGTAGGTGTATATAAATACAGGGTGTTGTTGCAATAGCGCATGAGAAATATACCATGAGGAAGATTTTTTTTTCTGAAGCCGATGGCGCAAAAATTAGTTTTCAGCAAGGCATGGTTCGTTTGTAAATTGAATTTTAAAGTTTATTTATTTTAGGGGCATCCTCCCCAACGAGGCAATTGATGAACAAGTGAATGTCGACTGCTTCACATCGAACACGTGGTCCGGTGACAGTTGAAAACCCAAATCGATATTGCCGGGAAGGATGTTTCGAAACAGTCCGATGTTTTTATTCGAATAACTGGACGCTTGCGGATAAGGTTAAAATCATCAGAAATTTCGAACATATGGTAAAAACATAAAACTTGTAACTGTCTTTTACGTTGATTTATGAATTTTAGTGAGACGTCTATAACCCAAACCAAACCTGCCGATACCCGGAAAACACGAGACGACTACTAATACGTATTAAAAACAACCCTTAAAATGGGATATGAAATAATGTTAGGAGGAGGAGAAAATTCAAATGCAACATATAAAATATGGCTCAAGATAAATAATTTTATTAATAACATATAAGATATTTAAAGCCCGAGAGACAAGAGAAAGCCGGGACAGAACCGGTACTTACAAAATTTGGTGCTTCGTACACGCTTCGAAAAAGGCTCTGTCTCAACCAATAGTGGACGTCGCTTGCCCTGTCCGTTCGCCGAAATCTCGAAAAATCGCACAATAATATGGACGTCGGTTGTCCACAAAAACTACAAAAAAAAACGCGGTCGTCCAAATCACAAACAAATATAGACGACTGTCTTTACAAAAGATTTCCTGATCGGAAGCCAAAACACATCACAATCCTTTCTTTTGACGCTCGCGGGTCGTAGGTATGCAGAGATCTGACTTCCCGGTTACCGGCGAGTACCGACGTAACTCTCCACAGTGTTGCCGGCTCTCGTCGTCTTGGCAGTCGGCTAGTTCTGAAATTTTACTAGCCATACAATTATTACACAATACGGAAACACCGCCGGAGCCTGGGGAACAACGAAAATGCTTTTTCCTATAACCGGGTATTAAAATAAAAATAAAACAGCATTTTCGTTACACCCCCCCCCCCCCCCCCCAGACGCTGGCTATCCGATCAGGGTATTAGCTCTGAAATCAGCACCCCAGTCTCAAGCATAATCGAGCATAACCAAAATTTAAAAAAATAAAATAACTTTAAATCAGGCTTAGATAAGGAAAAACAAAAATATTAATAGTCAGATTAAATTATTGAAATTTAAGACTCTTGCAAACGATGTATGATAAGAAAAATACAAAACAAATGATATGAGGATATAGTTATAGTTTATTAGTTATGGGGGTGTCATCCTTTCCCCCTACAAAAAGGAACCATTCCTTGGCGATCGAGTCCGGTATGAACGCCGAATCAATAATACGAAAAACAAATATATATTTATGGGCGGCTACCCAATTCCGGTGGTTGTTCTGACCCGTTCCTATCGTCGTTGGTGTCCACAGAGGACACACTCCTCTCGGATTCTTAGCAAGGGCGCCCTCTTTATGGCGCGCAATTCCGCCTCCAATGCTTGGTGGTCGTCATCCACGACCTAATGAGAATGAATATGTGGATGAAGGGTAATGTCGATTGAGGGGGAATGAATTCAATTTCAAAACAAGAATTAAATAAATAGAATATATCACAGATTATCCATCACCAACGGATTATCATACTATTATCTACGGCTACGGGTGTTATAATGATGAGGTGGGACACAAACAGAAGGAATTACTCGTCCATACTTTCTAGGACGTCCACGAGGACGTCTACCAGCAGGATTATGCATATTGACTTGATTATTAGGCGGACTAACAGAGATCTCTACGTTCGCTCCGCTCGCCCTATTCGACCTCGCAGGTCGCCTATCTATTCTATCGAGCTCGACGGGCGTCGTATCACCTAACCTAATCTTTCTTGGCCTACCGCGTGGTCGTCGTTCGACCTCAGCACCCCTATGGACGTCCGCATGTACAATGATTTGAGGCCTATCTACCACTTCTTGTTCAGGCCCAAGCGATGCTGATCGTTGATCCATGTCTTCTTCTTCAGCTGGATGGATCGAATCTTTTTCAATACGCGTTGAATCTTCTAATGGTGGATCTTCTTCTTTATGGTACGGCTTCGGTTGATTTACATGGCATTTACCGATACTTTTCCCGGATCCATCTCTTAATTCATAAACATTGGATCCTAATCGTTTGGAAATTGTATACGGTCCTACAAATTTAGGAGCCAATTTTGCAGCAAATCCTTGGGCTGCCAATGATAAAACATAGTTCCTTTTAAGGACGACGTCCCCTATCTTAAATTGGACGTCTTCTTGAATCAGTATAATGAGCTTGACGCTCCTGAGCAGCTTCAATATTAAGAGTCGCTTCCTGATGTAACGACCGCAATGCTTTTAGTCGAGTCATCCAATCTTGAACGGCACTTCTTTCTTGAGCTTCATTAGCTGCTTGGTCTTCACGACGTCGATAGTGATCAGGTGGAATCAATTGACGGCCATAATTCATCATGGCAGGACTCTCTTGCATGGAGTCGTGTATAGCCGTATTATAGGCGAAGGCAAATTCCAATATATATTTGTCCGAAGTGCGATGATTTTCTTCGACGGAGGATATAATCATCCCTTTTACGGTCTTGTTGGTCCTTTCGACCGGATTGGCCTGAGGGTGATAAGGAGGACTTGTCTAAGGTTTGATTCCCCGCTCTCTTAAATATTTGTTTGGTGACTTATTTTGAAAGGCTTTGCCATTGTCGGTATGAATAACTTCTGGCGTCCCGAAACGAAAAACAATTCTCTCATTGAACGCCTTGATTACCGAGGTTGCATTTACCTTTCTTACAGGCACGCATTCTATCCAGCGTGTAAAGACATCCTGGAATACTAAAAAGAATTCTCGAACTTGAGAGCTTTTAGGAAAGGGACCCATGGCATCAGCTGTGACAATTTTCCATGGTCGCGGAACTGGTCGACGATCCATCAGTCCTGCTGGAGCGACCGGAGGAATTTTCATCCGTTGACATACGGAACATTTCCGCACGTATTTCACGATATCTCTCCTCATAGTCGGCCAAAAATAATACCGAGCAACCCTATCACATGTTTTACGGTTGCCTAAGTGTCTAGCCGTTGGGACGTCATGACTCTCCCTTAGAATCACTTGTCGATTTTCTTCTGGAACGACTAGCTTCCAGGCATCCTCGTCGTTCATCATTGTATCCAGTATTTGATCGGGTCGATAAACGTAGAGTCGACCACCCACTAGTTTCCAAAAGGGAAATTTATACGGATCCTCTTCTACTTGTTGACGTTTTTGGAGATACCACTTGTCTTGAATATCTGGAGTCTCTTCCATCGAACTAATTGGGATCCCATCATCCGGCTCATACATCCGTGAGAGTGCGTCTGGCACATCATGTAAGGCACCCTTTCGATGTTTGATATCATACTGATATCCTTGTAATTCTACGGACCATCGAGCTAATCTACCGTTGGGGCTTCGTAGATCACAGAGCCATTCGAGACTCTTATGGTCTGTGATTACCGTAAAATGATAACCCTCAACGTATTCTCGAAATTTCCGTATAGCCCAAAGAACAGCCAAACACTCGCGCTCCGACACCGAATAATTTCTCTCTGCAGGAGTTAAGGTTTGACTGGCAAACGCTAGGACACGTGTGCCATCTTCAAATGGTTGACACAAAACAACACCTAGACCCGTATCACTGGCGTCTGTTTCCAAAATATACTCCTTGGAGAAGTCAGGCCTGTGTAGAATAGGCGCTGTACTCAATAAATGTTTGAGTCTTTCAAACGATTCTTGTTGTGCCTGTCCCCATATATAAGGCTGGTCTTTCCGAGTTAACTGAGTGAGAGTCTCTGCTATTGTGGCAAAGTCGCCCATAAACTTCCTGTACCACGACACCACGCCAACAAATCTTCTCAACTGTTTTAGATTCTTTGGCGCCGGGTACTCGACAATAGGTCGGATCTTCTCGGGATCAGGTCGGAAACCATCTTTATTAACTAAGACGCCTAAATATCGGACTTCCTCCTTGCCAAAGGCGCTTTTATTTAAATTCACCGTTAATCCTGCATTTTTAATTTTATTCAAAACATGCTCTACCCATTTGATATGCTCCTCAAAAGACTCGGTGACAATGATTATGTCGTCTAAATACGCGAAAACGTACGGTTCGAACTCAGGACCAATTAAGGAATCGATCATCCGTTGAAAGGTAGCCGGAGCTCCATTTAGTCCAAAAGGCATCCTGGTGAATTGGAATAACCCTTTTCCTGGTACAGTGAATGCCGTGTTGGGTTTGGATCGAACATCCTTCTTGATTTGGTGATAGGCACTTCCTAAATCTAGGGTGGTGTATATACCTAGCACTTTAATTTCCGCAAAATGGAATCCATATAGGGTAGAGCGTAGGCGTCTGGCCTCGTTAAAGCATTCACTTTACGGTAGTCGACACAAAATCGCCAAGTACCGTCTGACTTCTTGACCATGACGACAGGACTCGACCATGGAGTTGAAGACGGTTCAATAATACCTTCTCCCAGCATCTCTTGCACTTGTCGGTGCATCTCTTCTTCTAACTTCTTAGATACTGGGTAGTACCGTTGCCTTATAGGCCGGGCTGCACCTACATCAATTATATGCTCAACCAAATGGGCACATCCAATATGTGGCGTCCCTCCTGGTATAATCCACTGTACGAGCTCATATAGTCGACTTTGTTGCTCGTCTGTCAATTTCTGAAGGCCTGACGTCTTCTGGCTCTCCTCGAGTGGAACAGAGACCAGGGCGACTTCCACCGGAATTCCTTTGACACTCCCCTTCACCGTAATGAAGTTTTCGCAGGGATGAAGTATCGCGTCAAATTTACGAATAAAGTCAGCCCCTACCAAACAATCTGGCTCCAGGCTAGGCATGACTAAGACAGTCAGCCATCTTACCGTACTTTCAATTCTAAAGGGTAATCTCAATTGTCCGGTGATTGCCACAGTTCTTCCATCCGCGACCCTAGCGCCACTACCTCGATACGGTTCTATGTGGAGACCAAAATCGTCGGCGAGTCGATAGGCGATACGCCCGATTACGCTACGAGCCGCCCCCGGATCAAACAGAGCTCTCAAATGGTGACCATGGACAGTCACAGTTATCCACCAACGAGTAAAACCTACTTCCGTCGCCATTTATACTTCCGACGGGCCTTGATTGGTTGCTCGAGCTTGTGATGGGGAGGTCTGTCTAAGAGAATCAGGGACAGGTGCGACCTCCACTACACGTCCCTGCTCTCGTTTTCCCGACATCGCGGACAATTATATTTCTTAAATCCAGGCAGTCCACATCCATAACATTTTAGGTCGCCAGGTTGACCATTCTGTTTGTCCATAATCCCAGACGAGGACTTACTCTGCCCCACCCTCGATGAAGGACCATCTTGATTCATAGGACGATTCCCAGAATTCCTATCTGGCAGGCTCTTTGATCCCATCCATAGTTTCTTTTTGCTCTTGAATTTCTGGCCGAAGGGTAATGTCCGCCGATCCATCGTATTATAATCAGGACGTCTGTCCACTGCTCGTACTGTTGCAGACATTTCCTTCTGGAGTAAAGCGACCGCATCTTTAACGGTAGAATCAACCGTTGAGGTCACCCTTTTTTCCATGGACTGCATCCATCTACAGCACGTCCCTTCCACCAGTTTCTTCACATCGGCCTCGGACAATGCTGCCACTGCTGACGTGGACGGCACCAACCGCTCTGCCTGCTTTTCTGCCTGTACTGCGGCGATATCCACCTTCTTCTTTTCTTTTGACTTCCCGCGGTAAGCCACTTCCGGGCAGAAGGACTGCTCCGGTGATGGAGGAGGACGATAGGACTGACTACACCTCAAAATTCGTTCGGCCTCCCTAATTGATAGAGGAGATCGTCGAACGAATGGACTCGATCCCGCTGTACCGCCATCTGCAACTCTGGCCTTAAATTTTGGTGTAGCCTATCAAGTTGCGTTTCCATTGACGGCTCCGGAACCCATCCATTTAAAATAGATCTAAGACAGATCATATAGTCCCGCACTGGCTCGTCAGGACCCTGGATCCTCATATGGACCTCTTTTTCTAGTCGACGCTGAACATTCCGATCGCCTCCATAACATGAACGGGCATCCCTGCAAAACTGTGCCCAGGTACCCCAATTTTTATACGAAAATCGGTACCACTGAAGGGCGACCCCTGTTAATAAATGAGGTAGTGCGTGTAGCAGCTCTTCATCTGATATTCCTGCTATCAGGCTGCATTCTTGAACACGCGTCAAAAAATCCTCGATGCTGTGTTGTTCGTCGCCGGCATATGTGACGTTCCAACGTCAGACCACTTCTTGTATGTCTCTCGTCCGGAGGATTTGACTTTTATTCCACACCGTTTGCTGACTATTCCTTTCATTCATGTGGTTTGAATGACCTCCCCCTCCCTAGGGTTGAACTGCCTGGGTGAAGTTGCAGCCTGAATTTCTGGCTGCCGTCGACTTTGTTGTGGCGATTTATGTCCATTGTTTTCATGTCTTTCATCTGACACTGATGGATAATTGATGTCGAATGTGTCACGGAACGTCACTCGTTCATTCCTGGCCGGTTGGCCCAATGCAGTGCTATGCGCCCTTTCCGGCCATCCACTAGTCAATTGTTGGATGACTATTTGACTCACCTGATGTGCGAGTTCATTTATTATGGCTGTATCTTGATTTAGATTCTCCTCTTGTATATTATTGGTAGACGATGATTCTTTATCTCGATATATTTGAGCCTGAACTCTAGCCCTGTTTCTAATTTGAGTCTCTTCAATAAACTCTACGAAAGACTCTAATAACGTATCTCGACGCGATCTAGACTCTATTTCGCTTTCGTCTAATCCAGACTGTTCAAAGTCCGCTGCGGTATAATTACCTTCTAGTCGATCTAGAAGACGATTGACTCGAATTCGTGGTCGACCAGATTTATTTAATTCGAGGCGTTCTAACGCCTCGTCCAATTCATGGGTCGACAGATGGAATACCCATTCGTGTAATTCACGGTACTCGTCTTGGCTCATTTTTTTCTTATTAATTCGGTTCTCGATATTTTCAGTAATCAAATAAGTTAAGATTATGCCAATACTTACGATCACCGTAAACCAGACGAAGTCATCCATTAAGGTCAAAAGTAGTGAAGAAAAAGAAAAATAAATAAATAAATAATCAAAATTTTCAATTTAATTCTAAGACGTCTAATTAGTAAAACCAAAATTTCAATAAATTAGTGTCGACTTTATGTCGATTATTCTAAAAATACACGAGTTTAATTTCACATTTAAAATAACTTATAAGACGTAGACACAATTACATCACTTTATATTTATTAAATAATTAAAATAAATTTATTTAGATTGTTACGTCTTAATATATAAAATAATTTAAAAGTTAAAACTTTAGTCAATAATTTGACATCTTATTTTTAAAACATTTATTTATTTTTCAAAAAATAATATGCTTTCACTCGTCTTCTTTTTCAAAAATATTTTATTAAATAGACAATTAATTTATATTTAAACCATTAAAAAAAAATCAATAATTCCTAAATTTCTTTTATTATGTCGTATTAATTAATTATACCTCTTAAATCTTAGGGACTTTAAACCAATTCTTAGCTTTATTAAGTAAATAATGTAAAACCTAATATTAAAATTATGACATCTTTCGTCATGTAGACGTTGTCTATTTATTAAAATAAAGACAACACTTTATATTAATTTTAATTTTAATGGTCGACTGACTTTTTAAATTTAATTCATCGCTACGTTTTAACAATGAGCCTATACTTAAATACTAACATATTAATCAACCTAATCAAGTCAATAGAATTAATCTTTATTTAAAAAAAAATCCTAAGGCGTTCACAATTAACATCAACCAATAATACTTTTCTCTTTCACTATTATAACATTCCAAACATTTATACAAATTAATAATTGGACGTTTAAAATATTTATGATACAATTTATTTTAAAATTGTCCTCAATTTTGAATTATTAATTATAAATAGACGTCTAATTTATATAAATTTCCAAATTACATAAGGATTTATTATTTCATTGGTTTTTCATTTCTTTTATAATTTTCTTTGTAATTTAAAAAAAAATGTATATGAAATTAAATTGAATATTAAAATTACATATAGATATCAAAATCTTATTTCCTTTATGTTATTGTTTACTTTTGGTCGACAACACACTTCATTAGTTCGCCGACACTCAGACGATATTTATATTTTAAATTATAATTATAAAATGCAAATTTAGAATTTTCAAAATATTATCTGAGCGTCAGACTTATATTTTATTGTAGTCAATCAACATTTATAATAGTGACACTATCAACTGTATATAAAAAAAATTCCTAAAATGTTAATTTTGAAAAATATTATTCTATAATTTTACAACTATTGAAAACATGAATTTAAAATTTCAATTTTATTCGACTATAAATAAATAAAACTTTTAAATTGCCAACAACACATTAATAGTGAGTATGTGACTTATTGTTGATACTTATAACAGTCGACAATCATTTTTAAACTCAACCGAAATTGAAATCACACACACTTTTCGACACTAGTAAACATTGACACTTCCTAGAATAATTCAAGCGTTAATTTTATTAGTATTTCACTTATCGAACAGCAAATCCATATATCTAGATGTTAACGCCAATTAGCAATTATGGATAAATTAAAGAAATGTTCAAAATATTAACGAGTATTCAAAATATTTAAATGTATTTATTGTATCATTTTGTTCGGGCACATTTTTATTATATGCGCATCCCGCACGTGAAAACATTTAATTATTAATTTGAATTAAAACTTCTGAGAAATTCTGTTCGAGCGCAAATTTTATAACTTGGCGACTGTCGAACTTTCGAACATTCAAAACTAATATGGTTGAACTTTCACCGTTCAATTTTGTTCGGGCGCCATTTTGTAACTGTCTTTTACGTTGATTTATGAATTTTAGTGAGACGTCTATACGTCAAATTCCAAAAGAAGTCGATCTCGCGTTACAACAGTCGCGCACCTTCAATAAAAATGCACGGCGAGCAAATTTCGAATTAGGAGTCACGTGTTCCACTCTCAACGAAAACACAAGTTAACCCAAACCAAACCTGCCGATACCCGGAAAACACGTGACGACTACTAATACGTATTAAAAACAACCCTTAAAATGGGATATGAAATAATGTTAGGAGGAGGAGAAAATTCAAATGCAACATATAAAATATGGCTTAAGATAAATAATTTTATTAATAACATAAAAGATATTTAAAGCCCGAGAGACAATAGAAAGCCGAGACAGAGCCGGTACTTACAAAATTTGGTGCTTCATACACGCTTCGAAAAAGGCTCTGTCTCAACCAATAGTGGACTTCGCTTGCCCTGTCCGTTCGCCGAAATCTCGAAATATCGAACAATAATATGGATGTCGGTTGTCCACAAAAACTACAACAAAAAAAACGCGGTCGTCTAAATCACAAACAAATATAGACGACTGTCTTTACAAAAGATTTCCCGATCGGAAGCTAAAACACATCACAATCCATTCTTTTTACGCTCGCGGGTCGAAGGTACGCAGAGATCTGACTTCCCGGTTACCGGCGAGTACCGACGTAACTCTCCACAGGGTTGCCGGCTCTCGTCGTCTTGGCAGTCGGCTAGTTCTGAAATTTTACTAGCCATACAATGATTACACAATACGGAACCACCGCCGGAGCCTGGGGAACAACGAAAATGCTTTTTCCTATAACCGGGTATTAAAATAAAAATAAAACAGCATTTTCGTTACAAACTTTAAATGATCAATGTTGGCATTGATGATGCAATATTATAAGTATTGAATAATAATATAAGTATTGAATTACCCTACACATAATTGAAGATAATAGTGTTCATTAAGAATTTTTCATTACTTCTCGTAACTTTAGATCAACAAAAATTACACAAGCCTTTGTGGTTGTTTTTGAACGAGGAAAAAAGGAATTATTATTGTTCAAGTTGTACTAGCATTATTTTTTACTGTTTACCGAGTTTACTGTTTACAGTGCATCATCGTTGCCAACATTGATCATTTGAAGTTGTATGTTTTTACCGAATGTTCGAAATTTCTGATGATTTTAACGTCATCCGCAAGCGTCCATTTTATTCGAATAAAAACATCTACTAACTAACAACTAACTGGATATCCTGACATTACCGAATATGTCAGAGCAGTGACTCGTTTCCGTCGAGGTAGACGAGGACGTCTCCGAGAAGCTGCTACAAGATGCCCAGATGCTACCGGTGCCTAGTCTTTGGACACAGAGGCGTCGAATGCAGAGGACCTGACAGGAAGAACATCTGTTACTGATACGGCGCGGATGGGCACAAAGCGGCGACGTGTGCCGCGAAGCCGCAGTGCTTTCTCTGCGCAGAGTAGAGGGCAAATCCTAGCCTGCGAGCCCATATCGCCGGATCTGCTTGCGGAGGGACTAGCAACGCTGGTTGAGGGCTGGCAGGTGATCGACGACTACACTGGAAGCGACCACCAGTATATTTCTTTTACTTTCAAAAGCAATGTTGCAGCCAACTACCAACAATACCAACAACGACCCGCACGCCCCCCCCCCCCCCCGTTGGAACATCACCAAAATGGATACCGAGAAGCTATCTCTAGCCATAGCCAGAGGAAAAGCCTCCCTCGATGATATTCCTTACGGCCCAGATGCTCGCGCACTAGCGGAGGCTCGGGTGCGAGCAACCATGCGCCTTCTACAACGGGCCTGTGAGGAAGCGGTGCCAAAGACACCATGTCCGCAGAATCGCCGTCCTGTGTACTGTTGGACGACGGTGATCGCTGAGCACAGACGTGAATGCCTTAAACACCGATGGGCAGTCAATAGAGCCCACAAACGCGATCCACGTAACGCAACCTTAGTAACTGCGGTCTATATGCGCGAAAAAATAGAACTCCGCCAAGCTATCATGTCCAGTCAGCGCCGAAGCAGCTAGGCGATGACCTGAACAACGACCCGTGGGGTCTAGGGTATAAAATTGTAATGCAGAAGGTGGGGGCGTTCAAACAAAGCACCCCACCGATCCATCGATTGTACACAACATTGTAGAGAACCTATTCCCTACCCGCTCTTACCTCTTCAGAATGGGGAAGGTGACGGAGCCCGGCTGTGTGTACTGCAACTGCACCCGCGACGATGCTCTCCACACATTTTTCGAATGTGAGCAGTGGAGGGATGCCAGGTCTGCCCTGGACGAAAAAAATGGACAATTCATGCCGGATAATATAATCCGGCTGATGCTACGCAACGAAGATACCTGGTCAAGGACTGCTGACTTCATCAAAGCAGTCCTCCGATAAAAGAAGTTGGACGCGGATGTAGCCGCGTCAGCTTTTTAAACAATGGACGACTAAAGAGAAGGAAACTATTTATTTTTTACAAGAAGGACGCGGCAGTTACTGGGATCCGTTATCTGCTGAGAAACCGACCTCACCATGAAATAATATAACCAGTTCCGTGGTGGACACTCGAACGTCGGTTGGAAAAGAAGGTTCAGGGTTTAGTGGGTATGCCTGTATAGGCTGAACAGGCGAGTCCCGCATGACTTCCTTATGGTACTTAAAGCTTTAATTTATTTGCCTAAGCAATCTGGTGAAGAACAATAGATCCATTTTCCTTCTTCTCTATTTGTAATCCTAAAAAGGTGTTCGATGTATCTTCTGTAATTTCAAAGTCTTGCTTTAGACTTCTGAGCAAATAATCTATATCTTCTTGCTTCTTCGCTAGGATAATTCCATCATCCACATAGATTCCTATTATTATTCTATTATTATAATCTTCATTGGTGAAAATGCATGGGTCAGCAATACTTACTCTACTCGGATTCAATTTTTGTTTTTGAAGAGAGTTAATCTTTTATTCCAAGATCTCGGTAATTGTTTCAATCCGTACAGACCTCGCTTAAGTTTACATACTAGATTTTAATTTTTATTTATGAAACCCTCCGGTTGCTTCATATAAACATCCTCTTCTAGATTACTGTTCAAAAAGGCTGTTTTTACATCAAACAGTTTGATTTTTTAATTTTCTTTGGCTGCTAGAGAAACAATCATCCTTATTGAGTTATACTTAATGACAGGGCTAAATGTTTCATTAAAGTCAATTCCTTGACCTTGACTAAATCTTTTAGCCACTAACCTTGCCTTATATCTTACAATATTACCTTTCGAGTCTCTTTTAATTTTGTAGACCCAGCGATTAGATATTATGTTGCAGTTTTCTGGTGGAGTGACAAGCTTCCAAACTTCATTTTTGTGTAACGAATCCATTTCTTCGTTCATGGCTTGGCTCCATTTTTCTTCGTTAATACTTTTAATTGCTTGTGAATTATTGATTGGTTAGCAACCTTCTGAAATTAGACAATGATCATCAATATTTACAAAATCTGAATATCTTGAAGGAGGTTTAAGAGTCGAGCGATTTCTTAGTCTTCTACGACTGTCATTATTTTCATTATTTGTCGGTAGATTCCTCTCTTCCAGGTTTATAACTTCTTCTTTAGATAAGTCTCTTCTTTCCAGTTCAGCTACATCGGCTTCGGATTCTTCTTCAGGTAAGCTTTCTTCTTCTGAGTTATGGTCGTCATCTTCAACTTCTTTAGGTAAATTTCTTCTTTCCACGTCGAAATCTTCCTTATCAGCATCTTCCCAATGGAGTTTTAGCAACACGCTATCTTCATTGTCAATTTCATTTAAAGGCTGGCATGTTCTTGTAAAAATAATGTCCCGTCTTACTTGGACTGTACTTTTATTTGGAAACCAGATACGATAGCCTTTGACATTTTCTTCGTACCCTACGAAGTAACCGACTTCTGCTTTCTCGTCAAGTTTCTTAAGATGCAATTTAGGAATGAGAACAGAAACCTTTTCTCCAAAGGTATGTAAATCCCGAAGTTTCACTTTACGAGTATTCCATAGCTCATAAGGAGATTTATCTTTTATTGAGCTTGTGCCTGATAAATTGAGAACATGTACCACTGTATTTACAGTTTCTGCCCAGAAATGCAGTTTGAATTTCTTCGCATGTAATATGTAATATTCCAATTCCAACGGAATTCCAACTTTACTGAGGATATTTTCTACTCTTTCGTTTATGAATTCCAATCCATTATCTGTTCTGACGGCTTTAATTCCTTTCGGATAGTGTTTCTCGACTTTTTCACATATTCTTCTATGCATTTTGCTGCATCAGATTTTTCTTTCAGAAAGTAGACAGTTTTGAAGTGAGAAAAGTCATCTTTAAACAACAGAAAATATTTATATCCTCTAAAAGATTTTTCTTGCATTGGTCCACAGAGATCAGCATGAATTAGTTCGCCAATTTTGCTGGTTTTACTTTCACTTGCAGGGAACGGTTGTTTACGAGCTTTTTCTTTGGCACAAGAATCACAAAACACTTCTTTTTTATTCGAAACTTACACACTGTTTTGTTTTAAAATAGTCTTCACTTGTCGAAAGTTCTGATGCACTAATTTCTCGTGCCATACATTTATGGACTCGACGATTAGTGCTGGAACAGACTCACGAGTCTCATATTTTTCAGTTTTTGGAACTTCGAACTGCATTGCAAATAAGCCTTTGTCTTGGCGGAGACTTATCGCCATCACTTTACCATTTTTAATAAATTTCATATAGTAGTCCTTTATCCAGGGCAACGGGCTCAGAGAATAGGTTATATTTCAATTTCAGTACATACAACACATCTTTTAAGTGGTTTTCCACCCACTTTTCACCATTAAAGGCAAGTATGTTGATGCTTCCTTGTCCTTTAATTGTGAGGAGTTCACCACTTCCCATTCGCCCAAACGATTCCTTTTCTACAGTTTTATACGTGACGAACCACTCTCTCACATGTGACATGTGCTCAGTAGCACCACTATCTTTATACCACTTGAGGGTGTAGTCCACTGGTTGAGTCACTGTTGCTAATGCGTGACACACTAAACTGGAACCTCGTAAGTCATTGGAATTACTTATATTGTTTTTGTGACCACTTTTGTTTTTATTGTATCTGCACTCACACGCCCAATGGTTCGGTTTCTTATAAATGTAGCAGTTTTTCTTATTTTTATTCTTAATTTTATCTATTCTGAAGGACGATAATGCATGCTTTTCATCAACTGCATCACATCTGCCTAGTCGTAGGTCCTCTGTATTTAATCTTGAAATTAAATTTATTTTTGTCTGTTGATCTGCACTCGTCGATTCCCAGGCGCTATGACAATGATTAAATTTATTTGGTAATGTGATGAGAATTTTTGAAATAACCATTTTCTCATCTATGTCCTCTCCCATCATGATGATGCGATATGCCAAGTCTCCTATTTTCGATATGCGTGACTGCATATCATCACTTTTTTCCATTTGTAACGTATGCCGAGGAGCAGAGCTGGGGAACTGTTGTCCAAACTGGGAAAACACTGTACTTGCACCCAAGACCTACAGAAAGTTGTGGCGTTCAAGTTAAAGGAATCAACTTTGTCGCAACGCTGAGGCACAAGGAGGCCCTTAAAGTTATGGACATGGACTACGCTACAATCCAGGAGCAAGTAGCCTAGGCCCTGACATCGGTGATAGTCTGGGGAAGCGTAATCCCTTAGGACATCAAGTTCAGGGGAGCGTTCTCGGCACATAAACAGCCATCGTCAAATTCCCTGCCTCAGTTGCTACTGGAGACGGAAAGGCTGATAGTCGTGTGAACTGGCGGGTACAGATTTTACAAACCCTCCTTCGTTGCTACTGTTGCCATGAGATCGAGCATACAGCCTTAGAATTATCAAATGACTCGGGAGGCCGTGGCATATTGTGCCAGGAAATATTTGAAGAGTGAGAGCAACGATGGTATTGAGCATCCAAACGGCGCTGGACTCACCGTCTTATTCCGAATGTGGAGAAGCAGATACCACGGTGACGGTAGTTACATTCCATCTAACCCAGGTGCATACCGTGCACGGCTGCTTCCACAGCTAATCCATCGATTCCGCGTTTACGAAAATGCGCGACTTGCCCTGGTGTGGACGAAAACGCGGAACATGCCATCTTCAATTGTTCCTAAAGAAGCCGAATCCGCTGCAGGAATTTGCAGAAGACCGACTAACACCCGGATGACTGGGTAGAGTCCTGCTCTTCTTACAGCAAGGGTGGGCTGGTCCAACTTGCCGGGTTCTGCGTGGAGAAGCTGAGTAATATAAGGAAAAACGATGAGAGACGAATAGCAATACCATCAACCATCCGTCAAGTGCCATTAAATCGGCGAGGAGCTTTTGTTGTAACATATATAAATTGTTCCCGAACAATTCACATTCCAAATTGTTATGTACATTCCGACATACATCGCTATATTATTGAAGTTTTGATCTTTATCGATATTTGTTGATCTGCCCTTAGCCTTTTTCAATGTGTCTAAATATTTCTAGTCGATCAAGATTAAAATCGGTATTACCCGTTCAATCCCGATCATTCTCTACATTTCTTCATCTTTCTCCATATTTTAACGATATTTCTCGTGAATTTATTGTATCACTTAGTTCTTAATGTCTATCTATCATCTATATATATGGCGATCTTCCACCACTATCTAGCTGTGAACAGTAGATACTTGAGTTGATTTTGAGCCACATTTTCCTCTGAAAAAATGTCGTGTAACGTAGAATTTTCAGATTATTCAGCATTGAAATCAACCAATGGGAGTTTCAGATTCTGGATTGTCGAAAAGAAATTCGAACAGTTGCATTATTGGCCAACATCATAAAATAATTCGGAGAAAATGTGCATGGCGGTGAGACGAGTGAGGTGCCTCGCGCGTTTTTGTTTTCTTGCATCAACGTGTCATTAATAAAACGATCGAATGTCGAATCTGAAATATGATTTCTATGACAGATATAGTAGATTTTCAAAATACCACACGAACTGTGCTTGGCCGCTAATAATAGATGTCCTTGCAATGTAAAATTATGAATTTTCAAAACATGAAACAGACCAGATAGTTAGAATATATTTTATAGCACTGCGTGCCGTAAATTCGCTCATAACGCACGATTTTGCGTGTCGTAAGTAGTGTTTTCTGGCACACGGTGGCGCTTTATGGCAGGGTCTGTCTACGATGGGTGTACAATGCGAATTGCGCACGGAAACCATGATAACCCCACTTTTTGACAGTGTGTAACTGAATTAAATTGAATAAAATTGCACACAAATACAGACGAATTCCAGCATTTGAAAATGCGTAAAAAATTGTGGGTGTTTCGACGTGTTCAAACTTGTACATTAAGCTGGAATTTATAGTCGACGTAAACTGATATCGTAGTCTCAAGCCATGAACTCAACCAATGAAAATGTACTATGTCACGGCATTGACCAATCGCAGTATTGTTTCCCTCGGTTCAATCATCAAAAAACGTTTGAACAAAAAATCATTAAAAATAACAGTCTATGATATATCGGGGGGGCTCCGCCCCCCCCCGTACCCCGACCCCTCCCACCACGCTTTAACTAATTTCGGCGAATTTACGTCACACGTGCTATAAAATAGTATACTTACAATATAAACTTAAAATAGTACACTACTAATATAGCTACGCTCGGGCGCTAAACTCGCCGTGCCAGAATATGTCACTTACCACGCTTGTATTGTAATATACTAATAAAGTTTGATTTTTTTCTTTTGAATTGCACAATTCTTAACCATACATTTTTTTTATTTGTAATCTGGAAGAAAATAATTGTTATTCTATTCGAAAACTAAAAAGGGGCAGCCAGAGTTTATTAATATCATCTTAAAACAATTCGAGACTGGCATCATTGTTTAAATTATTATCATTGTTTATAACCATTTTTGTAAAATGCATATAACTTGTGCAGGAAATTATTGATAAAGGTAAAAATATGCAAACACTATAAAAATACTGTTTGAAATATGGAAAATATCGTTTTGAAATAAATCGCGACCAGAGTCATTGTTTAAATTATCATTGTTTATAATGATTTCTGTAAAGGGCGAATAACTTATGCAGAAAATTGTTGATAAAGTTAAAAATGTGCAAACACTCTAAAAATGCTGTTGTGTTCTATATTGCGTTCGAGTTGTGATTGCGCCGTCACACGGAACCTTGGCGCGAGCGAGCGCCGCGACCTCGCACGATGCGAATCAATAATTTCGAATATCTGCCTGCCACTTCGGGCAGTTAGTCGTTCTTAACTCATGGTCGAACATGGTACGCGTATCTTATGCAAGGTCTCTCGCTAATTACACGTCCCGCTTTAGAAAGAACCCGAGTTTCTCACGCAATTCGTGACAGTGTGATCCCACGCAGTGTGATCTTCAATTTTTGTATCATAAGGCTTGGTAATAATAAATGGTTCCCTGTGACGCCACTCAATAGTGTTGGATCCTGGACTCTCTTCTTTTCCGTCATTTCCATACGGAACATTTTTGGCGATCCTGCCAGGATCGGCGCGAGGACAGTGCTATTCTGAAAAAAGGGATAGTGTTTGGCGATCAGTGAATTCAGTGAACCGCAATTCGCATTCTCAAATTTGACCAAAATTCAGCCAGCGGTAGCTTAATCCACCTGTTTGATTTCTCGTTATCTCAGTCGACGCTTGCTTTGGCGCAGCCTTTCTTTTTCAAGCTCGCCCGTCTCCACCGCGGCGTCTCAGTGCACACACTTGTTTCAGTGCAGCCATGTCTCTTTGGCTCCTCCAACTTTTCGGCACTGCAGCCGATTCTCGTTTCGACTCAGCGGGTCTCTCCCGGAGTCTCCCCGCTTCTCAGCGTGCAGCGCAGCTGGCCTCCACGTAGCAGTCTAACTTTGATCCAACCAGTAAAAACAAAGCAACAACTCTGCTTTTGTGGAACTCAAATAACATTGCACTCGTGTTGCAACCGAGAGAGTGACAGAATGCCTCGAGACGATCTAGATGAAACATTTCAAACTACACTTGTAGACGCCTTTCATCAACAAACTGCGATCTTTGCATCGCTTGACCAACAGATGACTTCACTTCGGAGACTTGAAGATGCTACTGTCAATGTGTGGACCAATCGACGGCAACTTCTACACGATACGCGGTCAGCCTGTCAAGATAATCACTTGCGTCTAGTGTGTTTTGTTCCGGATTCGACAAAGGAACTACCATATTTTCGCGATGATACTGCGGAAGCAAAACTATGGGAAGCTCTGGACTACGTAAGCTGCCAACCGTCTAATATCACGTCTGAGGCTAAGTCATCAGTAGTCAGGAATATACCGCCTCCAACAACAACTACAATTGCTTCAGTGCCGCCCGCCGTGGATTATCTACCAAGGATTCAACTTCCGTCTCTTTCGGGTAAATATACAGAGCGGACCAAATTCCGCGCGTATTTTGAATCACTTGTTGATAAAAATCATTCGCTCGATTCTATTCAAAAATTACATTTTTTACACGTACTGGAGAATCAAGTGACTTATTAAAAAATACGGTATTTGCACCTGAAAACTATGCGACTACGTGACAGCTGCTCATAAAACGGTATGATAATTCTCGATCGATTGTCAATGCGCAGCTTAATTTTGTTTTTGTTAACGTTGCCGTTAGTAAATTCGGAATCTGCGGAACATTTACGTAATTTGAGAAATCGCGTAACCGAAGTTGTTACGGCGCTTGAGTCTTCGGATTGGTTTTCTCATGTCAGCGTACCAGCTGATCCGGTCACTGCAGGCGCACACGGCGTGAGCGAAATTCTCGTTTGCATTGTCGCGTCGAAGTTTGATCAGGTGACTCGGCAAGCCTGGGAGTTGTATTTAGACGATTCAGATGAATATCCGCATTTTTCGCGATTAGATACATTTTTCGCTACATGCATACGCTGTTTAGAGGCATATTCGAAGCCTTTAGCGGTCCTTTCGGATACAGTAAAAAAAAAGCCAATCAGACGGGAAAATCACAACTCGTTGTTGCCCACGTAATAGCTGCTTCGTATTCATTGTGCCCACCCTGTAAATGAAACCATTCTATTTATAAATGTGACTCTTTTAGATCATTAGCGCCAGCGATACGGCTGAAACGCGTAAAAGAATTAAAATTGTGCGTGAATTGTTTAGGATTGAAGCATTCCTCGCGCCAATGTAGTCGCGCGCATTCGCGTTTTCAATGCCCGGCGAGGTACCACACGCTACTTCATATTAGCCACACAAATTCGTCGGCGAGGATACCGTCATTACTGTCCGTAACGCAGCCTTCTATTGCGGACGCTCCGAGCGTCGTTCAGACTTTGCTCACGTCACAGTCACTTAAGTTTTCGGTCAGGATTTTACCTGCAACAGCGCATGTGTTGGTGGAGACGCCGTCCGAAAGGACTATGAGTTCGGTCAGCTTGCTCGTAGGTATAGGTGGTATACTAGCAGGTACCTCAGCCGCTGTTGCTTCTATCGTTATAAGTTCCAAATCGTGACAAGGTGGAAGGTTCCAGACCGAGGCAATAGTTTTGAAAACTGTCAATAGCTACGTACCTCACCTTCAGTACAGTGATATTCTTTGGCCGCATTTAGTTGGACTCGATCTTGCTGATGACATTCCTTCTAATCCAGAGCCTATCCAACTCATAATAGGTGCTGATCTATATGGTTCTCTTGTATTAGACGGGCTCATCAAGGGTAGACCCGGTGAACCCATTGCACAAAACACTATATTGGGTTGGGTACTATCCGGTCCATATTCGCTCATTGAGCGCGATGCAGATAGTGAGGTGCGGTATTGCATTGTACCAATTAGGATGCACTTAACACTTCGATTTTTAAATTCTGGGAGTTAGAAAATATCCCTTCCAACCCTATTCTTACAGCCGAAGAAAGTAGATGCGAAGAGCATTTTAAATCCACCCACAGTCGGACCGACTCAGGGCAGTACATCGTAAAGTTGCCATTCAACCACGAGTTTCCTATACCGATTGGATTCTCTTATCAGTATATTTGGGTGGGTTATTTTCGGTGCTCTCGGTAACCCATCATCTCAACTTGCAGAGATTCATATTAATTATGCTCATGCTGAGCAGCATGATCATCTAAACGAAATGCTTTCGCGCTTTTGGGAAGTTTAAGAAGTGCAAACTTTCCAAGCAATCACAGAAGAAGACGGACAATGTGAGACGTACTTTAGTCAAACCCATTCGTGGACCTCAGACGGACGCTACGTTGTACGCATTCCATTCAAAACTACTACACCTCTTAATATTGGAGACACACGGTATCGAGCTGAACGAAGTTTACTCGCAATGGAAAAGCGATTATCGCACCGACCAACCGAGCAAGAAGAATACCGTGAATTTCTTCATGAGTATCAATCGCTTGGTCATATGCGTTTCGCGCCTAGTTCGAAATTACGTAAACAGCTAGTCTATTTGCCACATCATCACGTGATAAAAGAATCTAGTTCTATGACAAAAATACGTGTCGTGTTTAATGGATCTGCACCTTCATCAAATAAGATCTCTTTAAATGACCTTTAGATGACTGGTCCAAAGCTACAAGCTGATCTCCCATTATTGCTCACAAGCTGAAGGATTCACCGATATGTGTATGTTGCAGATAACGAAAAAATGTAGAGACAAATACTTGTGCATGAACAAGATATCGACTATCAGCGCATACTCTATCGACAATCCACTGCAGCTGAAATGTCGGAATTTCAGTTACTTACTGTGACCTATGAAACACCAAGTGCTCCCTTCCTGGCGTTGCGAGTTCTTCAGCAACTGGCACAGGATGAAGGAAATAAGTATCCATATGGAAAATCAATCCTACTGAACAATACTTTTGTTGATGACCGTTTGTTTGGTTCAGACAGTATCGAAATTACTCGGTTAATTCGCGACGAACTCGTAGGTCTCATAAAACAAGGCAAATTTGAATTACGCAAATGGGTAAGTAACTCCTCCGAATTACTTGAAGATATCGATGAAAGTAACTATGGTCTTGCCTGCAGCAAACAGCTGCAGCCAGACAATACCTTAAAAATCCTCGGTATTGCTTGGTGTCCATCATCGGACGAATATGCATTCACAGTGCATTGTGAGTCTATATCAGAGCAAAAATGCACGAAGCACTCAGTACTATCCATTATCGCGAGACTTTATGATCCTCTGGGATGGATAGCACCTATCATTATTACTGCAAACATATTTATGCAATCTTTGTGATCTTGTTCTCTTGACTGGGATTCACCTCTTCCAGATAATCTGTCAAACGAGTGGTCTGATTTCTATGACTCCCTGTCATCTGTCAATGACATAAGGTTACCCCGTCGGACAGGTATTATATCCACTACGGTTCAAACCGAAATACATGGTTTTTCAGACGCTTCGAATAAAACGTACACAGCGGTAATATACGTTCGTGTTATTAGTGAAGATGGAAGTATTCATTCAGCCCTTTTGTTGAGCAAAACTAGGGTTGCACTCGTCAAGCTTTATCTACCCCACGGTTAGAACTTTGTGGCGCAGTTCTTTTAGCTCGTCTTATGTCAAAGTTAAGTTCAGCGCCAGAATTCAAAGAAGCCTCTCGGTTCTGTTGGACAGATGCCGGAGTCGTCTTAGCATGACTTAAAGTCAAATCATCTCATTGGAAGACTTTTGTCACAAATCGTGTGGCAGAAGTGCATACATTGTTACCTGAGGTAAATTGGCGACATGTACCCGGCATAGAAAAACCGGCAGACTTAGCCTCTAGAGGAATGAAACCAAAGCAGCTTCTGACATCATCTCTGTGGTGGCCAGGACCATCATGGTCAAGGCAAGCTTCGTTTGAATGGCCTGTATCCGAGCCTACAGATTCAGATGCAGCTTATACAGAGAGTGAGATAACGACTTTGGGCACGACTATATTTAACGATTACGAAAATACTGTTGCATCTCGATTTTCGGATTGGTCACAATTGTTTGTATTACGGTTCTTATTTTACGATTATCGCCGCATTATCCAATAAAGCATCGTCATTTAGGGTTAATCATGAGAGCTGCAGATTCTATTTGCTCAAAACAGATGGGTACCGTGTTTTCAAACAGCACAGTTTCCCGAAGACATTGCCCTACTTAAATCTAACCATCCGTCCTCAGATGGAATTCATCATTTAAACCCTCACCCAGCACTCCCGCCACAAAGTCTCTTACGACGACACAATCCATTCTTAGATAATGACGGACTTTTACGCGTTGGAGGCAGACTGTCACAGAGTTCACTGACTATGACTGCGAAGTATCCATTTATTTTATATACAAACCATATCGCGCGACTTATCGTTAATTATGCACATCAGTCTTGTTTACACGGAGGTATCGCACAAACATTGACTACCGTAAGAGATACGTTCTAGATCATCCAGGCGAAAACATAGTAAAAACCGTTGTAACTAATAGCGTAGTCTGTGCTCGACTTCGAGCAGAAATTCCCACTCAAATTATGGGTTCTATCCCAACTGTCCGCATCGAAAGTCCAGGATTTGTGTTCGAAAATTGTGGCATGGACTATGCCGGGCCATTCAACGTCAGAATGGCGGGTGGTCAAAGAGTGCGTTCGCATCTTTCTTATGTATCAGTGTTTGTTTGCTTGGCGTCAAGAGCAGTACATTTGGAGTTAGTGACCGCTTACTCTACGAAAGCATTTATTGCGGCTTCACAGCGCTTTTGTTCGCGTCGTGGGCTGCCAAAATGTATGTACAGCGATCACGGACGTAATTTTAAGGGCGCGGAGAGAAAATTGCATGAAGCTTTTCAATCCGTCATAAGTGATCCTACTTTCCATGCGCGTTTGGATAATGATCAAATCAATTGGTCATTTATTCCACCAGCAGCACCACATTTTGGTGGCACCACAGTCAGCGGTAAAAAGTATGAAATATCACATGAAGCGGGTTTTGAAATCTACCACACCTACGTTCGAGGAGTTGAGTACACTTCTGTGTAGAATCGAAGCTTGTTTAAATTCGCGACCGTAAGCACCGTTGACCGAAGACGTAG
This sequence comes from Trichopria drosophilae, assembly GCA_030407085.1. Lineage (NCBI taxonomy): Eukaryota > Metazoa > Arthropoda > Insecta > Hymenoptera > Diapriidae > Trichopria > Trichopria drosophilae. The sequence continues at coordinate 49,291,213 of CM059586.1, forward strand.
AGAGTCTTGATACGCTGACCCCACACACTTCATAATAGGAAGAGCCATGAATGCGGTTCCACAGGAGTCGGTCTATGAAGTCCCGAGTAATCGGCTGTCATGTTGGCAGTTATGGCATCAAATGTTAGAGTCATTTTGGCGAAAATGGTTGGACGATTATGTTCGCTTCTGCCAACACCGCACCAAATGCCAGACTCGATCTTTCAATGTACAAGTTGGTCAAATTGTGCTGTTAAAGAGTGATCGTAGTGATCTTCCACCTACTAAGTGGAAAGTTGTCATCCTGGAAGTGATGGTCTAACACGTGTGGTCACGGTCAAAACTAACACTTCAGTATATAAACGATCTATCTCAAAGTTGGCCATTCTAGAGTTTGAACAGGCGTAAACTGATAGGTACTCAACGCAGTGCTTCCAGGTCATAGCAACTATTTAAGACAACTACATTTACTTTCATTTCCTAATTCAAATATGTAAGGTAGGCTAAGGATCGATACCAAGCGTAGAAAGCTGATGTACCGACAATGAAGAATTACTTTTTTCCGAAATTTAGTACGTGATGTGCTCCTATAGGAACGCATACATCGCGGACAGCAAAAGTCGATGACCTCCAGAGCGGGCGGAATGTTCGATATTGCTTTCGATTTGAAATTACGCCATCACACGAAAACATAGCGCGAGCGACGGCCGCGATCTCTTGCGGTGCGAATTAATAATTGCGAATCTTCGTCTTCCACTTCGGGGAGTCAGTCGTACTTAACTCATTGTCGACCATTGTACGCGTTTCGTATGCAAGGTCTCTCACTAATTACGCGTCGAGCTTTAGAAAAAAACCGAGTTACTCACGCAGCTCGCGACAGCCTGATCCCACGCAGAGCGATCCTCAATTTTTTGTAAAAGACGTATAAATTGTGCAGGAAATTGTTTATAAAGTTAAACTTCTGCAAAAACTTCAAAAACAATGTTGAAAATAAGGAAATTAAGGTTTTGAACAATTTGGGACCAGCGACATTGTTTATAACGATTTCTGTAAAGGCGTATCATTGTTTAAATTATCATTATTTATAACGATTTCTGTAAAAGGCGTATAACTTGGGCAGGAGATTGTTGATTATGTTAAAATTTTACATACACTTCAAATACACTCGTGGGAATGTGGAAAATGTCGTTTTAAACCAATTCGAGACTGGCATCATTGTTTATAACGATTTCTGTAAAAGGCGTATCATTGTTTAAATTAACATTATTTATAACGATTTCTGTAAAAGGCGTATAACTTGGGCAGGAGATTGTTGATAATTTTAAAATTTTACATACACTTCAAAAACACTCGTGGGAATGTGGAAAATGTCGTTTTAAACCAATTCGAGACTGGCGTTGTTTATAACGATTTCTGTAAGAGTTGCATAATTTGTTCCGAAAATTATTTATAAATTTAAACATTTGCAAACACTTCAAAAACACCGTTCGAAATATGAAAAATGTAGTTCTAAACCAATTGGCGACTGGCATCATTGTTTATAACTATTTCTGTAAAACGAATATAAATTGTGCTGAAAATTATTTATAAATTTAAACATTTGCATACACATCAATAATACTGTTGGCAATATGGAAAATATCGTTTTAAAATAATACGCGAGACAGGCATAATTTTTTATATCCATTTCTGTAAAAGGCGTAATATTGTTTAAATTATAATTGTTTAGAACGATTTCTGCAAAAGACGTATAACATGGGCAGGAGATTGTTGGTAATATTAAAATTTTACACGCACTTCAAAAACACTCGTGGAAATATGGAAAATGTCGTTTTAACCCAATTCGAGACTGGCATCATTATTTATAACGATTTCTGTAAAAGGTATATAAATTGTGCCGAAAATTGTATATAAATTTAAACATTTGCAAACACCTCAAAAATACTGTTGGCAATATGGAAAATATCGTTCTCAAATAATTCGCGACTAGCATAATTATTTTTATCCATTTCTGGAATTGTTTAAATTATAATTGTTTAGAACGATTTCGGTAAAAGGCGTATAATTTGTGAAAGAATATGTTGATAAATTTAAAAATTTGCAAACACTTTAAAAATACCGTTGGCAATATGTAAATTATTATTTTGAAACAATTCGCGGCTGGAATCATTGTTTAAATTTTTATTGTTTATAACGATTTCTGTAAAAGGCGCAAACTTGTGCAGAAAATTGTTTATAAATTTAATAATTTGCAAACACTTCAAAAACTTGGTTAGAAACATGGAAAATGTCGTTTTAAACCAATTCGCGACCAGCGTCATTGTTTATAACTATTTCTGTAAAAGGCATATAAATTGTGCAGAATATTGTTTATACATTGAAACAGTTGCAAACATTTCAAAAATACTGTTGGCAATACGGAAATTATTATTTTGAAACAATTCGCGGGTGGAACCAGTGTTTATAACGATTTCTGTAAAGGCGTATCATTGTTTAAATTATCATTATTTATAACGATTTCCATAAGAGGCGTGTAACTTGGGCAGGAGATGGCTGATTATGTTAAAATTTTACACGCGCTTCAAAAACACTCGTGGAAATATGGAAAATGTCGTTTTAAACCAATTCGAGACTGGCATTATTGTTTATAACTATTTCTGTAAAGGGCGTATCATTGTTTAAATTATCATTATTTATAAGGATTTCTGTAAAAGGCGTATTATTGTTTAAATTATCATTATTTATAACGATTTCTGTAAAAGGCGTATATTTTGTTGCGAAAATTGTTTATAAATTTAAACAATTGCAAACTCTTCAAAAATACTGTTGGCAAATGGAAATTATTGTTTTGAAACAATTCGCGGCTGGAATCATTGTTTAAATTTTCATTGTTTAAAACGATTTCTGTAAAAGGCGTATAACTTGTGCTGAAATTTGTTTATAAATTTAAACATTTGCAAACACTTCAAAAACACCGTTGGAAATATGAAAAATGTAGTTCTAAACCAATTCGCGACTGGCATCATTGTTTATAACTATTTCTGTAAAACGAATATAAATTGTGCTGAAAATTATTTATGAATTTAAACATTTGCATACACTTCAATAATACTGTTGGCAATATGAAAAATATCGTTTTGAAATAATTCGGGACTGGCATAATTGTTTAAATCCATTTCTGTAAAAGGCGTAATATTGTTTAAATTATCATTATCTATAACGATGTCTATAATAGGCGTATAACTTGTCCAGAAAATTGTTTATAAATTTAAACATTTGCAAACACTTCAAAAATACTGTTGGCAATATCGAAATTATTGTTTTGAAACAATTCGCGGCTGGAATCATTGTTTATAATGATTTCTGTGAAAGGCGTATAACCTGCGCAGGAAATTAATTATAACGTTAAACATTTGCAAACACTTCAAAAATAGTATTGGAATTATGGAAAATATCGTTTTAAACCAATTCGCCACTGGCATCATTGTTTATAACGATTTCTGTAAATGGCTTACCGTTGTTTAAATTATCATTATTTATAACTATTTCTGTAAAAGGCATATAAATTGTGTAGAAAATTGTTTATAAATTTAAACATTTGCAAACACTTCAAAAATACTGTTGGCAATTTAGAAATTATAGTTTTGAAAGAATTCGCGCCTGGAATCATTGTTTAAATTATCATTATTTATAATGATTTCTGTAAAAGACATAACTGGTGTAGGAAATTATTTATAAAGTTAAAAATTGGCAAAGTCTTTAAAAATACTATTGGAAATAAGGAAAATATCGTTTTAATACAATTCGGTACCGGCATCATTGTTTATAACTATTTCTGTAAAAGGCATATAAATTGATCAGGAAATTATTTATAAAGTTAAAAATTTGCCAAACACGTCAAAAATACTGTTGGCAATATGGAAATTATTGTTTTGAAACAATTCGCGACTGGCATCGTTGTTTATAAGGATTTCTGTAAAAGACGTATAGCTTGGACAGGAAATTGTTGATAAATTTAAACATTTGCAAACACCTCAAAAACACTGCTGGAAATATAGAAAATGTCGTTTTAAACCAATTCGCGACAGGCATCATTGTTTATAACTATTTCTGTAAAAGGCGTATAACTTGTTAAGAAAGTTGTTTATAAATTTAAAAATTTGCAAACTCTTTAAAAATACTATTGGAAATGAGGAAAATATCGTTTTAAAACAATTCACGACCGGCATCATTGTTTATAAAGATTTCTGTAAAAGGCGTTTAACTTGTGCAGGAAATTGTTTATAAAGTTAACATTTTGCAAACTCTTTAAAAATACTATTGGAAATAAGGAAAATATCGTTTTAAAACAATTCGCGACCGGCATCATTGTTTATAACGATTTCTGTAAAAGGCATATAACTTGTTCAGAAAATTGTTGATTTAAGATTTATTTGTTTTTCTCGGGAAGGTTATTCCCCGAAACTAGTCGCGCTTTGTTTTCATTTCGATCAGTAATTCTCTTAGAATAGAATATTTTAAATTCGCATTGCTCCAAAATTATTTCGGATTATAACTTCTCCTGAAATTGTTCCATTTATTACGCTCTTTTAAATGTGTTCTTGTTAGAAAGATGGAAGAACAATACAAGTAAAGTCAGCTTAGCGTCTTTCTTTTTTATAAGAAGATCTATTTATTTTTATGTTCTGTATTTAAATGGAGTAACTTTGAATTCAAATCCTTTTTAGAGTTATTTGGTGAAGTCCGTTTGTAATGTAGTTTTCTTAAAGTTATGAATAGGGCGATTGTGCAATGGGGCAAACTATTTCTAATTGGTTAATATTGCTCACCAATGAGGTATAAATATGTTAAATCATTCTACAGTTGTTGTTGAAAATTGTTACTTACAATTTTCCGCGTTTCTGATTGGATAACGAGTTGAACCAGTTTCAGCGACATTATAAACTATTAAAGACAAACAAAATGTTTATTACAATATATTCTACTTTTTGACATCATGTGGGACGGAATTCAAAATGACTGCGACACTGCAGATAAGGCATGTTTCTTGAATGATCACGAGACGGCAACAACGCAAGACAAAGTTGTGCTCAGAAGTGCCTAAAAGTTCTCGGGAAAGATTGCCTCAAGTAACCAGAGATCTATATTATCAACCCTTGACAGATCCAATCTGTTTTATACTGCTGGATGTCACAACACAAATTGAAGAAGCAAATCTTAATCACGTACCATTGGATCTAGGATCTAACCACTCCGAGGGATTGAACTGCTCACCTGTTATCCTTCCTGCTACCCGGGAACTGGAGCACTTATATACTTTATACAAAACTATTATTTAATTTTCTTATTATGTATGTTTACGATTAATACTTTAAAAAAAGTTTACAGCTTATTTCATTCATCCTGTTTCATGAATTTTGTAGTGATATTTCTAGATGTAGTATACAAAATTAAGGAGCACTACTAGCCATCCTCTTATTCTCAGCTAGCATAGAACTCGTATACCCCTAAAGAAAGATTCTTTATTCACGTGGCAGCAAAACAGCTTAAATCATAGTTTACGGCGCCTTAACCATAGGTAAGAAATATATTCCTGAAATCGGGAATGGACGTAGAGCAAACATCATATTCTATATTGGTATAAGTATACGTTGTAAATGTATAGGGTGAATTTTTGTATAAACAAATTTCCTCCAAATTTCTTTGCCAAACCGTTATTTAAAATTACGCACCCTGCAGATATATGATGTGTGGTTTCTTCGACCGTAGATTAAAATATATAATGTAATTATGGCGGTGTGTCGGTCTTTTAAAAAAAATACAAAAACACTTCTCTTGAAAAAAGAGAATATAAATGAATTTTTTTTTATATGACAGCATTGCGAGTGTCATTATCATCATTGTTACAGATTTTTGTATTTCAACGCATGGCTGAGTGCAAACGTGGTATCATCTTTAATTCATAACTAATTAAGTCGTGGAGTGCTCAGCTAAAAAATATGTACTTTCAGAATTTTAGTTTTGAAGAAAACACTTAATTATGTACTGAATATGTAGCCTTTTATATTTATGTCCATTCATTCATTTGATATTCACAGAAAGAATACTTTAATGGAAATAAGCATTTCTGTACAGGGCTAAATAAATTCGTATTCTAATATTTTTAACCACCTATTGCAAATAGCACCATTTTGCCAAAATGTTCGTTTACTTGCGACACTAACTTCTTAGTTTAAATTTGGCGGTTAATTTTCTGCAATAGTTACAGCGGTTTAATAATTATTGGCAAAATGTGAAAAGTGTTTTTAAATATTAATTTAAAAGTCGGAACATTAAAGTTTCAATCAACATTGAATAAACATTAAATAAATGTACTTTCTGAACATTTCTCCAAATGAGATATTAACGTTTTAATTACATTCAATAACCATTGAATGAACGCGAAATAAATGTAGTTTTTAGACATTTTACCATTGTATTGTCAATACTTTAATTACGTCTATTATCAGCGAGAAATTAACGCTTCAGTGCACGTTTAATAAGTGTTGAATAAACGTTAAATGAACGTTTTTTCTCGAAAAAATTAAATGAACGTTAGTGGAATCATGTATTAAACGTTTTTTTGTTTTGTTTATTTTGTATTTCTGATCCGCCCCCGCCCCCAAAAAAAATGTTTTTTTAAATAAAAATTCCCCATTGGGTCCGAGAATGTATTTTTCTTCTGGTTCCTGCGATTATTTGTCTTTAAACTTATGTCGCTGCCAACTCAGTTATAGCCAACAGAGTTTTAACCAAATACTTTCCGCAGTTTCAGAAAAGAAAATTAAAAATATGGGTTATCATCAGTTGTACCCTTCACCAAAGACACACCGCAGTATTAAACAAACATTAGATATAATAATTCATAATAAAAATTTTCTGAATTCATTATCAACCGTCAAGAATTCTGTTGCAATAATAATTGCATAAATAATTTTCAAAGGAACGTAACGGGAGTTGGCGGCGTAAATGTTTACTTGTTGAAAATGCATCGTACCTGCATTTCCATACTCCATTCCAAGTTTAAAATTATATTTTTTTTAATGAATCAAGATTGAAATATGATGATGATATCAAATAAAGATTCTTTTCATGATGATGATGGCAAATTACTTTTTGCAGCCAACCTGACATTTTCTGTATATTATTATTATCAGAAAATTGAACCAAAAATTTGAGAATGAAGTTCTTGACAAGGAAGTATTGGCACAGTGGGAGATTTCTCTTCTTCTAATTAGCATATCGAACAAAAACAAGAATTTTGAGAAACGGGATGTTTGTCCGTGCATTTTACTATTACAGTAGAATCTCAATATAATAACCACCTTTATAAAAATCTATCGATATAAGAACCCTTTTTTTATCGTTATAGTAACTATGAACCCCCTTGATGTACCCCTTCCACACACCTTTCGCCGTACATGGGATGCATGAAACGTACGAAACGGAACGGACAGGCCAAAGCGTTCAAGCAAGGGTAGGGGAAGCTACACTTCCCCTCCTCAGGTTCTTATATGGATGGTCAGCGGGGAAGCTCGGAACGGCAGTAGTTCTCGTATCGAGATTCTACTGTATATCGATTATAATCGATTAAAAAACCACCAAGTTGCATACTGAATCTTTACTGTGTGGAAAATTTACTATTATCTCTTGCGATTGGATCCAAATCCCAAAGTTTACCACAGACACTCATTAAGAAAAAAGTATGTTGATGTTACTTTTAGTGCGTAAATTATTAATATTTACAGAAAATCGAAGCTTGTTGATTGTTGTCAGCATGCAGTTCCACGCATGAATCTAATCCATTTACTTCTAAACATTTAAAAAATTTTGTATTATTAATATTCTGTATGCTTTTCTAGTAAAAATTGTAAAAGTACGCATCAGAAAATCGAAGCGAAATAAAATCAATAACTTTGTGCAATCTTCAAATGTATGAAACGTCATAAAACTCAATTAAAAAATTGTTGTATCAACATTAATTTATTTTTCATTATTTAAAATTCATAAATTAAATATTCATGTTGACTAAATTGCGATTAACTATAACTTGGAATAAAATTTCAAGATGATTTGTTGTATTTGCAATGCTAATTGCTCACTGGCTTTATTTCCATCACATTTTCTATAATCTCGATTTAAATTAATTTTACAATTATTAATTTCGTCTTTATTTTATTATCATATCTTTGAAATTTTATTTCATTCATCGAATTTTATTATTTGCTTTAAAAAATGTATGAAATATTTTTGCAGATTATCGAAACAAATTTAACATATTTCGCCTATTAATTTATTGCAGGTTTATGTTTTATTGAACAAAAGATGAAGAAATGTTTTATTCATATTTAATCAATTATTAATTCCAGTGCCATTTTTCGATATTTCTGTTGATATCGAAAACGAGTTGCAGGTTAGCCACTTCAAATCCGATCGATATTTTTGTCTGTCTCTTTCGGACGTCGCGCTGCTCGGATGAAAAACAGAATGCATGGCTTCCCGGCCCATTTTCTTCGAATTTACTTTTCACTCTCGACATACGCCGACAATGGTCAAACTCTTCTTCCATTGGCAAATTTCAATGATTAATAATTTTAAAACCCTAATGTAAAAAAATAATTCACAAGGGAAGATTCGTTCTAGATTATGATGATCTACTACCTCGTGAATGGGATTCAATAGGTGGCTACACGGTGTATAAACTTATATGGAAATATAATTGAATGATGAATTTCGCGGCAGTTCAATTACAATATTGTTTAAATAACTAAGACGTGAGGTGTGCGGTCTATAAATATTATTGCCGCGAAAAAATCAGTGAAAAGAATTAATTTCCGTATTCAATATGCCGACAATGTGCCAGTTGAAATTAAGATTATTATTCAATTTTCGAAAATATAATACAGATTTTAAAATCGAACCACTTCTTCAACAAATCATTTTTAAACGATAAGAATAACGCACGAAATGAAATGTAAGATCAAAACCAATATTTTAAGCGTAAAAATAAGAAAAAGGCAAACGTAGTCTAATCGTGTCTTCAATATAACAAATTATAAGTTTCTTAATTGTACAGCACAAAAGCGTATTTTCTACCAACGTATTCGATACACCATTTTGGAATTTCAAATTCTAGGAAGAGTCATGTCCAGAGTCGTATTTAGGATCTTCGTAAAATCATGAATAATTTTCGTAACACATATTCTGAAGCGTTATTTCACATCTGACGTTTTAATCGGGAGCTTATTTTTTACATATTTTTTATTACTACTTTAAACTTATTTTGAAAGTGTACAATTTTGTAAAACTTAGCATGTAATTTGACACATTTAGTAAAGCGCGTGTTACTTCCTCTCACTCTCTCTTTCCCTCCCTCCCTCTCTCTCGCTCTCTCTCTCTCTCTCTCGCTTTCTTTCTTATTGCTATGGGCATTTCTCAATTTCTGTGAAATACGCCTGTGCATTCGTGACTGTGTATCTACGTGTGCCCGTGCAAATATAATGAAATATATATTATATGGGTATATGTCTTTCATAGACATGATGAGCAGTAAAAACTACAATGCTCCATACCAAATGTGCATAACGACATGTTCATACATATCGAAAATATACATAAGGAAATATTTACGTCGATGTAAGAATAACATTAATACAGTCTTAATAGATTACACAATATACTCTACACACAAAAAATAGTAAATATGTGATATTAAATCATATATGCAATAAGTAAGATTTGCTTTTGATATCTAGTTAGTATATATTAATTTTAATTTAATTGATAAAATATCAAACTCGAAGACAATGAAAATAGTTTGTAGAGATGAATTTAAAATCTTCATTCATAAATTCAATAATATAGTTTAAATATAAATTATATCAGGTAACAATAAAATTCATTTATGACAGGCCTATGAAAATTGACGTGATTTCATAGAACAAAATATAAAAGCGATATATATTTATACATAAATACGAAGATGTAATTACACTACTGGTTTTATTTTGAAGATATCATTAAGAGAATAAATACGGTACAAAAATAATGCAACTTTAAACTTAATAAACGGTATAAATTCATTCGAACACTGTAAGATTTATGCACTGACTAACAAAATAAAAATTAATAAGAAATTGAAAGGTTAAGATTATAATATCAATAAAAAAATACACATTGATAACAACCTATCGTAAAATTTATTCAAACAATGCTGACTGAAATAACATAGAATATAAATCATGCAATTTCACATAAAATTCAATTTTTCCTATATCATTAGAGAATATTGTATAAGATTTTCATAAATATAAAGTGATGATTTTGTCCTTTACATTTAAAAATATTCCTGGATGAATTTTTAATAGAATGATTTTATAATAACGAATATATCCCAACATTTTTCGAAAATTGAAAGATATAAAAAAAGCAATCGATCAGATACTTAGGTGACGTAATGAAACGAATCACAGAAACTGCGTGCCGCGCGCGATTTGGACGTAAAAGGACTGATAGGTATTCAGCAGAATATCTATTGACAAATTGGAAGCTCCTCCTATCGCACGTATAGTGGGAGTTTTCACTAGATCGCAGAGCTTGCGCGTTGATCCTTATGTGCACCAGCGTACATTTACAACCAGACTTCCTCTAATTATTCTAGCAACATATATATACGTTCTGGGACCACTATTGCAGTCAGTAATTAGAAGGGTTTTTGGCCGTTAATTTGGGCCGCCAACACGGCCTCATGGGCTCAACATAGGGAATTATTTGATTATTTCACCATAGAGTAAATGTATTCACTCATTTATAATAGAAGTCAGGATATGACAACATAAATATTTAATAATACATATAAATAACTTTAAATTTCTAATAAGTACCGAGCTTTCACTGGTATTAAGATGTACAATTAATTTGTCTTTGCTTCTTCTAAAGAAGTGGAAAAATTCAACTTATAGCTCAGGACAATTTAAAGGAAATAATAAAAACTGCTTAAATTATGATATTACGAAGTATAATAAACTCGGTATGCTAATCATTATTGAACTGAAACGCATGAACAACTTCTTGTCCCAGATACTTAGAAATTTCTGAAGAATCTTAAATGACTAATATTTAATTACCGCTCTCGGCGTACCTCTTTATTCGAAAGTTCAACACGCTTACAGCGATAAAATACTGTACCGCAATGATAGCCTTTGAAAGAAAATATTGTTAAATACTGTCTCCGTTTCAGCTATCATTTGTTTAATACACGTATAGACAATATAGCTAAACGAAAATATACCAGCAAAACAACGTAGCGTTAAAGAGGTTTGGCGACGTTAAACCGCTGATGTGTCGATGCAACTGTCAAATAAATACACCAAAAAATGGTCGATTTATAACGCAAAAACGTTTGACACAAGAAATGCAAGATGGACTCGCTTAAATGAATGTCAGCTTCCTTTATTTCCTCACTTGACAATCGATTACTTAAAGGAATTGACTGTTAGAGTTTATCAAGTTCACTTAGCATCGTCATATGTTTAGGATAAACTGCAAAGAGATGAAGAAGAACTGCAAGTAGATGAACACATAAATGATCGAGGACTTAATAGAACTCGTATATTTTTTTGGTTTCGTAATGCCACAAAATATCAACAGTGCATTCATTACAATAATAATTATGTTCAAAATAACGAGAACCCTACACTCGGCTACTATTGTACCTGTAAAGCTGGTGCTCGAACATTAGGTACTTGTGCCCATATATCAAGTGTTCTTTGGTATCTTGATTATGCCAGACATAAGCCAAACCAATAGTATACTTGGATAACTCTGTTAGAAACCACACTCAATGCTGGTATTAGGCATCAGCAGCAAGAGCTTGAAAATGATTTTAATATTATTGATGACTGACTTTTTACCTCCTTTATTATTTTACTTCATTCGTGTAGACTTGTAATATCAGTTATGGATTATGAATTTTATATAAAAATAATCCATATATTTTATTATTTCAAGCTCTAATTATTTGAATATGCCCCATGATGAATACGTCTATGCCGTCAGCAGTACAAAGTCATGAGTATCTAAAAGTATTAATAGGAAAATTAGGTGCTTTTTAGCTGCTACTTAGGTACTCTATTTATAAATTAGGTGCTCTTTCCAATTACGCAGAAATCATGTACCGCCGGCTTGATATAAACTTAGCGGTACAGCCAATCAATACATAAGAACAAACAGACCAAATGGAACTAATAAGGCATGAAAATTTGATGCATTTTAGGTGCTTTTCAGATATGACATCTTCAGAGCAAGAGTGGGTTAAGTCCGTCAGGGTGTCATATGTAACTCTGGAAACTGTAAAATTAACCCTTCGTCTGATAATCAACCCCTAACGATTTTTTCACAAGAGACAAGTTTTAAAAATAAATAGAACGAAAAATAAAGATTTATCACTTTATTAGACACTGTATTGGTGCTTATCAAATATACTACTTTCGATTTAAGTACCTTCACCCTTTATTAAAAAAAAACTACCCCTAACGATATAATTACTATGTACTCCAAAGGTAAAGACTTCGTAAAATCAATTCATGGGTGAGTATATGGCTATGGAATAGAATTTGTCTTTTTATAAGTGCTTCTTAAATATATTATTTCCGATTCAGGTACTTTCACTCCTTCTTAAAAAAAAAACAAACCCTAACCATGAAATTATGATATATGCAAAGAGTAAAGTCCTCGAAAAATCAATTGAGGGCGTACCATATGGGTATATTCATAGTTCATCGTTAGGGGTGGTTTTTTGAAGAAGGGATAAGAGCACCTAAGTCGAAAATAGTATATTTCAATAGCACCTAACAAAAGCCAAATTCTAATATCCACATGGTACTCCATGAATTCATTATTTGCGGACTTTACTCAGCCCATATATCATAATTTCGTCCTTAAGGTTGCGTTTTTGAGGAAGGGAGAGAGCACCAAAATTGGGAATAGTATATTTGAATGGCACCTAAAAAAACAAATTCTTATACCTATATGGCACTCAAGGAATTGATTATTCGAGAACTTTTCTCTTGGCGTATTTCATACAATTTCATTGTTAGGGGTGGATTTTTTAAGAAGTGGTAAGAGCACTTAATTTCCATGCCTTATTTGATCTGTTAGTTCTTGTGTATTGGTGGGATATACTACGAAATTATTGTAAGCTGGCCGTGCATAATTTAAAACTTGATTTCTACGTAATCGGAAGGAGTACCTAATATCTAAATAGAGCACATATTTAGTATTGAAAAAGCATCTAATTTCCGTACTGTTACTTTTAAATTCTGATTACCTTCTACTGTTGACGTTATAGACGTTGAATTTATATGTAAAACATAATCGATTATCCGCCTAAATACTTATTTTTATTGACTATTTTGAAATACACTATGAATTTAAAATCTAATTTTAAGAGAGTTTTAATTTCAATTGTTGCAAGGTAGAGAAGAAGAGCGCGCGCGAGAGAGAGAGAGGAGGAGAGAGAGGCGAAAAGAAGGGAGATGGATAATTATGTGACATGTTAAATACTGGTAAAATGTACAACTTATCATACAATATTTTATATGTTCTACTGATTTAGTTTAATAAAGTGTTAAAGTTACTATACAATATTGCTCTACCATTTTTTAACATGACATTCCGTACGTTCGATTAATAGAATAATTAATTAAAACTAAGTTCTGTTATAGAAATAGATAGAACAAAAAATAATTACCATTTTTTCCCCATCTTCAGCTTCCTCTCTCTCCCTCTTTTATTAATATATACATTATTATTCGAAGTACCCGTGAAAATCGATAGCATATAATATATAACATATGATCTATAATATATTTTATATTATATCCAATATAACTTTAAACTAACAATAAGTCCACGTATAGGTATTTTACTTTACCTTCTTATATGAAACTTTATCAAGTAGTTATTACATATTATGCATAATGATTAATATCGAAGATATATTGAGTTTAAAAATTCAACGCGAATTTACAGTCCAACATAACCTCCCAAAGACGTGACTTTTAATCGCCGATAAATCGTAAACTATTGATTGTAGTGTGTTGTTGTAAAGATAACTTTTAATTAGCATCGCGAGAAGTACAACATATATCACAATCAGACTATTTAACCGGAATCAATTTTACCTGAAAATGTGCGGGGTCCTTTAACGAAATATATACATTGATTATCCAAATGTATATATATATATATATATATATATATATATATATATATATATATACACATATTGGATAATCAATTTACGCAACTAAATAGACCCACTAAAATTTCGTTAAAGGAGCCCGCACATTTTCAGGTAAAATTGGATTTCGGTTAAATAGTCTGATTGTGATATATGTTGTACTTCTCGCGAATAATATATATTATTGTTATATGTACATATATATATATATATATATGGTGCTAAAGTGCTTAAGCAGTGAACTCCTTATTTCTATTAACCTTTCTGCAATTTAATTAAATTACAGAATATCAAATACCAATACCAAAAAATCGATACAAAGCGTATCACCTTATCCTGCATAGAAAATATTAAGATGCGTTTTTGAAAATTCAAAATAGCGGATACAAATACAGGATATTTTTGAAATTTCGTTAAAAATTAATCGGAATTGATTGAAAATCCTTATTCGGGGATGTTCGGGGTTTCTGATCATGAATCTGAAGTCATTTTTTAAAACATAAAAATTGCGATTCTAATGTGGCTGTTGACAATCCAACAAATTGTGCTAGATTTCCGAAAATTCATACACGTGGATTTTTGGTGATCGCTGATTACAATTTCGTTATCAATTTTTCAAAATTTGAAATTATGGATCCGAGAAATAAACATTTGTAACATACTCAGCCTAAATCCTGTTAAGGTGCGGGGGGGGGGAGGGTTTTTGAAAATTTGTATATAAAAGTAAACTTTCTTAGAAATGTTGTCCACAATATTAGGTCATTTAGAGTAAAAATGAGAATTATAAATAGCCCAAGTGCTAAAATATAAATAGCTCATTTATCCAACATCGCATCTGGCACACAATAGAAAACAATAGAAAAAGTCAATTTTCAGTGTACCATTCTTGAAAACTGTTTCTTCAATTCTATTCAGTATTATTCCATTCGATTACACATATAATGAATTATTCAATCAAATAGTCACAAGAAGTTAATTAAACTACAAATGTTTTTATAAACATTTAAAATAAAAAAAAAATTGAAAATCAAATATTTATGTTTTCCGACATTTACTCATATCTCTGATAGGTATTATAAGACATTTGTAACAAGAGCACCGGGGATCGGAAGCTCTTGTTACGGCGAACCGTCTTCATCGGTTAAATAATATATTAATTGTTTAGATTAATTGTTTCAGGTACGATCGGGAGGGGAGCAAGCGCGAAAAGCTCGGGGATCGGAACGACGAAAGTCGACAGATTCGATTTCCTCGAGCCACGCAAGCGTTCTTGTGCGCGAAAACCAAAAATTCCGTTAGTGACAATAATCGTGGGTGAAAGTCGATCCTGTGGGATTACCGGAGCTTTGGTGGCAGCTTCACCATTAAATGTAAATACGCATCGTTTATATTAAATTTTATTTTGTACCGGGTTCTAGACATAATTGTAAATACAAATAAACGCACTTATTATTATATTTTGTTTGGGTTATGAACCGGCAACTTTTATAACGACCCACCCTATCCGCTCCGATAACGAGTTAGTCGGTGGACGGTTTAGTACGCCGCGGGTTTTCTGTCAACCGGCAGTTCAAACGGAGCGAGGTCAACCGTGCGGTGGATGACCTTGACCGGTGAAATCCCGGCGTAGTTTAAAAATTGGTTACACATTATAATGCCCATGTATTTAATCGGTATCCAGGAAATGTACTAAACAAAATACAAAGAAAATTGGAAACAGTTTCATTGGTTTCGAAGAAACATGTATCGTAAGATGAAAAAAATTAAATTTTACTAATCACATAGGCCAACAAAAATTATAACCAGAAACCGGACTGTACTTTTCCAAAGATTTTCCATACGCTGAATCCAAATCTGTCCGCAGAATTGTTCTATCACGTCATGATCTTTAGATACCCTAATCTATCTATAAGTGCAATAAACACCGTTTTTTACCATTTTCAGTAGGTTTTTGTGATGGAACAAAATAGTTGGTCGCAATTTGGCAAAACGCAGATTAACGTGCTATTCATCAGCTTTAAAGTGTTT